>CM035596.1:13513210-14201410 GCA_020423425.1 Chrysopa pallens | reverse complement strand
CTTTTTCCGTGGATTTTGGAATTATTTTTGAATTTCAACCTCATAAAATTCTTTCGATTTTTGTTGTGAAATTTTGAATTTTTTACAATTTCTTTATCACTTTTATTACCTGGGCTGCGTATTTGACGTATTGTGTATGTATTTCGTATTAATAAATTAATTTTATGAGATATGATTTCATATCTGAAGGTTGAACACTTTCTTCCGTATTAAGTTTTGTCTTAATTTATAAATATTTAATTATTAGAAAAAAAAAACTAACATCAAATAAATTTTATTAATTAATATAATGATAACAATATCGACATTTTATCTAGTAAACAATACTCCTTAATTGACGGCACCCAGTTATAGGGAATGGATTTTCAATTAAATTCTTTATTCATTCTTTTTTAAACAATGCATAATTGTACAGAATGGCACCAGTCATTAACTGAATTAATTGCTTTGTCGATCATGCCGCCCAGAACAGACCCATCTTTATTAAACTGTGTTGGGGCATATCCATTTTTAACTTTATTCAATGGGATTTAAAAAAATATCCATTGTAATTCGCTTCTACTCTTTAGAATCTATTATCTATGTAATCCGACAAGAGCTCGCTTGCAGTTCCCCTAGAGCCAATTTTATACAACTTTTTAAGTAAAAATTGATGAAGTACACAAGCGAATGTCTTAGACCGATCAAGGGCAATCATATGTTAACTTTCTTCAGCATCTTCAGCATTGTCTTTGTAAATAACTGTACTGTAACTTATAGTCAATTCCTTTGAAACAGGTGTGTTCACAGTTGTTACTTCTGGTTTTCTTTGGTGGAAAATTAGCCTAACTATACATCTTGGAAAACTCTGTAACAATAAAACAACTAATTTAATAAAAAAAAGGGATATTTAAAACAATATGTATTTGTTGAAATTTCCTGAAAAACACAACCCCAGGAAAAATTCGAAAATTAAATTTTACTTGATTTAAAACGAGGTGAAATCCCTCCGACCTAGAGGGTGAAAATCCCAACAATCAAATACAAACTGGAATCGATAAAAAAACTTATTTGAATAAAAAAAAAAAATGTTCCATACAGGCTTTTCGAAATAAGTGAATACTCGTTGAAATTGTGACATTTAGTTTAAGAAAAATTTAAATACTTTCATTTAACGTGGAATAACAAAAAAATGAAACATAATTTGGGGTCTGAACTCTCTGAACGTTTTTGAAAACTAATTATAAGAAATTATCCTGTGACTTTTTACGATACAATTTAATATCATGCGAGTTACAAACGATTTAAAATCGAAAAAAGCCAAAACACGCTGTTTGTAAATATTCGACTCCTACTGCAAATTTTTTAATTTTCTTTCTTTCGAAGTGTTTGTGAAGAGTTGCCAAATTGACTGTTTTTCGAACATAAATCGCTTATAGTACGAAAACGAAGCATTTTAAGAAAACGGAAAAAGTTTATTTGTGTCCAATACACATAAAACAAAGGCTTTTTAACAATTTTGATAATTTTTGTGTTTAGCCCAAAACGAAGATTTTTCGAAATGCAAAATCATTTTCCTTAAACGTAAACTTTTCAGAGTTATGTCAAACAATTTCGGTTTAAACAATATGACAGCGAGTTTCACGTTTCACCCTAGTAACATGTATTTATATCATCAGTAAAGACAATTTAATCAGAATCACGTAAAAAAATTGTGATGTAATAGTTTTTGATACTTAAGTGTCGATGTCTATTCGGTTTATATTCTTTTCAGTTCAAATTTTCCTATGTCTTGTTTTTACTGGGAATAGGGAGGAAGTGCACGTTTGATGAAATTAGTTTGATTGTAGTGAATTTTCAAAAGTATAACATTGTTCAGAAACTATACGTTTACTTGAGCATCAATATTTCGATTATGATATAACTATAAACATTATTAAAATACATAAAATATGTCCAAGCAGATATGGAGTATTTATTTGACAGAATATAGTGATAGTCTTTGATATACATAGACATTGTTGTATTTCGTTTGTTCGTTTTTTTATCCTGTAAATTTTGAATGCATTGTTCGATTTTGATGAAATGTAGTAGAAATTTATTGTATAGCTTTTCCATCCGTACCCTTGAGGAAAATCTCCAAAACTACCAATTCTTTTTTTCTGTATACTGTAGAACGATTTGTTTTTTTTTCCAATTGACGTAAAATGAAATAGATGTGGTTTTTTGTATGCAATGTAAAATTATCATAACTATATTGGAATGCTCTTAATTTTTACTACATCCTATCCCGTTCCCTTTTTAGCACAATTTTAGTAAAAAAACCCAACCTTTTCTATGTATCTATGTAATTTGTGTAAAGGTTTTCCTGCTGTGATGTTGTCTCTTACGTCAGATTTCAAATTTGTATTTGTTTGACAAAGTCATTAGTTTTTATGATTAAATTTTGTTTTTATCAAATTACGTAGTGAATCATTACGCAATTTAATTATAACTATTAATTAAATTTTCTTTAAATATGTACCTTTTAATGAAACTTTATCAAGAATTTTCTTCAAGAATCTGATAAGCGAAAAAAAATATTGTAAAAAGTAACAAGTGATTTCAAATTAAATAAGAACTGTTATTAATTGAATATGCAATTTTGTTAAAAATTTTTATGTTCGTGGCGCCACGATTTTTGATGAATTTTGGCAAAATATGACGAAAATGAGGAATAAAAATTTTCGAATTATCGATACATTTTTTTAGAAATTATCGTGTTTATGTCACATAAATATCACAATTTAAAACATGTCACAAGATTTAATTATTATTTTTTGTTAAATGTCTATCATTTAAACTCAATTCAAGCACAAATAACGGAAATTTAATTCGTTTAAAAGAAATCAACACTATTTATTACAACTATTAAAAATACATGTACGCCCTTATCGACTGTTATTAACCCATGGATTTGTGGGGTGTAGTTGAACGAGTCGGCTTGGTTTTTGGCCATTACGTTCAACCTGCGATAAAACTACCAATGGGTTTTTGGCCCCTGCGCTCAACCTGTAATTTAACTATCCATGGATATCATGGATTTAACTATTCATAGTTATCCATGTATAACTCGAAAAATCGGCGAAAACTCGAAAATTGGTATTCTTCATTTTCGTATTATTTTGCCAAAATTCATCAAAAAACCGATGCGCCACGGATATCGTAATCGATCCTCATAACAAATGGAATGCCTCAAAGCATAAGCACAATACCTACATTCGTCAGACTATGCATTACTAATATTTACCCTAAAAATGGAAAAGCGTTTTTGAAAATTGGCAATGATAGTTTAAATTTTATTCAAAATTATAAATGCGTTGTGATATAACAATAAAATTATGTCAAATAATTTGATGAGTATCTGTCTAATTATTTGTTTAGAACAGGGCTCCACTTTTTTCACTCACGGTTCCATTTACGATTGCGAGTTTCCTGGTGACCCGATATAGATATAAAAGGGCGGGTGAGCATTCATCCTTCATTCGCGGTTTGTTTTTCTTTCGTGTAGTACTACGCACTGATTATTGACGAGATTAAGAGTTCAGAAAACTGTCATAAATTCTTGCATAAAATTATTATAATTGTGTGATATTTAAAAAAAAAAAAAATATTATTATTATATAAATAAAAATTATTTTAGTGTTTTTTTTTAATTGAATTTTTTAACGATATGGTTTTATTTTGTTTAGAAACAGTTATTCGAGACTGGATGTGTTATCTTTTCCTACTATATGTGGATGATAATATCATAATTAGAAATATACAAGATCTGATTATACGTATTGCCTGGGTCAAAAAAAACATTAGACACCTACTTACTGCTTAAAATTAAAGAAGTAAATGTAACAACTAATAGAGTTAATTGTCTAGATACTCAACAAATGATTGAATTTCATTTTTCGGACTATTTTTAATTAGCATTCATAAAATACTATAAATATCCAGTCTATACAGTTATATATGTATTCAAATATCTATTGTTAATACTTATATGTATTTAAAAGCCAAATTTGAGCTTAAATTGTGGAGATCTCAAACCTTTTACAAAAAAAATGTTTTAAACAAAATAGTTTTTTTCAAAAAAAAAAAATAAAGATTTTTTGTATTTGAACTTTTGTTCTATCATAAGTTTAAAAGTTATGTCAAGAGTCCATTGGACCCAATGAACCAATTTTGCTCATGGAAAAATCGATGATAATATCATGATCAAAAAATATACAATCTGATCTTACACACCTACTACTTGAACATTTCATGCTGCTTAAAATTAAGCAAATGAATATAACAACTAACAGAGTTATTTGTTTTGATAAATTTTTTGTATGTGTAAAAAAACAAACCGCTTCTTATTTTAATTTTCCTAAGGAAAAGTTTCTAATAAAAGATGAAGAATTCATTTACGATTAATTTCTATTGAACAGGATTTAAATGGACTTTTTCTGTAACAGAACAAAATTTTTGAATGAAGGCATTCTAAAATAAACAATAATAATTAATTATTAAACATTTTATTGCAAAAAATAAACATAATTCATAAGTCAAGAGTATCTTTTAATAGTAAATATTTGAACACAAAATTAGATTCTTTATAAAAAAAAAAATTAAAACAAAAATTAACATTATTCTATATATCGAAATGATTACATAATCATAGTTTTTTTTTTTTATTTTCTTAATTTTAAGTTTTTTATTTTCTTAATTTTAAGTTTTTTTTTTTTTAATTTTTAAGTTTTTTTTTCACTGTTGAGGATGTTTCGGAAATACAAGTACATTGAATGAACTCAAATGTTCAATCCACAATTATAGTTACATAAAAATAAATAAAGATTCTAATTCATCGATTAAAACGTAGCATTTTTATGCACCTCCAAAACATCCTTAAGAAGCCGTCAATGCACTACAGATATTCAATATGAATCATTCCTGATGGCGTTCTTTCGAAAAGATCTACAACGGTTACTTGTTCGTTGTCAATCATTTGAGTTTTAACCAATCGAAACTTGACAGGCACATTTTTCACCGGCAGATATCGATTGTGTACGCATCTGAGATTCTGGCATACTTCAGGTTTAGTTACACGATAAGCTGGAATATTTGCAGTCCTTTTATTTACCAATTGGAGCTTGCGTTTAGTTAATTTTACATATGGTTGAAACCACTTATCTGTTGTTAGTTCTTTTGTCCATTCAAAATTTTTCAGTTGAACATTCAAATGATTCTGATGATCAGCTTTAGCTTCATTATAATTTTTTTGGTGGTTTTCCATGTTGCGTTTGTTATCTACGATAAAAGAAATAAAAAACTGAATAAATAAAGTTCCAGGATTCTAATATTAAAAATAAATTTAATTTAACAGGGACTTCGTTAACTACTATGACTCAATTTTCTGAAATTACTTCCTGTGGAAATCGTTTTTCACAATTAAAAGCTTTGCTTTCAGCGTGGGTCCCCTTATGTGGCTTCAATGCACTATTTCTAAAATATTGTTGGGCGCACGCCATCAGATTTTCGGATCAGAAAATCTGATAGTCAACGCACACTATCGGACAGTCTAATAAGAAATTCTTATAAGAAAATCTGATAAGCTGGAGTATTATTTGCATTCCTTTTATTTACCAATTGGAACTTACGTTTAGTTAGTTTTACATATGGTTGAAAAGGCCTCCACGTTGTTAGTTTTTTTGTACATTCAAAACTTTTCAATTCAGCCTTCAAATAATTATCATGAGCAGCTTCAGGTTTAGTTACACGATAAGCTGGAGTATTTGTATTCCTTTCATTTATCAATTGGAGCCTACGTTTAGTTTGTATTACATATGGATGAAACGGCATCGTTCTTGTAAGTTCTTTTATCCATTCAAAATGTTTCAGTTGAGCATTCAAAAGATTTTGATGAGCAGCTTTAGCTTCATTATAATTTTTTTGGTGCTTTTCCATGTTACGTTCGTTATCTACGATAATAGAAAAAACACTGAATAAATAAAGTTCCAAGATTCCAATATTAAAAATAAAATTAATTTTACAGGGCTTCTTTAACTACTATGATTCAATCTGCTGAAATTACTTCTTGTGGAAATCGTTTTTGACAGTTATCACAATTAAAAGCTTTGCCTTTGGCATGGGTCCCTTTATGTGGATTCAATGTACTATTTTTAAAATATTGTTTATCACAAATATAAAAATTTCTTTCACGAGCATCAAATAAAAATGTATTCGTTTGTGTTTGTGATTTCACCGACACAAAACGGTTTTGTACCCGATAGTGTTATGCTGAGACGTCACAAACTATTGTCATCTAGCAGAATTCATTTTAAATTAGATGTATTTATTGATAAACGATATAAACGGTGTTTGATTAAGAGCGGGCGCACAGCATCAGATAGTCAACGCACACTATCGGACAGCCCTATAAGAAATTCTGATAAGAAAATCTGATCTTATTTCAGAAATTCTGATCAGGTAATCTTAAGCATGTGCTCGCATATATACAATTGGATATGATAGGATTCGTGTCTGGTATATGTTCTTGTAGCGAATTCTATTAATTTTGATTGAATACTTATTTTATACTTTTAGTGGAAATAAAAAAATCATTAAAATCAGTTTGAATAAGTTTTCTATCGCCAAAATTTATTGGATAAGAATCTTTGTATAATTCGACAAAATCTGTAATAATTAAATCAAGTCAGATAAATTTGTGATAAATTGGCAATCCATTATTTAAAATATTTGTTTAGAAAAAAAAATCCTTGATAAATGATACGAAATATTTGAAACTTTTTTTATTTTGAATTTTACTGTTTTCAATTGAAAAATCACGGTATTAAAACTTTTCAAGAATGAATGTTTGAAAATAAATTCGTTAAATATATTTATTGAATATTACTTGTTTAATTTGAAAATTAAAATTTTTATTAAAAAGTTTTGCCAGAAATACTAACAGTCATAGAAGCTTTTAAGTCCACTTTTTATATATTAAAAAAATTTTAGTGAATACAAGTTGGCTATGGTTATAATTTATTTAATGCTACGACTAACAGTGGCCGGCAAATATCAATAACTCGAAAATTACAATAAGTAATATGATTTATAAATTTATCGTAAAAACGTTTAATATTAAACAAAATATATGCATGGTCAAATGAGGCATAATAATTAATTTTTAATATCGATAAGTGTGTTTACTGAATATTCCACGCTACCATTGAGATGCTAAAGCAATCTGTTTGTCATTGCTGGTAATAACATTGAATACCAACTATACCTCTTAAGGGTAAATAGTAACATTTTTTGAAAACATGTAAAGTTGACTCATAAGTTATTTTTAGGGAATAAATGCAAAGTTATTTGAACCGTAATGTATTTAATTCGAAAATTTCTGCATATTTTACTTAAGATTTAGTTTAGCAAATTTAATTTTTCAAGAAATTTTAAGTAATAGTTAAAAATTATTGAGAAATTTTGTATAAACTAACGATTATAGCTACAATCAAGTAGTTCGTTGATAGAACTTACTGCGTTACAAATTCAATTTTCATAAAGTTTTTGAATAGATACATCTTCAATACGCATTACTTTTGAAGCGATAATATGTTAAATTGTTTAAAAGAAACTAGACGCCCAAAAAACTAAAGCAAACACTCTAAAAAGGCACACACTAAATCAGCTCAAAAAAAAAAATAATAATAATAATTGCTCAACAAATTTAAAAATTGCAAACACTTACCAAAGTAAAAAGCACACACTTAACAAACAAAAATGTAGAAAATAATAAAATAATTCGATGATTAAATACCAATGAATTATCAGAGACTAATACTTGTAGTAAATAATTTCTTTAAGAAACAAAATGTACCACCACCCTTGTATGGCCATAAAAAAAACAGGAAAATTCTTGTAGGATGCATTTAAAATCATAAAACATGTACAAACTCCACCCCATCTAATAATTAGATAAATATATAATAAAATTGACAATAAAAGATTTTGAATATTTGAAATGGGAGGAATATTGGATAAAATTGTTTAGACCAGGGGCTCTTAAACTTCACGCCCCCATTAAGAGTTTCCGCGTGACCCTATATAAATATGCAAGAAAGATTAATTAAAAATTTTTGATGGTTTATTTTTTAGGTAACAATATGTGAAAATATATAGTTTTAAAATTCGTTAAGAAACATACAAAAATATTAAATTAAAAATTGCATAAACAGTTTTAAAATTATATTTATTATAATTACAAAAATATATGCCCTATTTTTCATCAAAATTGTATCGTTTGCAATAACATAAATTCAAGAAAAAAATTAATTGAGATGAATGTGGCTGCTTTTTATTGCATAAAAAATTAAATATTGGTGGAATGTTTGGCACCGCTGGACGTAAGACCAAAGCCTCTGCAACATTTTTTAGCGATGGTATAAAATCGTGTATTTAAATATATGACATTAAAATTTCTCGCGACCCCGTTCAGGGTCTTTAATTAAATTAATGTTTAATTCCATTCATTATCCTTGCAATTATAATTTAACTTTTACGCCTGGCTATAAGTGAGATGTGGAAATCTAATATATTATTTTCTATCATGAAAATATTTCTTAGAAAACTTGTATATAAATCATATACTATGCGGAAAAATTCTTCGTATAAAATTTGTTTCTGTCTTAGATCTTTTAAAATTTCGGCTCTCAGGGGATGATTTAGATTCCTGTCCAGAGCTGCTCGCCCTCCTCCAGTGTTGGTATTTTTATACATACATATAGAATTTAAGGCATTATTTACGTGACTCAAAGTAGTTTTGAATGAAATTTTTCAAAGATATAGTTTTCAACGTCATAAAATTATAACAAAAAATTGTAGAAGCATTAATCGCCACTACAAACTGCAATGTTCAAATATCGAACACTTAAAACTTAACTTAAAAAGTAGCCAGTTCTCAATATGATATGGCCAAAAAGTATCCAACAATTTTTATAAATAATTTATATCTATTTAACCTTATAAATGATTTTCTCTAAAGTATGAATTATTTATTATAGAATTTTGCAAATCCTGGTAGCTTTTTTTCCAGTTAAAAAAATAAATTTAATCTCTGTTCGGGAGCAACTTCGGGAGCATATCGATTACGTTATGCTGAACGTATGGAAAATATGTAAAAAAGTGGTTTCAGTCCAAAATCCAAAAATATGCGGCAAAAGCGCAGATTTTAGGCCACCACTCAAATATTTTAAAAGCCATATATCTATAATAATTTGATTCAGAAAAATAAAATTTTTCTCAATTTAAAGGAAAATTAACTGCATTAAGTTAGTTAGCAATAATCATTTTCCAAAAAAATTTCGACAAAGTCACAGTTTTTCTATTGCCATTTTGTTAGAACAGCATCTCTACAGTTGCAAATCAGGAATTAGACTCACAGTAATGCTCCAGAATTCACATTCAAAAATCAGTATAACTCCATTTAATGAAAGTTCATGACGGACACTATTAACTATCTTAATGGGTATGAAGCTTAGCGAACTGCTAGTTTTAAATTAATTAAAAAATAAAAATTTGAAAACAAAAAAATATAAAATTATAATTTTTATTTATATTTAAATCCTCTGAAGTGATAAGCATAGTGGTATTAAGTCTTATCTGAAGTATTATTAAATTATACCGCAATTAGTAACTTTAGTCGGCCCATGTCGATTCACGTGTGTTTTGGGCTGGAAGATAAATTTCATAGGAAAATTGTACGTTTATTTAGTGTTCACTCAAGTAAGATTTATCACATTTAAAAAAATAATAATTCTTTAATTTTGAAGTAATATACAATTAGTAACAGAAGAAAGGTCGACATCTGAATTTCTCGGTCCTATTTTTAATTATAAAATACACGATTTTTATTTTCGACATTTTTCATTTTTATACTTACAAAAATGGAATATTTCTTCAAGTATTATTATTTTACAAGATTCTCTGGAAATTTCATGTCAATCCAACATATTTTTCTTAATATTTATCATATACTGACGTTCTATTATTAAGATAACTAAAAATATTATATATTATGGAAACCTATTTCGGAAATATAAAATATAAACAGCTTATAATAATTATGGCAATTTAGGGAAATAAATTTTTATTGCTAAAGAAAAAAACCCAATTCTTAAGAAAAGTGGTGTTTATAGATGAATGGTGTTTATAAATTTAATAAAAAACAAAATTTTACAATTTTTAATAATCAAATACCGGTCATAAAACTGTTTCATTCATATTACCGATACGTGTCATAAAATTGATAGTGAACACAAGCCGGATGTTCTACATATTTGCGACAAAGGCCACAAACTAAATTTGCTAGGACCCCTGGAGATAAATAAATTATATAAATTACCCAAATTGTACAATTTTAAATAATCAAAAAGACCTTCGTGGCTCCACTTTATTAATATTGAAATTATAAAAATAGTAAAAATATTTATCAACACCACCCACAGTTTCTTCATTCATAATAATCTTACAAGTTTTTCCGATATATTTCCAAAATAAAAGATATTCACTACTTGAAAAAAACATAAAAATAAAATAACATGGAAAAAGTTTTAAATGTAGAAGAGTTGTGTAACAGCTTCGATTTTATAAATTTAGGTTTGTTCGAGCGTTCGAGCTGGACCTTCATGAACATCACCACTAACATTTGCCTCCCTATGAAAATTGACAAAAATAGGGTAGTTTTCCAAAACAAAATAGTAATGAAAAATTAAAAAATAAAAAATTGACCAAGAAAATCTTTTTCCGTGGGTTTTGGAATTCTGAGCCTCATTAAATTCTTAAGAGACGATTAAGTCATAAGTATCGAATAAAAAAATTGAGCTTTATACTCGAACAAATTTTAAGTACTATTTTTGACACCTTTACGACCTGTTACCTGCCCAGGTAACTACAACCAAAACTCTACAATCCCTGGTCGTTCTTACCTGTATAGGACACATGTACAGAGAAACTTTCAAGTTTTCCCTCATTTTTACACTATTCTAGAAAATAAATTTTAGTTTATTTTTATTTTCTTGAAAATTTTAAAATTTCAGTTAAATTTTCCTTTTATTGAAACTATTCGGTCGAAATAAATTGCAAATAAAATCGTAAAAAAATTAACCACACCCTGAAAGTATATGAAAATCTTTTAGGGCTTTATTTTTTTATACCAAATATGAAACACACTGATTTTCTTTGAAAAACTATTAAAATCACGAAAATATTTACAAAAGAATTTAAAGATGAATCCCAAATATACACGGATAAGCTGTCATTCAATTCGGATTAATATTCATTTCTATAGAGTAAGATCAAAATTAGAAAATACTTTGAATATTCATATAAATTATTATTGAATATACTCTGTCCACTTCTTGATCTAACCATCCATAAAAACTTGGGTAGTGTTTTTCAAAGTGATCTACTTTGTTTCTCTTTTATAGTGAAAATTATCATAAATTTTCCAGTTTTTCAAGACAAATTTAATGTATCAAAAGTCAACTGCTTATACAGGATGTATACCGGTCAGGGTAAACGTGGAAAAGTCAGGGAATTTTGTGTAAAAAGTCATGGATTAGCCAGGAAGCTTATAAAATTTGAGTAAAAGTCAAGGAATGTTTTTAAATTACAGGAATCATTAAAAATTTGTTTTAGAAGCCTTTAAATATTATTGTTAAGATGTTTTACAAAATCTTTTGCCTAACTACGAAAATTACCAAAACGTCCAATATTATGTATACACAATTTTCCCAACTCAATATTACCTATAACAAGCCGATACATCCGTTTTTATTTTTTCAACAGACCAAAAACTTCAATTTGGCATGGAAAATCTATCAAAAATCATTTTTATTTTACAATTTTCTTAAATTCATGTTAAGTCCTCCGTATACAGTGAACTGTAAAAGATTTTCTTTCTATTACACCTTAAATAAATTCGATAACAAATTTTTGTTTCCAATTTTGATTTGAACCAGGTGTATAATGTAAATTTGACCCATAGCCATTTCAAAAATGACACTCATTTAACGGTAGAGCGAGTATTTCTTAAGATTTCGCACGAAATTCTATCCAGAGGCCAATATTTTCAACTAATTTCAAATTCGACAGCAAATTAATAATCAGTACTAAAATATCGAATAGAATACAATACCCATACAATTACATTCCAATTTTCCATTACAGGAATATAATTAGCTCAAAAATTGATACTGTGTCATATGTCGGATATATAAACATTTACTCTGTTACTTGATATCTTCAATTGTTTTGATTTGTTTTTCAATTGGTATTTAATGCCTCATCTCATGATAATATTTTTGTTCACATCAAAACAAACAGATATATGTTTTTTAATATGAAATTTGTCGAACATCTAACTGAGTTGAGTATTATTCAGTAATAGACCAAGACCTGGACGGACTTGAGTGTGCCAAAATAGAGTACTGTATTCTATCAATGGAATAGATTTAATAGTATTTTAAATATTACGGATCTGTATGTTTCGGGGCAGGATCAATTTTTTGGTCCAATATTTTAGGACCCCACCGTTTGTTTAAGAAGGGCTATTAGATATATCTAAATTGTGTAAAAATATAATTTTGACGAAAATTTCTGTCTTCCAAGCGCAATTTTTATATGAGGATGCCAAAAGATGTCAATAACGCGGATGGCCAAGCAGTTGAAACCGTAAATCGTGAATTTTCATGGCAACCTGTTGAGGTGTGCGTAATCTTGGTGAAAGATGATTTTATTTTTCTGTAAATGTGGCCGCTTTTCCGTTCTACCTGCAGTTTGTCGAGTAATGATGTATACTATGCTATTGTAATGATTTTTCTTTTTTTGAAGATAATTGTTTAACTAACTCCATGACTATCCCAAAAAATAGTCGCCATCACTTTCCCAACCGTAAAAAAAAAACAATTTTTTCGTTTTTGGAGCCTATCCCCCCATTTTAGTCCATTGTTTTGACTATATTTTTGTTTCCGGTATAAACTGAAATCTGCTTTTATTGACGAATACTGCTATCTTCATGTAGAGGTCGGAAATTTTTCAGACCAACCTCGTATTTATTTTTGTCCAGTAAAAATATAACAAATTCATTTGAACAATTTTTTATCATGTCGAAAAATCTACGAATATCAAAGTTGCTGAATTATTAATGGTCCGAGAGGTAGCGTTGCATTTTTCATGGCGATTTCAGGCCGATCAATTTTCGATTTTATTGAAAGTTTATATGAAATTGATAATCGAATGGCAGTTCAGCATACGCACCCAAGATGGACTAATAACAAGGTGGGGAATAATAAAATATATTTCACGTCGCTTGAAGTTAATAATAGAGATAGTTTCAATAATAGTAGTAAATAAAAAAAAAAATAACCAGCAGAATATTTACGGGTGGAATAATTGTCAGCTGAATATGACATTTGATTGCCTTTGATGGCAGAAATTTTTATCCGTCCTGTTCGGAGCCTGCTGATTTTCATAACAGTGTATGACTGTTAATAAACATTCAATTCCAACATGAATTAATCGATTTGAAATGATTGTGTCATTTGCAACGCTACCTCCCGGACTATAACACAATTGCATTGAATGAATACGGTGCCCGATTTTTCCACACTTAAGTTCATCCAGATTGTGCTCTATAAAGAATTATAGTGATTTGAATATTTACGTCTGTCAGTCTTGATGTCTTGTGTGTGGGTCGATTTTAGAGGTGTGTATTTATTAAATATAAACATCGTTGCGTTGCTTTACACCAAACGAAATATACAACGCCACCACCTCTGACGATGTTTTAAAGCTCAAGGTTTTTTTATTTTGAAAATAGTATTTTTATCATATTATTTATCGTTTGAAACGCAAAAATTTTATGAAAGCAAAAAAACAAATAAGAAAGTATAAAAAAAAAAAATCGTTTATTACGAAATTGAAAGCAGTTAAAATACTCGAGTTTTGATGGAACAAAGTCAAGGTTGTATGCGTTGTATTTCACACGTGTTGGGCGTTGCACGTAAATGTGCGGTTTATCAACTTAGCTGTTAGAAACATACAATTTTCCAGCACAAATAACTCTCCAAATACTTATAGCCCATATATTATGAAATTTGACAGTAAAAAGAAAAAAAAATGGGTGAATGTACTTATGTACGCGTGTCAGAAGTTATACTTCTTATCATTAACAAACAATTTTTAATTGTATGCAAATAATTAATTACAATAAAATAATAAAAGGACTGGAGAAAGATAGTCAACAGAGTCAATAAGGCTCAATTTAAATTTGAAAAATTAAATAAACAGCTTCAATCTGTGAAATTTGTGTGACGGTGATGCGCGCACATCTTAAAATTTCACTCTCATCATTCGATTTCTAAATATAAGTTCAAAAACATTTCTAAATATGCAATCAAATTTTTTACGAGAAAAACATTAAAACTCTTCGATTATAAATTGTATGTACCAAATTTCATAATATTCGGATCAATATCTTTTGAGTTATTTGTTCTGGGAAATTGAAAGAAATACAATGTATCTTACATGTTATTTAAGACAACAACCGTTGATATACTAAAATATGTGGTATGGGGAAGAATAATTTTTTGGGACGATCCATTCAAAATGTGGAATTTCTCCCATTTAATACAGAAATAAGGATACTCAGATTAATCTTGCAATGTTTTTGAATGCGAAGCGGTTTAGTTTTTCCCAAGGCTTTCATAATTAATTATCAAGTCATTCATTTATTTTCAAAACTCGAGCAGGTTTTGAAAAATTGAAGGACAAAAATTAAAATTATGAATCTCTGTCAAATCTAGCTAAATCAAATCAAATCAGGCTAGATATATTTGAAAAATTCCATTTCAATAAATTGCTTAATTTTTGTTAAGCAGTTGATACGATATGATATGATACAAATACTCGGAAATTTTTATATTATCAAATAAAATATTTGCTAAAGATTAAACGATAACCAGGTAATGCAAGAAATTGTGGAAGAATTTTAAAATTTAATTGTTTAATTCTACTCTCTAGTTCTAGTAATATAGTAATTTATTACTAACAGAGTTATTTGTTTACATATTCGACATATGATTAATATGTCTTTATGTTAGATAATATGTCTTCAAACAAAATATGCTAAACACTAAAGATGATACTGCATTTATATCGTTTTATAAAAAATATCACTTCAGTGGTGCTAAAGATTATCCTCCTCTACAAAATAAAAAATTATAAAATCTTCACCTCTATAATAATTCAACGTAAATAAGTAGCATTGATTAATATCATAAAAAATGTTTCATTCAAAACTGAATCTGTAATAGAAATTTTTCATAAGTCAAATCGCTATTTTGAACAACAATTTTGGGAACTTTTTTAACTAAAAATAATACTTCTTAACACTCGATCAATTATAATCGATGACCGAACATATATGTGTATCGATTCATTAATTTTTATTATCGTTTGTATAATACACTCTAACTATATAATAAATATCTAACTATATATATATATATATATATATATATATATATATATATATATATATATATATATATATATATATATATATATATATATATATATATATATATATATATATATATATATATATATATATATATATATATATATATATATATATATAACATATATCTAATATATAAAATTCTCGTGTCACAGTGTTTGTTGCCAAACTCCTTCCGAACTGCTGCACCTATTTTCATGAACTTTTATGTACATATCGGATAGCTGTGAGAATCGGCCAACATCTATTTTTTATATACCCTTAAATGTTAAGGGTAGCACACCCCAAATTTTTTCTTTTTTTAATTTTTCATCCAAATTTTTGTTTTCATTTTTTTGTTATGCGGCATTCAAAAATACGTACATCCCTATTCACACACGTCTAGCAACAATCCCTATTATAGAATAGTGATGTTAGTAATTCAATCATTTTTAACCTCGGTCGATAACTGATCAATGAATACTTGATCCGTTGTCACTTCTGAATCAGCAAACATCACAGAATAGGCATGAGAACGAAGCTGGCCTTCTTTTTCTCACTCTCTATACAGTTTTCGTCTAATTTTGTTTTTTTTTTTGGTTTTGTTTGTGCCTTGATCGTAGCAAAATTTAAATTTTTAAATTTTTCAGAGTCTCTCACGATAATTTTATTCTCATAGACAATTTATCATTATTTCTCTGTGCCATTATTATTTATTTACATTAAGACAGTTTCACTTTTAAAAATGTATTCCTTCCAAAAATTCCAATGATTCTTACAGATATACCAACTGATTTCAAACATATTCCATTTCCAATTAGATTGGAATTCGCAATGACGATCAATAAGTTACAAGATCAAAACACGTTGTCTGTTTGTGGCTTAGATTTGGGTACACCATGATTTTCACACGGACAACTATACATGACATGTTCTCGCACGGGAAAACCATCCAGTTTGTTTTTATTAGCTAAAGACGGACTGACCAAAAACATTGCATTGAGAGAATGATCATCGTTTATTTTTCCATGAGCTATCAAGAAGTGTTTGTTACTTTAATAAAGAGCAGTTCATTAACCTAAATAATAACCTACTTTAGTTGTCTACAACGCTTCATTCCTCTTTCAATTATAATAACATCCTCAAACACTTATACTGTTGGTTATTTTTAAAAATATTTTCTAGAAATAATGTATATGGCAAAACAACGTTTGCCGGGTCAGCTAGTATATATATATATTTATAAAGTTTTTAATGTGAAATATTGGAATCGATCCATCAAATGTGTATGTTGTTTACATCAAAAGTTGATTTACGTAATCAGTTTTATTTACAATTTGTTCTATGTACTTTTCACTCATTGAAAAACATTTTTTTGCATCGACGGGAAAAAATGCATAATTATTTTTCAACCCGCATACTTATTGCATTTATTGACTGACGTATGTCCCACACTTTTGTAAAGTTCAATTTGAATGATTATTATATTTAACATATGTTTTATAGATAAGTTTGTGACGCTAATGTAAATATTGAAGGCGGTAACAAAAATTTTGGTATAGGTGTTGTTCATTGAATCAATTAATTAATCTATTTTCGTTTGTTCGCCTTAAATATAACTAAAAAACGAAAAGAGAATGCGAGTTGAAATTTTTATCCTGTATTCTAGATCTAAGAAGTGTTCTTGAATGAGCAAAATCATGGGTCTAATAGATCCATGACCCAAATTTTATAAAAGAAGAAAATTCAAATAAAATTAAGTAAAGATAACAACTAAAAGAATTAATTGTTTAGATACTCTCATATAATTAAATTTCAATGTTTGTACTATTTTTAATTAGCATTCAGAAAATACTAAAAATATCCAGTCAATGCTGTTGTATATGTATAATAATAATATGTATTGTTATTACCTATATGTGTTTATTAGCCAAATTTGAGCTAAAATTGTAGAGAAGTCGAAACATTTTACGATAAAATGTTTCCAACAAAAGTTTGTTTCAAGAAAATAAACATTTTTTTTCTTCTATCTTTTATAATTTAAAAGTTGGGTCAAGGATCTATTAGACTCAATGGAATAATTTTGCTCATTCACGAACTTAAACTCATTTTTTATGTTAAGAATACGTTACAAAATTTTCAGGTCGCTATCTCTTTTTGTTTTAGAGTTATCGTAACGACGAACGGACAGTCGGAAATGAGCTAGTTAGGTGTCTTTATGAACACTTATGTCAAAAGTTTGTTCAATATTAGATAGCGTTACAAACTTTAAACTAAAATTAATATCCTCTGACACATTATGTATGTATGTCGAACATAAAAATGGTTTTTTTTTATACAAATAACTTTTGTTTGAATCATTTTTGTTTAAATTCGAATTATCTCTGCTCAAATTTAGCACATATAATTTTAACATTTTAATAAACACATATTATATAATTATAATACATATTATTGTTCTATATGCAATTTATAACTGTATGTACTACATATTTAGAGTATTTTATGAATGAAGGCCATCTGGTAGTTAAATAAGTTATTATTGAATTTAAAATATTTGAAAGTTTCTTGGTTCATTGTGGTTCGTTGTACGTATCCGATAATAATCGCTTGTTTAAAATTTTTATCTGAAGTAACATCAGATTTTCTGATCAGAAACGGTGTGCGCCCGCTCTAATAATGATTAGCACCGATTTCAAATGGTAATCGGTCACAAGGAAATTCTATTTGCGTGAATTGTTTTGAAGTAGGTTTTATGGTTTTATTTCTTGTGAAAAATTTTTATTTTTATTATATTTTTTATATTTAAAAATCAATTTATATCGTTTGCTTTTTATTTAGCTCACCTGAACTGAATAAATATTTCAATTGTTCTAAATATTTTTTTTATCTAGTAATAGTGTGATATACTTTGTTCAGGCAATGTCTAGTACACTTTAGTTATAGCTATTGCATTATTTTGAAGTGTTTGTTTTGTTCTCTATAAATATTGTACTATAATTATTGATATGTAATAAAAATTGCCTATATTGAAAATCTATGAAATTAATATCTTATAATTGTTCCCTTAAATAATGTATAAATTATTATACTCGACATATATAATATGTCAGAGTATATTAATTTTAGTTAATAATTTGTAACGCTATCTAATATTGAGCGCATAAACAATATTTTGGTATAGGTGTTCATAAATAGACCTAACTAGAACATTTTTCGTCACCACGAAAGCAAGCTGAAGTTTTGTTGACGCATTCTAAACATAAAAAGTTTAAGTTCATGAATGAGCAAAATGGGTCCTTTGGATGTAATGGATCCTGGACCCAACTTTTGTTGGAAACATTATTTCGTAAAATGTTTGGCTAATAAATGTATAGACTGGATATTTATAAGATTTTATGAATGCTAATTAAAAATAATATTCAATAATATGTCGATTATCTAAACAATTAACTCGATTAGTTGTTATCTTCACTTATTGCAACTCTTTATTTTGATGAATTTGCTAGAGTTGAAAAGTAGAATAATACGTGATAGATGTAAGATATACAAATTGTGTTCCAATCTAGCCTTTATATAATGGGATTTAGAAACCTTTAAAAAATTAAGGTAATTTTACTCGGTTAAAAAAAAAAAATCTGATACCAGTACTAATGGGCTAAGCTTAACGTTTGGGGTGTTATTTAATTGAAGCGCAGTCAATAGTCGTTTATAGAAGATTTTTCGAGTGAAAAATTTAGATATTTCTACGTATATAGTGTTAAACAATTTGATTTCATGAACATATGCTCATTTTTCGCAATACATTATTTGGCAAATTAACAAAAATACATTGAGAATGCTAATTATGCCGAACATGAGAATTTCTAACTTAGAAATTTCTTGCATGTTACAAATAAACGTGCTAAAAAAACCGTGTTAAAATTTTCTATTCAAATCAAAATTAAAAGCTATTTTTGGAGTAACGAAATTATTCTACAATAGTTTGAATAAAGTCGATAGTATTTCTAAGACAAGGTTTTTTTTTCTTGGTTAAATTGAATGCTTGAAATTTCACAATATCGTTTAAAATAATGCAAAATATTTGAATTTAATTATCGTATAAAACGTTTTTTAAAGGATAGGTTATACGTAGTTAGAAAACCGAAAAAATATTTGATTTTATTTTCTAAACAATTTTTAGTTTATTCGAAATAAAAAAAATTCTTTTTGCATTGATCCAAGAAATAATCTAATTTACTTTTTTATAATATCGATTATTCTTTTGATTTGTGACAAAAAAATAATAATTATTATTATCTTGTTCCGACAGCCGACACCGACTTGGAAAACAATTTTTAGAAAAACGCATCTAAACTGCCTATTACTTTCTATCCGAGACGTTTTTTTTTATAAATACGCGTTTCTTGGATCGATTTGAATTTTTTAGGGAATATTATTAAATATAAATTCCGGAATGCAAAAAAAGTATAATCAATTTTTTGAAAATTCGAACTACGTATAACCCCTTAACATAGCGGATTGGATATTTAAACAATAAACTTTTTATGTTAACATCCATATAAGTTCATTTTTAATACTAAAATTAAATTCTCATTCCAGCGTTCTCAATTATTTTCAATAATATCAAAATTAACTGATTTAATTTCATAAAACTAATGTTTATTTTCAACAGTGTAGGCAACATTGTATACATAAATGTGATTTACATTATCTAAACATAACATAAAATAGTAATTAGTTTTATACGAGGGCAAATCAATAAGTTTGTAAAAAAATATAGAAAAACAATCAAGTCGGTCGGTCATTTCTAAAACCTCATGTCACAAATTTTTCAGAAATCAATAAAGCTGTTTCATACACACACAAACGAGTTTTAAAGGACAATTTTTTTGCTTCATTAAGCATTTGAGCTGTAAAAAATTAGTTAAATAAGTTTAAAAACGAATAAAACCTAAAAAAACTGATCTTGACTTAACGGCGTGTGCCATTTTAATAGAGACCTCTATAATTAACACACTATTTTACGCGGACAAATAACGAATGTAACTCTCAGATACCTAGCGAAGAATGATAAAGCTTAGTAAAAACAGAACATAAGCGATGCTATGAGCGCTATCTTTCAGATTTTCTAAGAATTTATTGACCTACCCTCGTATTAATATTTTATAAAATATTTATCAGAAATGTTTATGAAAATTATCTGAATTTGATAGGAAATCTATTAAAATCAAACTATAAAATTCGTGGAATTGATTTTCCGTTTTTCGAATTTATTTTTATTGTATAATAGTGAATTGAAAACAGATTTAAATTTCCAAAAAAAATATAAAATAAAATAAGCTGTGAATAACTTTTTCCATTTTCATTGATTTTCATACACATATTGTGTGCAAGTTTTGTTATATGCCATAATAACTTCAAATTAATGTTTGTGAAGTACTAACGCTTCAATTGAAGTGATCAAAAAAATTTATGCATCTTCACAGTACTGAAAAATTTGCAAAACCTGTAAATTTCAGTAAAGTATTAAAATTTCTAAATAGTTTAGGGAATTTTGTCAAAATGAATCAAAGTTTGCCAGAAGAAATTTATGCTTTTTAAAACTCATTTTCCAAATTATTATTATTTATTTAAGTAAAATTTTCTGAATTTGATCAGTGAATTTAATTCTCTCTGCAGTCAGCGAATTTTATTTCCAAATATTTTATGGCCATTATGTACATCTACAAAATAGTTTTATTAAATTTAAGTCCTATTTCTTCATCTATACATGATATTTTCACAAACCAACGTCCGTTGAAACCAACGTCCGTTCAACGTCCGATCTAGCTTTCTATTGTATTAAATACAATCACCCACACTAGAGTTTGATAGGACGTTCTAGCTTTCTATTGTGTTTAATACTACATACAACCAAACCGGGAATGACAATATATTTACACAATAATTTAACAAGATGAAACTACTACAATTTTCATTATAAATAAATTTAAAATATCTAATTGTGAAATACAATCAAATCCTAGAGTGTCAAGCTATATTTAATTTCATTGTAAGCTGCAACGTCCATTCGACGTACGCTAAAACTGACGTCCGTTCGCTTCAACGCACTTTGAAACTGTAGTGTGGTATGTTCCTTTTTACTCAAAGGAAAGCTGAAACGCGCGTTCATTTCCACGTCCGTTGCTGCGTTGAAATAATCTAAAATGTATGACATACGTTTATGTTGAATTAAAGTATACTATTAATATGTCCGCTTCAAAATTTAGATTATGAATAAAGTTTTTAAATTCGTATCTAAATAATTCTTTCTGGTTTAATCGTTTCTTGTAAATATTTTATATTGAATTCAAACTATGTTGTAATATTTATTTCATTTACTTCGATTGTGTGCCATGCAATTTTATTTACATTCATGTATATACAGTTGCATAACTATTTAAAACTATTTCATATTAAAATATTTAACAATTGTAAATAGTTAATATAAATATATTTATTACGTCTGTCTGAATATTTTTTAACCTCTATGGTTAAAACAAATTAGGAAAACGGAATAACCACAAAAACTATGTATCTTAATAATTTCCGGTTTTCTATTATAGTAAAATTTATGAAATGATGTTTTTTATTTTTGATAATATTTTTAAATTCTTTATCACTGTTCAAAATTATTGATTTCTAATGGTTGTTCCTAACCGTCTGATTTTTTCTAATTTATGTGATTCCGAAGTTGCAAAATTTTTTGACGGTTTAGATTGTGAGTTAATCAAGCTAAAAGTTTGCGATTTCAAAGTGTACATACATTATACTGTCCTTCGAACTATTTTCAATAATTATAAGAATTTATTTAAAACAAACTATCATTACAGATACTTGTTATGTCACAGAACACGAATTAAAAATGAAATTTTGAAGCAATTAAAATTAAAAGTTATTCAGATAATACAGACACAGATCTGTAAGATGTACTTTTTGTTCGTTTCTAAATTTAAAGACGCTTTCGATCTATTTGATTTGATTTGACAACTTGTAACATTTTTCCAAGCTCGCTTTTATTAATCGCCCATGGAATCTGATTTTTTGTACTCTGATCTCTCATGTTTTAAAATCCTGTCTCAGGATTTTACGCTCGTGGAATCTTTTTTATTAAGTACTATTAGGTTTCATTATATCAAAAAATTCTATGGATTATCATAACCTATACACAAAAGTGTATTTCGATTACAATTGGCTTGGAAAAATTTCAAAAGGCTGTATTTTAAGATTTTTAATTAATGAGGATCATTAAATTTATCATGACAATTAAATTTGCGCTATGATTAGGTGCAAATATTATTTTGAGGTTTTATAAATGTTTTACCAGAAAAAATTTACTAGCTCGGACCATCGAACCATCATATACAAATTCTAGATCCTATGTATATGGAGGTTTTATATCGTTTTTATCGAATTCTTTCTAGTATGAAAACAGTTTATTCATAAACCCTTGAAAAAGTTTTCTCATCGAATAGGTAATTTAATCGATAGGAATAATTTTGTATTTATTTTCTCATGCAATAAATTTGTATTTATCATTGGAATGTCTGTCATTTTCTTTGATGAAAAATTATGTAGAATTTTATTTTATTATTTATAAAATTCGAAGAATGTATTGATCAGAAAAAGTGAAAAAAAAAAAATAATAATAATACAAAAAATATCGGATAAATATGGAATGAGTTTCTAATAAATAGAAAAAATTAGGGGTGGGTTGTTTATACGCCCAAGACCTTTTGGGCAAAAAAAAAAAAGATTCTAATTCAGATTTATTAAATTTTGTAAATTACATAATTTTAATTAATTTTTTTATTTTAAATTTCTTAACATCTTTAAGAAATTTCGAGTATTATAAAAACGATTTGATCCAAGACAAAAATATATAACATGCGATTAAAAATCATACATACAATTGCAATCGTAACGACATACAAATAATTACATCGATATAAATTGGCTAATATCAAATTTAAATGAAATTTTTAATTGATTAAAACAATATGCATATATTTATTTATATAGATAATTTTTATATGCATGTACTATGTAATCAATTTATATCTAATACGTAATAAAATATTTAAACAAATTATTTTATTATTGCATTTATTGTTTATACATTTAATATGAAAAATACGTAATTCTGTTATTATAAGAGCGGGCGCACACCATGATCAGATTTTCTGATAAGAAAATCTGATGTAACTAAATAACATGCATTTTATATTAGACCCCACACACAGTCTGTTGTAAGATTTTTACAACAGACATCAGATTTTCTTATAAGAATATCTTACGTTATTTTATTGTCTTATGTAGGCCATCCAAAGTAATTGTTGAATTTTAAAATTATTTTTGTCTGACGTTATATCAGATTTTTTGGTCAGAATTTCTGATCAGAAAATCTTACGGTGTGCGTCCGCTCTAATACATTACATTATTGTTTTGGAAATTTGTTGTTTATTTTTTGAAGTTCATAAATCGAGTAAACAATACTTTGGTATCAATATGCGTTTTTTTGAAATAATTTACGTAAGTTAATTCAAACCAACTGTTTCCTTTGGGAACAACAGGCCAATTTAAGCTTTCTTCAAGAGTATTAATTAAAATTATTAAGAAAAAAATGAAAAGAATTACACATATCCATCCTAATATAAAAATCACTTTTTATCAAATTTTACCAGGACAATTTTCCAATTTTTCATAAAAGCATTTAAACTATTATAAACATTTGAAAAAAATTAGCCAAATTGGTCCAGCAATTCTCAATGAAAGCCTTTTCTTAATTCCGGACATCGTGTGCTTCCAAAATTTAGTAATTATCGGTTAAATAGTTCAGTCTTCCAAAATTTCGTAATTATCGGTTAAACAGTTCAGCCGTGAAAGCGTAATTACCTAGGAAATCCATTTATAAATCTGATAAAACCTGCCATTGCTCGTCGCATTTTGAAAAAATCGATTTGCATCGATCGGCGCTCGTCGTCTGTCGTCTTGTCTGTTGTCCTGTAAAATCCCGAGATATCTGGGAGATTATTTTGTATCAAAAAAAAACTTCATAATATGAAAATTCAATTATTATTTGAAGTGAAAAATTTTGGCCATTTTTATAGTCGACATATCAAGGTATATTAAATTTAGTCTGAAATTTTTTACGTTTAAAAATATTAAATCATTTAATTAGTCCTTGTTCGTTTCCCCGTCATAACGATAACTCAAAAACTATAAAAGATAGAGAGTTAAAATTTTAATGGTGATTAAGGTCTAGTAATTTTATTAAAATGGTCCATTTCGTAGGTCTTTTTGGGGATAAAAAAATATTCTTCCGGCCTTTTCTGTAATCGACATCTGAAAAACAGAAAATCTCATATGAACAAAAACCAAATTTTTTAAATCGTACGGGGGATACATGTGCCAATTTCTTTGAGATTAATTCAAAAACACTAATTTCGATCAATTCAATTTGTTTTTCTATCATGACATCAACGCTCAAAAATACAAAAGTTAAGGCCTTATTCATTCACTAATAATTTTAAGTTAATTCAATTTATTGTTTAGTTTAAAGTGTACATACATTAAAAATTTTGTTTAAACTCGTTAATTTTGGTGCCAATTTCAAATGTTACCAACTTTCAAATGTGTATCTGATGAATTAAACGATTTGATATAACATAGGTTTTATTTCGAATATTACACGAAGTTCCCTAAGGACTATCCTAAATATGTAACATTATTTTAGTACATATGCAACCATCATTACACGTAAAACATAAGTATCGTGTTAAACAAATACGACTTGGTACTTAATAAAAGGTTTTTATACTTTTGACGTGACTAGACCGTTTTCAGTGAGATAAAAAAAAAAGTTATATTCGGTTTTTACACAAAAAATAAATAAAAAAAATAACACAAAGTTTAGCAAATTAAATAAATTCCCTTGATAGATTTGAAAATTTTACCCAATAATATAATTGAAAACGAATTTCTAATAAAAATTCATGGTTAATGGAAAATGTGTCAATTGGAACACGTAAAAATGTTAATAATTTTAACATGGGCGTAGAGTTGTCAAAATTGATAATTGTTAATTCTTAAATTTCATACTATAGTAGCAACATCTTCATAGCGGTACAATTAGCTGTTGTAATCACAAAGTATTTAAGAAAATGAATCAATGTAAAAAAAAATCCCTTAAGATTTCCGCCCGAAGCTCTTCACCGTGAAACTAGATACCTAACTATCCACAACTTTATCCTATCAACCTCAGAATCCTGTTTCCAATCTTTCCGTAACAATCCTTTCCCGGAAATCAGCAATTTGGGTCAATTTGGACAAACTGGACTGCCCACGTGCGCTGCTCTTCGGGAAAAGATTTCCCATTCCACACGATGTCGATTGCACCTAATTCTGGGATAATCTTAATTGTATATATTTTCTTTTAGGTTAAGTCATCTATTTATTTTTAAGTTAGTTTTAGGGACGGCCTATCCATCCATTAAGTTTTCTCTTAATGGTTTTTATATAAAATTTTCTATTTTTCAAACGATGTATCAAAAATTGTAATCTCGATGTAACTAGTATATAAGATGATGTACTATAGATAAAGCTTAGGCTAGGCTAGGTATCCGACTTGTATTTATATTATATATACAATATTTTGAAATCTTTTCTTTTCTTGCAATAGTTGGTTCGTTATCCATTTTATCCAACAGTATATGTCGTATTTGAAAGTTATTCAACTGTTTTTAGTTTTAGTTGTCAAGGTATTGGATGTATAATTTAATTAATTTATTAATTAGAAACCTTTCACCAATTATTTATTACGTTTATAAATATGTTAAATTAAATTATTATGTTTTATTACTTCGATTTGTATTTAAATTCTATATTTGTGTCGTCTTGACTACAATGTTATCGAGTGAGAAAAATATGTTTTTGTGCTTTTAAATACATTTTTTAACATTATGGGAATCCTCCTTGATAATATATTTATCCTTCATGTTTATATTATTGAACAAAAAATCATGGACACCATGATTATTATTCGTACCGTGCCTACGAGGAATAATTGAAATAATCGAAGCGCTGCGAGTAGACCAAATGTATAATGTGAATATTGCCATAGATAATAAATTGAGAACTCTTTGGAGTTTGGAAATTTAATTTGGACAACAAATTATGAGTTTGTTAATCGTAATTTTTTTCCGAGAAGAAGTTAATAATTTGGTGATGGTTTCACCAATGTATAAAAAAATGTTAAAATTATTATTCAATTGTTTTCATATAATTTGTATTATAACAATTATATAATAAATATTACTGAAAAAAAAGTAGATTCATTACTATTTTTTCTTAAATTGCCAATAAATACATTTTTTTTCAAAATTTGTTCATAATTAGCAACAAATTTTTACTGTTCTCTAGTCCAAGTATATTTTGAGGTTGGAGTTACATCGAAAATTCTCCTTATTCCAGCAGTGTCAGATCCAGAATTAATATTAAATATTTATTTATCTGTACAGAATATGATTAAAAAAATTTAATTGAAATGTAAAAATTTATTGATTTAGTATGATAATTGTCATAATTATATAACTTTTATACTGTTCAATATTATGCATATATAGTATATGTGAATACAGTGTCCTTCAGGAAGAGTAGCAAAGAGTGTTAATAAATTCACCGTTACTCACGCGTAAGTTAGATTTCGGGCTACGAAGGCTGTAATTTGTTTTTGGTGCATCGGATCTTACAATTCTAAGTGTAAATATCAATTAACAAGACATAAACCTCTGTTATTGTCTCATAATCTTCGGTAAGAATTAACTAATCATATCACGTATGAAATTATCTATAATATTTGACCAAGACAATGATGATAATGCGAAAAATAAAATAATATTCCACAAAGTTTATTTAAACGAATTAAAACGATTTTATAATCAATTATAACGAATAACTGCTAGTATCTATAAATCTCCGTCGAGTTTATTCTATGTGTAGTTTTTGAGATATCGTTACTCGAAAAAGACTATCTTGTACCTAATATTAAAACGATTTTATCATGCGATACTGATATATAGTCACATAATTTTCGAATGAATGTTTGAAATATTATTTGTTAGGTCTTAAATCCAATAAAAGATGTAGTGAAATAAGTTTTTTAATTTACTATTATATTCCTACTAATTTTCCTGATTCATTCTGTTCTAGTTTCTGTATATACGTATTTATATATATATATATATATATATATATATATATATATATATATATGTATATATATATATATATATATATATTATATATATATATATATATATATATATATATATATATAGTTTTATTAAAAATTATACACTATGGTGACCTCAATAAATAGAGAAACATTATAATTTGAGTGCATTTCTAAATAATTATAATGTAGTACTTTAAGCAGAAAAAAAATCTATCAATGCACAAGCCTCAAAGTTTATTTTTATAACAAGGCCTTTTTGTTCAATTAAACGATATTGCTTATAAAGTTGGATATCAGCTATAAAATATTATTGAAATAATTATAAGTATAATTACTATAAAAACTTTATTGGTATTTCGATTGCAATACAATCATCTTCAGTAATTGACTAGAAAAAATTTCTATTGCATACTGTAAAAATTAAACAGCAAGGCTTTTTTTGGACCTGAGACTCGATGTATTTTAACGATGCATCGTATTGAGACTTCTACACATAGAGGGCAAGTGTAGTTAGTACCTCGTCCGGTCGGTACAACCCACACCACGCCCCGCATTAAAGAACAGATATACATTTTTTTTTTGGACTAGGTGATCCTAGACAAGATCATTGACATAGAAGGTCTTGCTACAACCCAATACCACTGCCATGGGCCCTCAACGTGCTACCACTGAACCGTACTTATCGATCTAGCTCCTTATGTATTTTATTTCAATCTATAAGTGGTTTTTGCAACTCAGCTACCTATAAGTAAGACTGCTACTTGCTTGAACGTCTATATAAGCGACAGCCCAGCGTATTTAACAGCTGTAATTTATGACCTATTTTCTTAAAGGGTTACATGAGTTTCAAAATTACAAAAAGTTTATTTCTTTGACTCATGACACATTGGTCTAGAAGATTTCTCCAAAGTTTTAAGACAATTTAATTAAAAGTCTAGGCACTGCAATTACGTTTTTCTCAAAAATATTTTTGAAATATATTTTTTTTAAACTAAGACATCAATATTCTTCACAATTTTACACACTTCTTGAAGATAAGATTGACTCGAGCTTGAATAAGGGATTTGTTATGATTTAACCAAAATTAATGTTCAAATTTAACCAAAAAATGGTATCTATTGGGAACAACTTTTCCAAAAGTTCAAATTTTATTAGCAGAAATAATTAGAATATTTAAAATACATTATTTTTTAATATTTGATAGAAATTATTGAAAATATAAATTTTTTATTTCATTGAACTCATTAACATTGGTTTTAAACTTCTTTTATTGAGAAAAGCTTTTTCTCCAAAAAGTGAAAACTCCGGTTAGTGAAAAGTAGGTTTGACTGTATTTAGTTCAAGACATATTTTTGTTTGGGTTTTCTTGTCATGTAATCGAAACGAAATGTGCATCACAGCACATAGACCGCCGACGCCCTTGAATTCTATGAAACTAATAAATTTAATTAATTGAATTTGATAACACAATTTTAATTCGGACACTTCGTAATTCATTTGTTTTGTCTGAAAATTAATGATTTTGTGTTGTTTATTTTAAAATAGCTCCATAGAGTTATATTGATGCAAAAGTTTTTTGTTTTTTGAAGTGAAACTTCTTTAGTTTCGTTGTGATCTGGATGAAACGAAAATGTGACAGTAAAGTAAAAAAAAAAACAACACCATACATCTATAGATAACGCGCGATAGTATGAAATAAAAGTTTTTATAGGATTTAACGTACAACAGTATGAGAAAGAAGTATGTATATGATTTCACGTGCGAGAGAATTAAGTAAGCAGCACTATTTATTTCATGCTTAGTATGTGTGAAAATAATATTGACAACAACATATATTAGAAGGAAAACTATTATTAGTATCAGATAAGATATTATTATTTTTTGTGGGAGTTTTCTTGTTATAATATATTTCTGCGAATTTAAAAAATAAACAATATATTTTTGATTTTTAAAAACATATTTATTAATAAATTCTTAAAATCTTGTGTTAACTTATTAGAACAATAAAACTTTGTTTTTATTAATTAATTTTTAATATTCATAATAGTTATTTAAACCACATAGGATTTAATGCTAATTATTAAATGGTCTTATGGTCGAAATTCTAGTAGTTAATGTGAAACAAAGCGAAATTTAGAATCAATCGGATTGTAATCAGAATATAAAAAATATTAGAAATTTGCAACAATTTATAGACATTGTTGTCTTACAGGTATAAAGTTATTCTTTCATCATCATCTGCAAAGCATGTATGGTCTAAGAGCCAGCTCCAAAAAAATGCTCTTTATTTGACGATTGGTTATAGTAGTTGTTTACACAAAGATACTACAGTCAGTCAAGCGAACGTTAAAGCTACAAGTGTTACAAGTGTCACGTAAAAGCTATCAGATTGCCGTGACATTTATATGAATTGACTAAAGCTGAAAATAGTTATACTGATTGTATATTGCATATAAATAACAGTTGTCAGTCAGTCAATTAATAATAATCTGAGAACGGAGCTGGTCAGTCAGTATTTATGTGTGTACATTAAATAAATAAGATGCAATTTATTTATTAGAGGTACTCAATTAGATTCAATCATAATCGTTTTGATACCTTAAATGTTCTACCGTTATCTTCACTGACCATAGTACATGTGTGTCAGATGTGCCGAATCGTTAAAAATGGAGATTCGCGGATATGGATAAGCAGTGTCAAGATATGGATACGGATCTGAAATGTTCAACTTAATTAATCGATTTAACGTTTTGAATTTCTTTAAAATGATGTTGTTTATTGATTGAAATATGATTGTGATATCACAGTATTATTTGATTTGAATAATAAAGAATTTGAATTTAAATAGTGTAATTATTAAAGTATCTTATGATCAGCTATAAGAATTACCGCTTAGCTCACTACAACAAGGGTTGGAATATGAAATTTTTGCCAAATATGTAATTTTTAAGAAATAAAAAACTATTTTCATGGGACTTAACAATATTTTATTGCTTCATATATTTATAAAGTCTTATACGTATATGCAATTTAATAATGTAAAAGATTCGTTTCAGATTCGCTGAAAAATAAACGGATACGAATACGAATCGTCAAATGATCAGCTTTAGAAAAACCAAAACTTTTTTTTTGAACTGGCTCCGCGTCTATATATGCATGCATGCATGTATATATATATGTATGTGCAATTAAAAAAGAATATAATTTAGTCTCCTCATTGGATGCTGAATTGTTATATAGCTGTCGGGTATTTTATTGTAGACACAGCATATCAAATTGACGAATGATGCAATGGTTAAGACTTGAACAGTGAGATTTACTTAAAGTACCATTCATATGAGCTATTTTTATAAGTTGTAAATCATATGTAAGATGGGGCTTTAAAGATGTTCCAAAGAACATAAAGTACAATCATTTTGAAAATTTGAATATATATTATAATTGAGACGTATTGTTTAAGAAATTTTAGTATTATAATTAATATATTTGGTTTTTATGTATTTAATTATTTTTTTTCGCAACTCAAATGTCAGTGGCTCCAAAATATCACAAATTTCCACTCGCGTTAAAATTCAGTCTTGAAAATTCGAAAGTTTATTGCAGACCACCCTATACCAACGTGTTCACATTAAAGCAGTGCTTATATTGATATAAAATTTTTTCTATTATCAATTAAATGAATGTAACTTGCATCGACATACCTATTTATTAAGTCAGGGTAAAAATTTTCTTAGTATCTTGATGTTGCAACATTTAATTAAAAATCTTCTTTTTTTTTTTTAATAATTAAAAATAGTCTGTTCAGGATTACACAACCCAACCCAACCCATGTTTTACTATTTTCTAATTTGTTATAAAATATGTTTCATTCTATTATCAGCTCGATGCCGATGGCATAAAAGTTCGGATCTTAGATTATTATAAAGTAGGATAAAGTTGAAAACCACAAGCATATGATATTGAATCATCATTAAAAATTATGTATAATATAAATAAGCCTTTATAAAATGAACCATCTCTGTCTTTTACATAAAAATACAGCGTATTTGTTACCTTTAATTATAATTAGTGAAACGAAGATAAGAATAATTTTTTACACGAATGAATCTATAAAATTCTACTTTAGGAATTTCCTTACTAAAATTTGAAAAAAAAAAAAAAAACTTATAAAAAAATATTTTTAACGACATGAGACGAGAAATAGTTTTGCACTAAATTTTGCAATTTTTCAATTGGTGATTTCCATCGATTTTTGCAAATTTTTAAGTCAAATTTCCAATATAAACTTGAGTTTCATCAAATTTTGAAACAAAATATTTGTTGTCATTTTTGGACATTTTTTTTAAGTACCGTTTTGAAAATTTACAAAAAATTGATAAAATATTCTTGTCGTCAATTTCAATAAAACTGTATATAAGATAATTTTGATTTAAAAATTATTTCGAGTCTATTTCATGATTGAATCCGTAGTTTTTGAAATATCGCTTAAAATCCTGTTCAAATAACAATATACCAATAACACTGAGGCGATATCTCAGACAAAAATCATTAAATTTTTTAAGCTTTTTAAGATACAAAATTTTATTTTTATATCAAGTGTATTATTTAAGGTATAATTAAAGTTCAAAATTTACAAAAGCTCATGTATTTGAAAATTACGTTTCCATTTTCTCGTTTATATTTTTAATCGAAAATGTCAGCTTGTGATTGAGCAAAATCAGTCAATTTGTTTCCATAGATCCATGATTCATAGTTTAAACCATAAGAAATAGAAAAAAAAAAGTTTAAATACAAAAATTATTTGTATCTCAAAAATAAACAACTTTTGTTTCAAATATATCTTCGTTAATGTTTTGGTTTGTCTTAATTCTATAACAAACTTTTTATAACTACATGGACTATGAATATAATTTAAAAATGTTAATAATTATAAACAGCTCATATATATATATATATATATATATAATATTTTAATTCATTATCAACTAATTTGTAAAAGTCTGATGAAAAAATAGTAAATATTTTGAAACGTTGCATAAAATGAAAAATTTGTAAATCTATAAAAAAAAAGTTTCCCATCTCTCCTGAAATTAAAGTATAATTTTAGATTTTTAAAAGTATCGGGTATAAATGCAATTAACACTATTAATTGTTATCAACAGTTCTTAAGCTTTAAGAGTATTGACTATTTGTCTTGTGTGATCAATACGAGCTGTCCATACACAATGATTGATAAGTTTGAATGGATATATGTATCATGTATCAATTGTATGTCACTGGAGTAGAACTCTGTGAAACAGATCCCAATACGATTGATCTGTTGCCCCTGAATTCAATTTAAATAACGGATTCACGCGACATGCAGTTAGTCTTATTCAATCACAGGATCTATAAACATTTCAAATATATTTTATTTATTCCTTATATTAGATTTATTTTGTAAACAAATATTGAAATTTTTATTATCTTATGATTCTGTCACGGTTTTGAAAACGAATTTTTTTTTAAACTATGCAGTTTTATAAAATTTGGATTCTTTTCTTTATTTATAAATTTACTAGTGGTTTCGAATATAATTTTACTATACATGGGTTAGATTTTAGCCATAATTCTGGTAAGTTAGAAATTTTTAATTCATTTTTTTTGTTTTTTTTTAATTGTTTGATTTAAACTTATTTTCTATTCACAAAATTTTTGAAACGAAATCTATTTAAATATTTCTAATACGAAATTTTTCTATGTTAACTCATTTTAAATATTTCTAATACGAAATTTTTCTATGTTAACTCATTTTAAATATTTCTAATACGAAATTTTTCTATGTTAACTCATTTTAAATATTTCTAATACGAAATTTTTCTATGTTAACTCAATTTTTTTATTCGATTAAATTTTTTAAAAGTGATAATTTTTGTATCCAAATTTGGATTTGTTATACAAATAATTTTATTTTTTCTAAAAACGAAATTACAATTACTCGAAATATTATTTTTTTTTTTACTTAAAACTTTTAGAAATCACGAATGGTTATAAAATCTGTAAAATATCCCGTTTTTGAAACCCAAAATCCTAGTTCGAAACGGGATTTGATGGAAGTATAAGATCGCTTTAATCGCAAAAAAAAAAAATATAATAAAAATTTGGGAAAATTTTTTATCTAATCTATTTTAATTTTTTTTTGTTTCAAATCCATTTATAAATCATTTACGGAATTAAACGGTTTAATTTTTTTTCAAATTTTTTATTTTTGTATCGACGTTTGTCTAAAACTTTTAGTGTTCCATAATTTTCTTTTCTATTTTGTTATAATAATTATCATTTCTTTTCGAAGTAATGCTGGATGTAGTGCTTATTAAATTTTCTAAATTAACGCAATAAAATAAAAAATTCTTTAAAATAACAATAATTTTATTTGATTCAAAAAACAGAAAATTCATTTTAAATACGTTAAATTTGGAAACTAATTAATTAACTTGCAACAGCTTTCACTGTTAGTTAATTACATGTTGGTCCCAAAAAATGTCAAAGTTTTTCCGAAAAAAAATAAATTTCTAAAATAAATATTAATATTATTTCTAAGCCAAGCTTTATGTATTCGTGTGAATAATTGTGCTTTCTAAATTTGCCTTATTATAAATGTCTTAATTGTTATTCTAAATCATGTAGTCTGACGTAATATTCTTTAATATTTGATAATATTAATATTCTAATATAAATAGGTAAATACTCCAATATTCAGATTATTTAGAAAATAAAAATACAGTATATTTTCAAATTAGAATAAACTATTATAAAATTAATTCGAACAATTTAATAATGATGTGGGTACGTTTTTATATACCAAATTGTATATATATATATATATATATATATATATATATATACAAATATATTGTCCTAGTTTCACTCCATTTTTAGCAGAATATCATAATAGTATATTAATTAGAGATCTCGTAAATTGCGTGTCCTAAAACAAATTGTCATTTTATTGTATGATGATCACGAAGGGAAAGTATTTAAATTTTCCGGTTTTTCTTGGTTCTAAAAAGCAATTTATCTCTTTTATTATGCGGTTATTGTTTTTTTTCTTTTTTTTTTTTTTATTAAAAAGTTTTTAAAAAATTAAAATATTTATAATTGGGAAAAAATTTTCGGCTATTGAAATATAAAATTTAGCAAATTTGTACCCAAATTCACCTAGGCCATAATTTCTCAAAAATATGGGAGCAAAATTTCAGATTTGATTTTTTTGTTTGTTAGTTGGTATATCAAAGTTTGAAAAACGTTCCCCCATAAGCGTCGAAATCAATGTTCTGAACACAAATTTTGTCAATTTTTGTTTTTGAAGATTTTCTAGGTTTTTTTTTTCTAAAAAATCTTTGTCATTTTCCATAAAGTTGACATTTTTCGAATTAAATACCGTTTATAATGTATGAAAAATTGGAAAATGGCCCCGTTTTTTACCTGAAGAATTTTGTAAAAAAATTAGGTTTTTTTTTGCTAAGAATAATCATCTTTGCATATCGTTCTTGAAGTCATGAAGAATGATTTGAAATAAATAACTCGATTTGTATTTGAATAATTGGTTTCAATAAAAAATTGGTTTGAATTGAAATTAGTTTGAACTTGAATACAAATTCAAAGTAATTTAATTTATAAATGAAATAATGATTCGGTTTATGTTTCATTATTAAAATCGTAGTGGAGTCTAGGAAATTAAAGTTTCTATTAAGTGTTTCATTCTATACGACATGAGTTTTAAAACCAAACACGACCAAATTTTTTTTTTCAAACGATAATTCCCATTTCTATAAAAATAATTATACTGTCAAGATTAATAAAAAAAATAGATTGCATTAGTCGGAATACACTCTAAGTTGAATTAGTTTTGGTAAAAATTATCTCTTATTGTATATTTCTGTTTCAAACTGGGAGACACAAAACGTTTAAAAAAGTGTAATTATTTTCGAAAAGATATAACTTATACTTAAAAATAGTTATTCAAATGTGTCGATAAGATTTTTACAAATAAAATAAAATTTTGCAATTTTTCATCGGGAAAAATTGCATGTGAAGATTGTGCATGTTAAATTTCATAACATTTGTATAATTCTTATTTTAGTGATTTGTTCTTGACAATAGATGTCTCATTTTTTGTGTGTAAGTCCCCTTAATAACAAACACATAATATTTTCTATAATATCAATAGGAAGTTTATTATTGAATTTTCAATGTGTTTTTCATGAAAGAACACAAATAATTGTTTTATCGAACACTTTTTTTGTTTTTGTTTTTCACAATGATAATATTGAAAAAAAAAAATTTTTATTATTAAAAACAAAACTGCAGCGGGTTATCTTTTGTAAATAAACATTAAAACAAAAATATTTTTTGATAATTCAAAAAAAAAATTTATTTTTCCAATAGAGAGTTGATTAACTAACTATTTTTTAATGTACAATACAAATCATGTGAAGGGGTGCAGAGAGGAGACTAGTAGACGATAATTTTTTTTTTTTTTTAATTGGAAAAGCATTTTTTTTATTATTGTTGTATTTATTTTGAATACAATATTTTTGCTGTTGTTTTGTGTTAAGCAATCTAATAATTATTGTTATAACACAATATTATATTGAGCAGGGTCTGGAGACACTTGAGTATGCGAAAATCCAGCACCACATTCTGTCAGTCAGTGGAATAGGGTACCGGATTGATTCTAAATCGGCTATATTTCACATTGAAATGTAAAATTACACTGAATACTATAAAAAAACTTATTGATTCTAAAACAAAGTATAGTTATAAGCTATTAAAGATTTTTATCTAAATTTTGTGAAAACCTCCGGCCCTTTTGATTTTTTGATGAACTATAATGTTTGGAGTCATTTTAATGACAAATATATTCTTTGGTGATTTTTCGAAAAATGCACCACTTTCGAATTATAAGCAATTTAAGATCGAAAACAGTCAAAACCCACTTTTATTAATTATGATTTCCGTAAATTTCTAAGATATTTTTAAATTTCCTTTTTTGGCATCTATTTTACATCAGAATAATTTTTCAAATTACGTAAAACCAATCATTTAATTAACGTCAAAAGGGAAAGGAGCTGTACAACAAATTGTACCAAAAATTTGATCCGGATCTTTATTATTTCAACACAATACTATTTACAGAATACCGTCGTCGATTTTTTGTATTCTCAAGTACCACTACCCCCTCCTCTAGTAATAATTATTGTTGTATCATATTGATTTTGAGAAAAATCAATTTTTTAGTTAAGTGTGTAGTTTTGATTAGGAGTGGTTCAGTTTTTGTTTTTTTTTTTTTATTGGTATTTTTAATCAGTTTCTACAGTAAAATATTTATTTGAGTACTGTAGAATTAGAACAGATTTGTGAATTCAGATTAAACAAGTTTCAGAAAGACAAAAATAATATTGATTAATCGATCGAATGATTAGTTCTAGTGATATCGCTTGAAATTGGTTTCAGATTTTGATCTTAGAATACATTTTAAGCAATAACTCAAAAACTTCATCCACTTTCCTTAAATAGATGTTATTTTTTAAGTTCTTTGGTTAAAATTTTCTGATAAATTTTGAGCTTTATCAAATTTGGACACCAAGATTTGGCCTCGATTTTTTCAAAGTAGTAAGTATTCCTTCAGAAAATTTAAAAAAATCGAATTTAAATTTTTGTCTCCAATCTTATTAATAATTTTAACTCTGTCTTTAAGCTAATTTTGACTCAAAAATTAATCATATGATCGTTAAATAAATGTGGTTTTCTTATTCTAATTACCATTTACAACACAAAAATGCCGAAACTTTAATGACTTTTTCTTTAATGATTTTTTAAGGCTATTTATAGAATCACAATAAAAAAAACCTCGTTACCCAAAATTATCACAAGGAAAAAAATTATTAAACAACTTAAACAGATCGTATCGATTTTAGCTAATAATCATTAAATACGAAGTTAATGACCCAATTTTTATTTACTAACAATTCCTTCAAGTGAAAGACGAGCAATATAAAAATAAAAATTTTATACGATAATTTATTATCGATTTTGAAAACGTGATTATGAAATTACAACGCCATTATTGAAAATCAAATGATCATTCAGGAAATAAAATAGTTTCAAGGTCGTATATCATGAATTACACAATGGATCATTGATAAGAAGCAATGCGTTTTGATTGTGATAAGCATTTTTGTGGCGAGGGCATAACACATTATTTTTATTAGTCAGAGTAGATTAATTTTATTATATTCACTGTATATAGGAGATTCATGCTAAGATTCATGCGCAATAGTAGCAAATATAATAACTGCTCATAAAACACATTCAGCTGACTATTTTCCATAGAAAATTGTAGCAAAATTGCTCCAATGGTCCCGGGACCCAATTTTTGAAAAATAAAAGAAGAAAAATGTATAGACAAAAAATGTTTGTCTTTTTAAAACAAATAACTTTTGTTTGGAACATTTTTCCGTAAATGCTTAGATTCGCCAGAATTTTAGCTCAAATTTACCTATTAAGCATATATATATATATATATATATATATATATATATATATATATATATATATATATATATATATATATATATATATATATATATATATATATATATATATATATATATATATATATATATAAATTACAATACATATTTTTTTTTATGAATCCTAATGATTAAAAATAGTTCCAGCATTGATGTTCAACCATATGTCGTGTCTCTAAACAATTAACTCTGTATTCTATATTCATTTGTTATCAAAGAATTTATTATAAAATTTGATAAAACTTGGTTTATAAGGTAATTTTGACCCAAAAATTACAAAAATTGAAGTATACTACAATCGTTTTTAAAAGATTCTTGATTACTTATTTTAGAAAAATTTTTGAATTTATATTTAATTAATAATTTTTATTTAGACATTTTTTTTTTTGGACAAATTTCAGTAACAACTGACCTACAAATTTTTTTTGAAAGATTATTATTATTATTATTATTATTATTATTTTGAGATACGAAATTTCTAAACATATAGTTCAAATTGATAATACTTTTCGCATAAAACAAAACAGTATTTATATTTATATAAATATTTCATAATTTATTGCCATAGTAACTCTTTTGAAGAACGGTCTTTTCATTTCATATCAATTAAAATTATTGAATCGTAATTATCAAATTTGTTACTTAATTATCATCGTCTATACTAATGAATGGTTTAATTGATATTGAAAGAAAATTAATTAATATAAATTAATAGAGCTTGGATTATTATGACAACGACCAGATCTAGTTTTAATTTTATGAAAATAATCCTGTACTTTTATGACTCAAAATTTGTCACTGCCGGAAATACCCTATGTATAAAAAATGTATTTCTTCTTTCAAATTTCGATCGAGAGTTGTTAGTCTAAAACTTTTCTGCAATTGTAACTATTTAAGTAGCATTTAATGTGATTAAATCGGAAAATCGTGACAATTTTCTCACTATGCGACCACAATCGCATATAAAATTTGATGTACAAACTTACCAAATACATAAAATTATTCTTCATTCGGTTTGAACGAGTCAAAAAATATGTAAGAGTGAATAAAAGAAACGTTGCAGCGATGCAGTCATCAAGCGACTAATAACGTTTAACAATCGGTGCGTGACCAAGGAAAATTTTTAAAGGCATTCCTAGGGAACCAGTGTTATTCAATCACCAAAAGAAGGAATTTTATTCGCCTAAGCTCAATAGGTAATAAAGGCTTTTAATTTGTAGTGAAATGAACTAAAAATTTACATTTTCTTTTGGTAGAAAATAAGAATCTAAAAAAGTATGTAAAATTACAGAATAAATGATGCAAATTTATTCCCATGTCAATATTGACAGACATATGTCATGTCATTTACTCTAACAGAGTGAACTTTTTATTTATCCATTTACAAATTAAATTTTCAACGAATGCAGTGTTGAAGAACTGAACAAGAAATAATATATTAATGCGAGGACGGATACTCATCGGAACAAAGTATGGTTCAAAATTGATGAGAAAAAAATTTGGAAAATATTTTTGAATGCGAAAATTCTCGTTATTCAATTAACTTCAAATATTACTAAGAGAAATTCTGGAATAATTTAATATTTTTCGATATTTTCAAAAAAACTTAATTTCTTTTGTTAATTATCCTAAACACTTTTTAATTGCTTAGAATTCAGAACAAAATATTTTGAAATTTAAAAATAGTTGTATTTCAAATATGATTTAGATTTACCAAAAATACATTTTGTTAATCCTATTAGTATTTTGTTCTTAGGTTTTTGAATACTCACTACCGATTTTTTTGTATATTTAATTCGATTTAGATGTTGGATTTCCTGTTTAAATAATTAAACAATAATTAACATATTTTTTTCATAAAATCCTTCAATTATTAAAATTTCTTGCACCGATTGAAAATTATTCGTTTTCTAACCCCAACGAATGGAAAAATAATTTTATTCCATTTACAACCTTTGATAATCTAGAAATATCCAAAAAATTAATATCTGGATGGGCGTGGGGGAGCCCGTGGCACTAAAATTCATCACGCAATCAAAAAATTTTTGTTTAATTTGATAGTTTATATTTTTATGAATAATATCCGCCTGGTAAGCCTTTAAGGAAATTTTGAAACTGAAACGAAAAAAATTGGCTTATCAAATTTTTTTGGTTGAAACAATCTTATCTATTACCTATTTGAATGATGTGAGAGGCGGTAAAACTCGTATGCTACATATTTGCGGAGGTTTTTGGGCAAGCTTATCAAAATATATTGTAATACACCACAGTAAATAAATAATAAATTTAAAAAAAAAAATCTTAACGTGGTAATGGTGAAATTTTACCGTCTCTCACACCATAAGGTAAGCCAGACTGTTTTTGCCAAAAAAATCTGATAAGCCTTTTTTTTCGCAATAACGGTAAAACAATTTTGCTTTTTAAAAAAAATTTACTTTAATAACACATATATTCGGCAAATTACAGCAAAACTTACCAAGCGCATTTTGTTCGTATAAAGTAATATAAACTATCAAATAAAATAAACTTTTGATTCCGTGATGTCGGTACTTTTAGTAGTACGGGCTCCCGGAGCATAAATAAAAACAAGCCTATAATTTTTATAAATCTTTTTAAAATTCAATTTAATGATAAAATAACTACTGGAAATTATTTTCAAAAACGGGAAGCGTATCTATCTATATTTTCTAAAACATTTCCTTAACAGGCAACATGCGTGGCGATAAAATTACACCCAGAGAGAGGAAGGGGTCGGACTCAAAATAGAATTTATAATAATATCAATCTGAACGTCACATAATACAATTTTACTATGGAAACAAACCAGATCGTTTTTTACCTTGGAAAATGTAGAAAATTTTCTACAATTTTCCAATGAAAACTCTATTATTTAAATGAAAATAAAAGACGAATCTTTATCTAAATAAAATGAATGTATTATTAATCACATAACTATCCATTCTTCACTAGCATTTAATTACTAATTATTTATTGAACTTTTATCAATATTTATTGAGGTTATGTCACAAAATAATTAATCGCAACAAATTTTAATGCGTGTTTGATATTTTACATTGCAGGGTCACTTATCGATCTCACACATAAAACGAAAAAAAAAAATAAAATTGATTTTTTTTAATTCATTAAATAAATTGTAAAAATAATTTTTGACATTTAATTTCCGATTAATTTTTTTTTTCTGGTTTTTATTTAAAAATTTTCTTCGAACAAAATGAAATATATTAGAATATATTCGATATTTTCAAAAAATGAAGTTTGAATGTTTGATTTGATATACGCACTTAATTAATTGATCTATGACTCATGACTGATTAGAATATTACTAGAATAGGACAAAAAAAAAATAGGCCAAGAGAGTCATTCATACGCATAAACTGAGTTTAGATTGTTTGTATTAAATAAACAAATGATAATTTTGTTTTAAATTTATAAGCTCTCAAAATCTTTGATTGAGATATCTTTCGCATCTAATTAACGAATGAGTTTTTAGATAAGATTCGTTAAAAGTCTTTATCGGATAAATACTATCCAATTTCCAATTCATGTTATAAAGAGGGAATGAAAACATAACTTTGTCATTTTCATGAGTATTTTCATATGATTCGAAAAGTTCACAACCTTCTTTTTGTCGATTTTCAAAGACCTGCCAAACGATATGGAATTCTTAAAAATTTTCGCGATTATCCATAATTGTCACGTGGTTAGGTCAAGAGGGCGAATGTTAAGTTCAACAGGTATGTAAATGAAGGGGCGGGGGTGAATGGAGTCATGATACGTAATTTCTTTTATGTTTTTTTTTTGTTATTTTGTTGACAATGAATATTTCAGTCAGAAATAGCCGGAATCTCAACGAGAACAACATCCTTTTGCTGTAAATGAAAAAGATTTCCTCAATAATCGATAACTTCCAGAAGTGGCTTGTGCCACCATTATAAAATATGTGTTCTGGACTTGGTAATATAAAACTACATTCTTCCAAGGCTTTGAGTCAAAGTAAAACCTTCGATAGAATACACGGATAAATGGGGGGGGGGGAGTTATAATGACGTCTGGAATTGAACCACGGCTTATGGACACTCCCTTAGCGTACTCATTTCTTAAGTTGACATATGTGCGTAATTATTTCTGTTTGAGGTTTTCACTGAGCATAATTTGCGTAGTTTAAAATTATTCTAGCCTTAAAGAAACTGCAATTTCCCAAGTAGTATATATGTAATTCGTAATGTGTTTCCTATAATCTGAAAATTAGCAGTATTTTAATTTGCATTTCATTTTTCACCAAAATTTGATATTGAAATATATGAGCTGAAAAATTAATTTTTGATTTTCTTTTCAGAGGGAAAAACATGTGCATCAAACGAATTCCAATGTGGTAATGGACGATGTATACCAAGTCGATGGCAGTGTGACAGTGAAAAAGATTGTAGTGATGGGACTGACGAAGATCCTAAACAATGTCGTAAGTTTTAATAAAAGTGAATATTTGAACAATATTTAAGGGATACCATCACTATTAGAAAACGTGAAATGGACAAAAATCATGATAATTTATTTCAGGTAGACGAACTGTACTTATTTGCTTAGGTATGGGAGATTTATGGAAAACTTTTCGTATCATAGTACAAAATAAAAAATACCCATAATTACTTTCAGCTAACTTTTTTCGATAGACTACAAAAATACCATTAATTATACACTAAACACTACTCTAGAACAATCCATCTATTTATGTCTATGGTATTATATAATACTAAATCTTTTTTAACATTAATGTCCAATATCTAAAAGTAGCAGGTTGATTGATTCAAACTTATCAGATATGTATAGCAATTATTTTGTTCTGTTCCCATTAAAGCTCTAATTTTAGATCCCAGTGGAATTCGTTCAATTTATACCTCATTGAGTTTTTTTTTTAGATTCTTTCAAATTAATCCTGTTTTTTTTTTGAAACAAAAGAAAGCACTTTGGCCTTTCTCAGGATGTAATTTATCTCCTTCAATTAAAGTACCTTCCAGCCAATTTTTCTTCTGAGGATTATTATTACCTGAAATAAAGTCTCCCGTATGTTCAAATCACAAATTTAATCCCTCATTTTATTTGGATTGGACATTCTCCATAAATATCGAAAATGAATATTTTCTTTAATTTTCCATGTTTTTCAAAACAAATGTTTATTCGCTTGTTTTCTTTTTTATTAGTAATCTTTATTTTCGATTTGTAAAATAAAGAGATAAAAAATTACTGCAATTGGCTCCATTTTACTCTATACAATAATTTTTCTTACTCCATTTTCCTCACACAGTTATTTTTTTTATTTATTTTTTTTTTTGATTGCAATAATACATTTGGCTCCGTAAATGAAAAGTTAAAGTACATTGTTTTGTACGACCTCTAAATAAACAAGGATATATATACTTGGCGTCAAAAAAATGCGATGATATCAATATTTCAAATTAAAATCTACACGAATTTAATAGTTTATTTTATTATTTGATTTAACTAAATAAATTTAAATCTGGTTAAGAATTAAACAAACCATAAAAATAGTCTGTATCGTAGAATATGCTATACTTCTTCTGCTCAGAGATCCCCTTATTTGGAAAACGCAGGCTAAAGTGGAAAATGTGGTAAACCTAAAAGTATTAAAGACCAGAAACTGAATTGACTTGAGGAATCCCCGTCCCTTTTACATACAAGGCGCTACTTTTGGAATTTTTTCGAAAAATGCTTCGTTTTGGTTCTGTAAGCGATCGAAATAAAGCAAAACATGTTATTTTTAAATATGGTTTACCCGGCTTCAACTGCAAATTTTGGAAATATTTATATACATACCGTTTTCTCGAAGAAAACGGAGATTTTTCGAAAAATTCTTCGTTCGAAGTTCGAAAAACAATAAGAAAAAAAAACTGCGATAAAACGTCATATATTACATAAAAATATAACTCGTTACGAATCCAAAAATTGAAAATTAAAAAATTCACAGTAGAAGCCGAATAAACCATGATGAAAAATAGCGTGTTTTGGCTTTCTACAATCTAAAATCGTTTAAATCACAAAAACCAATACATTTTTCGAAAAAATTCCAAAAGTTCAATTGTATATTTTTGTTCAATTTACATGACACCAAATAGGTGCCAAAAATCGATCAATTCTCTATTCCAAACAAAATTCCATTGACAAAATTTGGTGTCCAATTTTTGCACATTCAAGTCCATCCAGGTCCTGACCTATTATTATAGATGGTATCCCAATAAAAAACATTTTAATAATATTATTTATTATTTAAAATTCTAAAAATAGAATGAAATTTATTTTTATATAAATGAATAAACATATAGTTTAAAACTGATAAAATACAATTTCGTTGACGTAATTATATAAAAATTTTTTGGCGTTGATTTTACTATTTAAAATGTTTGTGAACATAGAAAAGTACTCTACTAATTGACGTATCATGAAATGATTTTAATTTAGGTCAAAAATAGATTTCTATTACGTTTCAATTATTTTATTTGTATTCAATTTGTGTCCATGAAATATTTAATCAATTGTTTTATATTTTATTTACGATTTACAGTTTTTATTTTTTGGAGGTGTGTAATTTTTGAACCAATCAAATTTTCGTTGTAAATTCAAACTTAAATGTCGGTTTAATATTTCGATAATTAAATTGAACGTCAAGAAACAAACTGTCACCAAATTAGCAATGAGTAACATCTCCTCAGAGAATCATTACAACTAGCTAATTCATACTGATGATGACTACTTTGTAGTCGAAATACGTATTTATACAATACAAAATAATTTGATCTAGGAAATTGGGGAAAACGAAATTTAGTCAAGAAATTAGATAAATTTTTTTCGGTCGAATGACTTTTTGAAAATCAATGCCATTTTTATTAAAAAATAAATATCTTATCTAATGGCCTATTTCTTGAAACATTTAGTTGTGATAAAGTTGAATCTAACCGTAATTCAATTTGGACGAAAGCGGGCTTAAGAATGTGACTCACTCAAAAAAAGACATCTATAGTCACCTGCAATGCTATTTGTATGATAAATCTAATAAAATTTGTGATCTCAATCTTTATGGTAAGGTTAGAAACTTTGAGTTGCTATACGAGTTTGAATAATTATGATATAATAAGCAATTAAATCCATTACAATAAGAATTTTTGGTAAAATATAATACAATTTTATAAAATAAGAATGTGCGAATAATATTATTTGGAAATTTACTGGGAAATTTCAAATTTTTCGCCCATAAATCGCAAGTAATGGAAAATCTTCGATAATTTTATAATCATTAATAATTATCGACATTTGGCATGCACAATTCTCAAATAAAATGAAGTAAAGACCTTAAAGAGTAAGTCCCGAAAAATTTTTTTTTTTATTACGATAGATATTTTAATTTGAGTGTTTCATTCGCTTAAGACCCCTTAAAAATCAAATTCTACTTGAAATCTGCAATACCATTATCGATTACTGAGAGCCCTAATAATAATATCTTCAGAAACTAAATTAATTATCCCTGTGTTACGGTGGTAGATATTACCTTTGAAATTTTAAATCGAAACTCTCAGATTATATTTTGGAGGATTGATTTATTTTACTGATGTTTAGAACATCACTGACATCAGTTTCAATCATAGAAACTATTGATATTATTTTTATATTACTTTATTATTTTTCGATCATGGATTAGTCAGGGAAAAATCTGGACATAGGTTTTCAAGAAGCATCTTCGATAAAAAAAAATTCCTGGATTTATTTCCTGGCTAAATGTGAATTTTCAAACAAAAATATTTTTCGTCTAGTTTTTTGATTAAAACAAAAAAATCGAAATTGTCATTTTTTACAAAAAAAATTACGACCTGTATAAAAGGTCGGAGTATTAATTTTGATATTAGAAAATCATAAGTATACTATTTACTGACCCCGTCCCCTAGTAATAAGTACACCATTGTTTTAAATTGAAGATTTGTTCTTTCAACAATACATCAACATAATCTAATTTTTTTACCTTACAATCAGAGTTATAAACCTCCTCTACAACAGCCAGCGAAAATATTGGAAAAGTAAAAAAAATTGTTTATTCATCAACAAAATAGGAATTGCATCCTCATTTTTTTTTTTCAATTTAATTGTAGAATTCTTAGAATAGCCGAATAAATTTTCATATATTTATAAGGCTTACAGTAATATCCATTATTGAACCCTTATCATTTTAAATTTAGCCATATTTAAATTTTCATCCGTCTATATTTTCATAGTCTATTGAAACTTAATTTTCATCGTTCAAGGAATAAATAAGTGCATTTTGGCAAATTTAAAGGTGGCTTAATTTAAAATGCTAGATTTTTTATGCTAAGCTCACATTATCGAATTATTTCCATTTAGTATAGTCTAATAAGTAAATATGAAAATTTTTTGAAATTTTTAAGAAATGTAGAAGTATTTAATTAAGAAAATAGTTTAATCGGTGGATACAATTCAAGATCTTTGGATGTATATATATTTTTTATTTTATGAATACTTTTGCTGGCTGGCTGTAGAAGAGGGGGTTAGTTATCATTAGTTTTGGATATAAAAAAAAACACATATTGACCTATTGTAGAATATCGTCAATGTAGCGAAAATGAATTCAAATGTGGTACAACTGGACCATGTGTTCCACAAGCATGGGTATGCGATTCACAACCAGATTGTATAGATGCCTCTGACGAATTACGTTGTGGTAGGTTTGCATGTAATTATATACCAGCTTACTAACACCTGGTTTGCTTGTCGTTGCCTTGCGGGGCGATTGTTACAGAGGCAAGGGAATGTGGCGCCGATGAATTCACATGTCGATCCGTTCCTGGCGAGTGTGTCCCTCTTACCTGGATGTGTGACGACAATCCTGATTGCTCCGATGCATCCGATGAAAAAGCATGCAGTAAGGGTTTTCATCATTATTTCATTTAAAATCTAATCTTATCTAACAAAATTATTATTTTCATTTATTTCATAATTAAAAATACATGAGAAATTCTCCTGCAAAAATTTTACGCATTTTTGGTTCATGAAAATTTAAGGCTAATCAATTCAACAATAATACTAACATAGATTTATTTTTTAAAGTCATGTCGTTTATTTAAAATATTTACGTCAAAAAGGAGTCGTCCATTTTTAAATCAGATTCTCTAAATAACTTACGCCAATGATTAAAGGCGCAAACATGTTTTTTACGAAACAAAAAGTTAAAAAATATTTTTTATATCCTGCATACATATAAAATTTGGAAGGATATATTAAGTTTAATGGCGTATAAAATGTCTTTTATTTAAATACACATATGACTTTTTTATCTTGCATATATATGTTAGGGTATATTAAATTATGTCTAAAACTTGTAACTCGACAATATTGAAGACAGTAACAAAATTTTGATATAAATGTTCACATTAAAATCACTTAAGTACAAATTTTGCATGTGAGTCAAATCGACTGAGCGACTATCCGCCATCAAAAGGAGACGTCGTTCGTAAATTTTTCGTAGTTTTTCTACGCCTTATCAGTGACTTCAAGCTAAGATAGAGGTTCTTTTTGCAAGCAATTGTAAAATAGGCAAACCATATTAAACGGGAATAAGAATTGAGAATGTGACATCTGTATTTGAAAATACTAGATAGAAGTTTGTATAAGAAAAATAATTAATTTTTACATATATATGCAATAGATGTCTCGTCAAGTCCGCCTGGATATGTTTTAATTGTTTAGTAAAATGAGGATTTTTAAAACAGAAACTCCCTAATAATAACAGTGTATTTTTTATATGATATTAGTTTTAAAATCAAACGAAATTCGTTAACGAAAAGTAGTGGATTATTATATAGTGGATAGATTATTCGGAATACACTTTAAATCAGATTCAATTTCATTTAGATAAAAATTGTAAATTACCGTATTATTACCGTAAAATTCTAATTATGCGTAAAATTTTGTAGGATATACCAAATTTAATTATAATCCTTGAGAAAATTTTGAGTAAAGATACAAAAAAAAAAAAATTTTTTTTTTTACTTTTTTACTCAGAATATTCTAAATAAACAAAATTAATCAAAATGAAATAGAAATCGCGTATATAACGAAATTTGGTGATAATATATTCCGAGATGACATTTTTTTAGGCGAATATCACATTAATAATTAAAAATCAAAATTAATTCAATTAAAAAAAAATAATATCTCGATTTTATAGTTTATCTCGAATTTAGTATAAATTTTAAGGATAAAATGCGCTTCGAAATATTAATTCAGTAAATGTTATAAAATTTAAAAATAACCATTATTTCTATTTCTATTTGAATTAATTACCATATCCTTTTCAATCGAAAGGATTATGGGTACAAAAGAACTAATGATTTTCAAATAATTAATTTTTCAGTTGATAAAATTTTCTTTTTATAATTTTCTGTCCTCCATAAGTTTACAGAAAGATAAGCATTTGGGTTCGAAAGGGAAGTGTTGTTTAGGTATAAAGGTATAAAGTTGGGAAAATGCATGATAAAAATACAGCAAGCTAAAATTAATTATTTGAAAATCGAATTTGTATAGAATTTGATTAAGATAGCGAAATTTTCTTTGAATGTATACGATATTATTTTCGTATTCGTGAGAATATAACTCACTCAGTCTTTTGGCCTCAAAATGTCATGCCAATCAAACTAAGAATTTATATAACATTTCAGGCTTTCTTCCAAATCAGTATTTTAATAAATTCAACTAAAAGCTTTTTGGAGGAGTTTTAGATGCTTTTCGTTCTAAATCAATTTTCTATACACTGAAAAAAAAAATTAATGAAAATTTTTCGGGAGTAATTCTGAAAAGTTTTGATTGATTTTGAAAATTAATTAACAATTTAACTAAAAAAAATAAAAACTAAAAATTACTCAAAATTTGGTTTTTGAATGGCACTGGGGAACAAATTTTATTTAATTTTCTTTTACATATTTTAGGAAAATTTATGTGTTTCGGCTTTATATTTTTGAGCGCATTCTAGTTTTGATGCAATTTTTAGTCTGTTGTTGATAAGAACAGTACAGAAGATATTCAACTGGTCATCTCAAAAATTGTATATTATTGTAAATATTGATTCAGGATTCTTCCTTCTCCTACATACGCTCAAATTTATGCACCAATGCATAAAAAATCTAATTTTAAAAAAATTTGCTTTCACCTAGAAAGACATATTTGAGATTAGCACCTTCGAATAAAAAATTTTGTTCCCCAGTGTAATTATTTTTGGATTTTATACCCAAAAAAAAAAAAAAAAAAAATGTTAATCGGAGTTTTTGTACGACTTTTTTAAGATGAAACATGCAGATCGGATGAATTTACTTGTGGAAATGGAAAGTGTGTTCAACAGCGATGGGTATGCGATCATGACGATGATTGCGGTGACGGTTCCGATGAGAAAAATTGTCCAGTAACAACGTGTGCGCCAGATACGGAATTTACCTGCGCAAATGGTAACTGTATTACATCTAAATGGCGATGTGATGGAGACAAAGATTGTGCAGATGGTTCGGATGAAGTGGTAAGTACCTAATATTTTCACAGTATCTATATCATTACCTCGATATACACTCAACCTTGACTAGACATACTACCTCGAATTACTTGGGGATTTCCAAGGATGGCCATTTTTCTTTCAGGGGTATTTCAGACGAACCTGCATATAAGTCATTTTTAGATGATAATGAAAACTCTATTATCGCTATTTGCACTTATTTCTGGGAGAAATAAAATGTTTGGGTCTGTAATCATTATGAGAATAGCTCCAGCTTAGAAACCGAGACCTCTGATCTCTGTTTGTATCTGCCATCAAAACATTCTACACCATGAAATATTTTTGTCTTCAGATGGCAGTGTGTTTTGTAGGACTTATTGTACTAGGTGATACCTAATCAAGAATGCCTTCTCTGATGCTTTTGCTAAACGATTTCCCTGAATTCTGTGTTAAAGATTGAGCACAGAATTTGTATTATATTTTAAATTATTTAACTTTTATTCTTTAGGGTTGTCCATCTGGTACACAACACGCGTCACACTGTATTTCCACAGAATTTCCATGTGACGACGGTACAACATGTCTACATCTATCGTGGGTATGTGACGGAGACGTAGATTGTCCTGACGGTGCTGATGAATCACCAGCACGATGTAAAAATGCAACGACATGTAGATCTGATCAATTCCAATGTTTGACCGGTGATCGTGCCTGTATTTCCGGTCATTTAATTTGTAATGGCGTTTCAGATTGTGCAGATGGCACGGATGAGAACGATTGTCGTAAGTATCAGGAAAATTTATTTTTATTTTACCACTGAAAAGCAGCTTCTTCGTTAGCACTCCTGAATCCTGTAAGAAAACATGCAAGTGTTTTTATCCAAATTATGTTGTTTCGTAGAATTATATGTTTTTTTTTTTTTTTTTTGGTGTAAATAGGTTCGGATAGCACATGCAATTGTTTTTTTATTCAATCCTCACGCTTGGTCATTGCTTTCTTCTATTTGTTTTAAGGATAAATTTTTTATACATTTTAGCAACGCCAGCAGCTCAATGTGATCCAAAAACTCAATTTGATTGTGGCGGTGGAATGTGTATTCCATTGTCTTCTGTATGTGATAAAAAACAAGACTGTCCTGAATGGAAGGATGAACCGACTGATAAATGTGGTATTAACGAATGTCTCGTCAATAATGGTAATTGTTCGCAAATATGTAATGATACTCCGGCATCTTATTTCTGTGAATGTAAACCGGGGTAAGTAATATAAAAATTAATTTATCCCTAAATCATCAGCTATAAAGTCATTCATTGATTAAATTCAATTCATTTGGGGTCTAAAACTAATTTTCAAGAAAATGTATAACTAAAATGTTTAAAAGATTTTTTTAAAAATCTGAGCTCATCTAACCCCATTAAACTACAAATAAGATCGAAAATAAAACTTCGATTAATCTGAATTTTGTATTTTTTATTATTTCAGATATAAATTGGTTGGCGGACGTAAATGTGAGGATATTAACGAATGTGTGATACCTGGTACGTGTTCGCAAGATTGTACAAATGAAATTGGTAGTTTTAAATGTGAATGTCAAGCGGGTTATATGCGTGATCCACGTGACCATACGCGATGCAAAGCTGTAGAAGGTCATGCCTCTTTACTATTCGCACGTCGACATGATATACGTAAAATTTCCCTAGATCATCATGAGATGACAAGCATTGTAAATAATACAAAATGGGCGACAGCCTTAGATTTCGTATTCCGAACGGGTATGATATTCTGGAGTGATGTAAGCGATCAAAAAATTTATAAAGCCCCAATCGATGAGGGGAGTGACCGTACTGTTGTGATTGGAGATGAATTAACAACATCCGATGGTCTAGCAGTTGATTGGATTTATAATCATATTTATTGGACGGATAGTATTAAAAATACTATCGAATTGGCAACCTTCCAAGGTCGCATGCATAAAGTTTTAATACGAGATAATCTTGAAGAACCTCGTGCAATTGCACTGAATCCATTGGAAGGTTGGATGTTCTGGACCGATTGGGGTAAGGAACCAAAAATTGAACGGGCTGGTATGGATGGATCACATCGTCAAACAATTGTCTCGTACGAAGTCAAATGGCCGAATGGTTTAACACTTGATCTTGTACATAAACGTGTCTACTGGGTAGATGCGAAACTAAATGTAATTTCTTCATGTAATTACGATGGTAGTGGCCGAAGATTAATTTTATATGCACCAGATACACTTAAGCATCCATTTTCTATAACAACATTCGAAGATTGGCTCTACTGGACCGATTGGGATAATGCAGCTATTTATAAAGCGAATAAATTTACCGGTCAGCATGTACAACCAGTTACTTCGACTCAAATGTTACAGAATCCAATGGTAATCCATGTTTATCATCCATATCGACAACCAGATGGTCAAAATTATTGTCAGGCTGTGAATGGTCGCTGCTCACATTTATGTTTACCAGCGCCACAAATTAATATTCATTCACCGCGTATCAGTTGCGCATGTCCAGATGGTTTACGATTACTTTCTGATGGTTTGATGTGTGTGCAAGATGGTGAGTTTCATATTTTTGGTGAATATCTTTTTCCACAGATATTTGCTTGTTACAATGGAAACCTCTTTGTTTCTACTTTTGACACTGCGACAACAACGCCTCCTGTATAATTGCTTATCAGCATTTGGTTTCAGTAATATTGCACGGCCGGTCACAGAATAAATACCCTACAAATTGGAAAACGATAAAGAATAAAGATTGTGTAGAAAATTAGGAAGAAGTTTCGGAATCTTTTCCTAATAATTTAATACGAATCCTAAGTTTTCTAAAACAATAAATCTAAGTGCAGTTTTCCAATTTAACAGTACATAACAGTCCAAAAAGGGAACATATCAGAAACTTAAGGATGGCAATGGAGTAGTTTATATAACTGATTCATTCAATATACTACGAAAATTTGATCGTTTGAAACAGTAATCGTTTAAAGCTTCATTAAATAAGAATATGGCAATGAAAAGTCCCAAACTTGCAAACTATTTGCTAAATAATCTATTCGCTTCATGTTTATCGAGATGCGGTACGCTCAAATTTATTTATAATGGATAGTTTGTGTTGAGCTAGTATGGATCTGCATTTTTGGTCTTTTATATGTACCCAGTGATTGACTCACGCGATATTTTGGATCGAGCAAGTATATGTATACGTATTTGGGGTTGAGTTAGCACGAGTTTTATACTTTAGAGGTGATTTTAAGTTGTATTTAATGACATTTTGATGGGAAAGACTCTCTAATTCAAAAGATCTAGGATTAAAAGTTATCGAGTGAATATCAGCTCGTTAAATGAAAAACAAATTGGAAAATCTAATTTTAACAAGCAAATATTGTAGTAAAATATATTTTGATAATGGGTAGAGGAACGCATGCATTATCTATACATGCAAAATCTACTTAAATATAATAAAGTTGAACCTTTTTTATTTTTGTTTGTTAATTAATTTTTTCAAAATTATTATTTAACTCTTTATTTAATTTTATTTTATGAATTTTTTGTTTATGATTTTTTTTTTTTGTTTACGTTTAATCTTCAGCTAAATTAATTATTAATACAACCTCCGTAAGAACAACAACCTTAAGTGATTTAGCAAATACAATCAGTGAGTACCAACATAAAAATCAATTTTTTTTTTTTTGTAGTTTTCTACACTTTTGCTTTTTTGGAACTTTTTCTTTGGGGGTGGTGGTTTTATGGTGATGGGTTTTATTCTTTTTTTTCCGATAGTGCATTTTATTAGAGTGTGGACTTTTTTTTTTAATTTAAGACATTCTTTAGTAGTTTCTTTATTCACTTCTCAAAAATGTTTCGTAAAAATCTTTTTGGAGAAAAGAAATATTTTTGAGTTACTTAAATTGTAATAATAATTTGGCTGCATAAAATTATTTTAAGGTCTAAATTGAAGTTTTTTAGAACAGTAATCAAAGAGCGAATTGAATATACATTTTTCTCTATATGCAAAATACTTTTGTGTATTTTGAGATTATAAATTTCAAAATATAAATACCACAAACCTTAAAAAATTATCGCCTGCAAGATACATAATTACGCCAAATAAAAGCTTCTACATTTTTCTTCTTCACACATAATTTTAGCCGCTGCACGTTGGAAATTCAACAATTATCAGCAATCAACGAAAGTCAGCTTTACGCTTCATAAATTCTATTCAAAAATTTTTTGCATATTATGTAGCTAAATTATTAATACATTTTCTTCGTTATCTTTCATTTGTTAATTGAAAATTTGTTACTTACAGGAACAGTAAATCCTGGTGTACCAAAATCACATCCAAACAGTACAGTATTTGTACCAGAAAATTCAGATGCTGGTATGATTGCTGTCATTGTTATAGCGATTGTAACAGTTGTTTTAATTGTTTTAACATTGGTAAGTATGTTGTTAGACTATAAACACATAAATCGGAATTAGGAATTAAAGTTCTAAAGAATTAATTTTTTTTTTAAACAAAAAAATTGTAGTTTTTAATAAATGCCGTTTTATAAAGAATAAAAATTTTAATTCTTTAATTAAAACTATTCAGAGTTAAAATTTTAATACTTAAAATTATAAAGAATTTTTTTATTTTAACACAAAAATTTTAAATATAAAAAAAAATTAAACTTATACAATAACAGAAACATTTTTTGAGTATAAAGAATTAAAATTTTAATGCTATATTCAAAAGAAACCATTCAAATCGGTTTGGATAGCGGTTTGAAGTTAAATTCGTTTTACACGATGTTAATAGTAAAAAATTGGACTACAAGAATTTCGATTAATTCTTTTACAAAAAATTTTAATTCCAAACTTAATTCTTTAAATTTAAATTAAAGTTTTTACAAAGAATTAAAATGTTACTTCAAAATTAACTTTTCCGTAAGGATATTAATATCTGAATTAAAATTAAATATTTATTTATATTATTTTCAGATGGCATTCTTTATCTATCGACATTACTTACATCGTAACGTAACATCAATGAATTTCGACAATCCAGTGTATAGGAAAACCACTGAGGATCAATTTTCATTGGAGAAAAATGTTTATCAACCGTCAAGACTGTATCCAAGCACAGTTGGTGAAGAGGTAAGAGTTTTAACCAAGGATTGTCAAATAGTTATCAGATAAAAATTCTTTAATCTTCTTCTACTCGAATTACCCACCCATTTTTTTTTCTGACCACAAATTTTTTGAACATTCTTTGATTTTTGTTTGTACCCCGGAATGAATTTTTATGAGTTTATTATGTAATTTATCATGGATATATTAGCAAATATTTTATTGTTTTAGGTAAATTTAGGACAGCTTGTATAAAATTTTTTTATGCGGCCTAAACCATCAAAATTTTTGTACATAATAATAAAATAATATGTTTCTTAAAATCGTATTTTTAAATATTTAAGGAATTTATTGATTTTGGTTTTCTGTAGTTTGTATTTTATTTTGGAATATTTATGAGCATCAAAAGATTTCTAATTCCAGTTGGTATCTCTTCTTAAATTATTTATATTATATTGGAAATCTTTTTCTTTTATATTCGCTTAAAAATATTTTATGAACGCAATTTTTAAACATATTCGATATTTGAGCATTATATCGAAAGCGTACACAAATAAACACCCAAATTTTTTAAATCCACACTGATTTACTATTGCTATGTATAAATACGAATTTTTTAATCAAATTTTTGGAAAACTAAAAATTTCCTATCAAAATTAAACTGTGGGTACTTTTAAATCGCATGCATAGTAGCAAGCTATTTGTAAGCTATTCATCTCTCAGTAGTATTCACACCAAACCCGTGAATTGAAAACAATTGTTTCCCGTTTATTCTTCAGGAGTAAACATTGAAAAAGTCTTAAAATTGAAAGATAGTTTTTATTTGGCCGTCCAATTAAATTTTTTTTTTTATAGTTTGAGTCTACTTGTGAATAAACGAAAAAAACCGGGAAAAATCCATGAATTTTAGAAAATTAAATTTTTACAAACCCGAAACTAGTCACGATATAAGGCTTTGTGAATATTATAGTAATGGTCACAAAAATATTAACGCTATTTTGTTTTAGACACGGTAGGCAATTTGCTACCTTACAAAGCAAAATATAATGAAACATATTTTCAAACTGGCGCCTTCAATTATTTTTACCTTGTTCTCCGAAAATTACCCCTTGTCAAAGGATATAGAACCTTAAACTTATGTGTCAAAGAAGGTAATAATCGAATTGAAATTAGGTTGAGTTATGTTTACTTAATATTTTTTAACATTCATAACTTTGACAACCTATCTGTGACATATTTATACATAGCAAAGAAAATCCTTTAAAAAATTTATACATATTTTTCTGTATCATTACATGCAAACAGAGTTGCCACCTTACTTTAATTCAGAGGTAATCTACAAAGCAATGGGTGTGTTCGTCCGAACTCAGTCCTGAGTTATCTGACTAAGTTAGTCAAACTACTGAGCTCAGTTGTCGGCCGGAATACCTTTTATATATTAAGAAACTTTCCCTATGCCACCATTTTACTTAGTACGCCATTGTCATTGTAACATGTAATAATTTCAATGAAGTAAACAACGAAGAACATTCGAAATAAAAAGTGTACAATAATCTTATGTATGAGATATATTTTGACAGTTAGAGATAGTGTGCCAAGTCCGAACTCAAATGCTCAGAACAAAATTTTATTTACTCTGACTAATTCAGGTTACTCAGGACTAAGTGCCACCGATCACATCCAATGGTTTTGTACAAGATTTTGTAATATTATTTATCCCTCCGAATTCGGATATTTTTCTATCTCGTACATAATTTAATATTATCGATTTGAAAATTTTTCGAATATATAAGAAAATATTATAATAAAAAATTAAAAATTTATGCGAACGTACTAAAAAAGTATTTTAGATTAAAGTAATGCCTAATTCGAATGTAAAAATCATAAAAATAAAGGCTATAAGCAATTAATTATTTGGCTATTTCATGAATCGCAATCGGACTTAAGCTTTAAGTAAAACATTGCTTTGATCTATCATTTAGAAAGGTCGATTTATAGAACAAAAAATTATTTAGAATTAGATTTCGTCTCTTGGAGTATATTCCTGTAGGAATTGTTCATTTTGTAGCGAGAGTTAAAATTTGGAAAGAGAAAGAAATTTAATCCTTGTTAGCATCTAGAAATGAAATTTATTTTTCAAAATACTTTGAGGAAAGTCTTTGGAGGATTTTGTTTAAATCTATAAGTCTCTCCATAGAATCTTCCGAATTCAATTTTAGTTTCATGGATTATTTATCAATTTAAAATTTTGTAAGATAAATCCTTTAGTGTGAGAGGAGGTTCCTATTTTCAAACACAACTTATTATTTCAATTCTGATATAATTTTTGGATACTTTGGTTTATTTAAGAAAAAGTACTGACAATTGAATTGGTGATACAAACACTAAATTTTTGAATCTAGAAATTTTTAAATGGCCTCTTTTGATTCTTCAGATTCTTGAAGAAGAATGCTTCTAGAATTCTTCAAAAATGATATATTCTCTCAGTAGTTTGTTCAATTTCTTGAAAAATTGTCAACCATCAGAATCAAACCACAAAGAAATTTTCTTGTTCTAATAATCGATCCACAATAAAATTTCGCAATTAAATTTTAGTAATTTCTAGAAGCTATCGAATTATATAATTAATATATAAGCAATAATTAAGTAAAAAAAAAAAAAAGCTTAGAAAAAAATGTAATTTTAAAAAAGCACACACTTTGATATTACTTAATTCAATCGAATGTTTTTGCACTTTTGGATGTTTTAGTAAAATTAATTAAAGTTTAAATTATAAAATAAGTTTAGACGACGAATTTAAAATGTATTTATTATATTTGCAAAAATTTCTTGCATCCGTCCTAAATTAAATTGTACGAGAGATTAATGTCTGAATTTGTTTGTGTAGATGATAAAACGATTGATCTAATCCTAGGACAAGGTACTTAATTTATTTTTTATTTTAAGTGTCCTTTTTTAGTTTATCAACCATAATTCAATATTTAAGGATGATTTGGAGTTACCCTAGATGGAAAAATTTTTTATAGATTTTTCAAAGAAAATGTTATGAACGATTTCCACAGGCATATCAACCTTTAAAAAAAACATTTTCTAATAATTTCCTGTCCTTTTAAAAGTAGGGGTATTAGTTTGAAAATGTTCATTAATCCCACCTCAAACTTTTTTTGAGCAATCGGGCTACTTGTGGAAATATTGTCTAAAATTTGCATGTCTTAATGTTTGCAAAATTTACTTATATGAACTCTCTATAAAATCATAATAGAAAATTTTCCAAACATTAAGAATTCAAAGAAAATTTGACACATTAATTTTTCACCCGAGTGCTCGTATACCCCTATAACTTTTGAACGGGGTAGAAAATAGTTACCAAATTTTGTTAAGTATCTTTTAAGTAAAAATATCAATTTTTTTCATCTTTGGTATATCAAAATCACCCGTAAATAAAACAAATGCGTATAATTTTCGAACTCCTAGATCTATAGGTTACGTATGATCCTCTCTTTACTGCAAAAGCTACACAATTCTGGTGAGTCTTCTGTCGGGAGTTCTGAGAACTTAGATATGTCTAAGTTCTATCTTATGCCCGAACATAGCTCTTGTTATGAGATTAACATATATGTGGAATCGTCGAAGATTTGTACAGGATTTTATCGAGGCTATAAGCGGCAAAAATCATTATATTCTTTCGAGACTTCCGATAACTTGTCTCAGAATTGATATTGATTTCCTACATATAAGATCGTTGGAATTATTCACCTGTATCTGCAAATTTTTATTATTTATTATTTAACTATTATTTAACTTATGTCGTTAAAAAGGCCATAAGCTTAAAAATTCTTCCCTAACAAAAAGTCCTGTGGGTCTTAAGGCGATCGGATCTTTAGACGTGTGAAGCGTAAAGTAACAATTGTCAAGATCTCACAAGTTACATTTTCGTATTCTAGATTCTTAAGATTATACACCTCGAGCACTTATATTATTTTAATTTCTAGTTATCAAATATTTTAACAATGCTCAATTTTTGTTTGTTTTTATAGTTGAGATACCAACAATATATATTTCCTTATAAATATTTTGAGTTACCAAAAAAAAAAAAAAAAAATTATTGTATGAATCCTACTTGTATTATATAAATTAAAAAGAAAAAAAAGAAATGTATTCCATGTAGCAGTTTTCATTTTGTCTGTAGATTGAAAAAAAAAACAAATTATAAAAAAAAAAAATTAAGTTGTATTATGAAATTTTTTTTTTAGTCACAGGGGACTAAAAATTATGGTAATTGTTTAGAATTGAGACTAATTTATAATTGATCCAAAAAATGGTTTCATCAGTTTTGTGGCTTCCTAAAATAGTCATTTCGCAACAATGTTTAATGAATTATCAAACGTAGTCCATGGTTTTTTGTGCTACCGTTAAACGTTGTTAGATTAGTTCAGAAAATAACGCATGCTAACGAAATGACACCTTTCCTTTGTAAAAACACCCTACAATTTGGTACCTCGATGTTAAATGATATCTATCAAATGGTATTTTCGAATATTATCGAAAAAATGAGGAAACAATTTCCAAGAACGACTACCAAGGGTTTTTTTTTGGTTCTAAATAAACCCGTCCTCTCAATCTTTTACACTCACTGGCGTACGTGGTTCTTTTCTTCAAGCTTTCTGGTCACTAGAAAAGCTATATATATATATATACGAATGCTTTTTAATTCCATTACTGCGAGGACATTTCGCGATATTGTCCTTCAAACCCCGCTAAACAATGGATGTCTTTTGAGTGTCCTTTTACTTCGACTAAGAGTTGATGTTTATGGATGAAGATCATTTTCAAATTTTTCGTCAATGAGCCAGACTAAACGTGCGCTAATGAAGTCAAAAGTATGTTTTCTTTTACAAATTCCCCTATAGGATTTGAGACCTCTACAGTGAAGTTTTTTCACGGGTTTTTGTTGCCTTCCTTACCAAATCTCTTATGAAGAACAACACTTCTAACTGTTTAAAAAATGTAGACTAAACTTACAACACACTTCTAAGGCATACCTAAGGTTATCTACTGATCATAAGGTGAATAATAAACATTTTTACCACGAAATATCGCAACGTGTTGATAGCCTATGCAATTTTTCTACCCAATTTCAAGGTCCTTGTTTTTTACGAGCATGGTTTTGAAACACCCTATTTACAGTTGAAAAAAAGAATTTTGGGTCTTTTTTAAATTATAAGAACCTCATTTCAAAACAAATTACCAACTTATTAACAAAAAAAAAAAAAAAAAAACATACGAAATCGATTATCACAATCTTTATATTTTATCATTAAGAATTTTTCTAAACGAGTATACGGCGCATGTAAAACGTGAAGTGATTTTAGGATCTATTGGCTATATATACACAGTTAGTAATTTTTGGTTTCCCATTAGTAAATTATGGAACAATATTTATAGTGTTTATTCAAATTTAACAAACGCCAAAATTCAATTTAGATAGGTGTATTGGTCTAAATATTGTGCCTTTTGATCATGCGCTTTGAAATCCTTTCATATTTTTAATGATTAAATATAAAATAAAAAAATGCACCTGATTCTAATCGGAAACAAGTCACAAACAAAATATATTTCGTTTTTAAAGCCATGATTAAGACAAAAAATTATTAAATACATGTATATTTACATGCTGGCGCAAAATTTTGAGGCCATTGGTAAGTTGATTTTGGTTGGAGGCCAATTAATGAACAATTGAAATTTTTATTTCAATGATGTTATATATAGGCGAAATCAGGTTAACGATACACGTCTTTGATGGTAAAATTATGTAACTAAAAACCTTGGATCGATTAACAGTTCAGTTTACTGGACTACCTCAGATAGGAGTTATAGTTTTCCGGATATATGTTTCGGAGGCCCCATTTATTTCTATACTATTCGGTTTAAAAGATAAGATTATCGGAATTATGAGCTGCCGTAAGCCTGAATTTTTGAAACAGCCAATATTTTAATACGATTTTCTTTTTTCTGGGGTCCAAAATTACTATACAATATAATTTTTATGAAAATCGATGGTATCTTTTTTCAAATTTTTCCCAGAAAAAACAAAACTCTAGCTATAAACTTGATTAGAACTATAGTTTTTGAAAGCGTTAATAATTTCGAACATCTATTCGATAATACTTAAAATCCTTGTTAAAGCTGTATCCAAAATTAGGAAAATATTTTTCAATTCTTTCGAATTGTGAAAAAGAAAATTAAAAAATTTCATAATAATATATTAATTCTGATTTTTAGAATAATCAATTTCTAGACTACTTTGGGTTCAAAAAATTTCAAATTTAGCTATAAACTTGATTACAAAACTCTATTGGAGAATAATCAGATTTCTTTAAGAAGCTTTATCACAAAAAATTCGAATTTTCTGTAAATTTTAACATGATTTTCGTATTTTGTTATATCGAAATATGTCATAAAACCATGTACACCTCCACTTTACATTTTGGAGGGTTATCGATCATAGATGAGGTAAAAATTAATTGATCCATTATATTAGTCCTAATGTTGACCACATCGGCGTTGCAATCTAAAATCATTTCGCCTATTACAATACACTTTTACAAAATAATATTTTATACATTTTAAAATTAACTTCTTTTTTTTTTCTGTTCTAGGTAATTGAACCACTAACAAGTCCGAGTACAAACGATTTTGTATGAGTGTGCAATCGCTATAAATTGTAAAGTAATTTAAGTGTAGATGTTTATCGATTTTTTTTTTCTACCAAATAAAACACATTCCACTTTGTGGAATTTTTTTTTTTTTGTTGGGTATATAAAATGAACTATACATGAAAATTTTGTCGTCAAAAGATCCTATAAACTCAACAACTGTCGTTAAAAAATACTAAATCGAATTATACGTTCAAAGATAGTTTTACTAAAAAAAAAAAATGTGTTTATATAAAAACAAATGAAGATTTTCAACTCAAAAATTATGTGATGAAATAAAAAAAGGGATTTTTCTTAAAAAAAAATGTTTTATATAGCAAAATTTTGTACATATATATAAATATTTTAGATTTATTTGATCTCGACTATTTCGAATCAGTGATTTAAACAAAAAAGGTTCACGTTTTCAAATTGTGTTTTACGTAAGCTAAAAAACATAAGATTTGTTCTTTTTAACTTCGAAAATTGGGACTTATATACTAAATAAAGAACTACCCTACTAAATATCTGTCACTTTAAATTTATTCGTACTTTTCGATAACTAGTGAAAGTTTATACAACTTAAGATCTCCGCGCACTCGATAGTGTTCAAATCTTTTATATTCGTTCGAGAAATCTTGGAACGTGAAGTACAGCTGGAACCTTTACAATTATGTGTACTCTAGTCGATTCAAAACGCTATTTCAGAACATGAATTCCCATTTTTCGGTTTATATTCATAAGAGCTAGTTTTAAGCGACTATTTAGCGACCAATCGTAAAGATACGCCTTACGACATTGTCGTGGAATTTGTTTCGAAACTTTAAATCCATTTGGAGATCTAATATCAATACGTGTACTTGCACAGTCGCGTTTCAGTGGGTTCTAAACGAAGATTGCGCTAGATTTTCTTTGCTGTGTTCTTATATGGTCTTTAATAGCCCGTCCAAAAAGAAATTGTTTATTTAACCCAATCTGCAGGTTTACTCGATACCAACTAGAAAAAAAATGCTCTCGATGTAAAAATATGGGGCCAAAAATAGTAGTTAAAATGTTTCCCAAAAAAGAGGAAATATCTTTTTCATAAATCTGTGGAAGCTTAGGATATGATTCAGATAGCTCGGTTTCTGAAAATTAAGCAATCCAAAGTTGATCTTGAAAAGGGTTTACGCAATATATCTCTCATATGAGAAAATTCTAATAATCTCTTTATTCCAAAATGATATTCTAAAATACGTTTCTTGCTTCTTATCGGCTATTTGGGCCTATGGATGACGAAATTTGAAAGTCCACAAAGAAGACTGTTGGGCGGGGAATCTAAGATGACATTGTAGTCGAAAAAATTACTTAACTTTAGAACTGGGTCAAAGAATGCCATAATTTGGAGGGTGGACAAAGTATATTACTAATTTTCAACAAGATATTCCTTTTCCACGTATATAAGTTCTAATAGTTTCTGATAATATTACGTAAAAGAAGAAACAATTTTCGTATAAAAATAATTCATCCTGTAGAAATGTTCTAGTTCGGAAATCGAAGAGAATAAAAGCACAATTTTTAAACATGAATCATGTGCGGCTTTAAAAAGGAAATATTTACTAAACAAACTTTTTTATTTATGTGGGTTTACGTTCGTCAATGTATAGACAATTTATTTAAAAAAAATAATAATAATGAAAGCTCAATTTTTATTAGAAATTATTGCTCAAGAAATTTCATTTTCTCATTAAATTTTTTTCTCGAATTTTGCTTTGGTTCAAAATTTCAAAAAAAATTTTATTTTAGTCCAATTAAAGATCTAAAAATCAGTTAATGTATAAATGGAAGCATTCAAGTTTAATTTTTTAACTTTAGATGGAAAAAGGATACAATTTTTCTAAAAAAATTTTATGAAAATTTTATGATGCCACAGGTGAAAAATTTAAATGATAACAATTTAATGAAAATTTTGCTAAACTTTCTTACAAGTAACTCGAATTTCCAAATTTTATATGTGATAATTCTCTCTAGATGTTTTCAAAATTTATTGAAAGCGAATGTTCGGGTTGAAAGTTAATTTGGAACTCGAAATTGATAAACGTCTGGATGAAGACGCCTATAATTAAAATGAATCGTAACTTTTTATCATTAACTGATTTAATTAATTTAAAATTAATGAAACGAACAAAAAAAAAAACTATTGCCAAATATTGTTAATATTATAATGATACCTAATTAATAATAATTAATAATAAATTAATAACTAATTAAAACAAAATAATTAAATAATGCTTTTTATGAAGAAAAAAACAAAAAACAAAAAATAAATAATATTTTTCCAAAAATAAAAAATAAAACAAATTGTTTAAACAATTTTTTTAGAACCAAAGTTTAATTGTACTTAAAAAAATTGTAATATTTTCAAAGTTTAACGAAAAATATCCATAGAGATAATAGAAATAGACGTTAAAAACTTAAATGTCTCTCAAGTAGACATCTTTCTCCAATGAAAAGGGGGAATATAATAAATCTATTTATAATATCTCTATGGATTGACAAAAAAAAACCCCTGACACCATATAAAATTTATTCATAATAAAATTTACACAGATCCAACAAAAATGATCCTGCCTAACTCACACTCATAAACAATAAATGAATCTATTTTCGACGTAGCTCATAAATTTCAATAAATTCGTTTACAATTTTTCTATTAAGAATTCAAAATAACGAAATTTTCTTACTATCAAAAATTGGAGTAAAAAAAAAAAACGGGATTTATGTCAATTATCTGTGCCAATTTATGGATTTTTTTTCTATCGAAAAATCGTAATTTATACGAATTTATTTATAAATCGTATACGAGGCTATGTTTTTCTGGAAAAAAATCTGATGATAACTGCCTTAAACTGTCCATGTTTTTTTTGGATGATATAAATGTTTATTTCCACTTGGTAGCCACTTTTCGAAACCAGAAAATATAAATTTCTACATGGAGATACTTCTTTCCAAATTTTTAATAATTTCCTCGTATTTCATTTGACTTTATGAATATAATAATTTGGAAACAACGACACAATAATTCGGTTAACTAACAAATCTAATTGGACCTTTGATCCAACAAATCAAAATATTATTTTTACATTATGCAGCCATTTTCTTACGAACAGAGGTAGTGAAAAGAAAGCATCAATTCGGAAGAAGGAGTGCATATCTTTTTTAACTGATTCGAAATCCGCGTTTGGAATCACAAAACGCATAGAATGCATTTTTAAATCCTTAAAAAACATCACAAGATGTTTGAACGAAGAATGGACTCCACTATATATTATTTTCGGCACTGTTCGTCTATCTTTGTACATGATTCGAGATATAGTGAAATAAATACATCATTTAAGATTTCTTTACCCAACTCTCGATAGATAAGAAAATGAATTTTACCACTTGCAAGGTACAAATCATGCGTGGCAATTGATTTTTCTAAAACTGAATGCTTAATTGGGGGAACGAGTCATCGAAATTGAATGTCAATTTTCCTTTTGTTGCAAATTCATACTTCGTACGTCTGAATTTATGAAATTAACGACTGATTTTTACTAATATGTGTGGGATATTTCTTGCAGTGAAATGCTATAATTATTTTTACAAATCTGGGAAAAATTAGAAAATTTGTGGCTATCATGTTGGGACGAAAATAATAATACTCAAAATACTTGCCATTAAAATAAGAAATAAGATTGAATGTTCCTTAAAAAACAAATTAAGGGCGGTAAATTGAAAAGCTTTGATAAGTGGACTTAATTGATAATATCAATGTATAGTGTGACTTTGTAAAATTCTTAGTGCCATATTTTTTTGTTTTTAAAGATTGAATTAAAACGAAAGGCTTAACAAATTTTTGATAGTTAAAAAAATTTCGGAATTAAAAAAAAAAAAAACCTATTAAAATTTCTTTTTGTAAAATTTTTTTTTAGTGAAAGTATTTTTTACAGAAAAATTGTAAAAAATTATAAGAAAAATTATTGAAACAAGTGAATTAAAAAAAAAAAGTGATTTGTTTTTTAGTTTTAAAAATAAATAATTATTTGTTTTCAATTTGTGTCTATTAGATGTAAGTTGAATTCCTATATTATAATTCAGCTTATTTGAAATAGACTATATATTTATATATATATATTATTATGTACTGGTGTTTTTTTTCGAGGCGGGAACTTTAAATTGAAATAAAACACAGAAAAATATTTAAATCTCTATGCAATTGGATTTATTTGACAGATAATCTTAGCGCACTAATTCTTAAATGTGTCTTTACGACGTATTATGGGATGTGTAATATCGTTTAGAGTAAGCATATTATGGAAACGATCTATAATTTGTCAGATCAATCTCTGTGCTTAACAATTAGGGCATTTAAAAGTAGACCTTCAAATTACACCAATTTCAATCTTCTCTCTCTTAAATCCAGCAAAAGTATTCAAAAAGGAAAAAAGAATGTATATACATTGAAAGATCATTGTAGTACCTTTCGATAATACCTTTTTTTTTTAAATCCCCCAAGATTTCTTAGAAATGCAGAACACACTACGTATTAAAAAATACCTACACTAATAGCTATTATTTCGATAATGTAATGGTCTTACAAAAATTGACCTCTTCATTTTAAATTAAGCCATCTTTGGTAGTGAAAATTCACTTATTTAATTTATAAACGATAAAAATTTCGATAATTGGTTATTGATAATTGGTAATTTTTCGAATAATTTTGCTGGATAATGTAGAGTGGATCCAATTTCATGGCTGTTATACATATTTTTTGTGTTTTATCTCAATTGAATGTTCTCCGCCTTGAAGAAGACACTCATTATATCTATATTTGTGAATCATGAAATTTTTAAAAAGTCTAAAAATATCACGTTTTTAATAATAATAAAAAATTTAAACCAATTAATATATATATCTATATATATATAAATAAATATATATTTAATTTTTAGTTTATTTATTTTCTAGATTTTGTGTTTTCTTTTTTTGTTGAATATTTTTATTATAAAATTTAAAAGTAGATTTAAAAAAAAAAAAAAAAAAAAATTTTTATATGTATTATAAAATAATCAAAAAATGATGTAAATATACAAAAAAATTTCTTGAAAATATTTTCTTTGAGTTTTTATTTATTTCCTTTGAAAAAATTCGTTTAATTTTCCTCATGGGTAACATATGACTAATTATGTGATTTTGAAATCAATTTTTGAAAATTTAATATTTTTAAAATCAATTTCGTAAAGCAAAAAAGGCATCACATTGGATGGGGCCTAGGACTGCACATAATGTTCTGTTAAACGGACGGCATGCATCAATGATCAGTTGGATAAAAGAGAACGGAAATATTTAACATGCAGAAGTTTCAAACAAGCTAAAAGTGATTCGCTAACGATATTTACTAAAATTGTTGACTCAAAGGTCGAGGATGATTGAAACTTTCAAGAAATAATAGTCTTGCTTATTGCTTATCGATCTTATCATCCGTCCTTTTCTCTGTATGTGCCCTTATCGTAGCGGGGACTGAAATCTGTACTTAACGATCAGAAAACTAGATCATATTTTTCCTTACATGTCCAAACATTATTGAACGTTTGTTTACTTTAGGTAATTATCGTTTACGAGTGTTCTTAATGCTGTACTTCAGTATATTTTCAACCAATTAAATTAGGAACGTTTTGGCCTAACAATTGACGGAAAGAAAACTAATAACTCCCGATTTGTAGACGACATAATACCATAGTTGAAACTGTAGAACAACCATGTTAAAACAGTTAAATTCTGAAAGTAAAAACTGGGTCTTGATAAGACATTGATAAGACACAGGCTACGATGTATGCAAATCGAATGGTTAAAATACTAGACGGAAAAACCATAAAGACTGTCAAGAGCTGCAAATATCTCGGCCGAATAGTATCTTACAGTGGTAGAAGCGATGAAGAAGTACAGCAAAGAATAAACAATTCTTGGCAGAAATACTGCTTACTGTAATCGTAAATCGGATATTCGACTGAGTCGGAGTCTAAAGAGAAGGTAATGGATTCATGTATTTTACCAGTTCTTCGGTATGGCATTCAAACTTTATCCCTGAATAAAAAACAATTAATGAACAGATCGAGAACATGTCAACGATTGATCGAGTGAAAATAACTCAATACAAAAATTAAAGATAAAATAAGCTCCGTTCAAGTTCGGTCGAAGACAAAAATAATGAATGTAGTTGTGTCAAAATACAGAAGTGGAAATGGCCAGACTTTCATATGACAGGTGGACTATCCGTACTACGTATGTCAGCATTAATTAATATAAAATTGGTGAAACAAAAAACGCAAAGTCTTTTTTATTTTTTATTATACCGGCTGCGAGAAAAATGGAAAGAATTGATGCTTTTTATTTTTGACCTTACATAATATTTTTACCTTCAGTGGGATCGTCGGGAACTTTTTTTAAGATCTGTACCATTTTTCAGCTTGCAAATTATTTTGAATGTTAATTGCGATATTAATCAAATATATAAACCAATTTTATTAAAGAAGCGTAAATTATATTTTGTTTAATACATCATTGACCGAAATTACGAGGTCTACGGTATATAAATGAGACAATTTTGCATTTAGTTTGTATATGTTTATCCAAGATTGTGCCACCGTGATTTTCGAACACACATTTAGGAAGCAATAGGAAAACTGACAAAAATTTTGGAAAAAAATGGAAAAAATTCTGAAAATATCATCGTTTTCCTTTATACAAGCTAGGAAGATGCGACTTTTTTCATCTTATGTGAAAGAATTACGAAAAAATAGGAAAACTAATTATTTTAATGCACCCGCCCCCCTTCTTGAATATATGTCTAAAAATAATAAGTTTTTTCTATCTAAATTAGTTATGTGTGCTTTTTTGAAATCGATGTAAAGTGATGAACATTGGAAAACTGTATTTTTTTTACCTCCCTTCCAATTGAAAAATTCTAAAAATTACCAACTTTATTCTGTGCAAGCTATGAAAACGTTTTTTTACAATCGATGTGAAATATAGCAATAGAATCAGTCCGGTACTAGGAGAGAACGGGATAATACAGATCTCTTTAAGAAAAATGAGAATAAAGTGAAAATTTTAAACGATATATGGCTTCAAATCAATTTAAAACATTCTCTAGCAAAGAATCTTTATATTTGGAAAAATTTTAATGACTTTGGTATAATTATAAAGAGATAGCTTAAATTTAAAAAAATCGGTTTTGCGTTGATCGTAATGGTGATCCCACCCACTATACAAAGAATGTGATTAGAAACCCACACAAAAGTACATCGAAATATTCTTTTTTCCCCTATTTTGAAACAATTGAAAATGGTTTTTCCATTTTTTCTCATAGATTTACCTACATCGATATGTTTTATTTTCAAAAGTTTTTGTGTTCCATTTCGACTTTTCGCTAGATTACTCTAAAATTTGCATCTATTTAATTAAAATAAATAAAAAATTCAAATCTGTAAAGAATATACAGCGAAAGTTGAGGGTCATCAGATGACCGTGATTAGTCGTGTTTGTGTCAATATGTAGAAAATAATGTAATAATAAAAAAAAAACATTCAAATTTATCTACTAATATTGTACGTAAATGTTTTTCTGGTGTTCAAATATCACATAAAACTAAAATGAAATTATAAAATCTATAATCAAAGTTTAAGTTTAAGAGTCTTTGTTTTTATATCAAAAGCGGCAAAAAACAATTAAGATGTACCACTCTCGAATGAGTAACAGAAACTGAAAAGATGGTGTAATACGAAGGTCTGTTACTTATTTTAGCACAAATAACTCTTTTCGTTTTGGAGGAATAATGACCGCCATTGTACACTGACCGCCATTACCCCTGTTTCCCCTATATTATATACAGATTTAGTTATTTCTAAGTGAGGTCTACATATAACAAATCTATTAGTATTTGATTCAGCCATAAATCAAATTATATGAAATATGCACTGAATCACTGATACTGATAGTATTACAAAACCAGAGTTTGGTTAGATTACATTATCGTGGTTTTTGTCAATATATTTCTAACGATTATACCTATCAAATGTTTTATCGTGACTCATGTTATGAGATACAACAACTTACAACAAAGATGATTATCTACTAAACCGTTCAGCTTTTATCTATGTTAGGAAAGACTGAGGTTGAAAGTCACATATTTTATATGTTAAATTGTTGTGATATTAAATTTAAGTTAAAGAAGGTCTCTCGGTAGTAATAAAATAAATAAATTAGTAGATATTGATCCGAAAAAATATAGTTGTTATAGTTAACGAAACATATTATTATATAAAACAAAAATTTGAGTACCTTGCCGATCAATTAAGAGAATAATTATTAAATAATCGTTAGAGACCCAAATTTTTGTTTGATATAATATATTTCGTTAAGTATAACATACTAAAAATTCGGATTATTATCTACTAACTTATGTTTTTCCATTACTGCTGAGGGACCTTCCTTAAATCAATGACATTATAGTACATTAAACAATGAATATCCCGCTTTCGAAAGCAATAAAAAATATTACGTCGATTTAGAACGTATTATTCACTTGTGTTATTTTTTCCGGATAATATTTTCACAACTATTTAAAAATAGTGAAAAGTAAATTTTTCGAGGAATGTGAGTCAAGAAGGAGAAACAGTGCTGAACTAAGCTACCGCGAGGCCTGTAGTATATATGAACAGCGGAACTCTTGAATGCTTTTACCTATTATGTAATTTAGAATGTAAATAAAACAATCACCACTTTTCGTGATTAATTTTGAGCAAATTTATAAAAAACACTCGTCAAATTAAAGTTTTTCTAACGTTCTTGTCTACATTATCGTCCAGAATGAAGCTTTTTTGGACTAAGGCGCGGATCTTGCAGCATTTACTACTTCTGCAACGTGAATAATCCGGCCATAAGGAGACATCTATAATAAATACAATCTCTAATGCACACAACATTGTATTTCTATTAGGTTTCGTGCAAAAATAACTCAAAACTACCTATCAAAGAAATAATAATCTAAAAGTAAAAATGTTCATTTTCACAATAAAAATTGAATCAAATTTGTCTGATAAAAAAAAATCCTTATTATCTTTAAAAAATGGCAGTTTTGCTAAAAATATGAACTATAATCGTATAAACTCTTTTTTGGGCTAAAGTCAATTTTGAAAAACAATTTTTGTTACCAATAACAATGTTTGAGTAATAAGATGCCTTAAGAAAATACTAACCAAAAAAAGAGATATGTATAATGTAAACTATTTTCACGCACATCGGAGAGATGGCCAAAAGTCCGATAAAATCCTACTGAACCGAAAATTAATTTTTTATTTAAGAACAAAATTTTTGTTAAAAATATCTTTTAAAGTCAATTTAGTTTCGCATCGATCTTACCATATTTCTAATTTATGCCATAATATTGCGTTCTGTATTATCGATTCGTTTTAAATATTCTTTTATAAACTATTCATCACAATTGAAACTTGATAACGTCTAATTAACACATACTTATTTTTAAAATTTCATATTTTATTTTTCTCAACCGAAAGTACCCTATTGAATATTAGCGACACAAACAAAAAAAGAAAGATACCATAAAATTGGAATTTTTCTGGATTAAAGCCATAATTTCTTTCAGAAAGTTGAAATATTAACATGTATAGTGTAGGAATGCTCAATCTGAATCTCATATAACATAATTGGTATGAAGTAGGAGGTCCTGTATTCGAATCCTGTTCTTAACTAAATGAAAGTTACAATTAAGAAAAAAAAAATTATTTTACACATGACTGTAAATTTTTAAACAATGTTTTAAATAAATAATTTCTTAAATAGTTTTTGATAATTCATTAATTTCTGTACTAACAAATAATAAACAAGATGAACTTTGACACCATGTCAATATAAAAACCAATCGGAATTGAGTGTACAAAAAACCGGTGAAATACAGATGAAACTTTCAGTAAGTGCTTATTAAGTATGAAAGTTTCATAAAATTAGCGACGAGTAATGTTTCTCTCGAATATTGCACGTCAAAACTCAAGCTTCCTAGCGTGTGGTAAATAACTTTTGAGTTGATTGGGCGTTTTATTTTTCTATGCAATATGAATGAAGTCGAAAGTTCAAAAAATTAGACCTCAACCATTTTGGGTCAAATGTAAGTTCAAGTATCAATTTTGTTTTATACCGAAAATCATATAGGCAAATAAAGTTCAATGACGGTTTTGACAGGAGAGGCAAAATAAGCTAAGTTTTATAGCTCATCTCTTAGATCGCCAGTGCTTCAAACTTATTTCGCGCCAAATATAACCCATCTTTTGCGTCAATTTATCGTATCTTTTGCGCCAATCATTAAGTCGAAATACAAAACACATTAAAATTGGGTGTGTACTGAATTAAAAAAAAAATAACATTGAGTTTCAGTAAAAAACAATACTTTTGTTTAGGAGAATAAATGTTGGCTTTTTTCTTAAGACCTTAAGCGTCATATCAGGTAAACACGATTGATGAAATTTTAATGATTTACACATAATTTAATGCAAATTTTGGATGAAAAATTATCTTACTAGTTGCAAGTTTCAAATCAGTTGAAGACATTGATTGCGGACCTTAAAAACTTTTCTTAATGACCTTGAAAGAGCTTTGTGTTTCCATGTATTCATCCTCTTTTGGTAATAAATCCAGGTGTACGGTATCCTCGTGAAAATTCAGATAAGAAATTACAAAGAAAATAGCCATGTATTAATGGAATTAATACGTTAAAAAATTTTTCTCATTATTTGTTTTTCGCTAAGCATCTAGATAGTTTAGCTTTTTATATATGACATATATGAAATGAACTATGGTATATTAAATTTAGTCAAAAAGTTTGTATCGCTCAAGAATATTGTAGATATTTAAAAAAATTGGATATTATTATTAGCACGTTCTTAGAATTATTTAATTATTTTGAGTGTTTATAGAATTATTTAATTAGACCATTTTCGTTTATCTGCCTGTCCATCAAGACTTAAAAACGAAACGAGATAGCGAGCTAAAATGTTAATAGCGTATTGTATGCCTAAAAAGCGAGTTTAAGTGAGCAAAATCATTTCGTTAGGTCCTCTCTTCTGCACCCATAAGAAATAGGAGAAATGTGTAAATAATTCGAGAAAGTAAACAACTTTTATTTGAAACATTTTTTCAGAAAATATTTAGATTCGTCGCAATACGAACTCAAATTCAGATAATTATTAACACATATAATCCATATTATTATACAAAAATTTGTATTTTTTGTTTGTTCATTTGTTGTTTGTAGTGAATATGTGTTTATATTTTTAATGTATATTTTTAATGGTAATTAATAAAAATAGTTCATCATTGATTATACTCAATTATATATCGGATGTTTAAAAAATTAATTCTGTTAGTTGTTATTTTTATTTGTTAATTGTTAGATATGGAACAATCAAAAGACTTGTGAAATAATAAGACATTGAAAATGTAGTAAAAAAATTATTGCCTACTGGCTAAAAACTCCTAAATAATTTCGTTGGAAAGTCTGTAAGAAATATTTGATATAGTAATAAAAAAGTACGCAGTAAAATTTATGTTATTTTGCCTTTATTCAAATACGGTCCAAAATAATCTGAAAATAAACTCTTTGAATAGATTTTTAATAAAATAAAAATGAACTTTAATTAATCTAAACTTTGAAATATTCGTGTGTGCATTTACTTGTTTTCTTTTGTTTGTATAGCTTGCATCCCGCTTACATAGATTTCTTTAAATTCATTATTTTTCATCGGCGAATACGGCCAATCATTCGACTGGTTTTTGACCGAAACCGAATGTGTGACCAAAAGTGATATTTTTTGCCAAAATTGGCTGAAGTCGAATGTTATTTAGTCGGCTGAACACTAATTTTGTGATCATAAAATTACTGAAAAAATAATTCTGTTTACTATCTCCTATTGCATACTCACCCCCGATCTGCTCCTTTAATAATAGGTATAAAACCAAAGAGGGAGAAATATTGCCTCTAAATGGGAAATGATTTAAATATAAAGTCGTTTAAAAATAATCATTTCTACTTAGTGCATTTGTAATTCTTGCAATCTCTCTATTTTGTTGCGTTATTAACAATAAATTGATCATGGATTTATGGGAAAAAGGTTGGTTTACTGAAGTATCTGAATTATGGCCAAATCAACGATTATCATATAAAGTGGAAAAAGTTTTGGCTCATGAAAAATCGAAATACCAGGATATATTGATTTTTAAAACGTTTGTATATATATATATATATATATTTTTTTTTTTTTTGGAAATTTTTATCTTAGTGACCATGAAATGTTTCAAAAATTTTTATCAAAATTAAAACATTTTAATCAATTATTTTAACTATAGAGTGAGGAAATGATGTTTTTGAAACAATTTGAGCCCAGAATTTATTTATACTATTAATTATGGATTCATTTGAATATGTGTGGTTGAAAAATTTTTTTTGAGCGTGAAAAAACGCGACAAGTTGAATCTTCAACGCTTACATAAAATTATATACACCAGTATTATGGTTTATAATTTTTATAAATATTTAATAAAGTTTAAAATGAATGTTTTATATAGATAAACGAAATTAATTCTGATAAACAACTCAATACAACATAACAATCGGGTATAAAACGTTTTTAAATAGGTATAAAATATTGTCCAATTTTGTGTTCGGTTGATACTAATTTTTTCTGAATTGTCTAAACATCTTTTCGTAACTCGAGAGCACATTTTTAAGACTCGGATCATAAAATAATCCTGGGAATCCTTTTATAACTTGAGCATTGAATTGCTGACTTTATGTTTGCTTGATGTATAAAGTTTGTTTATCGAAGTTTTTGGTTGGTTATATAATTTTTTTCAAATTTTTTATAGTGTAGGCCATGGACGAATTTTAGCCTTAGATGGAATTATTCAATGCTGTGAATTTGATGAATTTGCTTATCAAGAAATGGTTTCATTTTTACCATTAAATTGTCATTTTTCACCCAAACGTGTTTTAATTGTTGGCGGTGGTGATGGAGGTAAGGCTTAGTTTAAGTGGGTGTGTATTTTTGATACAGACCTCTACAGGCTTTATTAATAAAGTCAATGTATAATGTGATATACATTGTATTTATTTCAATTTTCGTGAATAAACAAATTAAAAAATACTTATCCTCATGTTAGAATATTTGGTACGCACAATTTGGACATGAAAATACAATTTTGATTTTTACTTAGAATACTTTTTTCGCGAAAAACAGGAGGTGGCATGCTGTCCGTTTTCATGTCATCAGAATGTCCGTTTTCATGTCATGATTGTGCATTTCAAAATTCATTTGGACTCTTATTTTTCTAGTTATTTATGCGCAAAAATTAAGAGAAAAAAGTAATATTTTTAGATCTCTATCTATACAGATAGCTTTTAATTAACTGAACCCCATCAGATGATAGTGGTTTTAATTAAGTCTTGTTTCAATGTATACAGGTGTCGCTCGTGATGTTTCTAAGCATCCTTTGGTACAAACAATTGATCAATGTGAGATTGATGGCCGTGTTGTTGAATTGTGTAAGGAGCATATGCCTTTTATGGGAGTTGGTAAGTAAAATAAAAACATAAAAAGTATTTACAGTTTTTATAGAGATGATTCAAAGCAAAATGAGCCCTCCAAATAAGATTTTTGAGTTATTTGTGTAAATTGCGAAGTTGTCGATTTATCTTGTATGTACAAGATTGTCTAAAAGATATATGAACTGTTAGTTTTTCAACCGTTTTTTACTCAATAGTACTTTTGAAAAATATGTCATGAAATTTGACAAAAATTAAAATTTTTGTAGAAATATTCTAATGGACATATTTTTCTCATAAGCATATAATTATTATACCTTCAATTATATGTAAACTATTTGATATCTAATAAATTGTTCGGTTCAAAATCGATCAGAATAGCAAAAACGTTTTAAATATGCAAGTTTTAACTCAGAATAGCAACAATGTGTATTTAAATTTTCTAAAAGATTCTAAAAAACTGATTTTATTGTAAACGTCCTTAAGATCTATAGAAGGTTAATTAGTGTAAGAAATTGAGTATGATATAATCATTTAAAATTTAATATTTTTAAAATCAATTTCGTAAAGCAAAAAAGGCATCACATTGGATCGGGCTTAAGGCAGCATATAGCCTAAATCCACCTGTGAATCTTATTTAAATTACTCTTTAAAAATTGAATAAAGAGCTTGTCGTGTGATTTTTATACAATAAGAATCAACCTTTCTAATATTAAATTTCGATTTTTTTGCCCCAACTTACTTTCCACAAAACTACTTTAAAGAATTAAAACACATGAAAAAAGTTGTAATATTTAACGGCTTTGATTCAAGTACAATCACCAATATGATTCGAAGAATAAATTTTAAAATCTTAAGAAGTAATTCAACAACGCTACAACAGGACAACACCGAGAAAAAGAAATGGTGCAAATTCACATATTATCGACCATGCATCAACAAAATAGGAAAAGAATTTGGAGAACATAATTGAAAAATAGCTCCCATCAGCAGATCCAAATTGAAGCACCTACTTGAAAATCCAAAGGACAAAATTAACAACGAACAGCAGTCAGCAATTTGTAGCATTGGATGTCAAAATTACTCGATGATTTATATAGGACAAAGTAGAAGACATATTGTTACAAGATTGAAAGAGCACATGGCACACATAAAACTTTGGACGAACCGATAAATCATGTGTAGCTGCTCATGTCGTTGAAAATAACCATAAAATCGACAAATCAAATTTAAAACTATTAAAATCGGTATCCAACCCAACCGAACTAGATGCATATGAAACCATCTACATTCAAAAATATCACACAGACATGATGAACTTAGATATAAAGGACCTATTCCAAATTCTGATTTAATAAAGATTTCAAAATTGAACTATTAGAATTGAAACAGTATTTGAAATTAAAATTATTTAATTTCATAATTCATCTTTGTAGTCGAAATACGTATTTAAAAAAATACAACATAATTTGATCTAGGAAATTGGGGGGAAAAAATCAAAATTTATTCGAAAAATCCTATAGTTCTCATTAATAATTATAAAAAAATAAATTCTAATATATTGCCTATTTTTTTATATTTAGTATATGATATATGTCTTTATTTCATTTCAGGATTAAGTTCACCGAAATTAACGCTTCATATTGAGGATGGAATTAAATACCTCGAAAATCATAAAAACGAATTTGATGTTATTATTACAGACGCATCAGATCCAGTTGGTCCAGCTGTTTGCTTATACACAGATGAATATTATGCTAAATTAAAAGCTGCACTCAAACCAAAAGGCATTATTTGTCAACAGGGTGGAAATGCATTTAATTATACAAATGAGGTAAGTTTAAAAAAAAATTATAATCGCACATTAGTGAATAATACTCTATTTTGACCCATGTTTATTAATACAAGTATTAACATATTAGGGTTTATCCCGATTAAAAAAAGTCAAATTTAATCCCAGAGAAATTGAATAGGAAATCAATAGGAAATTTCATTGAAAAAATGATTTCCTATTCAATCCAATTGATTTCTTATTCAATTTTGGATTGGTATACAGATCCATCTGAATAACATAGTCAAAGCTAAGAAAGTAAAATTTAAGGAAATTAGAATTCTTATTCGATTTAAAGTTTTTCAGATTTCAGTATGTCATTTAACATTATTTGTTAGCTTTTAATTCATTTTTCTTTTTTTCGATTTTAACGGCTAATAAAAGGCTTAGAAAGACCAACTTAGCTATCGTCTCCATGAAATTCATCAAAATTACTGTATAAATTTATTGAATGTTTTTTCTAATCAAAAAAAATTTTTTTTTATAGATTCGTGATTTAATCCAAGTGGCCAAACGTTCATTTTCCAATATTGCATATGCATACACAAATGTTCCAACTTATCCAAGTGGTCAACTTGGATTCTTATTGGCCACAAATGATAATACCGTGAATTTTGAGAAGCCATTAACTGTATTTAGCGACAAACAGAGAGAGGAAATGAAATTAAAATATTATGATCAACATATTCATAATGCTTCATTCCAATTACCGTTATTCGTTCAGAAAACCTTAAATTTGTAGAGAAAAATTTCTAAATAAATGATTTTAATTAAACGATTTGGATTTTTTTTTTATCATTTTATAAATTTTCCCATATGAAAGATGTTTTTTCCATTAGGAGTGCTGTTGATGGGAGGCGTTCAGTAAATTTTCTTTCATTAATAGTGAAATTGAACCTAATGTGTTTATTTTTGTCCAATATTCATAAAAAATAAACTGAAAAATGATGGTACGCGCTAAGGTAACCCTTATTAAAAATAATTTAATTAAAATTTCTGGCGGCCAAATGTTGATAGGCAACCTGGTAAATATATATGCTCGTAATTATAAATAAATATAAAAATTTGGTTTTTAGGAAAAAATCTGATAAGCGGACTAATCCTGCAGCGGGATGTTAGACTATTAAATAATACAATAAATATAATTGAAAATAATTTTTATTTATTGAAATATATTTGTACTAAAAATTTGTTTATAATAATTATTTTTTATTTTATTTGGTCTGGATATTACCTACATTTTTATTTTCATTAAAATTAAAAGTACAAAATTAAACTTATTGAATAAATTTATATTTATATAGAAATGCATATATTATTTATTGGTGAAACTTATTTTAAATAAATTAAATATACTTGACAACAACAAAAATTCGACGACATGAATCTTTCATACTTACTTAAAATTACAAAAATTCAAGATTTTTTTTAAAATTTATATAGATTAAAATAAATATTTTACTTGAATAGAGAAAATTAAATATGGAAAATAACTTAGTATACTATAAAATTGCGTAATTTATAATTTACAAAGGTTAGAAAGATTCACGTGGATATGTTTTTCAAATTGATCTGCAATCTCATCATTTTAAAGGATTCCGTTGTTACTTCATGAAGATTAAATGAAAAAAAAAACTAATTCAGGGCACCCATATCAGGATAATAAGCAAAATGACGTTAAACGCATATAATATAACACCTATAAAGTGAAAATCGATTCAAAAGATCAAATCGGTTAAATATATGGCCGTTTTTGAACAGTTGAATTATAAGTCCAATTTTGTAATTAATTTGTTTTAAAAACGGCATTAATAATCTAATCGAATGAACTTTATTTTAAAATAAAAATTCTTAGTTCAATTTTCGAGAAAATTAGCCAAAAATTATAAAAAGAACGTTCAGTCTACTTTCGTTTGAGAAAATTTCGATGATATTCTTGCAATATGTTTCCAAAAAACGAAAATGGATACTTATTTCGGGGAAAATTAGAAAAGCTACCTCTATTTATGAGTAGATGCATAAGAAAATAGCTCTTAGTTATTATGTACTATATAACTTTCCTTGAATTATTCAGCCTGGTTGATAAACTACCTTCTTGCAAACTGTCATAAGATAACCTTATGACTGGATAAGAAATAAAAATTTGTTTACTAAATTTTAGACACGATTACACAATAGAAGTACGCAGATAAGAATTAATAATATTCATTATTGGGTCATGGTCAAAAAAAAAGTAAGGCGCGTGCCTTAATCGCTAACAACAAGTACTAAATTAGAAATCCAAACCGTACATAATACATGAATGGTAACTGTATACTCGATTGATTCGCCACGAGTAGCATAAATTTGTAATAAAACGTAATGTGTTCAATTGTTTGCAAGTAAATTGTATAGAAAATGTTCAACAAAAAATTATTGAATAATTATAAAAAATGGCCTTTATTTGTAGTTATTGGGTTGAAAATTGTAAGAATGATCGAAGAAATTGGATTAGTAATTACTTTTAATTGCAAATAAAAATGATTCATTTAAATTTATTAAAAATTTTTGTTAAATCTGACTTATACCATTTCATTGATAAAGTACTATTTCGTAACCATGAAACGTAAGAAATATATTATTTTCGACGTTAAAATTTCGTAGATAATTCTGAACGTGAGCGTTATTATTTCATGGTACTTTCCATTTAATTTTTCGATCAGCAATACGTATTACATATGTGTTAAAATTGCATAAAGAGTTGTAAGGAAATCCATTTTTATGGGGTACAATGAGAGGTATTACAAATATAAGAAATGATTTTAAAAATTACTAAAATTTAATTAATTTAAAATACTTTTAAAATTTACATTTTTTTTTGGTATCACCTATAAAAAAAAAAATAAAAAAAACTAGACCTTAAATAATATGAGAATTTTCTTTAAAATCCCTGAATCCCATACAAATTTTTTCCAGATATTTTTTAAATAAAATTAGCTTTAACGATTTTTATGGGTGATATAAAAATACGATTCACATTTTTTGATTTATTACTAAATAATTTTTTTTTTTTTTGTTTTTTTTTTTATGTTTATACAATTTATTACAATCAAAACTGGAAAAATTTTTCAATTAAAAATTAGGTCAATGAATTATTTAAAATATTTTATTATTATTATTTTTTTTTAAATTACTAATAAAATGCAATAATTTACAAGAATAACACTGGATCGATAAATATATTAAACCAATACTAATCAAAATGGCTGAAAACAATGTTTATTTTTTATAATAATTATTTTTATTAACCAGGATATATAGAAGATTTCTTATTTTAAATTTTCGATGATTTCATGATGAAAGGGAGAATATACTTTTTGAAATAAGAATTTTGATAGTAAATTCATCGAAAAATTATCATTATTTAAATATTTCGAATGAAATAGTTTCTAATTTTTGTAGGTAGAATGTTTCTCAATTTGTACAAGATTTGAATTTACATATATACCTGACAGTTTGACAATAAAATAGTCTGCCCAGCGTGGAGAGCATATTCGAAACTTATGCATACGTTCTTATAAAATATTCACCGGGGAAGAAAGTTCAGAGAAAAATTCTTACATAAAATATCGAAAATAAACATTATCTTATTAAAAAAATTTTCTAATGAGAATTTTTATATTGTTATTCATTTAATATTTACAAATTAATTCTAAGGCCAATCTTTTTCAACTCTAGTTCTCCAATTCGTTATAATTAAAAAATCTGCTGTGAATTTCAAGAATGTAAACCAATAATTCGACGACGTTATATTTCAACCACCTTATCAAATTTGTTGTGCATTAATTTTTTTAATCATCACTTTTTTTTTGAAATAATTAAATTAATGTCTCTTAAAAAAATTCAAAGCATTATTTTCGAGATATTTCGTACTTCCAAACTTTTGCTTGGTTTTGTATAATAAAATAAATATGAAAACTAAAATTCTTCCAGTGTAATAGACTCGCAAGAATTTAGATAAATGGAAAAATTCTTCTTTATAAATGTCTACAATTTCTTTTTTGAAAATTAATACAAAAATTATAAAAGTAATAATGATTCAAACAAAAGCGGCATATTTTGGAAAAATATGAATTTTATAACTACTAACAAATATAATTGACCTTCATTTGACTTTTACTTCCAAAGGATGTAACTTTTGTAAGAAACTTTTATTCATGACAGAGCTTCGCAATAAAGATCCATTCGGGTAGTTTACTATGTTTAAAAAAATCCATCAAAATATTGATTTCTTAATAAAAAGTCACAAAAAATAAATATTTTTGCAAAATAAACTCGATTTCTTGCCATAGCTATTGCATTAAAATTTAAACTAATTCCTGTAAAAACACTGTCTTCCATTTTGCTGACATAATATCGGTATATAATATTGAGAATACTGGTATAACACATTGAGAATAAATCATAACCGAACACTTCTAAATATTTTTTTACAAAATAAGACTAACGGTTTAGACTTAAATGACAAAGACAACTAATAATTTTTACCAAAATGACGTCACACCATGGCAACCTAGTGTTTTAAGTCACGTGATATAAAGATAAAAATAACGAATTTTAATTTTAAGATAGGAGCTTTAAGATAGAGGTTATAGCCATATTTTGTTAAATTAATAATGTGCTTTTATGACTCAAATTAATTTAAAATTTCGGCCGAAAATACCCTATTTAAATGCCTACTTCGTTAAAATCCTCTATATATTCATGTTGCTTATTTGCTGATTTCAAGTAATTTATAAACGAATTAAGACGTAGCTTTAATACCAACTATAAAAGGGTTGATGGTGTGGCCCAAAATGTGTACTTTTATGATGTATATGCGAGTGTCCACTAATAGCAGCGCCCACTGCACTCGAAATATCGCTCATTATATGATGATGACTTCCCATAAATTGATTTGGTGCTGAGGTTACAGCCGTATTTTGTTGCAATCCATGTAAATGATTCTGCGATAGTTGATCCAATGTAATTGTTGGCGGTATACTTGAATTTAACTCCATGCTATCGCCCATTTTGATACGATGATCCATATGCTCCAACTGTGGATGAGTCGTTTGTAATTCCAATAAATGAGAGTGTTTATCGGTATCATGTAAATCTGGTGTGGACCATAATTGTTTTGGACTCATATTCCATGGATTTAAATGATTTTGGAATGTTGATGTATTGTTATCGGGACTTAAATTCATCGTACCCCAATGGTGATGATTATCGAGACGTAAAAGAACATTATTATCTGGTAAATTATCCGAAATATTGCTGTTACTATTCGCACTGTTGGGTCCAACCATGGTAACACTCGTTAAACTGCTTGGCGTTGGTGGTAAATGGTTTGTCGTGTAGGACGGAGTATTCTCCGTTTTATATTTGTAATTGTTATTCGAATGGGTGTCTGTCGAAGTGGTAACTGAAAGACCAGACGATGTTGTAATTGGGGTGCGTCCATCATCTAGTTTACTTTTTATGGAAGTCAAGTCGGAATTGATATCTATGGACGGAGATGAAGAGGGTACTTGAATTGCTGTCGATGGCATTAATGGTGGTAACAAGTGATGCGATGAGCTTGGAGGTATGTCGTCATTCGATGAACTTTGCGTGTAGCAACAATTATTTGGTGTTGTATGCTCTGGTAATAGGTATTGCTGATGCATAATGTGATCGGAAGATATGGATGTTGAAACTGGATGATATAGTTCTGAAACTTTTAAAAATAGTATAAACATTACTAATGGTTTATTTAAAATTATGATAAATAGATTAGTTGTGGCTTGAAAGTTATTGATGGAGCACTTCAAGGTGAAGAAGGAGATTGAAATGTTTGAGATGGCAAATCTATTATTATAAATTGTTTAAAACACTAAGCTGATAAATAATAACACTAAATATTTAGCAAATTTCCACTTTTTATTTATAAAAATAATTGTAATAATATTGTTTCGGTTAATATAACCATTTTCAAACAATGGCTTCAATTGTTTGAAAATGGTTATATTAACCGAAACAATATTATTACAATTATTTTTATAAATAAAAAGTGGAAATACATGTAGTAAGTGAAGCTAGAGCTTTTATCTAAAAAAAAAAAAAATACTGAATAAAATTGGACCTGGTGTCAAGAAAGAGAAAGTTAGCCTGATGCCGAAATACAATCGCCTTTTGAGAGTGGATATGATTTGCAATTGTTTATTGAGACAATTATATAGTTTAATATTTGAGTCATGCCAAACAAAGTGATTTATTCAGATTTTTTTAAGCTATATTCTGAGTGCTGATTGATAACTTTTTATATTTGATTTGTTACATTAAAACTTGCATGATAAAAATTTTTAAAGACAACGACGAAAATTATCTTACTTTGATTTGAACTGGAACTGGTAGTATTAAATGCAGATCCTTCTGTATTCAATCCTGAATACGAACTTGTGGTGATTGGTGTTGACGTATACGTTGACGATGTTAAACCCATATTACTGTTACTATGATACGATCCGGATGATGATGTTGATGCTAACTGTTTGCGTAAACGGGCACGCCGATTTGAGAACCATACTTGTATACGTGCCTCGGTTAATTTTGTCCGTTGTGCTAGTTCTTCTCGTGTATAAATATCTGGATATTGTGTACGTTCAAATGCTTTTTCTAATTCATCCAATTGATTTGCAGTAAATGTTGTACGAGATCGACGTTGTTTACGTTTTAGTGGAATTCCTGGTTCGCTATCGCAGTCAGATACTTCAATTTCATTATCTGATGCTTTATCTGTAATAAAAATGTGTTATTCATTAGTTTGTATAGGTAAATTGTTATACATTATGTGGTAATAGCATTCGAGTGGAAAACAAAGTACGTGTTTATGTATTATCCAAATTTGGGCTAAATTTGTATTATTTGAGTTGAAGCGTCGCTACTTCACGAATTAAAAATGTTTAAAAATAAACAAAATAAGGACGTTCAAAATTCCTAATTAAACAAAGAAGGAAATTCCTGCGTATGACGTTGACTGTTAGTATCTCCATATAAATTACATATTAAACATCGTTTTCAACAAAGAAATAGAAAATAAAATAATTTTTATTAACTTCTTTGTTTTTTAATCAATTTTAAATTAATTTTGTTATGGTATTGACTTTAATTTTGAAGTGAAATATACCAAATTTAAAATCAGTCCGGTACCCCATTGTTATTTGCTGTATTATTTGCTAGTATAGGCAAATTGTTATACATATTTGTAATCATATAGAATAAAAAGTAAAGAGATTTCAATTTACAAATGAAGTTTTGATTTTAATCGTATGCAAAGAATTAATAAAAAACCAGTTCATAGAATTACTTTCAGCAAAGTTTTTTTTTTCCTGAAAGTACATAAATTTTTAATGAAAATATTTTTTTTTTTAAAGAAAAACGGTCTTGTAAACTTTTCTGTATCGTTTCGCAAGTTTTCTAGCTTTCCCAGGTAACCATTGTAAAGATGCATTTTTATTGAAGACATATTTTGTTCTCGAACAATTTAAGCTCAATTTACTAGCATAAATTTTCAATTTTTCCTGGAAAAGTAAACGTAGATATTGGAAAAACTTCAAAACACATCCAAAAATTACATAAAGAAAGTCCAACAATATTTTTTCGAAGCTTTTTGAGATTTGCACTCTTGAAATTGCAATTGAGGAGCCAGAAAAACGTAAAGATTTTGGTAGACAGATTGTTAAAAATCTTGTTATTTCGAAACTATTGTCTAAAATCATTCCGTTACGGCTTACTTGTTATGTCATTAAAATTTGTAACATGAGTGTTTATTTTAAGGATAAAAAACTTATACATTCGAAAACAATTCGCGATAATCAAATTAAATAGTTTATATTTACGCTTAATTAACAAAAATTAGTTATGGAGGTGCCGGGTATCGATCCCGGTACCTCTCGCATGCTAAGCGAGCGCTCTACCATCTGAGCTACACCCCCGTCATGATCTAAAGCCATTTTTATACGACGGATTTTTAATTCCCTCAATATTTTTAGTTAAATTTATTATATTATATATTGAATTCACATGCAGTTAATACAAACAAAATTATAATGAACTGATTTAGTAATAATTTTTACAGGGCAAGGAAGAGTAAATCAACTTCTGATAATACATATAAAATTGAGGTTAAATTCAGGAATAGCTTAATCGTATGCACAAATATCAAGCAAATTGTTTACATAAAAATTAAATTAAAAAGTCAATTCCGAATTCTAACGAAAGTGCTGTTATTATTATATTTAGATTGCACAATCCGAATTTTTTTATTATGAGCTTATTTAGATTCATCTGTATCGGTTTTAAATGGCTTATAGCACCAAGCATTTTTCCAAAAACATGATTAGAGTTAAAAATTATTTATTTTCTTCCAAATTAGACAAACACTTTTCTAAAACAAAAATTTGACCAAAAATTGATCCGTCAATATTGAAGATCCTTAATATTTATCTATTACTAACACAATTTCATTGTCAGAATCCAATGGTCTATTTTTGCACACTCAAGTTCCTCTTGATCCTGCTTTATGAGATGTATAAAAAGTTTTTAAACAATATAAAAATAAATAAATTTATTAGTGTAAAAAACCGCCTGATATTCTGAAATTAAGATTTGCACGTCTTTGTATTGTTTAAAGCTGCTTTAAGCTAGCTTTACAGAAATACATGGTATGATTAAGTTCACATGATTTGAACTGCATAGAACAGAACTACCTTTTCAAATAAATCAAAATGTTATTGTAAAATTTAGACAGACGTTTTTAGTAGTAATAGGCATTGATTGTTTGTTTTTAAAAAACACATAACCACAAATATAGTGTAAATCATCTACAGCGACATTAGTTTGTATAGAGCGCTCAATGATGGTTTAATAAATGGTCAACTAATAGCAACTATATAGCAAAAAAAGCTCGGACAATAAATTATTTTTATTTCCCAACTATTGAAACTGTTTTACCACAAAACTTTATAAAAATAGCAATGCAAACTTTAACTTCATCTAATTTTCACTTACAAAATTTTTTAAATTACGATTGCACTTTCAACTTATTGAGTCATCAATTAATCATTCACTGACTTGAATATCATCAAAGAGAACTATAGGATTTTTCGAAATTCTGCACCAATTTCATAGATCAAAATTTTTTTAGTATTTTCTAAATACACATTTCGACTGAAGACTAGTCATCATCAGTAGGAATTAAATAATCGTAATAATTCTCCGAGGAGATGTTACTCGTTGCTAATTTGATGACACAGGTTTGCACATCGTAATATCTTCTCAGAGAATTATTACAATTAGCTAATTCATACTGATGATAACTACTTTGTAGTCAAAATAAGTATTTATAAAATACAAAAAAAAATTTTAATCTTGGAAATTGGGGCAAAAAATTGAAATTTATCACTGACTTAATGAGTTGAATGTACACTCGTAATTTTAAAAATTTTACAGTGAAAAATTTGACGAAGTTAAATTTTCCATTGTTATTTTATAAAAACGGATTTTTTTGGTCAACAAGTTTTCTGAAAGAAAATGTCTCTGTTGAATTTATATTAATTATATTAATTATATTAATTATATTAACTAATTTTAATAAAAACAATTTTTTCATTCTTGATTCTTGATTACGACGAGGTTTATATATTATAAAAAAAATCGACCAGGTAAGTTTGAGATTTCGATGGTATTTTTGTATATCTCAATTTATATTACGTAAGAGATTATCTGTTATTTGATATCTAATTCTCCGTTTCGAGTTATCAATAATATAATTTCAAGAATGATTCAAATTTTTAAAATATTAATTCGTAAAACTGTTGTTTCTGATGGCACATTGAACTGAAATTAATTTCTATATATGATCCGATATGGTCTAGTGGTCTCACCCAGGAGGCTCGGGTTCGATTCCCGGTATCGGAATACATTTTTGTCGTTTTTCATAATAAATATAAGTATGACAGAATATATTTTTAGTTTAATGTTTGTATCTCAAGTAAACATTGGCGGCAACAAGTAAATTTTGATATTTGTATGTATTTATAACTACATGGATTGCATATTTAGAGAATTTTATAAATTTTAATAATTAAAAATAGTTCAAACATTGATACACAACCATATGTCGATGTTAGTTGTTATATTTCATTATATTTTTCCATTTTTAAACGTATTGTAATAATATATTCTAATCTTGATAGAATTAGTGAATAAGAGAATGTATTATAGGTAAAGAATAGGCTAGATATAAATACTTAATAATTTATTATTTTAAAGAGGTTTGATTTGTACATACTTAAATACTTCATACAACGAGTAGAAAATTACTTATTTGATTGATTATGGCCGAAAATAATTGTTGCAAACACTAGTCGTTATAATTTTTATAAATAATTTTCGTACCTTTGTTTGTAAAAAAATAAGTGTAAACCTTATATGGGTACGGTTATGTTCGAAAGTTCCTAATTTCTTTTTTCAGTTTAATAAATTTAAATATTTACGTTTATGGAATAGACTTCATTATAGGGAAGTTGTAATAAAAAAAACTTGCTATTTTACCCATGTGAAACTAGGCTAAATAACAAACAAAATTCGAAAATTAAATTAAAATTGATTCAAAAACGAATAAGTCATAAGCTTTCATAAGTTATAAGTTATAAGATTGTTTTCCTTCTTGCAAATACAGTTTTATGAATGATTCAACGATGAGCAGTCATTTTCTATGGAAAAATTGCAGGACAAAATTTTTAAATATTAATGTAATTTATATAACAATTTCACAATCAACTCATTTGGTGCATACTAACATTATTTATCTTAAATTTGGAAGGCAAGTGTACATAATTGCCATGGACATTGATAGGACCTCTTAGAATGACCCTTATGTATAATCACTATGAAGATGAACATGTATGACATCATTTATGCAAATCTCCTTTCTTTGTTAAATTAAGAACGTCCATATTTTCGAGATTTTTTAAGACTTTAAAAAATAGCTTTAAATAAAGTAAAAACGCTTTAATTCAAGTAATAAAAAAAATTTGTGTATTTTCCCTATTTTTACTATTTTATAATGTGTGCTTAATTGTCGTTATAAACAATTTTTATCCAATTGATTGTTATCGAACAAGTATAAGAATTCCTTCAGCTGATCGATATTTTGAATTCTTTGTTTCAGTACTGCCAAAGACCATACCGCCGTACGATACATAAATATATTTTTAAGACCATAAAAATATAAATTATTTTTGTATAAAAAATGTATGCGTGTATTATTAGCTTGTATTATTTTGATATACAAACTTTGATTTATGGCTTACTGCTGCAGATACGGTGCAATAGTTATTATGGTCGTGAATTAAATATACATAGTTTTTTTATTAAACGCAAATCAACAAATATGTCCTGCTTCAAATCTAATGACCCTCGTATTTTGAGGTCGAAACAAATAAATTTCATATTCAAAATAACTTACTTCATGAGATTTTGAGTATGAATTATCATTTTATGCACAATAAAAAGTATATTAAAAATATTCTGCTGTGGAATCTAATGGAGGGTATCTACGACCGCAGTTTTTGTTGTGTGTTAGTGTGGGAATACGGCAACACGCAACGGACATCTGCAGATAGACTTAAAATAATTAATTAAATGCGTCTTAGAAGTTTAGAAGTAGATATCAATATTTCATTACATCGTTTAAAAATAGAAATAATTATTTTCAATAAAATTAATTATTAAAATAAAAAAAATTTATTCCGATACCGGGAATCGAACCCGAGCCTCCTGGGTGAAAGCCAGGTATCCTAGCCACTAGACCATATCGGATCATGTGTTATATACTAATTTTCAATTACAAATACTACATAATTTTTTGAATATTTTAATATTTTAAAAGTAAAGGGGCACCTTGAAATGTCTTGTTTATTGGTAACAGTAAACGAAAAATAAGCCATCTACAATATACACTATCTCTAATGGACTATAATATATTATTCAGGTTAGTTTATTCAATTTTTTTGCAAAAATATCCAGGCATTTAGCATGCATAATCTAAACATGAAAACGGATGCCAATGAATTTTTACTCAAAAACACATTTTTATTTCGGAAAAGGCTCCGTCAACAAGCGTTCCGTTTCAATGTTAAGATTTTATTTGCACAAAAATCATATTATTTGGATAGTTATTATTTCAATTATTTCAATTTGTGATATAAAATACAATGAATATTGCATTAGCGATTGTCTTTATTATTGATGACTCTTTTTTGGTTCTTATTTTCTCTAAAAAATCGAATGGTTATGATTCGATAATTAATTTTAATATACCATTCCTATTAACGTATTTTTATTGATCAATCACAAATACAAATTACCCGACGCGAAAATTTAGTAAGGATATAAAAGTGTCTTTTAAATTACTGGTAGTTCTGTGAACTGTAGACTTCACTCAGAAATGTGTAATTACTAATTAGTATCTTATGATAATATAGTCAGCTATTAGAATTACCACTGAGCTAAGTACAAAAAGGATTGGAATATTAAATTCTTGTCAAATATGTAATTTTTAAGAATTAATTTAAATTGGATTTAACAGTATTTTATTGCTACCTAAACTTATAAATTCATATACGTAATGAAGCTTAAAATTGTAAATAATTCGTTTAAGATCCGCTGGACAAGAAATAGATACGAATCCTTTTTTTTGTCATGCGAATATCCGGCAAATCTCTGATAGATATAGAAAAAAACGAAATGCAAAATCGTTGTTATATCAAATTAAACGGTAAAATAATTTTACAAAAATAAATTAAACTAATTTTATTTCGTTTTTTTTTTCTGTTCTATTCATTCAAGATACGGGATTCAAGTGCATCCCCTCCCGGCGCCTATAGACATTAATCTACTTTAATTATTTAGTTTATAATTACCTTGCAAAAGACGACCGCAACCAAAAGTCTAATCAACAGTTAAATTTCTCTTAACACCCTTATATAATATTAATGAAATCCGATGGTCTCTCCATTGACCATCGACACAACACGTATTGAAAAATAAATTCGATTTTATTTCAATTTCGGCATTTTTTTTCGTTTTTTTTTTTTTTTAAATTAACAATTTTATACTGTTGATTGTTGCAACCAGCAACACCAAAGCATGATAATGAAATTTTATGCAAGTCATAGGCTAGTAATAAGTGTTACAACAAAAGATACCGCGTCTATTATTGAAAACCTGCTACTGTTTTTTTTGTTTTTTATTTTATTTTATTTTTTTTTTTTTAATAATCAGCAAAAAACTATTAAAGAAAGTTTTTGAACAAAATTTTTTAATGTAAAAATTAAATGAAATATTTTTGAATTTTTTTTTTTTTTATGAAAATAATTTAAGGGTGGATTGTATTGCAGATTAGGGAAATCTATAATAAAAAACACTATTTTTGCGCATAAATAACATAATTATCCATGAAATTTGGTATGCACTTGCTTCTTGACATGATAATGCGTGAGTTTTTCCCAAAAAATATTTAAATTTTATTTGATATTTAGAAATGTGTTTTTTTTTTTTTTAGCAAAATGTTTCGACAAGCACTAGGTTTTCATATCAATATTGCGCAAACGAAATTTCATAACATTTGGATGAGTATTATTTGAGTTATTTGTGCTGGTAAATAGTATAATGCTTCCAACAGCTATTGATAGACCCCCTTAAAGACCAATTTTAAAAAATATTGAAAAATGAAATTTTTCATTCCATAAATTTTTTGATAGAATGGAAAAATTAGTAAAGACAAATTTCTTATGCACATATTGGAGAAATTTCGATATAATAATCCAAAATTTATGATATAGGAAATAAATTTTGTTCGCAAAATTCAGTAAATTGTATATATAAATATTTTCAGGGAATGTAATTGGTTTTTTTCATTTCTATAATTTTAAATTACGATTTATACTACAGCTAATAAAAATTAAAACGAAATCAAATGGCAGAACACTCGCTTAGTATGCGAGAGGATCAATACCAATCGGTAATCTTCTTTTTAATTTCAAGTATAATTATATTCGATTTAATTTGATTATCAAATATTTTCTATGCTAATTAAAAATAGTCCAAACAATGAATTTAATCATATGGCGAGTATCTAAACCATTAACTCTGTCAGTTGTTATCTTCCAATGTTTTTTTTTAAATACAATTCAATTTTATGTTCAACCCTGGCCTATATAAATGCAAATGCATAATATACATCCTTTTAAAACATATCAAATTACAATTGTTTTTACGTTTTTTTTTCATTTTAATTTTTTGATTTTTGAGAAAGAAAATAAATAACATGGACATGCCAATTTACCAATTATAATATGAAAAAAAAAATTAATTGCACTGAGCAATTGTTTCGAAATAATACAATGTTCTTACGTTTTTATTTTGTTTTTTTGAGATTCGACAAAATAATTATTAATTTTGAGCGATGAAAATACAAAAGAACAGTTTTTTAATCAGCTTGTGTTTTTTTTAACAATAAAATTTTTTTTTTGTATCGAATACAAAAATTTGTAAAATGTTTATAAAATAGTGACGAGAATTGAGGCTTCTTTGTTTGAAAAAAAAATTTTTATTTTGTTACCATGTGTTTGAAACGTGACAAAAGTTGAACTGTGTGTAAATTTGAATTTGGCCGACCATAAAACATATGTCGTTAATCGGGCGGTGTCTACAGTTACTCCAAATTGGCGGTTATTCAATAAAAAATATTTAAATTCGAAATCAAATTTCTTTAATTATTTACTTTATTTTATTTTTGACCAAACGAAGTGAGGTCTATGGTAAAACGTTTTTGCATTTCACTTCTCTGTGTCTTTCTATTGATCTATGTTTGTTCCGTTGTAACTTTTGAACGTCTTGTTCGATTTTGACCAAATTTGCCAGACACATTGATCACACTCAGAAAATTCACTGTATATTTTGGAAAATTTTCAAAAATTTTGTAAGCTCAAATTTAACATGAAAACGGTGGGCATGTAAAAGAGTTTTTCACGAAAAAACATTTCTAAAGCGTAGATATGCGGTTTAAAAGTGGATGGGGGTGAGTTTTAAAGAGTAAAATACGGTTTATCTCGATTTCCGGCAAAACTACAAGTCTTATGGAAAAAAATTAAAGAACAAAGTTGTAGGTAATAAGAGAATCTACAACTTTTATATTTACATTTTTTCAAAATTGATGTGAAAAATTGAAATAACCAAGTTTTTAGTTAATTTTTATCTTTTACAAAATATTTTTGAATAAAAGTAAATTTAAAATTTAATTAGATGAACTACAGCAATTTGACTGATCTATTCATAATTTCTAATTAAAAAGAAATTGCTTTCCGTATTTTCATTAAAACGTTGATTTTCCCTTTAACTTGAACTTAGAATAAATATATAATAATATAAATATGGAAATTGAATACATTAGTTATAAAAATACATTAATAATTTAAAAAAATAATTATTATAACAAATAAAAAATCTTATCAGAAATGAATATTATTCAAGATAAAATTATTTTATATTGGCGTCTCTAAGTCTACCTGTTTCATTTGAATTAATAAACAAAGACAGTGATATATAATGTATTGTAATAATGCCAAAATAAAGAAATAATGACCATAAAAGAAATTGATTTATTGATTTTTTTTATGAGTTAAAACAAATTAAAATAATACCTTAACTGTTTTATTTTTTTTAACAGATTTGTACCTGTTTTTTTACAATAAAAGTTTACTCTGGAATTCCATTTCCAAAAAAAACCGTTCTAAAAATATTTGCAATGGAATAATTTTTGTTTTAGACAATAATTTTTTTGAAAATAAAACATCAATATACTAAATTAACATGGCATTTTGTGTGTATGTTTTTTTGGATCAACCTATATTTAATAAAATTGAAATATGCATAATATTCGCCAAAAAAAATTATTTAAAAAAAAATTATCCATACTTTGGATGAAATTTATGCTTAATATGAAAATAGAATTATATAATTTTATGCTTAATATGAAAATAGAGTTTTAAGATTTTTAAGACACGGTTTATCTCCGCGTTTTACTCTTAAAAACTCACCCCTTTACACTTTCCTACCAAAAACCACCTATAAATTATTTTTCCTTGCATTTTTGTTATATTCTCTTCCATTTCCAATGGGTTTCATCCTACTATAATTTTTTTTAGGTTTCAAAAATTATCGATCCTGGTTAATGAAGCATTTGAAATATTCTTTTTGATGAATACAAACACGGGGCGCAACACAATTTTTTTTTTAAACCACAGGAAACTCTTTTCGTAATCATATATTAATTAGATATCTTTATTAATTATAAATTAATTATAATTAAATAAACACATGTATAATGTCTACCCTGTTTTGTTGTGGTTCTACCGTTATGTAATTAAATGTAATTAATTCATTTACAAAAATAATTTTTTAATTTTCGAATTGTAAAAGTAATGCAATCAATTACACGTCACACATTTGTTTTTCAACCCTTTATTTTATTTAAGTAGGTGGAGTCATTCATAAAAAAAAAGGATTACTCACCATCCATGCATGATTTCTTGGAATCGTTATTGTTTGATGGACCACCTAGATGTGTTGTTGCACTGTCTTCTCTGCCCCGTAATAATCGGCTAATCGCTGATACCGATGGTGCTGTAGCTCGATCACATAAACCATCCTTCACTAAACGGTCACGTATTTCCCAACTGAATATACCAGGATTATCACGCTTGTATTGTTCGATTTTATGTTCCACTTCTGGTGAGGCGACACGAGGTTTTGATCCACCAATAACACCCGGTCGTATTGAACCAGTTTCCTTCGACGGGGGATAAAAGAAAATTTTTTAAAAATGTATGCTCTAAATTTTTATTATTCAAAAAACAAAAATTATATATAACACATGGACTGAAAAGTCCCGGGCCTAACAAAGAAAACACAGTTTTTTTGGTTCAAAATTAACTTTATTCATCAACGTAATCTCCATCAAGAGCAACGCAATCATTCCAGTCCACTGCGTTCTGCATCATCGGCGTCTCTACGACCACGTTTGAAGTCAGCAAATCAACGATTTATTGTTGTTTCTGATGGATCGGAGTCCCCATAACACTTTTCAAGCCATTGCTTCGCTTGAACGGTATTTTTTCCCATCAAGAACCAGCGTAAAATTAAAACACGAAATTGTTTTTGATCCATTGTTTTGAAAATAACAAAAGTAGCGTTACTCTTAGCACAATAACTCACAAACTAATGAATAGAATATCATGAAATTTTAACAGCTGTCTTTTGAAGGTTAGTATTAACTGAAAAAAAGGTGACTGCAATAAAACAAGCATCATGTATGTGTTAGGCCCGGGACTTTTCAGTCCATGTATTATATTTAGATAAAATGTACTGTCTTTTAAGAAATCGTTGACTTATCACGATAGAGAATTGATGATATTAAGATATTTTTTTTGTCATAAAAAGCAAACAAATATCTTAATATTATTTATATTATTTAGGAGAGTTTCTGTCTAAAAATTGTCTTTTGCAATTTTTAAGTTTGGTTCTCAAAAAATTTATGAAAAATACGAAGTTTCTGTTAATTGACCGAACTATAGTACAACAACGATTTTGCATTTTCGTTTGTCTGTATCTATCTATATTAGTTCCGCGGTAATTTTCGAGCGTCTTGTTCGATTTTGACGAAACCTGGTAGTTAACTAGTCATAACTAGGAACATTTTCTCATTTCATCTTGCGACTTAAATTAACCGTGCGGTATTATTATTCGAATATCCTCAATTAATTTTTATGAAATTTAATTTAGAAAGTTTCAAATTTCACAACTTCATAATAGACATTTTTCAAATGTAAATATTTACATTAAAATGGAAGAAATAAATTTTAATTAATTACACATCTAAGTATGAAAACATTTAACGGTCTAATGATTCAAAAAAGCATTTGTTGCAATTTTATTAAAAAAAAAAAATATATATATATATATATATATAAATAAATAAATAAATAAAAATAAATTCATTAAAAATATACATTTAAAAAAAGTGTCATCTGTTTGTCAAATTGATGAAGCACGAAAAAATATAACCATAAAAGAATTTATGTCGCGTAATCGGAAATATGAAAGTATGATTTTATTGAAATCTTAAGGATGTTCGATTATGAAATTGTTTTGAAGAAAAATCAACATTTATTTTATACTCTGTTTGAGTAATTTGGTTAAAGTTTTATGTGACTTGGGATACCAAAACTAATTCTAACGGATACTAAGCCCCGCTATTTGTTTCTATGGTAACGTCAAACTATTACATCAATCATAATTTAATGAGCGACTATAGTAGTCTACTGATAATACATGATTATAGACGACATTCATATGAAAATATATTTGGTTATATAAAATTGAGTTAAAAAAATATTAGGGTATATTAAATTGAGTTATAATACTTTTCGACTGTCTTTTTATTTGCCCGTCGCGTCATCAAGATAATTTAGAAATAAAACGATATAACGAGTTGACAGCTTGTTAGAAGTACACGCCTTTATGACAATAACAGTTATGAATATATCGCTATTAAATATAAATTAATGTAAGATTTTAAGGATTAGTTCAAAAACTACGATGAGCTAATAAATTTCGATTTTTTCCCCAATTTCCTAGATCAAATTATTTTGTATTTTATAAATACGTATTTCGACTACAAAGTAGTCATCATCAGTATGAATTAGCTAGTTGTAATGATTCTCTGAGGAGATGTTACTCGCTGCGGTTTGACGTGCAAACCGTCACCAAATTAGCAACGAGTAATATCTCCTCAGAGAATCATTACAACTAGCCAATTCATACTGATGATGACTACTTTGTAGTCGAAATACGTATTTATAAAATACAAAATAATTTGATCTAGGAAATTGGGGAAAGAATCGAAATTTATTCGAAAAATCCTAGAGTTCTCATTAATAATTATAAAATACGATGAGCTATAGAAGGTGAGGGACGAGAAGGAATGAGACTAGGTTTTTTTTTTGACACAATGTAAATATAAATTCAAGAACTGAAACCTTAAATAGAAAAATATCTTTTTTCACTAAGTGAAAAAGATATTTTCCCAATAATCGAAAACTTTTGGATGTGGCTAGTTCACACATGGCCAAAATACGCCCAGCAGGCAGAATTCAGTCCGTAGAATGAATTTATGAGCCCCGCGAATAAATTTTCAATGGTATACTGAAATAGAAAGGTGCAAACGTTTAAAAAAACTATTATTGCACTAGTGACAAATTTTGAGCAGATAAGATTGGCGCCGAATTTGAAAGGTAATTGGTCACAAGGAAAATTGAAAATTATCTTTTACTTTATAGTTTATTTTCTTGAACTTTTTTGGCGGTTTTGTTTAAAAATGTTTAGTATTTACTTTTGACTGTACAACCACGAATCGATGAAATTTAATCACTTAAAATTGCGGTTGGCCCTTCTGTCCCCTTAGGGACATTAAATCTATACCAAATTGAAATGGCATCTCGCCAAAAGCACCAGCTTTCACATAATAAATGTATCATCAAAATCTGTTAACCCAGTCGAAAATTCTGACGTTACAAATAAAAAACAGTCGAATTGAGAAACTCTTGCTTTTTTTAAAGTTGGTTAAAATAAAAGAAAAACTACGTTCCTTCCTAGGGTACATCGAAAGGGGAGCGGTTCTAAAGAAGCTGGAAATTTTTATAAAAAATAATTACCTGATAACGATTTAATATTTTCGAAACACAACCATGTGATACTCGTAATTGTCTTGAGATAACACAAGGACGTACACCAGCAGCGGCCATTTCCACAATTTTTAAACGTATATGATTTGGTAATGGTCGACCATTAATGAATACACCGCCAAGTTGATTTACTCTTCCTTGCCCTGTAAAAATTATTACTAAATCAGTTCATTATAATTTTGTTTGTATTAACTGCATGTGAATTAAATATATAATATAATAAATTTAACTAAAAATATTGAGGGAACTAAAAATCCGTCGTATAAAAATGGCTTTAAATCACGACGGGGGTGTAGCTCAGATGGTAGAGCGCTCGCTTAGCATGCGAGAGGTACCGGGATCGATGCCCGGCACCTCCAACTCTTAATTTTTGAATTTATTTTCATCCGTATGAAATCAATTTCAAGTCTTTTTATACTCGACATACTCAATATGTTAGAGTATATTATTATTCTAAAGTTGGTAACGCTAGGAAATATTGACCGCATAAACAAAATTTTGGTATACTTGTTCATAGAAAATATAATTTGTCCATTTCCGACTATTCGACTGTCCGTTAGTCCGTCATCACCATAACTCAAAATCAAAAAAAGATAGCGAGATACAATTTTTGTCACGCATTCTAGAATGTGAGGTTGAGTTTGCGAATGAGAAAAATCGATCTTATGGGTCCAATAGATCTTTGACCCAACTTTTAACCTATAAAAGCTAGAAGAAAAGTTCAAATACAAAAAAATGTTATTTGAAACATTTTTTCGTAAAATGTTTGAGTTCTCCACAATTTTAGCTCAAATTTAGCTTATAAACACATATAGATAATACACATTATTATACAAGTATATATAACTGTATAGACTGAATATTTATAGTGTTTTATGAATGCTAATTAAAAATAATCCAAACAATGAAATCATACGTCGTATATCTAAACAATTAAGTCTGTTAGTTGTTATATTCACTTGCTTACAATTATTTTTTATGAAAAATATTATCACAGGAATTTTGTCAAAAATTCCTTTTAAAATAATTATCTTATTTGAAGGTGCAAATAATCCATCCTGGTACCTCGTATATGGTAATCGAGCGGTTGATCGTTTGATCTACACCCACAATAATCAATTAAATGCATGTTTTCATTTATTTTTAATATTTAAATCTTAATTACTCATCCAAGATCTGAGAAGCTTAATATTAAAGTTAAGCTCTAAATTTTTATATAGACAAACTTTCTACTCTTAATATTAAAGCTGTTGTTCGAATTACATTTTCAGTCAATATATTTTAACAAAAATGTTCAAATAATAGAAAATTTGAATACTTTTATGAAAATATTTAATTTTACTGCTTCATGTATACTCATGCGCTCAAAAAATGCAACGCCCTCACGTTTTATTAAAATGTACACTATATATACAATAATTATTTTTTGAAATAACTCATTTTTTCTTAAAATAATTATTATCTTTTTATACTAATATTATAAAGAGGAAACATTTGTTTTTTGTATATAACAAATAGGCTTAAAAACTACTGGACCGATTTGAAAAATTATTTCATCGTTGAGAAGGAACACCATTAATCAGTGACATAAGCTACTTTTAATGCCTGTATTCCCACGGGAACGAGAACTATGCTCACTTGTATGCATATAATCTTTAATAATGGTGAAACAGCGAATTTAAACATAATATTAAAAAGTAAAATAGTTTTAGAATAAAATTGGAACATAAAAATAAACTAAAATCGTTTGCAAAATTGCAAAAAAAAAAAAAGTATAATATTACTTCAGGTGCCGGATATCGACACCAATACCTCTCCTATACTAAGCGAACGTTCTACCATTTGAACTACGCCTCTGAAATAGTCTATCTTGTTGAAATCTGAAGGATGCCTGATCATGAAATCTCTTATTTTGAGAAATTCTATTTTATTTCATATTTTATTCAACATATAGTTTCGACCACTTTCTGGCATGATATTCTAAAATACAAACGTCAGGTCCCAGAGGACAGTGAGTCTTATATACAAAAATTTTAAATATTAAAAAGCAATTTAATTGATATATGTATAAATTATATATTGTTAAGTTCTCAAATAAAAATGTATACTTAACATCCTTAAAATTTTAGTAAAGACTCAAAAATAATTATTTCTTTACTAATTTCAATCGAATTTATTTAAAATTTGCTTACACTATCAATAAAAAAATTTTTTTTTTGGGAAATTAAAAGATATTTTACAATCTTCTGGCCAGTACAGTATTTTTACAAGAACAACAATTTCAAAATGCATCATTATGAATTGATTTATGAGTTTTTAAAAGAATTTGTGCTACTGAATACACAATGAGTATTTAAAACTTTTTTTGAATAGTTTTATGACGTCCTTTTCTTTATATGAATTAAGATAAATGGGATCAAATTTTTGTATTGACAAATTTGTCATCACTTTCTTTTCACATTGTTCGTTTTATTATACAATATTTTAAAGGACCTATATGTCATATTGAAATATTTGTAACAGTAAATAAAAATAAAATATCAATTTTAAAGGACTCAAACAAATTTATTAAATGAAAAAATTGCATAAAATTTAAACTGAAAAATAAAGAAAACAAGTGAAAATAATCCTTTAACTCCTTTAAATTCTATATAATATAAGACAATCTCAGATGAATAATATAATGTATTGCTTTTGTCAATTTTCGCGCACAAATAACTATTTTACGAATGAAATTTGGTATGCCCAATATTGATATGAAAACAGGAGGCGTGCTGATGAGTTTTTCTTGAAAAAACATTATATAACATTTGAGATAGTGTTCAAAAGGGATTGAACTCCTTAAATAAAGCACACTCCTTTATGTATAGAGTGTGTTTCTAACAAGCTATTATCTTAAATTACATGTAATACATATTGCATTTCTTTCATTTTTCGACCAAAAATTATTTATTCAAATGTTATGAAATTTGGTATGCAACAATATTGACATGAATCGGAGGGCTTGTCATAGGTAAAAATCAAAATTCGATTTTATGTTTAGAAACGTTTTTTCGAGAAAAACTGTCTTCGTTTTCATGTCAATATTGTGCATAAAAAATTCCAAAACATTCCAATCCAATTTTTATTTTTTTTTTTTGGAAATGAAACGGGCCTTAGGAAAGAAAAAGGAAAAAGTGTTCAATGCTGAATCAAATTTTAACATAATTCAAATAATTTTGGATGATATGAATAATTATCAGTATGCGAAGATCGAATGAAGATCCAAAATCGTATGAATATCGAAAACATATATTTTTCGAGTCAGTGTACTGATTTAATTATCTAGAATAATTGGCGAACATCGAAGCAATATTAATCATTATCAATGAAGAAAGTCTACAGGATGACAATAGAGCTTTTTATGTAAATTTAAAATTTAGTAAAACAGAAAAAACTTTTCAATCTGAATTCGAAATTATGGGTAAGATGTGAAAATTTCAATTGTGTCACTCAAGTTATGACAGGCAAAATGCATCGCGGAGATGAAAATTAAAATTTTTAATTTTAATATCTCGAGAACAAAACACCATGGTGCTATTTTTTTAACTTATTAACCGACTTCAAAAAGGAGGCGGTTCTCAATTCGATTGTATTTTTATGTTTGTTGCTTTCGACTGGGTGAACCGATTTTGATGATTTGTTTTTTTTATTTGAAAGCTGATTGAAAAGTCGGTGAAAATCTTATCCTTAGCTAAAAAAATGATTCGTTGGCGTCGACTGAGAAAGGTAATTGGTCACAAGGAAACATTTATAATTATTTTTTACTTTTTAATTGACTTTTTGAAGGCGGTTCTTTTTTGTTTAAAAAATTTTTTATTCTTAAAGCATTTATTCATAATCTCCTACTTCTTATTTCTATTAAGAGTTTTTTGTGATAAAACAGAAAAATAATTGGGAGGATAGTACGTTTTATATGCTTTGAAATCGGCAATATTTTGCTTGATTATCTCGCGATCTAAAATCATCTGTCCAAAAATCATTTTTCGCTGGAAAACCTTAATTAATTATCTTTTAAAAGTTTTATAAATTACCAAATTTTCCAGATAGGTACTAGTTTAGATGTTTAAACGAAAGGGATTTAATTTATAGCAGGATCATGCATAATGTCTCAATTTGGATGCAGGAAATTTCAAAGCGATATTTGAAATATTATTTATTTGGAAAAAAATTTTTTTGTTATTTTTTCTTAACAATAATTTGGGATCACTTTACCTTGAAATGGATATCCACTAAAGCATTGTCGGTGCATATTATAAGTGTCTGGATCACTGTCTAAATTATTCGAATTTGTCACAACAGTCATTATTTAGCTCGAAAACACTTTGCTCAAATCCAAAGGAAAACCAACAAAATTTACATAACTATATTTACACACTATACAATTTTCCACCCAAAACAAAAACCAAACACCACTCAAATGTATACACACCAAAAACAAAAAAAAAAAACAACAAATTGTTGAGAAGTTAATGTTCACCGTATTAAATCTTACAATAAACTAAAAATTCATTTGAGTAAGTATGACGCAAACGAGAAATTTTGAATCCAAAGTCATAAAAAAATTTAAAATACAAAAAAATAATATATATATATTTGAATAGTTTTTAATGAATTGGGTATTTTTAGTAGGGATATAATAGTTTATTACCTAATTAACTGAGTATTACTCCGCCCTTCTCATAATAGATAGCAGAACCTTGGATCCAAATTGTGTTCTTATGTTATATATACATTATGGTTGATTTTTGTTTGAAATTATTTTGATATTTCTTACCTTTAATTTCAATTGCTAACGCCTTCAATATTTTTGTTGTTGTTGTTGTCCAAAAAATTGTTATTTTACTTTGTTAATATTCGATTGTTTATGCTTCCTTCTGGATTCTACTTTTCCATAAAATTTCTATCGAATGATTTTGAAATTTTATTAAGAATTTTCTTTTATATTTTATGTTTTTACTTTTTTCCTTTTTTAGGAATTTTTAATAGCTTGAAAAGCCCAAGCAATGAAATTGAAAAAACGCTAATAGAGTCTAGCCTTCGCGTGTTGAAATTTTGTAGAGTTATAGTGAACTATTTACCAAACATAGAGTCATATATTTCAAAAGAAATTTCAAAAAAATAATAAGTTTAATTTAGCGAAGAAAATTTAGTCAGAATAAAATTATACTAATGATGAAATTATGGAATTTTTGAAATTTATTACCTCAAATTCTTCATTGTTTCTCGCTCTGTATGTTAAAAACCACTTATGGTTTTGAATTCGAAAATGTAAAGTCTTACTTGGATTTTCTCGGTTACTCCTTAAATAAAATTATAAATCGATAGTAATTTTTTTTACTCAATTTTCGATAAAACTTGGTTTAAAAAATAATTTTGATCCAAAGATAGTAAAAATGATATCTATTTAACGATTGGATGTGTAGTTTTTGAGAAAATCTTGTTCTGTAATCGATAACTCGAACTTATTCTAAGCGATATCTGTTATTTTTTCTTTTCTTAGGCCTTAGAACTACCCTAGAAAACACAAAAATAGCGAAACAAAATTTGTTTGATTATTGTTTAAGGTTTCTTCTAGAATCACAAAGAACACGTTAACTATAGTAAAACACAATAATTTTACCATTTTATCAAAATTCATTTTTTAAGGTAAAACGGTACTGTAAGGAAATTTTCTATAAAAATGTAAAAGGTAAGTAAGTCTAGTTCCTTTTTGAAATACTTTTTGCTCTCCTGCGTAAAAAAATAGCATAATGTCGATCAGCCTTTTGGAGAATAAAATTTTGCTAGTACAATTTTAATCCTTAAAACAGGAAGGCGAGAGGTGCAACAGAAATAATTGCACACTGGCGCAATTATTCAATACGTGACATCAATTAGGCTTTAATTATCACAGGATCTTTTTCTTCTCAAAGCTTTTTCACCAAAGGGTTTTTAATAGATTTTTATGACTAAGAACTCAGTGTTATCTAATAGTTTTTATCGTTTTGTACCCTGCTTATTATTTTAAAAAAAATATCTTTCGACATAAAAGCTGTATATCAAATAATGAGAAGCAAATAACTAAGTTGCATGATTATAACAAGAAGAAAATCTATTTCGAAAGATATTACTATATTTTGCTATGAAAACAACCACATTCAGGTATATTAATTAAACAAGTAAAAGTTGCATTATTTTTCATATTAATCTTCGTTGATTTTACAGGAGTTGAGTAATTTTAGTGTTCAACTTTTAAAGTAACACAAAGCAAAACCATATTGTAAATTTAAATATAGGTGTACTATATTTGCAGCTTATTAGACCCGGGTCGATAATTTTGGAAACCAAAAAAAATTATACTAGGATGAAACACATTGGAAACGAAAATGGAAGTGAAAATATTTTACGGGCGATCGGATGTCGGGAAGTGGAAGGGAGTGAGTTTTTAAGGGTAAAACAGGGTTTATCTTGATTTACGGCCAAACTACAAGTCCCATGGAAAAAATTAAATAAAAAAAGTTGTAATCACCCTAAAGTTGTAGATCTTTTTACTACCTACAACGTTGACATTTATGTTATTTTCCATGAGACTTGTAGTTTGGTCGGAAATCGAGTTAAACTGTGTGAAAAACTCATCCCCTTCCACCTCCCCACCTCAGATCGCCAGTAAATTATGTTTCCTTTCATTTTTGCTAAAGTCTCTTCCGTTTCTAATGGGTTTTCATTCTACCATAATTTTTTTTCACTTTTTACCATTTTTAAAGGCTTCTACCATGGTCTATTATACCGTTTAAACTATTATTATCCTTAATAATTTCCAAAAATTCTTCATAAATAAAAAAAAAAACTTGTGTTACAAGAAGAAATTCACTTAAATAATTATGTGCAGTTATATATTATTAAGTTACTACAAAGTTAATATTGTTAAGTCATAAAAATTTTAACTGTAGGTTATAAATTTGGTTTTTATTGGCTACCAATAATATTGTTATTATGTTTCGCGTGGCAAGTAAGAGAAAGTGTATTCTAAATCTGGATGATCTCTCTGTTGAAGAAACATTTATTTTTTTCTAACGACAAAAAATTTAAACAAAACTCTAAAAGTGAAAACTTTATAGCTTAAACGTTTCAATTAGAAAATGACGTAAGTTTTAGAAAGTAAAAGAATGTTTTGAAGTATCGGCACAAAAGTCGCCTAAAATTTCTAGTTTAAGAGTATTTAAAAAAACGTTTGGTTTGGAACTTTTCATTTATTTTAGCTCTAATATTATGAAAACTTTGAGATTGTAAGCTATTTCAATTCAATTCTTTATTTATTCTTTTATACATAATTGTACAGAATAAGTCAAAATAATAGGATGGGGCATATGAAGGGAAGGCGAAGGTATGCAGCTATGGCTGACTATATAAGGACCTATCACAGTATTATAGCCAGCACCCGATACTAATGATCAAATGCCTCCCGATTTAGGAAGTGATTCAGTTCAGGATATGGAATATACTTGATACTTAGATGAAGTATATTTAAATAAAAGATTTAAGTAAAAGCTGTACAATTACTGAAATCAAAAAGTTCAGTTTCCCTGTTGAATCGATGCAACATCGAAAAACAAAGGAAAAATTCATTTATCTATCAAAATGATAGACATAATTATAATTAAAATTTAAATCGACTATTTATTATTGATTCAACTGAGAAGTCAAATTTGTAGGGAAAAATATCCGTACAGACTAAATATAAATATAAATAAATATACATAAATCTATCCCTAATATAATTTTTCGAAGCACATTGTAAGTTACTCAGCCAACAAAGAGTGCTTGTCTATAATAAATCTTAAAGAAATGGAAAATCATGTCTAAGGCTCAGAGCAAAACTTCTTCTAATGAGTATGCAGTCACAAAGCTCGATTTACCCCACTCTATGATACATACTATTTATTGTTTTACAATTTGCAAATTTATTATATAGACGAATTGCCTGATTACGAGGACCAAGATCTACACATTTGTAACTGTAACAGGGGTGCAAATAACCATGCTGTTGTCTTGTAAAACGAGTTGTACTGACTTTATTTGAAATAAAATAATTTTGATTCTTCGAAGAAAATTTTATAATCTCGAGTGAAAAAAACACACTTAAATGTCATAAAAATTTTTCTATCTCTGAATATGTTTCTGCACCTGTCGTCAGTTTTCAAATGTAATTCGAATGACTTTTAAAGGGTAACTGAAAGGGCTTTTAAACAACCATGGAGATTTTCATTTGAAATTCAAAAAAGCACCAAGAGCAAAAAATCTTCATGAAATGATCCAATTAGAAGAATTACACCATAAAGCTTTTTGCAAAAATCGTCTAATATATATATTAAATCCAAATAAAATCGTTATTATATTACGCTTCTATAAACAAACTACGTTTTCAAACTAAACAGAAAAAACGCGAATAGATTTTTTTTTAAAACCACCAAGTTTTTCAATATATTTAAACACACACAAAGCTATTATTATAATAAACTCCACCTAATGGCGCGACTTACATCACACATTGACAACCAATCCGAAACGAAACGCTTCAACATATTTACATTGGAATACAATATTGAACAAAAAACAGTATATTTTACATTGGAATTACAACAACAACAAAAAAAAAATTAAATAGTCTATAGAAAATTATATGTGATTTGTGGTCTAGTATGTTTGAATGTATTTGTAACTCATAATTTATTAATAAAATATGTATTTTATAACGACTAATTAATTCAAAAGTTTAATTTGAATAAAAATATTTAAAAAATAAAAATAACTTAAAAGTAAAAAATAATTTTAAATTAAAAAATCTATAAATAATTTCCTTGTGACATTTCTCAGTCGACACCAACCAATCAATTTTTTAGCTTAAGATAAGATTGTCGTCAACTTCGAACGGTTATAAAACATTCCGTAATTTAGTTTATTTATAATACTGCAGAAGAACATATTTTTTCTACTGGGCAAAAGTATATTACGGCTTAAGCGATCATCAATGTAGATGAAAATTTTAATAAGATTATGGTATTAGGGGTAACATTTAATTCAAATTCTAAGTCAGAAATGGCCCATTTTTAAGCTATCAAAAACTTTTAAATTCAATTTGTTATTTATAATTAAATTTTTGATATATATATATATATATATATATATATATATATATATATATATATATATATATATATATATATATATATATATATATTTAATTACCTTTTATCCACCTTTTAAATGCTTTATTTTGATACCCAACTCTTATTGGTTAATTTTTTTAATAATTATGGCATAACTATTTCAAACTTTTTGAAACACCTGTCTTAAGATACTTGAGTTTTCAAGACGAATATAACGATAAAAACTGTCAAATTCCATGCAGTCGATATGAAAATACGTGATAATAAAGAAAGTTTTTTTTGCACAATAAGCTTTTTTTGTAAATAAATCACAAAATTTATGAAATCAAACATTCTTTATTAGTTAATTCAGTCTTAGAACTTAATTATAATCAGCAATTATCAATTAATTGTAATTAACTTCAAAACCATAACTTTAAAAAACATTTAAGGTAATCTTGAACAATCGTTATAATTTATTTGTGATAGGGCATTATTGGCCATAAATGAAGTGAGCCATATTTCCCACCATTCCAAATAGAAGCAAAAAATAAAAGAACTAAAGTAGAAAAAAACGCCCGTTTAATTTCTTCACTAGTTTCTCGGGTAATGTAGGTTTTTTTTTCTGGCTATGCATTAGACATTGCCAAAAATCTTAAACTGGTTCGGGGAATCCTTGCAGCGACTTTGGCGTTTTCTCTTGAAAAGAAAAAATACCAATATATGAAACCAAATTATTTTATGAGTCCAATATGGTCTGGTGTGACCATATTGGCTCTCTATCTGGCCTAATAAGCCATAATGAACCCAGACACGCCTTTTACAAAGATGAATCTAATCCAAAAACTGAAATATGCTTAAAAACTGTAACCATACTATAGATTAAAAGTTAACCTACAAGAATATGCACTAACAATATTTGAATAGTGACCATTTGAGGAAATGTAATGAGTGAAACTTGCCAAGAAATTACACTAAATTACATAATTATGTATTTTTACACGCTTTTACACGTAGTGGGCAGTTGAGTACATGAAGGTTAGGGGCATGCAACTATGAAGTTTATGTACACTGCTGATGTTGGTTTGTTTACCAGAAATAATACTAGGCCATATTGTCCGACTGGGCCATAATATCATAAAAAACTCTGCTTTGTTTCATTTACCTATGTATTTCAACCGAATAGCGGTATAAGTTTTGGATGGTTAATTTTTAACGATTAACTTTAATAAAATTTGGAAACTATTTAACGCTTTAAAGATTATTGGAGATAACTTTTTAATAAACGATTAACGAAGTAAAGTTTTTAGATTAACTGTGTCCACTTTTGGTTACTTGAGTTAAGTGGGGTCATGATGGTCACCTTTTAGGGCTTAAACTTCCATATTCGATAAACAATTTTAATTTTCGAGTTTTTTAATGAGTCTAGTTTCACATTTTGATTATGAATTTTTTTAATGCAACTTCTTTCATTGTTAAAAAATTTTTAAAGACAATTTTCTATTCTGTTTTCTATTATTAAGAAAGAAGTCTTCATAGGTTTCATTTTTTGCTGTTTTGCCTTATTGTTTGGGTTTAAAATTTACAATCGAAATGTTATAAAATAGATAATTTTTCATAACTCATTCAGTTATTGAAATTAAAATGGTAATAAAATTTTATTAGACCCATAAACTCACTGGTGTTTTAAAAATGGTTATACAATAACAGTTTTAGAGCTACCAAAAATATGTACAAGTGATATTGAATATTTTTTTTTTTTTTTATTATTGGCAACAAATTTTTCAAAAATAGATAAATAAAATATAATTTTATAAAATTTTTCAAAATATATTTGAAAATTTCAATTGATATTCGATATGTCAAATGCTATTAAATAAATGTTATGGTTTTTCTGTCATTTTAATTTGATGTTACACATTTTACACATTTCCGTCTAGTTTTCGACAAAACTAGACGGAAAACAAAAGTTAGTTGAGAAGTTGAGAACAATTCCAAAAATTTTGAAAACAATTTAAACATCATACAGCTTTTAACGTCCACAAATTGTTTAAATTGAACAAGGTCAGATGCTTATTATGAAAATCTTCTTTGTATATTTTTGTTTTAAAGCATGTTCAAAAATTTTAACGAAGTTACATTGCGATTAAAGAAATTTCTAATGAAGTTACGCTGTAAATAAGGATTCCTTGAGTTAATGATATAGAAAGCTGAACGATAAAGGTGAGTACAATTTTTGATAAAATCGATGGGAACAAGCACAGCTTATTATTTCATTCTTGTCTATATCAACCTTCCAATTTAAAGTGTACAAACTAAGGCGTGTAATTAATCGCTTTTCCCCACTTAAATGCAATGTTTTAACTGTTCAATGGTTTTTATTACTTTTAATAAATCTACTATTAATATTCGGTTTTAAAGAAATAAAAATTATTGTTTTACTATCATTATTTGAGCTTGAATAAAAGTTCAGCTGTTTTGGTATTATCCAAACAATTCTTTATATTTATTTTCAATCATTTTTTAATTTTAAATTTAGTGGGAACCTGAAGGTAATCCACTTTTTAATAGATTGATGCATCACGAGTATCTAAAATTTGTCAATAAATACACGCTATCGAGGAAATACAATCCTTTATTCAATTGTTTGCATATAAATTGTATAGCAAATGTCAAATAAAAAGTAATTGAATAATTATAAAAATTATCAAAATATACAAATTACATTTTATTGTACTTATTTTGTTGAAAATTATAAGAATGGTCGAAGAAATTGCATTAGTTTTTTTTTTAGTGTCTAATATGTACGATTCAAACATAGGTTTAATTATTTAAATACTCGATATATGATTGAGCATCAATGTTTGAACTATTTTTAATCATTAGCATTCATTAAATATATATTTTTCAACTTGCTATCTCTTTTCGTTTTTAGTTATCTTCATGACGGACAGACGGGCAATCAGACGTTCGGAAATAGACTTAGGTGATTCTATAAAAACCTTTACCAAATTTTTGTTTGTGCGGTCAATATTTTCTAGCGCTACAAACTTTAGTCTGAAATTAATATACTCTGACATATGTTGAGTATAAAAATTATTATATCAATAATTAAAAAAAAAAAATATTTATCGTATTTTCAAATTGATAAATTTACAACATTAATCTAATTTTCACTTATTTTAATTATTTTTAGATTATTTACTTAGAAAATCTAAAAAGTTTAAGTGAGTCCAATTTTTAATTTTCAAAATTTGTTATGTTCCGAGAGATGGCCGTATAAAAGTAATATAGATCAGATACATGAACAAATTTTGGTAACTGCCCGATATTACTATAGACCTAGAACTACTTTTTTTTTCTTGTAGTAGAGAATTTTTAGAACTACTGAACCGATTCTTAAAATTCTTTCAACGATAGAAAAGCGATATCATCAGTGTCTAGAATATTTTATTTAAAATGATATTAAGAACTATATACAGAGTTCAAACATTGCCAAGGGTGATTCATGGTCAACTGATTGAGACACTATCCAAATTACGATTGCTGAAATTGAAAAAAAAATGGAGATTTACTGAGTTCCTTCCATTACTTTTCTAATCGCAGGTACACAAAAGTGATTTCATTGCTCCATTTTTCGGATTCATAATCTTTGACTTGTTAGGTCACGAGAAAACGATCAAAAACAATCAACAGTAGCTAAGTTTTTTCATTTTTATAATTCAACGAAAACCGCTAGTCATAATTTTTTATTCGTATATAATTGTTATACTTTCAATAAACGATTTTCAGTTTTTTAACGATTTTTTCAGAAAATTGCTTTTGGTATGTAATAAAACGATCAATTCAACATCCAAAGGATCGCAGAGTATTTTTTTAAAAAATTTCTACCTTTAGAGGACACTTTTAAGTATGTATATTTAAATTTTGTAAAAGATTCCAAGAAGAGTAATTTTCTTGAGAACATCCTTATGTCTATTTATCAAATATAGCATATTTATTTAATTTATACGCCTTTTATACGCTAATCATGTGTCTTTGCCATGTGATTCTTGCGCTATCTAGTGTTTTGTTTTATAATCACTGGGTTCATAACAACCTTACTACTATGGTACAATTACGTTATAATTATTTGTGTTCTTTTAATTATTATGACCTAGTGTTTCTCGAAAAACTGTTCCAAAAATTCGTGGAGAATCATTTGCATCAATTTCTTGTTGGACGTTTGAGACATGAAAGCTTTTTTTTTTCGAAAAATATCGAAATTAATTTCTTGAAAACGACTGAGTAAGTAATATTTTCAAAGACATTTTTATTAAAATTTTAATTTGTATTTCTCGTTTGTAAACAATTAAAAATATTTGTTTACATGTGTTTATATTATACGTATTGTTAAAAATAAAGTAGTGTAGAAGTATATCTCTATCACTTTTGGAACCACAGTTTATAACAAATAGCACAAGATGGCATATACTTGACTAACGTATACAATCGGCTCTCTGTATATTAGGCAATTGACACAAAAACATTTTGAGAAAGTCTGTCCTCCAATTATGTGAAACTAGTGCCATAAATTAAAAAGATAACAACATATTGATGTTTTGTTGATAATATTTCGCAGAAGTTGTTACCTCCTCTAAACAAAAAAACAAAAACAAAACAAACAAACTTTTCCTTTATTCAATACAACACAATACGTTTTTATGGTAGTCAATTTGACTTCTTAATCTTTTATGTCCGAGTCTACTTTTGTAATGTAATTTTTATTCTTTTTTATTAGTAAAATTTTACAATATTAATTGTACATGTATCAAATAAAAGCAAATTGAAACAGGTCTTACGTTACGTGTACACAGCATGTATATCTGTAGTAGCCGCCGGGCACGTATAAATACGTCAATGCTATATATATTTTGGTTAATTATCGATTTTGTTAAAAAAAAAAAAAAAATTCTAATTATTTTAACCTTTTTTTTTTTGTCTGTTAAATTGTTCTAACATTGAATATTCGTACAAAGAGTATATTGACAGTAGTCGTTGGGTGCCTACTGAGTGAAAAATTATTTTATATATCCTTAAAAATTCCCAGGACAGTAGTTATACTTTATATTCCTCAATTAAAGATGCCTTTATAGGGAAAACGGTGGGGGGAGGGTAGGTTCACAAGGTAAATTTGTAAAATCGGTTTTTGGAGATTTGCTTAGAGTTTTTTCATATTGTGATTGAAACGTGATTTTTCTGTATATAAATAATATTTAAAACTACAAATAAGGTTGTTTACATGCGTCTAGGGTATGGCATGGGAGGGGATGATTTTGCCCTTATTAAAAATGCAAATGATTTATCTTGCTAATTAAATTACATTTAAACAAATTAAAACTTCAGAGCGCTATTTATCTTCATTTTTGAATTATCTTTCTGTGAGATAAATGAAAACGGTTCAATTAAAACGTCTCTATGAACACTTGCATCAAATTTTTTTAGGACATTCAATATTTAAGGTAGTTCCTTCCCGGCCGAGGAGCGGCAAAGCTTAGTCATTTTCTCACGCTTTTGTCATGCTATCTGTACCAAAAAATGTGAATTTGCAATTATCTCAAGTTGGATGCGATAAATCGTTTTCAAAAATTTGTGTGTATTATGCTTTTATTAACCTATATTTAAAGTTTGAAACATTTCGTAATATTTTGCTTGCATGGCCCATCTACCGTAATATCATCTGTTTAAATGATTTTTCATTACGTTTTCAAGCAAATCAGTAGGCTCAAAGATCATGCCCTACAAAAAAATTAAAATTTTTATCTCTATAACGTAAATAAGTAGCATTTATTGAAATTATAATAATTTTTTTATTCACAACATTACCTGTAATAGAAATTTTATAAGCAAAATCTATTACGACCTTCGACTTTGGGGTTAAAGGATTTTATCTACATCTGTAACTAGCTCACCCCCTAGATATAATAGCTTTCATTTTTCTCGCACAATTACAACTAAAAAATTAATTATCCAAATGTTATAAAATTTGGTATTCACAATATTAACATTTGGATAATTAATTTTTAGGAGTGAGCTTAGGATTCCGCTTAGGGATATGTAAGAAATGGAATAACTTAATTAAAAGTGTTAATTTAAGAAATAAAAATAAAATCCTTGGTAAGTCATTTAGATTGCAGAAGGTCAATTATAAGTATGTAAAAACTTAAATTTGATTTAATTTTATATTAATTATTTAAAAAAATAAATAAATTACTTTCTGCATGGTGGGCGCTAATTATACCTACTAATTTTCTATGCATTTAATAAAACATTAATTTTACCGCGTTTTAAGTAGGTATAAGTATTAGAGGAGGGCATGCAGGTACTTGCATGTGTAAATATTGAAGACCGTCTTCTGTCAATGGAATTGTGTTTGGAATACATTATTTTTACGCCATCCACTCCTTTTTCGGTGGATTTGAAGCTATTTTAATGATTGCTATTTCTATAAATGGGACAAAAATTAACACTTTACAAAAATGTTTGTTTTATAACACACATTTTTTGACAAATATAAACACTTTAGGATTCTTACTTCATTTTCAAGCTATAATCAATTTTATTTTGAAAAACAGTCCTCGAAAAAAACACCGAAAAAGGCAAAATACAATGAGGAAACAAAAAACTTTGTCAGAATTCGACATGTATAGAATGAAAATATAAATTAAACTAACCCAAATACTTGCAAAACCATTTTTGCCCAATTTTTTTATAAAACAATCATTAAAATATCCCTAATATTTAACTCTATCAAAAATGGAGAGATGTCTAGTTTTGTACACTCAAGTACCTCTAGGTCCTGCTTTATATAATTATAATATATCTATCTATTTACTTAGAAAACAGATGATTCGTTTCTCGTCTACTTTTAGTAATCAAGAATTAACTGATTCTTAGAGTTTAATTTATTTGTTATATGAATGAGTCAGGATTTAAATACATGAAACTAATCAAATTAACTTCCGATTTCTTAAGTGATATCTTTATTTTATGAGATCCTGTACCAAAATTTATTGATGGTTCCCTCTATCAAACTGTGACGAAATTTTTTTAATTACCCAACACTTCAAAAATTAATATTTGTTATGTTTAATATTAATACATCTCGCTTAAAATACATTATCATGTATAAAATGGTTTAAAGTGGTATAAAAATGATACAGATTATATTTTATGTAAAAATTCGAGACTGCAGTCATGTATTTTATATTACTGCTAATATTTGCGGGATTCTATATGACTATTTGATATTAATACTATTTAAGATAAATGTATATATTTATTCGAACACGAATATTTGATATATAAGTTTAATAATTTATGTCATTACAGCTATATCGTATTTTACGCAATGAAATCTATTAAAATTAATTGTATAACTTTTGTTATAATACTGCATTAAGCAACCGGATTCAGTTCAAAGTTGTCCCGTTTTTACGATCACAATGTGCTGGACCGTCTAAGCTACATTCAACAAGTATGGTATAAACTGGTGAAGTGGCACTGGGGTAAATTTAGATTATTTTGGATGTAAATATGAATTCATATATGGTTTAATAGTTGAGTTATCCAAAATTTGCCTACCAAAAAACGAAACCGTATACATAAGAAGGCCTCCAAAAAAGCGCTTATTTTAATTAAAGACCCCAGTTTATCTTTGAGAGGTGCTACAAAAATTTTACGAATCGATAGATCTAAGTCAAGTAGACCCAACATAATAAAAATAGAACCGTTTTCGAAAAAAATCATGGTCGAAAAGAAGTTTTATCTCAGGAACAATATACGAATTAAGCCAAAAAAACTAGTATTTGCTATTAACTTTGATTAATGTACACTTAATTTATTACAAATGCTTTTTAAAATAAAATATTACTAATTTTTCAGCAGCCTTATGAGATATGATGTTTTGTTTTATAGAAATAATTCGTTGTTTTTTGAAAATATTAATAAAATAAATCCTTAAATGGTATCTTTTAATTTAACCAAGCAGTCTTTGAGCTACCCAAGCTTAAATATAGTTTAATTATGAACCTTTCATTGAGAAAACATTATTTTTAAAAATGTCTCAATTTTACAACACCCTATGAATTTAATAATAATCATTTATTTGTTGGACTACAATTGATCTAGGAAATTTTGACTACCAAACCGGAAATTTTGAAATATAGCTTGTATCGACTTTTGATTTTTTTCATTATGTTCAGAAATACATTTGAAAATTTTGTTACCTATGGCGTATTCTAAACACAAAAAGTGAGTTTAAGTTCGTGAATGAGCAAAATCGCTTCATTGGGTCAAATGGAACCTTGAAAATGACCCAACTTTAATACTATAAAAGATAGGAAAAAATTTTAAACACAAAACATGCTTATTTTTTCGAGACAAACAAATGTTTCAGTTCTTCACAATTTTAGTTCAAATTTAGCTAATTATCATATAATGGTATTTACAATACATATTATTATCATACATGTATACATATAAAACTGTATAGACTGAATGTTTATAGTATTTTATGAATTCTAATTAAAAATAGTCAAAACAATGAAATTCAATCATATGTTGAGTATCTAAACAATTAACTTTGTTAGTTGATATCTTCACTTGTTACAATTTAAAATCAATCGAATTTCTGAAATAAATACAATATCATATACATTTTATGTGCCTATTCATTGGGTTATTTCTAAAACAAATGATTAGAAGCAAAAAAAAAAATTTTTCCATAGAAGTTATTTATGTGAATCATGGCCATATTCAATGAAGTTGTGTCATATGCTTTGTTTACCAACATAACAAAAAATATACAAAAATTTAATTTTATTTTATTTTTTCTAATCAAAAATATATAGACAATACCCAATTGTTTCCAATTTTAAGAGTAGATCCGGTAAAAATATATTTCAAATTATGGGACAGGAAGTTAATCAATTATTTTTAACACTATTTTCAATATTTTCTAACAGGAAATCATTCGAAATATATCAGCTACAGTGTGGCACACTACCATGAAAATTTTAGTGTATGTCTTTACATAGAAATTTTCCTATTCTAATGTACATCTAAAAAAAAAATTCATCGACCTGAAGCTTTCAAAATTACAAAATATACGATTTTTATGTACTTTTTTTTATCGTTTAATCAGTTTAAAATAAATATTTTACTTAGATACACAAAATTTAATCTGATATAGACTTTAAAGCACCATAAAAAGTGACATATTGTTGTTATTACAAACTCAATGAAACGAAAAAGTGACAGTAAAAAGAGAAAATCATGCCATTTATATGGTACTAATCTTGTAAGCTCTCTTTTTAATTGTTTTTCCAGATCTACGAGTTTCAAAATTTAGTATTAGAGACAAAGCTTTGTAAATTTTTACGACATTGCTATACGGCCTGTTTTGTACTGCACTGATGGTAGTTTGAGTAGTACAAAATTGAGTGCTGCTTGTGTTATAATTATGGATTTCCGTTTGAACTTGGAATTGTCCTTAAAATCATTTATAAAACGTAACATTAATTCCAAAATAAATACGACTGTAACATTCTCTACTTCTTAAAAATTTCTTTTCAATTGGTCTTTGAGAAAATTCTTGCGATGATTCTTATTACCCTTTTTGGGGTTTTTAATATTTTTCCAGTATGAGAAGTAATACCACACAATCCAATGCCATATCAAAGATAAACATGTGCATAAAATGCATAATAATTTTAAACTTGGTATTAATATCATCAGAATTAAACCCTACAATTATCTTACTCCTAAAATTCTATATTTATCTCGCGTGTGAATTTCACAAATGTTATTTATTGATTTTTTTTTGTGGGTAAAACCTTCCTGTATTTGTATATATGTTTTGAATGTTTTGTAAAAACATATTGCTACAGTCATAAATTTTGAAATCTATTCAACCGTTAACTAAGCTATACAATAAACATTTTACAATTATTATTTTATTACAGTCGAGTACTGATTATTAGAATTTTTATACAAATATATAGATTCGAGCAATATGGTGGTAACACGAAGAAAACAGTTGGTATAAATTTTTTTTATTCATTTCGTATCCAGCCTAAAATTAGTAACGGAACTTTTAGGAAGTTGTAAAAAAGTTATTCACTAAATGTTATCATTGTAATTATATTTATTTTTACAAGATTTTATTTAGTTTTACCTGTCTCGATGTTTGCCTGTAATCAATTCTTGCCAGTTAAATTTGATCCACTTCTGTTTGCCGATTGAGCTGAAATTTGGCATACATATGTAAATCGAAATGTATACAATATAATACAAAAATAATACGCTGAGAAACTTTGTTCTGCTTTAGTTCATTCCACCATTTGGTAATAAATACGCTTTTATTTTTTATGCTAAAAATTTTTATGAAATCAACTTTGGTAATAGCACTTTTATAGAAAATGTCAGAGTATATTAATTTTAGCCTAAAATTTGTAACGCTAGCAAATATTGATGGCAGTAACGAAATTTTTATATAGGAGTTCACAGAATCACCATTGTTCGCCCGTTATAGAGATAACATAAAAAGGAAAAAGAATAGCGAGCTGAAATTTTGTTGGCGTATTTTTTATTTAAAAATTTAGTTCGTGAATCAATAAAATCAATTTATTAGGTCCAATAGATCGATGATCCAACTTTTAAAACGTAAAATAAAAATTGTTTTCAAAACAAACAACTTTGTTTGTAAAAATTCTTTTGTAAACTGTTTAGATTCGCCAAAACTTAAATTTAATTTTAATACAAGTTATATATGTATTTATAACGGTATAGAATAGTATTGAGTATATTTTATTAATGCAATATTTGAAAAATAGTTTCAAACATTGATACTCAAAGATATGTCGGATAGTTAACCAGTCAACACTGTTCCCTTTAGTTATTTTATTACGTTTAAGATAATTTATTAATCCATGCATCTTTTGCCCATTTTCTTCCGAATGTTAACAAAAAAATTTTCTTTGGGTTTTCCAAGATTATTAATGACTCGAGCATACAAAATTATCACTTGTTTCCAAATATGATTTGAGAAAATATCTTAAAAATTATATATCCAATTGTCAAAATAACCCGATTTTTTTATTTTTTGGCCAAATTAATCTAGCAGAAGCATTATCTAACAAAATGATTTTAAATTATATTAATTACAGAAAAGTAGTAGGGGAGACCGGGGCTACAATTAACAGAGGTAAGTTTTAACAAACTAGTTTCTCTAATACTGCAGATACTACCTCTTTAGCATTGCTTAGTCGCACCGCCTGCAACATGCTGCATAGCTCGTATTTGGTAATTTGCAGTTCGTACTTTATGAGAGTGAGTTATGTGCTAGTTGATATTTTTATGCCCGTAACGAAAATTTTTAAAAATCAACTGTATTGATCCATCTGAAATTGGAAATTGTGTGCAATCAGAATTCTACTACTTGGAAGTAATTGCCAAATTTATTTTTACATTTTATAACAAACGTATGAATTTTTATGTAAAAATTTGTTGAATTTTGCATTCAAAATATTATTATATACAGAAAACACTCTTATAACACCATGCGTTTAAATTCATTCCAGGTGGTGCTAATTGTAGCTTAGTGGGGACTTAAGGGATAAATTGGTGGAGGCATAATTATGAAAATGAAAATCTTACGATTCACGCGTTCTGGATAATGACTTAACATTCCATTTTATAAGGTTTAAAATCGATAAACCATAAATCTTGCTATATATTAATTAATATATGGTTTACATTCTAATGCTCCGGCCCATCAACATTACTTACAACGTAATATACGCTCGGTCTAATATCAATAAAGCGCTTTAAATCAGACATACCTGTATAATATTGAATAGCCTTCAAACGTATAAAATGACAAAAAAATTTTAATATTCGTATAAAATTTAGGGAAAAAAAAAATAAATTTCTGAAATTATACAAAAATTTTTGTTATTACAAATCATCGTTAAAATATACAATCAAGTATTTGAACGTCATAATTTATAGTTTCTTAAGCAAATCAATCAAATGATAGATGTATATATATATTATATATATATATCAATGCCATAAAAAACATTCTGAAATTACATGTAACATACATTTGTAACAAAAACAATATTTAAGGAGGTGTGATACTCAATTTTTAAAACAATTAATTCTAAAAAAATATTTCAAGAGAAATTGGCACCAAAAATGAGATCCCTAATCCATAATAAACACTATAAATATTTCTGTTTAAATGAGCATTTCTGTAGGCTATTAAATGCATTTTTGAAATACATACCCCTTTAAGAACTCACAATAAAAATAATTTTACTAAATAATATTAATTAATATTTTGCTGGACCGATTTCGATTGTTTTGACAATCATCTTCAGTAGACCTAAAACATAACTTCTATCTATTAATAAATACCAAAATATGTAAAGAAAATAAATTCATCATCAAATTGCGACTACAGCTTGGGGTGGGCCCTAGCCTACTCAACTGTCCGCAACCATTCCTTTCTATTTTTTTGGTTTTTCTTCCATTCCTCTCTATGCATTGTGCTTAAATCTCTCATGTTATCACCTATCCATCTGATCTAAATCTTCAATTATCAATTAATATTGTTATTTAAATAAAACATTCGCCAGACTGTCAACCAGAATTGAGTTCAACATATGAATATGTTAAATATGTAAATACTAATTGTCAATATTTAGAATATAGTAGCGCAACGACGTTCGCTAATAGTTTCTACGTATAAAGCTCACTCAAAGCGCAAGTCCATTAAAGTTTCAAAATTATTTTAAAAAAGCTGAACTTTTTTTTCCGTTTTACTTAATAATATTTTTCCAATTTAATGATTGATCAAATATTCCTCATAGTTTTGAATTAACCTCCTTAAGTTCCTTCTATAAATATTAACTGTCGCCAATAAAATGTTGCAATCGAATAAATACGATATTGGTCTACAAAATTTATAAGTAATAATAAATTTTTAAAGGTTATTTATTTAAGCACTGCAATTAACACACATTTTTGGTTATAAATTTTTGCATATCTCATCTTTGTTTTTAAAATCTGGAACAGTGGCGGATTAAGGCACAGCGGGACCTGTAATATGATGTAAATAAAACAAAATATTTTTAAAAACCACTTATCGTTAGAAAAAATTGTGGGAACATTTAGAAATAAACGTACTTGTCCTATTATGATCCTAAGTGGGACTCGTAGAACTTGCTACTTCTGCTACATGGCTAATCCGACTTTGATCTAGAATAGTTGTATACTCTTTGGCTAATAGTAACTACTTTTCCGTCTCAAAGACGGAACTAAAAGTCTTACACTTTTAAATAGTAACACAAAATGGGTGTTAACTTAATTATTATTTGAGTTTCAGTAATTAATTTAAAATAAAGTAATAATTAATGGTTATTAATTAATTTAAAATAAAGTAATAATTAATGGTTATTAGGAAATTTAGTTTAGTACTTCATTTATTTAAATTTCATTCAAACACCAACAGTCTGAAACTTCAATAAAAGCAGATAATTTTTTATGTAGCAAAACTGATTATTTGAAAAACTGAGGTTAGTTAAGCATTTTAGATAATTATTAACAATATTTTTATGTTAAAAATCAAGTAACACAAGAAAAGTGTCAAATTAACACACAAATATCTACACACAAAAAATTTATAATTAAATTTGAAGAATTTAAAAAAGGTCTAAATGGCCCTTTCTTATTCACCGTCCATAGGTAATAGGTGTAGCCCATCTAGAAGATGAGCAAGCCTAATATATTATTTCAAAAGTCCACTTATATTTTTAGTTTTTTATTTTCCAGTAATTGGCATGCAAGTTAAGTTTTTTGGGCATGATAGCTACAAACAGAGGACTGAAGTTTTTTTTCTAATTTTTAAAAATAAGATAGACAAGGATTAACGTTCAAAAATTATTAATCAAAGATAGTCCTAGTATACTTAGAAAATACCACCGAGTATCTCTATAGAGACTTCATGTTAAATTCCTTTTTCAAAATAACAGATGGAAAATAATATTTAAAGTAGAAAATAACTTATAGCTTATTCATTTTCTAATCAATTTTAAATTAAATTTTCAAATTTTTTAGTGAAATATAGTAAATTCAAAATCACCTATTCTTTATGTATTGCAACTAGCATAGATATATAATCGAAATATAAAAAAAATAAATAAATAAAATAAAAATAGATAAATAAAATAAAAATTGAATAATTCAAATTGCGTAAATTTTGATACCAATTTCGTGTAAACTTTATACATTCAATTAAAAATATTCAATTAAAGATTAAAAAAAAAAAAAATTAAAAATAGGTGTCTATATGTATATATTTAGATATTTATTGCAAAGTTTTTGGAAAGTGGTTCAGATACGGATGATCAACTATACAGATCATGGTTTTCTCATCTTATAAACATATTATTGACTATTTATTGTCATTATATTATTTAAAAAAAAAAAAATTACCAAATCAATAAAAATTCATAAAATTTCAAATTCGTCTTAAGGTGTTGCGATTAAAATGCATGAATTAGGTACTTTAATTATTCTCCTAGATTTTCACTGTTTTTGCAAACAGTAAGTACAATAGATCATTTCATAGGGGACCGTTTTTTTTTTATTACTTCAATTGAGTCGCTTTTACTATATGAACATGGATTTTTTATTTTATTATTTGCCACAATATACAAATATTATACAAGGCATTTTTGACTAAAATAAGATACATGACAAAAATTAACATTTAAGATGTCGTTGCTCATTTACGAGGCTCCTCGGTCACCTTGTATGTGCTTTTTAGAAAAATACCACAATTGTTTATGTATTACACAAATATTTAAGTGTTAATAAAAATAAGTAACTATAAATGATTTTTTTAAAATCATTATTATTATTATTATTTTTAGAACTGTTCAAGGAGTTTTCTTTTAAGTCTTTTGCCTGGAGGAATAATATCCAAATTAAACTTGAATGCTTGGCGATAATTTTGAAAATTCGTGTAAAATTTAGATAACCTGTTAACCTGTTGATAAATTTTCCAATGAATTCGGTGTTCGTTCCAAGATGAATTTGTTCAGAGAATTTTTCAGATTCTGAGAATTTTTAATTTTGTGTATAATTTGTAGTTTATTTAATTTTGTTTTGGAAATGTTTCTGCACACGGGGCAAACGTAGGTAAGCAAGCGAGCATTGTTGATGGTGAATAAGTACTCTCTTATATGAGTACTTATTTCAACTTGCACTCACTGTCACACTAGATACACTTTTTATTTTATATTTCTTAATACTATTTTTTAATAGAAATTGTCAACAAATGACTGAGTTATAGAAATTTGATTTGTTTATTACTGATAATAATATGTTTGTATTATATCTCAGTTACAACAAGACTCTTATATATAGTTTTATGCTAGATATTTTTATTTCTTGATAATTAATTTAGACATTTTTCACAAATATTGTTGAATTAAATAATAAATTTGAATTTTAAATGTTTTGTTAAAGATTATACTAAATCTCGAAAAATGAAAATAATCGTAATTTTTTAACCAAAAATTAAACATAAAAGAATTAACAAAGTTTCTATATAGTTTAATGCTAAATATTTTTATTTAATGATAGTTATTTTAGACATTATTGGCAAATGATGATGAATTAAATAATAAATTCGAATTTTAAATGTTTTGTAAAAGGCTATACCAAATCTCGAAAAATGAAAATAATTGCAATTTTTTGACGAAAAAATAAAGCTGGACGACTAAGCAAACTTTCTATATACTTTAATGCTAGATATGTTTATTATATGATAGTTATTTTAGACATTATTGGCAAATGATGATGAATTAAATAATAAATTCGAATTATAAATGTTTTGTAAAAGGCTATACCAAATCTCGAAAAATGAAAATAATTGCAATTATTTGACGAAAAAATAAAGCTGGAAGTCTAAGCAAACTTTCTATATACTTTAATGCTAGATATGTTTATTATATGATAGTTATTTTAGACATTATTGGCAAATGATGATGAATTAAATAATAAATTCGAATTATAAATGTTTTGTAAAAGGCTATACCAAATCTCGAAAAATGAAAATAATTACAATTTTTTGACGAAAAAAGAAAGCTAAATGGATAAGAAAGCTTTCTATTCAGTTTTATGCAAGGTAACTTTATTACCTGATAATTATTTTAGACATTTTTCCTTACATAAAACAGTGTACTTTATGTAAGGAAAAATGTCTAAAATAATTATCAGGTAATAAAGTTACCTTGCATAAAACTGAATAGAAAGCTTTCTTATCCATTTAGCTTTCTTCTCTCTAATCCCTCTTAAGGAATATTATTAATAACTTATAGTATCCCTTCAATTCCTGATATATTTATAAATATATATCTTCAAAGTTATCACTAACAAGACGTTCATCCAAATGGAAGCCTCCAATAAAATGAAAACAATTAATTTTTAATCCGGACTGATTATAAATTTGCTATATTTCACATCAAAATGTGAAACTAGGCTCAATTACATTTACAAAACTTTAAAATTGAATAAAAATTGATTCATAAATAAACAAGCTATAAAAAATTATTTTTATTTCAATATTTTTATGAAAACGATGTTTTACATGTCAATACATCGATAGGTATGTCCCTCTTAGTTTAATTAGGAATTTTGAATCCATGATCGTGATTAAAAGATGCATCAATTGAAGTTACAAAAAAAAAATTTCATCTGGTCCTCCATTGTTTTTATAACATATTACAAAACATATATTTTTGTAATATTTTCTTGATACACGCTATACATAACGATATATAAAGGCCATTTGTCCGTTTAATAATAACACCCCATTTTGGTAGTTAAATTACATTAACAAAACATGACGATATATATTTTTTTATTTAAAAAAAAAAATAATTATAATAATCAATTCATTATTTTTTCATTGATTAAATGATTAGAATATGTATGGTTAAAAACCAAGTTATGTAATAGAACCTTTATTGGCCACGCATGTCTTAAGGCTCCATAAAGTCTAGTGATTCTTATTAATTATTTTTTACTACTTGATAGTCTCAATATGGATTCAATTTTTAATTAACGTCTAGTTTAGTATGAATGGACGCAAGAGAAACAAAAAATATTACACCTCATTTTTTATATATTGTTTAAACTAAAATTGTTTAAACAATTGCTAGACATTGTTATTTGTAACCGAGTTCATAAAAGAGAAGGTTCTTAATTCGACTGAATTTTTTTTTATGTGTGATGATTCGTTTGTTGTTTTAAATCTTGTGCTTCCCGCATTTCAATTTGGTCCAGATCTAACATCCCTAAAAGATTGGAAAAAACAATTTTTAGTGATATGTGTTCGCTGAACCGATTTTTAGAATTATTTTTTTTTTTGTTGGAAAGGAAATATCTCAAGGATGGTAGAAAGGATATACCCCAAGGAGATATCCCACGATAAGGAAACCAGGATCTGAAGTCCCTAAGGGACAAAAACAATTTTTTAGTGATTAAATTTCATTCAAATGAAAAATTTTTCGAGGTTGTATACAGCAACCAAAAGTAAAAATGGAAAATATGGAAACAAGAAGCAAACGCCTTCAAAAAAATGAACTAAATAGTAAAAAATAATTTTAAATTTTACTTGTAAACAATTACTTTTCAAAATCGGTGCCAATCTTATCCTTAGCTAACAAATTGAATAGTGGGCGTCGACTGAGGAAGGTAATTGGTCACAAGGATATTTAAAATTATTTTTTACTTTTTAGTTCATTTTTTTGAAGACACAATGGACCGATTTTGCTCATTCACGAACTTAAACTCATTTTTTATGTTTTAAATACTTCACCAAAACTTTAACTCGCTATTTCTTTTTGTTTTTGAGTTATCGTGATGACAGACAAACGGACAACCGGAAATAGACTAATTAGGTGTTTGTATGAATACCTATACCAAAATTTATGTTTGTGCGCTCAATATTACGTGGCGTTACAATCTTTAGACTAAAATTAATACACTCTGACATATTATGTATGTCGAGTATAAAAATAAGTATCCCTTTAATATATTGAATTAAACTACAGCTGAAGTACTTATTCAAAGTAAAAACATTTTTGAAGGTGTTATTAAAGAATGTAACGACTACTGGAATATATTTCCGACACGCTTTAATACATCCATCAGTTTTTATAATACAAAGTTTAGCTTGCTACCATTACACTGTGTCTGTATAAGGGCTACCAACTGGTTACCACATTTTAAAAAGCTACCCAAATAAACACAATTTATTTTTATTTATATAACACATATTAAAAACTGCTACCGTTTTTTATTTAACAATAAAAAGAAGATATACTTTTTTTTTTTTTTTATATATATAATTATTTTTTTGTGTGTGTGTTAAATTATTATAGTTAATTTCAATTTAAATTAGCTGTTGTAAATGATATAATACTTAATATGTGAGAAATCCCACCCACGATTCTGTTATAAATTGAATTGCAAATTATTATTTTGATCTTTGCACACAGTGTGAAAAGGATACAAATAATTCGTATCTATTGTTTCACTTATTCTCAACAATAACAAAAAATCGATTCGATAATCCCCAATTTTATTTGAAAAGATATTTTTATTCCATTAAAAAATTTGATTGGAGAGAGAATTCAAATAAGAAAATTGTAAAATATGTATATAGTCAACTACAAAAAAAAAAAAAAAAAATTAAACCAACGAGTTGAATCTTCTTTTGAGTATTATTATAAAGAGAACTCTAGGATTTTTTCGAATAAATTTCGATTTTTTGCCCCAATTCCCTAGATCAAATTATTTTGTATTTTATAAATACGTATTTCTTAATTGAATTTTCAAATTTTTTTAGGATTTTGAGACTAGTTTCACGTTTTTATTGCCAAACATTAATTTCAGTTTTTTTTTTTTTTTTTTTAATGAAAATCTAGCTTATTTTTCGGCAAATTTACACTATATATTTTTGATTTACAATGATTCGACGAATTATTTAATTGGTTACTTACTACTATTAGTTAAATGAATAATTTCGAGTCCATAGCGAGTTTTAATTTACAGTATTTTTTTAGACAAAATTTGTCAGTTAATTTAGAAAGGGTATCATCGTAATTGATTTTGTCTTAAATCATGTTGATTACCTATATGTTTTTGGGGAAATCGTGAATCAATTTTGAATCAATTTTCATTTGAATCCATATATGGGGTTATTATGAATATAAAAATACATATTACAACTCTGCTACAAAGAAATTTTATTTTTACTTCAAAAATTGGCAAAAAAGTGACCAAATTTTTCCAGCTTTCATTAGATGATACAAGACTGTTCGTTATTCCGCGTCTAAATGCATTAGTATCCCGCACCTGTCAATTTTGTTTATGAAATTTTAAGATATTGTAACGTTTTACTGAAAAAGTTATATTGTTTATTTTTTTACATAATACCGAGGTAAATAATGTGATAATCAAATTAATAAGAATTTGAGTTTTTGCAGTAACATAGGCACAATTATCCTTAATTGTTCGTCATTCCTCCACATTCTCCATTATTATTATGTGTACTGCATATTCTGTGTATTTTAATACTGTTAATAATTATAAGATATATCGATTTCACATAGTTGTACATAGTGATAATAGACTTAAAAGCAGATAATTTCGCCAACATGAAAAGATGGAGTTCTCATAAAAGGCACTAACGCCCTTCTGCCAAGTATTAAATGCACAGACCTATAGTAAGCCTTTGCCTATAAAGAACTACGACACGGCAATGCTATCAACCAACACACAAACGATGTAGTAATCATCATAGATATACAAGTCTATGAATTTTTACCATATTTTATGTACAGAGTTTTGTTTCTCCCGTAGCGAAACGTAAATTCGATAGGATATCACTATATGATCCATTTCAAACAATGATACTAAATCATATTTATTATAATATTCAATCAATTAATTCTGTTTTTTTGTTGTTTTTGTCCTCAAATATAATATACGAGGGAACATTTTAAGATTTGAAATATTTCAAAAATACTTCTAAAATTCTAAGTAATTCAAAAACGTAAGCAATGAATACATAGATAATTTTTGATTAAAAAATAAGAAAATTATTATTTTTATATTAAAAAAAAAAAATATATATATATATATATATATATATATATATATATATATATATATATATATATATATATATATATATATATATATATATATATATAGTTTATAAAAAGAAAAAAAAAACCCTGAAAAATGAAGACAATGGGAAGTTCTCTTTAACATACAAAATTGTAAGAAGGTGTTTTTTGATAATTCTTTGAATACAGTACTTTTTTTGTAACAATATATATATATATATATATATATATACATATATATATATATATATATATATATATATATATATATATATATATATATATATATATATATATATCGGATATATATTATACTGGGAGTCCCATAGCCAAATTTGAAAATCCCACAAGCAACGTATTATAACCATATATAGACTGAGAACTATAGTAAAGAGAGAAGGTTCTTTCTGTTTGACTGTAATTTTTTCAATAATAAATGATAGTATGTGAAGTAGGAAAACCACATTCTGACAGGAATGAAATCTACACGCAGTGGCGGTTTCAGGCTATGTACCACCCTAGACCCAATCCAATGTGGCGACATTTTTGCATTAAACAAGTAATTTTAAAAATGTTAAATTTTAATTTATAGTTTTTCAAAATAAAATAATTAGTCAAATTTTGTTAATAGTTTTCATTTTACAGTAATCTCAAACATTACAATGCTTTAGTTTTTCTTTCTTTAACTCGTGCGAATACATCGATGATTATATCATACTCAATTTCTTACACCAACTAATCTTCTATAGAAGTTAAGGATGTTCCCAAGAAAATCAGGTTTCTTAGAATCATTTAGAAACTGTATATACACATACTTAGAAGTGTCCTCTAAACGTAGAATTTTTTTTTCAAACCTTACGGCACTTGTTTTTGAATTTTTGTCTATTAAAACTTGCATATTCAATAAGTGGTTCTAATTTTGGTCGATTTTGAAGCGGACGTTCTATTAGATATCACAAGAATCTTCTTGGCATTTTTATTTTCTCTAAATTCTTGAATTCCATTTGACAAAAAGTTTTGTTTTTCCATTCAATAGAAAAATGTATTAGCTACAAATCTCTGCTAATTCTCTACCGCAAAAGTTCCAATTCGTGTGCTTTGAATCTTTTGGTTGTAAATAAATTACTCCTATGATAATTTTTTCGGTACCATTATTATAAAATGTCCATAAAACCTCTTTCAACTTTTAATTTGTTTTAGGTTTACAGTCATATTAAAATGCCAAGGTAACCCGGACATCTCCATTTGATTTCAGAATTTTCCCCATGTTTCATAGCCTCATATGACCTTACTCTAACCAGTAACCTCATATGACTATTCTAGAATGCGCTTAATAGTTGAGTTACAGATAAAAGTATATAAGGGCGTTTTTTTATCATGGAAACCCTGTATATACATAGATATATATATATATTCATATTAAGGTATTGTGAATGGCTTTTAGATATTTTGATATGCCGCTCGTATGTCATGCGGATCCAATCAACGTTATATAAAAAAATAAATTAAATTTTTTTTAATGACTGCTTCTGAAAAAAGTTTGAACAACAGAAAATATTGTAAGATATATTTTATATATTACAATATTATATGTGTACTGATTTTTTTGGATGTTGTGATCCATTTTTTGGGGATCAAGACTTTTTTTATGATATTGTTTATCCATTGTTGCCAACTGTTAATTACCTGCATTCCTTTTTATCTCAAGATAATGTGTGCAATTCGCTATTACTTACCATATTCTGTAACATCTCTGTTATCTTTCTTTTAGTATACCATTTTTTAGACGGTTTTTTTTCAAAACAAGCTCTATAAACAGATACAGCTTTACAATTTTCGCCAATCTTTTATGGACAGTATAAGCAAATTTTGTGGTATACTTTTAATTAAGGGAAATGATGAACAAAATTTTGGGTAGCATTTTAATTCATTGTTTTAAGATTCGGGGAAAAACGGCAGGAAAATTTCAATTAGATGCTTAGTTTTTACGCATCGAATTATTAACTTTGATATCTACAGATCAAACTGACCTTAAAAAACATAATTTTATCAAAATCAGAAACAATAAATTTTTCTCGATTTTTTCGAAAGAGTACCTCTTCAAAAAATCCTTAAAATTACGAAAAATCGAACAAATTTGTTTCGGCAGAAGTATTGTGTCATCTTCTCACACTTCATAGCTTGTCAACGGTTTTCAAGCAAAAACAAATTCGTAATCAAGTGTCAATTTAGTCTCTATCCAAATTTCTAGCATATCCAAAACTATTTAAAGCAAGTTAAAATATGTATTGAATTTCCCTATAAAAGAATGTTAAAATAAAATCTATTTCAGAATCAAAACTGTTGTACAATTTGTCAACACTGCAAATGATTATATTTTACAATTTTAATAACATCATTGAGAATAAAATGCACTTGGATTCTTTATTGAAGATCCTATTTGTTCATAATAAAGATTTCTTTAACAAAAAATATAACAAATAAACTTATTAGTTTAAAAATGTACATGACTTAAAATTCATGGATTGAATATCTAATGGAAAAAAGAAACGATGATAAACTGCAATTCATAAACTTTTTTGTGGGTCCTTGGGTTAAATTTACAACAAAATTTAATACAAACACGCCGAAAATTACAACGCCCTGGGTATTCAAAGATGATACAAATACCTTTGATTTCTGCATTTAAAAATATTTCGCATGAACAGGGACTTGAACCATGGACCCTTCGATTAAAAGTCCAATGCTCTACGACTGAACTACCCGGGCGTGTATTATACGCTGGAATCAGAATCATCATGCCGAAGAAAGATTTAAGAATCATAATAAAGGTCATTGATTTCTGCATGTAAAAATTTTTCGCCCGAACAGGGACTTGAACCCTGGACCCTTGGATTAAAAGTCCAATGCTCTACGACTGAGCTACCCGGGCTTGTATTTTACTTTGAAATCAGAATCAACATCCCGAAGAAATATTTAATAATGATGCTAAAGATCTTTGATTTCTGTATGCAAAAATATTTCGCCCGAACAGGGACTTGAACCCTGGACCCTTGGATTAAAAGTCCAATGCTCTACGACTGAGCTACCCGGGCTTGTATTTTACTTTGGAATCATAAACTTGATGCCGTAGAAATATTCAATAATGATACTAAAGATCTTTGATTTCTGTATGCAAAAATATTTCGCCCGAACAGGGACTTGAACCCTGGACCCTTGGATTAAAAGTCCAATGCTCTACGACTGAGCTACCCGGGCTTGTATTATACTCTGGAATCATAAACTTGATGCCGAAGAAATATTTAATAATGATACTAAATATGTTTGATTTCTGTATGCAAAAATATTTCGCCCGAACAGGGACTTGAACCCTGGACCCTTGGATTAAAAGTCCAATGCTCTACGACTGAGCTACCCGGGCTTGTATTATACTCTGGAATCATAAACTTGATGCCGAAGAAATATTTAATAATGATACTAAATATGTTTGATTTCTGTATGCAAAAATATTTCGCCCGAACAGGGACTTGAACCCTGGACCCTTGGATTAAAAGTCCAATGCTCTACGACTGAGCTACCCGGGCTTGTATTTTACTTTGGAATCATAAACTTGATGCCGTAGAAATATTCAATAATGATACTAAAGATCTTTGATTTTTGCATGTAAAAATATAACGCCCGAGCAGGGACTTGAACCCTGGACCCTTGGATTAAAAGTCCAATGCTCTACGACTGAGCTACCCGGGCTTGTATTTTACTTTGGAATCATAAACTTGATGCCGTAGAAATATTTAATAATAATACTAAAGTTCTTTGATTTTTGCTTGTAAAAATGTAACGCCCGAGCAGGGACTTGAACCCTGGACCCTTGGATTAAAAGTCCAATGCTCTACCGACTGAGCTACCCGGGCTTGGATTATTCTATGAAATCATAAGCTTGATGCCAAAGAAACAGTTAATGATAATGTGAAATTTCGCCTGCAGCACCGTCATACAAAATTCAGAGATAGAAGCTGCCCGCAAAACCGCTAATTAAATATCATATTTTAGTTATAAACTGATCCTAGTTCCGATTCAATCATTACCGGAAGTATATGGCTCTAAACATAATTTAAAAAAAAATTACTTTTGTTTAATGAGAGAATTTCTGTTACACTTAATGTAAGAAAAAATATATTTATTTATCTAATTTTTCAAATTAAAACTGAGCTTTATTGACTGTATTGACTATCCCTCTTCAGGTTATCCCTCTTATTGTAATTAATTATTTGTATGCAAATAAAAATTGTTTTATAATGATGCCAAAGAAGTATAACTTCATGTATAACGTGCGTACATGTACATTTACACTGATATCAAAAACATCACGCCGAAAAGCGATTATAGTATGATACTAAAATTTATTGATTTCAGTATGTAAAAATCATTTCGCCCGAGCAGGGACTTGAACCCTGGACCCTTGGATTAAAAGTCCAATGCTCTACCGACTGAGCTACCCGGGCTGTATATAAATTTGAAAATATTAAAATCAATTAGAAAGGATATTTGTCAAGGATAGATGAATCCGCTGTTAAAATATTAAAAAACGCATGGCCTGAACAGAAGCCATTATGCACAATTTAATTGAGTACTTTAACCATGTGTAATCTGATTAGAGCGTACATTTTATATGGAACTACTCTTAACAAGAACTATTATACATTCGAATATTATGTATACATATAATAAAAATAAAAAATTATACGCATACTTATTCAGACAAATTCATTCAAAAAATAATAAAAATAAAATTCAATATTTAAATATAAAAAATACAAAACATTCTTCATCAAAATAATAAATTGAAGAACATATTATTTATTCATTCTCATACAGATGTCATTACTATCTAGCTACTTCACCTGAGCTATTACCTATTATAATTTATTAATTTATTATTATACATTATTTTTTATTATTAACTTCTTTTTTTTTTTTTGATATACGTAAATTAGAATGAATGTATCTTTTATACCTAGTCTTATAGATTCAATAAAAATATCATTCATAATGTAAATTAATACGTATGCATATTCAAGTTTAGTAGACTGTTTGGGGCCTACATTCAAATACAAAGCATTTAATTAATACTACGATCTCTAATAATCTTGCTAAATGGGTTACCTTCGTTAAAGAAAATAAATCATAAAATTTAACAAAAAATTAAAAATTATGTAGAAATATTCTGAATTTAAGTGTTATACATTTAAAATTGCTGTTAATTGGTATTTTAAAACACTTGTAAACACACCCCACCACAAAAAGGCAGTTCTATCTATTAGATTTTTTTATAGTTTTCCGAAGATAAAGACTAATTTACTTTTATACGTTTTAATCTAAGTAATTCTATACATTTTGTTAGAGGTAAAAATAGCTGAGCTCACCCGATTATTTGAATTCGAATTGGTTTTAAATAATAATAGAAGTTAATTATCTACACGGAGGTCATATGAATGGTCTATATTATTACGATTTTTTTTTTTTTTTTTTTGCATTGTTAAATATTAATTCAATAAAAAAAAATCTGGTAGTAATCACAGAAGTACAAGGTACATACATAATAACAAACAAGAAAAGTGGCCTTTCTCAAAAATCATTAAAAAATATATATTGTTATTAATTATATTTTATAACACTCACAAACAACAAAAACTATTTCATTCAGAAAATCGAGCAAGCATTCACAAAAATCGTTGTTAAAAATAAATTGGACCACATCTAAACAACAATAATGATTTCAAAAAATCATTAATTATGTTTTTTAGACAGATCACATAAAACAGTAGTCTTGTCTTTTTTTTTTTGATATTTTACTTTTAAAATAATTTATGTTTTTAGAAAGAAAAAAGAATCATATAAAATTTGTAATCACATTTTTTACTTTCGATCGCTGGGTTCAAAATCGGAGGAAATACTTTTATATGCTGAAAGCAATGAATTTCCCTGCTCGGGCGTTATATTTTCACATGCAAAAATCAAAGATCTTTAGTATTATTATTAAATATTTCTTCGGCATCAAGTTTATGACTCCAAAGTAAAATACAAGCCCGGGTAGCTCAGTCGTAGAGCATTGGACTTTTAATCCAAGGGTCCAGGGTTCAAGTCCCTGTTCGGGCGTTATATTTTTACATGCAAAAATCAAAGATCTTTAGTATCATTATAAAATATTTCTACGGCATCAAGTTTATGATTCCAAAATAAATTCCAAGCCCGGGTAGCTCAGTCGTAGAGCTTTGGGCTTTTAATCCAAAGGTCCAGGGTTCAAGTCCCAGTTCGGGCGTTATATTTTTACATTCAGAAATCAAAGATCTTTACTATAATTATTAAATATTTCTTCGGCATCAAGTTTATGATTTAAGAGTATAATACAAGCCCGGGTAGCTCAGTCGGTAGAGCATTGGACTTTTAATCCAAGGGTCCAGGGTTCAAGTCCCTGCTCGGGCGTTATATTTTTACATGCAAAAATCAAAGATCTTTAGTATTATTATTAAATATTTCTATGGTATCAAGTTTATGATTCCAAAGTAAAATACAAGCCCGGGTAGCTCAGTCGTAGAGCATTGGACTTTTAATCCAAGGGTCCAGGGTTCAAGTCCCTGTTCGGGCGAAATATTTTTGCATACAGAAATCAAAGATCTTTAGTATCATTATTAAATATTTTTTCGGCATGAAGTTTATGATTCAAGAGTTTAATACAAGCCCGGGTAGCTCAGTCGTAGAGCATTGGACTTTTAATCCAAGGGTCCAGGGTTCAAGTCCCTGTTCGGGCGTTATATTTTTACATGCAAAAATCAAAGATCTTTAGTATTATTATTAAATATTTCTACGGCATCAAGTTTATGATTCCAAAGTAAAATACAAGCCCGGGTAGCTCAGTCGTAGAGCATTGGACTTTTAATCCAAGGGTCCAGGGTTCAAGTCCCTGTTCGGGCGTTATATTTTTACATTCAGAAATCAAAGATCTTAAGTATCATTATTAAATATTTTTTCGGCATGAAGTTTATGATTCAAAAGTATAATACAAGCCCGGGTAGCTCAGTCGGTAGAGCATTGGACTTTTAATCCAAGGGTCCAGGGTTCAAGTCCCTGCTCGGGCGTTATATTTTTACATGCAAAAATCAAAGATCTTTAGTATCATTATAAAATATTTCTACGGCATCAAGTTTATGATTCCAAAGTAAAATACAAGCCCGGGTAGCTCAGTCGTAGAGCATTGGACTTTTAATCCAAGGGTCCAGGGTTCAAGTCCCTGTTCGGGCGTTTTATTTTTACATTCAGAAATCAAAGATCTTTAGTATCGTTATTAAATATTTCTTCGGCATCAAGTTTATGATTCCAGAGTATAATACAAGCCCGGGTAGCTCAGTCGTAGAGCATTGGACTTTTAATCCAAGGGTCCAGGGTTCAAGTCCCTGTTCGGGCGAAATATTTTTGCATACAGAAATCAAACATCTTAAGTATCATTATTAAATATTTCTTCGGCATCAAGTTTATGATTCCACAGTATAATACAAGCCCGGGTAGCTCAGTCGTAGAGCATTGGACTTTTAATCCAAGGGTCCAGGGTTCAAGTCCCTGTTCGGGCGTTATATTTTTACATTCAGAAATCAAAGATCTTAAGTATCATTATTAAATATTTTTTCGGCATGAAGTTTATGATTCAAAAGTATAATACAAGCCCGGGTAGCTCAGTCGGTAGAGCATTGGACTTTTAATCCAAGGGTCCAGGGTTCAAGTCCCTGTTCGGGCGAAATATTTTTACATATAGAAATCAAAGATCTTTAGTATCATTATTGAATATTTCTACGGCATCAAGTTTATGATTCCAAAGTAAAATACAAGCCCGGGTAGCTCAGTCGTAGAGCATTGGACTTTTAATCCAAGGGTCCAGGGTTCAAGTCCCTGTTCGGGCGTTTTATTTTTACATTCAGAAATCAAAGATCTTTAGTATCACTATTAAATATTTCTTCGGCATCAAGTTTATGATTCCACAGTATAATACAAGCCCGGGTAGCTCAGTCGTAGAGCATTGGACTTTTAATCCAAGGGTCCAGGGTTCAAGTCCCTGTTCGGGCGTTATATTTTTACATACAGAAATCAAAGATCTTTAGTATCATTATAAAATATTTCTACGGTATCAAATTTATGATTCCAAAGTAAAATACAAGCCCGGGTAGCTCAGTCGTAGAGCATTGGACTTTTAATCCAAGGGTCCAGGGTTCAAGTCCCTGCTCGGGTGTTATATTTTTACATGCAGAAATCAATGATATTAGTATCATTATTAAATATTTCTTCGGTATCAAGTTTATGATTGCAGAGTATACAAGCCCGAGTAGCTCAGTCGTAGAGCATTGTAGAAAATCCAGGTTTAAAGTACCGGGCAATTTTTGTAATAATTTTTTTAATGAAAACAGATTTTAGAATCATCACAGAATACTTCAGTGGCGTAATATTTATAATATTCATATAAGCCTACCCACTCAATAGAGCATAATTTTAAACCAAGGGTGTAGATTTTAAAAAATTGAAAACATTTTTAAATAAATTATTTTGATTTTTCTGATCAAAAGTTTGATCAGACTTAGTTAGTTTCGGAGTTCTTTTCCAGGTTTTACCTTGTCGAAAATTGTCCACATCTATCGATAAATGATAAGGTCGTAATTATATGATAATTAAAATTTCAAACTTACAAAAGAAAGCAAAATAATAGAAAAATGAGTGATATATGAATATATTAAAATGGTACATTTAATTTAATAAATTTTCAAGAATATTTCGTATCATATACGATGTAACATACATTGTAATAATATGTGTAATACAAATTATGACAAGCTTATCAAATGCATTAAGTCTTAATAACCATATCTTATGCAATATGGGTGGCCTCAATTTAACTAACGCTAGAGCAGAATCTGGATGAACTTGAATATTCAAAAATAGAGCATCGCATTCTGCCAATGGAATTGTATTCAGAATGTTTTAAATATTAAGTATCCGGATGTTGCCGAATCAATTTTTTAACAGGCTTCAAAAACGGAGGAGGTTCTCAATTCGACTGTATTTTTTTGTGTTTTTTATTTCAGAACTTTCGACTGGGTGAACCGATTTTGAAGATTTTTTTAAATTTGAAAACTGGTACTTTCCGCTTGGTTTCAATTTGCTCCAGATCTGAACACCTGCATTTAAAAAATAAACTTAAAAGTAAAAAAGAAAAAATTAATTTTTCCTTGCAACTATCTTATCCTTAAAAAATTTATTACCAAATTCCAAAAATTTGGATAAATATTTTTTGATGATTTAAAATCTGCGCGAAAATTTAAAGATTTTACAAAAAGGAGTAAGCTTCAGTATTATATTATAATCCCCCTTAACACAATTCCATTGACAGAATGTTATGTTTTATTTTTGCACTCCCAAGTCTATCCAGATCTTACACTACGTTTGTTTTTGTATATTATATATGTTATTATTTTACTGGATACTCAAATTTAAATAAAAAAAACAAAAACAAAAACAAAATCGTCCTCATCTCGTAGTTTTAGAATAATTATTCTAAAAATATAGTAATTAATAATTTTGCTGTATCATTCACAAAGCCCTCATCACGTTATAAATCTAATGAGTTTATTTTAAAACGTAAATAGATTATTTTTTAAGGATGTTCCAAAAATTCGATACTAAAAATATATTTTGATTACGAAATTTCTATACCAGATTATATTTAAAAATTTTTTCAAAATATTTTTAATATTAATAAATGATATTTATGTATATTGGACTAAAAGCCAATGCCCGTGAGATCTACCTCTACATAGAGAAATGCGGGTATTCAATCCATTTTCGTGTCTATAAAGAGAAAACTATTTGTAAAAGTAATTATTTCCAACTAAAGCAAATTTAATCAGCTAAAGCCCCAATTAAGTTTCAAATAACTCTAAGTACTCTTTCAGTATACAAAAATTGTATTTGTGTAGGAAGTGCCAAAATTGCCATTTGACTAAATTGCATATAATATGGAACACACAAGGAATATAATTTGGAATAATGATATATGAATAACTTCATTATTCTTAATCAGCACCAAGCAAACATATGCTCTAAAGGGGGGAGTCCTCCATAATAGAAGTATGTTGGAGGTACTTGTTGGGATATTAGAAGTAGATGACTGGCCACCATTGAGTAGGGAGGATTCAATGATATATTTTATACTGCTCGAATGTAAAGTAGTATCTGAAACTACATCTAAATAATCGGAAATTGTTTCTTGTTCACCTGTAAAATCAATTATAAAATTTCCCCTAAACAGATACAAAAGAAAGTTAATATTGAATATATCGCATGAGCCTGTTGAAGCCTGAGTCTCCTCCATGGACTCTTCTATTAAGAGTTTATTATCTTCTATATTATTAGTTGGAACATAAACATCAAGCCCTGGGTAAACAAAGATTTTAAAATATTTTATATTCATCCTATAAAAGTAAATCGCCCGAGCAGGGACTTGAACCCTGGACCCTTGGATTAAAAGTCCAATGCTCTACCGACTGAGCTACCCGGGCTTATGATTTAGATGGCAATTATAAAAACTGAATAGACGGATATTCAAAGAAATACAATATGTATATTAAATATAATTTTAATCAACACCATGTTAGAAGCACACTCCTTAGTTATCTTTTAGGTCTGGAGTGATATATAAAGTGTTTACTAGATTTTGCCTTCTTAAAGGACAGAAGTACTCAAAACAAAGTAAATTTCAACGTTGAGAACGTGTAGAGAAAATTTAAGGCGATTGTAAGACGGGTCTAGGTTCATAATTATTTTGTTTATTTGGTGAACTTTTCTTTTATACTAATTCATAAATAAAGGTCCAGAAATATTTCAATTACTAAAATCAACGAATCTCGTTTAATATCTCTCCGGCTTGATGTTTATGATTCCAAAATAAATTAAAGCCCGGGTAGCTCAGTCGGTAGAGCATTGGACTTTTAATCCAAGGGTCCAGACTTCAAGTCAGTTTTAAATAACATCTAAGTATGTATGTCAATTTTATTTATAGAAATTTGAATATTTTTCGACAATTTTTCATCTTACACGAACAATAACACCGTTAATATTATTCATATTGTAATAGGCCTTTAAAGAGGATTGAAACATTATACTGAACCTCCTCTCATAAAACTACTTCCAATAATGTAATGATGTAAAATCTTTCAAATTTCGCGCACAAATAACTATATAACTAATATTATGAAATTTGGTATGCACAATATTGACATGCAAAACTAGTGTTTATCGAAGAGTTTTTCGCGAAATAAACATTTTTAAATAAAAAATCGAATTTTTATTTTTACCCAAGAAATTTTTTTCGAGAAAAACTCATCAATAAACCCTTCGTTTTCATGTCAATATTGTGCATACCAAATTTCAAGTATTTTTTGAGTTATTTGTGCGTGAAAATTGAAAGATATTACTTAAAGGAGTGTACTTCAGTATTATGTGTCAATTCCCCTTAAGTAGTTATTTAAACTATATATTTCATTTAGATATTATTAATTATTCATTAATTTGAGTTCGGTTTTATTTGTTATAAACACAAATAATTAATTCTTGTAAATTATAAGGGTAATTTGATTGTTGTGATGCAGCAAATTTAGTAATTAAAATTTTTTTATATAAAATGAATTTGATACCCGCAGTTATAATCTTCTTTCAAGTAAAAAGTTCAATCAAAGAATATTTTATCAGACTTACAGGAACTATGAATGGATCACGAACAGAAGCTTCAATTATTACAAAAAAAATCGAATACACGACGGATTGAGCTAACGATGTTAGATTTAACCATGAAATCATAAACATCATACCAAAGCATTGGTTAATCATAATATTCATTTATGCTGATTTTTTGTACATAAAAATATGTCACCGGAGCAGCGACTTGAATCCTGGACCCTTGGATTAAAAGTCCAATACTCTACGACTGAACTAACCGGGCTTATACCTTAGTCGGATATGACATATATCAGCACGGAGGGAATTTAAAGTTGATACTCAAACTCGTTTTCAACGTGTAAAAATATATCGCCCGAGCAGGGACTTGAACCCTGGACCCTTGGATTAAAAGTCCAATGCTCTACCGACTGAGCTACCCGGGCTTGTATTTTACTTTGGAATCATAAACTTGATGCCGAAGAAATATTTAATAATGATACTAAAGATCTTAGATTTCTATATGTAAAAATATAACGCCCGAACAGGGACTTGAACCCTGGACCCTTGGATTAAAAGTCCAATGCTCTACCGACTGAGCTACCCGGGCTCGCATATTAAGTAAAATACCGGAATATTTTTACGATGATAATAAATTATGTTGTAATGCGCAAATTTAGGATGTCGCTGGTTTAAACGAGCTATTGTATCTAGGCTCGGAAATTTTCGATATTTTTTATAGATAAGTTTAATTTGACTAAAAATTTTAATTTACTTCCAAAATTAATTTGAATGAAACAAGTATTTTTTGGAGCAATCTTTTACATTTTTCATATTAGTAATTCATTGATTTCAACCATTATTAAAATCGTACGAAATTTCTCAATAACATTCATTATTGCCTCTCACGATTTCAATCTGATCGAAAAAATTATAACCAAATTTCTCTTAAAATTTAAAACGATTTCAACTTTTCATTTCAACATCGAACATTTATTTTATTAAACTTAAAAGTATATTATATCGAGAAAAAAAACGTGAATTTCACAAAACACAATACTCGTGACTTTTACCTGGAATGTATATTGTTAAAGGTACTCGCGTAATATGATCGCTAAATATATGCGAAACAGTCCACAACTGTGTTATTACACAATCAAATTTATTCCCATAAGAGTTTATGATCGTTTATAACCAGAAGTCGTAAAATAATCTTTTTGATTACAGATTTTAAAAAATAAATGCATAAAATGTTTGAAATACTTTTGAGAAATGACACCGTGTGTACAGTTGAAACAATAACTTATGTTATTTCGGACAATTTCGTGAGTTTTGGTTACAGGACCATTAGTACCAACGTACCAACGATATAGGTTGAAATCCAGAAAAAGTAAAGCCAGAAACAATTTTACACAAAAAAAGTTAGTTTTTAATTCTACAAGAGGCATGCCATTAAAATCGTCCTTTTATCGGTTTGCCAACAATTTTGAATATGACAACTCATTAGAGAGTTTATCTCAGAAATTAAATAATTATATAGGAGTAATCTGACATTACTACATGGAGAAAACTGGGAAAATGTTTAGTGCTTAAACCAAACGAAGTGGGGTGTGCCACTTTACACTAAACTTTAACTCTTTTACATCAAATTTTAATCCAAAAATCTGGGAGTTCAAAATAACTTAAGGAAAATAGTAATAATATAAGGAAAGCTTAAATTAAATTGAGAAAAATTAGTGATTTAATTAATAATCAATTTTAATCTAACCAATAGTCCTGTGAAAATGAACTAAAAAGTAAAAAATAATTTTACATTTTTCCTTGGGACCAAATACCTTTCTCAGTCAATGCCAACCAATCAATTTTTAAATTGATTATTAGTTACAATTATTACAATTACAATTATTACGCTTAATTAGTTACAAGGAAAATTATAAAATTATTTTTTACTTTTTAATTCATTTTTTGAATTTTTTGAAATGGAACTACACGGGAAGCATCAGCTTTCAAATAAAAAAGAATAATCAAAATCGATTCACCCAGTCAAAAGTTTTGAGGTAATAAACATTAAAAAAAATATTGTCGAATTAAGGACCTCCACCATTTTGAAGTCGCTTAAAAACGTGTAGTTAAATCATAGAACTCACTCAGTGGTGAATTTAGGCTTAGTACCATTTTAGATCCCGTTGGATATGCCGCCTCTTTTGCTTTGCGAGGGAGTAATTATTGAAATGAAATATATTATTTTCAAATATTTAAATTATGATGGATAAAATTTTATTAAATTAAATGTAACTTTTTAATGGTTGACCTATAATTTATTAAATATAATTTCAAATCTGAACTATAAAATTTGATTATAATTGTTCAAAGATAAATAATTAATACTTTTAAAGATAAATAATAAACATTTTTCTTTAGCCTTTAAAATTTTGACGTTCTGAAAATTTTGATCGGGTTTCACGTAACACCTCAAATCGTACACAATGTGCATATTGTCAGATTTATTTTGGAAATATGAATTTGAAAAATAAATGAGTACACAAAAAAAAAAAATTAACAATTTGATCACCACTGGAAAAGACTTTTACTAACTGTGTTTATACGATTTTTTTATTGATGTTTTATGGTTGTCGTATAATAAAGGTTACGCTATGGCAAAAAATAAAATGCAAGAACTAAGAACAGGTGTTGCATTCAAAAATTGTCAACAAACATTAAAAAACTTTGCAATTTACCGTCGGATCAACGATACCAATCTACTTAAAATTTACGTAAATATTCAATTTTTTAACTAAAGTACTTGAGTCAAATATGGAAACTTTTAGGTTTCTAGTCAAATTTCTCAAATCGAATAGATTTAAATTTGTGAATATCATTCTGATTTAATTTCATATCAAGTACCAGGGATGTACCGGATTGTCAAAAATTGAGATGCGTGGATACAGACTTTTTTAACTTTTCAATTTAATCATCGGTATAATTTTTTGTAATTTTCTTTAAATACGATTGTTTATTGATTGAAATATGATTTTGATAACACTTAGCAGTATTATTTGATTTGAATTATAATAAATTTCAATTTACATACTGTAATTATTAATTAGTCCTTATGATAAGGCAGTCAGCTATAAAATTAGTACTTACCTCACTACAATATGGATGGAAATATTAAATCTTAATTGGATTTAACAGTATTTTATTGCTACCTTAACTTTTTATTTTGGATTTATTTTCGAAAAACTTCGCTAATGTATGATTTTTTTTCGATAAAAATGATAAACACTAATTTATAAATATAATCATTCGTCTATCGCCAATATCTTAATTGCAAATGTATTCAATAGTGGAATGAAGTTCTAATTGTGATCAGGGGTCACACGCCCTGGACGGATCGTTAAAAATGGAGTTCCGTGGATACGGACACAGATCTTAATTTTTCAACTCAAGCAATCGATGCCAGTGTGTGTGACCCTGAAATTAGTTGACGCTTTTCATTAGTAAGTACTGTAATTGCTAAAAACAAAACAAAATCAAAAGCAGTGTATTTTCAATTTTAAAATCGAAACAAGTTAAGTACACTGCTCGTGTTTTTACTTTCTTTTTTTTTTTTTTGTACAAATAGTAAATAGAGTTTATGCAGAAATCTAATACTGGAGAAAGTGTCAACATCAGTTCATCCACTGTTTTTGATTTTGTATCTGTTTTGAAGAATGAATTGGATTACCGTTTTTCTGAAACTGAAAAGAACATATTAGTAGGTCAATAAGGCCGATTCTGGCCCACTTTTCCATAAGATTTAACATGGGGACTAATTGTTATTTTACTTCCGGTGTAAGTTCACCCATCCAAATTCTAATTGTATATAATGTTGCTTAACATTATTCATCGGATGAGATAATCTATAACCTTATCCCCAGGCGGTGGGTATATTATATAGATTACTTGGAGTATATTATTTGAAATAAATATATTATTTTAATATAATATATATATATATATATTCAAATAATATATCTATTTCTACTCATATTGTTCCAACTAGCTTAATTTTCAGATCCACGATACATAAGAAAATTTTCTTCTGTGATTCTACTCTGAAAAATATAAATCAACACATTATTTCGGCTTTAAAGACTGATGTTAATTTCGCAACTCAAATTAACATCGAAAAACAAACTATTGTAAAAAAAAACCGAATTTCTATAGGTTGAAAGAGTCTATGGCGAATACAGCAATTAATTTGCTAACGGAATATGCTAAAGAAGAAATACTCCAACATCCATTAAAACATTGGCAAATTAAGAATAAAAAATTTGAAAGGATTGCCCGCACATATTTATTATCACCTGCAACAACTGTTCCAAGTGAGCTGTTTTTTAGTGCTGCAGGAATTGTTTATGGTCGTCTCTATACTAGTCTTTTGGGAGTTACTCTTTTTGAAGTACAATTTACCACTAATTAATTTTAATTATGATTATGATAAATAATTTTATTGAATGATAAAAATATGATTGTAATTTGTGATATCAATTAGATGTATTATTTGATTTGAATAATAAATTTGATTTAAAATAGTGTAATTACTAATTAGTACTTTATGATAAGAATGATCAGCTATAAGAATTAATACTTATTTCACTATAATCAGGATTGAAATATTAAATTTTTGCCAAATATATAATTTTTAAGAAATATAAACTATCTTCATCAGATTTAAATGTTATTTCTATTTTTACTTATAAATTCATATTTGTATAATAAAACTTAATAATTCAAAAGATCCGTTTAAGATCCGCTGAAAAAGAAACGGATACAAATACGGATCTTTTTTTCTTGCGGATATCCGCGGAAGCGGATATAGAAATCTGGCACGCCCCTGATTTTGACCATGTACCATATAATGCCCTATATTTTTAACGATGTTTGAAATATCTTCTTGAATTGTTCGATAATCTGTGCTGAACTTATATATCAAAATCATTGTATATGAATTCAAGAGTAATATATTAGAAATTTATAACTTTATCTAACAACCATAATGTACAAATATTTGTAGATACAAATTAAAATTAATTTTTTTAAATACAACATATTAATACCTCTGTACACTATATGAAAAGTCATGAACAGGCTGTGGCTATCTTGAAATATGTGATAGATATGTTTAATTTACCTAAAAATTTGAAAACTTCGATCCAAATTTAGTAGGATTACATACTTTATTTGCTAAAATTGGATAAAAATTGAGCGTTATAAAGCAAAATTAATTTTTTCAATTTTTGTGACGTCATGAGGTCCAAAAAATCTAATATTTTCGATATTTTGGCCAAATCTTGACCGATTTGTATGAACTTTTTTTTTAAACCCACTAATTTTGGGTCATACTTTTCATTTTTAATCTTATAAATTCGCTTACTTTAACCCTTATATGAAAAGTCATGACCAGGCTGTGGCTATCTTGAAATATATAAAAATGTACTTATTACAGAGGTATTATATTTCTTTCGTGTAAATAATGATTCTAAGGCACAACGCACACGGAGCGATTTGAGTGAAATCGGCAATATAATGGATACGATTTGCTTATGGAAAGCAATGTATAGTCGCACACGGTGTGATTTTCGTGATTTGAAATCATATCTGTTAAAATCCTACGTTCATAGTATGACATACGACAAAATATTTTATTCTTGTTTATATTGGCATAAAAATCAATGCTTGTGACGAAGATAGTTGATTGTTTTAGATATGATTTACATTATTATTACAATATATTCTTTATATATTATTCTTTATATATTACAATAAAAACATAAAAACATGTAATTAAATCGTGAATGTTGCAACCCTTAAGCCGTATACGGATAATCATTATTTTCCATTAGAAAATATCATCCATGAAATCGCGATGGAAGCGTTGAAATAGTGAAAGTGCAAGAATTCCGTCATGATGCAGCCATAATCCGTATGAAAGTTTAGATTCGTATACAACGTTGTCAAATACATAAAAGCTTTTACCTACAGTATTACTTAGTTCAACGAATGCTCAACCCAACAAATTTTTATACATATTTATATAAAATAAAATAAAAACAAAAAATAAAAACAAAACAGGTTAAGAAACAACTAACAGTATTATATATATTTAGAAATGTTTTTTTTTCGCAAAAAAAACTCGATACGCCTTTCATTTTCATGATAATATTGTGCATACCAAATTTTATTACCATTGGATGTAATTTTTTGAGTAATACATATCGTAAATTTGTTCAAGAAAAATCAAAAATATTATTTTAACGAGTGAGAAATTACAGAAATTACATTTTCTTGATATTGATATTGATCCTCCTTAACATGACGTATGTTATTATTGTTTTGAGGCGATGATTTTTTGTACAAAACTACACTTTGGAAATTGAAAATTAAACTTGTGAGTAGCGATTACATTCTCTGAGTTTAAAAACGTCCACATCAGATAAATATGTTTAATTTAACATTTCGTTATCAAATAGAAAACTTGATTGATATTTATCCTGAAAACAATATCGGTAAAGATAGTACTCTTGATTAGGCTCATTATTTTATACCAACAGCCTCCACCAAGCTAAAATCGGCTATAATGCGTAAAATTGTAAAAAAGTCCTTAATTCAGATTGAGAATTGAAAACATTAGTCTTACGCACTAAATGAAATGATAAAAAAAATAATCCATGACTTGAAAAATAATATATTTATAATAATTAATTGTTTAAATCCTCAAATATTAGGCTAAACTACGAAAAAATTTGACACGAGCATACCTGGTACGTAGGTGGGGGTCCATATCAGTGCAAAACTGTCGGTTTATCAGGATTTCGTTGTCAAAATGCATTTTTCATATTTTCGTGCATAGCATTTGTCACTCTTTATAAGTGAAACTCGACGATTTTCTTATACCAAACGGTAGATCAGGCCGACGATGGCTGATTTATATTTCTAAGTAGATTTGATGTTTTAAATCACCGATCTCAATACTAAATCTATGTTATTTTGTGAATTGTGAATTAATACAAATTAGAGTCTCGTTATAATTAATAATCATTCAAAAGTGAATCTCACTGCCTTTAAACAAAACAGTGTATATGCAAGCCTTTAAACAAAGCAGTATATTAAACAAGAGTATATATGCGTGTGTATGTTAGTGTGAGTATATATGCGTGTATAGTGTGTGTACTGTTTTTTTTTTTTTTTTTTTTTATTGATTTAATGTATATTTTATGCATAATTTTAAAAAAATTATAAGCATTCTCCAGTCCTTCTCTATGTAAACTGTAAGTGACACATTTCATACTCCCCCATCCGCCCAATTTTCGTAAAAAGGGGTACAAAGTTTTTCTTTCAGGTATTAATATAATAGATATCAATATATTTATGATATCAATATAAAATGTTCGAGCAGTTTTGTTCGCCACTTACGAAGTTATGTACATTCAATCCAATAATTGGAAGCAAAAATCTCAATACACAGAAATAAATATTAAAGTAAGTACAATATAGTTAGTGTAATAAAAATACTCTGATACAAATTTATTATTAGATTAAAAACAAACAAGCAAAATACACGAACTCAAATTTCAATTAAAGTGGTATGCAAAACATTCAATCAAACACACACAAAAATAACTGATATGTTAGTATTAGTTCTTTTAATAATATCAAATTATAAATATATTTCAAGGACACTTTTATGTTACCTATAATTTGTAAATAAATCTCAATTTCATTTAAATTTTATTATTTAAGTATTTTAAAATGCAAACTAATAACAATTATTTTTAATTACTCAATCATTTACTTTTAACAATTATTAATGCTTGTATTTAATTAAAATAAATATTTTAATTCTGGCGATAACGAAATATTATTTCAATTGATTAATTTGTACCCAAGATGAGTATCTAATTACATATATATAAAATATTTTATATATTTTGATTAATTGTTGTAAATTAGACATCTATTGTTGAATTTATGAAACGAATAATAGGCTATTTATTATTAATCCAATTAATTGACTTTGGTATCTTCAGCCATCTGTTGGACAAATATTGGAGTAAATCTATTTTAAGTGTTTTTAGTTATAAATTCTAAATCATGCTTATTTATTTTTAGCTTATTGAATTAATTATTAGGTTAATTAATAATAATTATTTATCAATTATTGGTAATTGCATATTTTATCCAAATGAAAAAAGATGAAAACCGTTGAAAAATAGAAAATGCTTGTTATGAGTTAAAAACTGTATTCCACTATGCCTAGTACTAGAGCCCCATTATTTTTTGATTCAACAATCTTTGATGTAGAAATGTGACGTCGAGTCGGACAAATCGATTAATAAATAATCGATTTTTTTTGTTTAAGGATAAATCTATTTGTGAAAAATCGATTTTTGTTTATACTTGCCTATTCGATGTATTAGTGGAAATATATTATGAATATTTAATTTAAATGTAATTCAAGTGAAAATTATTCAAGATAATAAGTATTAAAAAATAACTTAATGGGCCATTTTCAGATTTTATTGATTCAGATTCGAATTCTTCACATACAAATTTTTAATACTCCCAAATTTTTATTACAGTAAAAATAGTACAAAACAATAAGAGTAAAAAATGTAACAATTTTTTGGTCTCAAAACTCTCGAAAAAGCAGCTCCAATACTCGATTTAGCTCGTTTTAGAGTTGAAAATAAAGCCTCACTTTCTGTTGATAAAGTTGTTGATGAAGTTTTCATCAATGAATTGTTATTTTCTTGCTAGTATTCTGAATAGCAACTTCACGTGAATTCTGTAGTTATAAAAATAAATATTTAATTGAAATTTTTTCATTATTTCATCAAAATTACTGTCAATATTAATTTTTTTTTAATGAGTGATAGCTAAAAAACATTTTGATAACATGTATTCTCGATTTCAGAATCAAATAAAGAATATTATAATCATAATATTTAATGCATTATTAACCTCTAAAAGGGTTAATGCATTATTAACCTCTAAAAGGGTTAATGCATTATTAACCTCTAAAAGGATAAGCCACTGTAGAGTAAGAAATAGAGAATAAAATTTAAATTTCATTTGGGTTAAATGTTTGCAATTAGAGCATATATAAAATTTAACTCATTATCTGAATTTTACAATTATTTTGAAACTTCAAAACTTCAAAGATAAAAAAAAAAAAAAAAACAAAAAAGATCACAACTTATTATATATTAGTACGTACAAATGGCGCTGATTTTGTTAATCGGCTTGTTCAGCAAACTTACTTACCCATTTTTTATTCCATCATGAATGGCACTATTTACAAAAATCGATTTAAATTGTTTAATTCTAATAATCGATTTATTAAAAATCGATATTTACCATTAATAAAATCGACAATGAAAAAAAAAAAATTGATTAAAATAAAAATCGATTATTTCATTCACTTCCCTACTTTGATGCAGTCATCTCTTTTCGTTGTAACGTCAAGGCAACAACTGGAAAATTATATTCCATAAGTAGAATACTTACTGAGATATATGCAATTAAATCTTTATTATTGAACGATTTTGAAAATTTAAATTTGTGACTCATCTTATGGACATTTTTTTGTCTTCCAAAATAATATATCAATTTAGAAAGTTTTATCAATTTTATGTTATCTTTAAAAATTTGAACTAATTTCTTGACAAACATTCATTAACTGAAAAAAATTCCACTATTTAATTAACTCTTTTATTTATTATAATGAATATTTCTAGCTGTGACAAAATTTATATAAAATTTACAGTATACATAGTAATAACTTAGTGATTTTTGCATATGCCATAAAAAGTTAGATTTGTTGATTTATTACACAATCAAGAATATAATTTTTTTTTAAATACAAATAACCGTTAATTTTTCCGGGATTTTCCATTTAAAAAAAAAAAAAAAAAATGACATTCTCTGAAATATTTACTGTGCTTGATTAGTGTATTTTATTAATTTAAAGTTGGTATATATATGAGTGATGCGCAGCGTACGTTGCGTATACGTTTTAAATAACACAGAAATTCTAGTATACATGGAAACTTTGGTAATGTAAATTCGACGTGCGTGTTTTAATGGACAGATGTAAAACGTCCAAAATGGCGAATTTATACAACAATGTTAAAGTATTTAATTTAAATAATGACGGCGCCGTTAAACCAAAATATGACTTTTTAGTGACAATTAGTGCTGAATATGATCCACAAGGTTATAGTATTCGTTTATTATCTGGTAAGTTGATATTTACAAAAATATATTGCTAACTTCCCGGTACCAAAGAACAATGAGTTCTTTTTTTTATGACTATAGATTCTTCTGTTTATAAGCTGTACAACAAATTTTTGTTGTATGTATTTCGAATTTGATTTAATGTTCTTGACATTAAGTTTATGTTACTTGAATGTCAAAATCTAAACAATATGTTTATTTAAAAAAAAATTTGTTAAGTCATTGACGTTTTTTTTTTGTTTGTTTTTGAAACCTCGAATGTTTTAAATGAAAATTGTTAAAAAATGCTTCAGTTTGGAGTAAAAATAATGATCGAAATCTGTACCATGGTTATGATAATTTTATTGATGTATGACCAGACCTCTGACAATAACCTTTTTTCATACCCAAATCAAAATTATGGTTGAAATTATCAACATTCTAAGAACATACTAAATTGATACCGGTATTTTGACAAAGTTTTTTGTGTTTCAAACATAACTCTTTATGAAATATTCAATTGAAACTCTAAAACTTTTTTTTTTCCAAAATAAACACGTGAAATATTTGGCACAATATTTTGTTGATAAACGTTTGTATGTTTTTCAAAAAATTTTAAAGCTATTTATAAAATTTATCAATTTACTTGAATCACAGGGATTTCGAATCAGAACTTTGAGTTGTTGAAATTGATTATACTTTTTTTTTTTAATTTATTTTAATGCTTCACTAATGCCTGTTTTCGCTAGTAGATTTTCAATGTATATAAAAAATTAAAATTTGAATACTTTCCCATTTTGAAACTACCATAGCTTAAAATATAAATATTTATCATTTTTAAATTTTTGTATTCCATCCTTAGCTTATTTCGAATTTTTGGTAATATTTTTCTTTCAAAAAAATGTACTATAACTTGGATTATAACTAGTATATAATTTAAAGAGTATCAAAGTACATAAAAAAATCGCCAAATACAAAAATAATCATAATTCTTCGATTTAAGAATTATCAAAATTGATTCCGATAGACTTATCAACCCTTGTAAACATTTAAACACGTATTCAATTGAGGCTTTCAATTAAACCTCGATGCAACAAAATTATTACCGAATTCTACGAGTCATACGACAATAAAACCTGCTGATGGTCTTCGGGCTTTTGAGGTTTCATACTTATGAGGTTACTATCTTGATGGCGCTATTGTAAAGATTTGCTAAATTTTTATGTTTATGTGTGAAATTTTAATAAATTATGATCTTAGAAAATTTTATTTATAGTCCCGCCAAGAATTTGACACCAGCAAATTCGATTTAAAGTCGTATCATTGGAGACGCCATAGTAAGAACTCAAGAAGTGTCTTTAATTCCGCACACTTTACGAATAAGTAATATTTCTCAAAAATTCATTTTTTTGGTTTCTTTATTTCAAAATGCCATTTTTTATTAATCGAATCATCATATTATTGTTGTTAGTCCAAAAGTCTTATTTCATAAGTTTCATCAGATAATACTTTAAAACTGTCATAAGAAAATGATTACCTTTATCTTATAAATGTAATTGGGAACCCCTTGAATCATACAAAATTTTCCCAACAGGTAAAATAATCGGAAAGTGTTTTATCCTATAAATTGTATCTAGAAAAATCCATGAATTACTCGAGAATCCTGCAAATATATTTAAATAACAGTAATTAATTGATTTTGTTTTTTTCTAGATACTCCGAATACATTAAATGAAAATAGTAAAGAATTATTCGAATTTCCTTTACAATCAAGTACAGAATGTTCCAGAGTATCGACACACTCATATTTATTTACAATAGATCATGAATCATTATTATTTAAATTTAATAGCGAATCCGATTTACGAAATTTTCATATATTAGTAACAAAAGTGAAATCTGGTCGAGGTGCCTCAGTATTTTCAGTACGAACAGAGGACAGTTCAGCATCACAGTATTTTCAATTTTACGGGTATTTATCACAACAGCAAAATATGTTACAGGATTTTGTACGAACGAGCACATATCAGCGTGCAATATTGGGTAATATATCTGATTTTCGGGATAAAATTGTGTTAGATGTTGGTGCAGGTTCCGGTATACTATCGTTTTTCGCTGTTCAAGCTGGTGCAAAACATGTTTACGCTGTTGAAGCCTCAAATATGGCACATCATGCTCAATGTTTAGTACAATCAAATAATTTGGATGATAAAATTACTGTGATCGCTGGTAAAATCGAAGAAATTGACTTAAAAGAAAAAGTCGATATAATAATATCAGAACCAATGGGTTATATGTTATATAACGAACGAATGTTAGAAACGTATTTACACGCAAAGAAATGGCTGAAACCGGGTGGGAAAATGTTTCCAACACGAGGTGAATTACATATTGCACCGTTTACAGATGAAGCTCTCTTTATGGAGCAATTTAATAAAGCGAACTTTTGGATACAAACATGTTTTCATGGTGTTGATTTAAGTTCGATGCGTAATGCAGCAAAGAAGGAATATTTTAGACAACCTATTGTGGATACGTTTGATGTACGAATATGTTTAAGTAAATCGGTGCGACACGTTGTTGATTTTACGGAAGCACATGAAACGGATTTACATAATATTGGTAAGTTTGCTATACATTTTGTTCTGTATATATTTTAGTTATGACCCAATACCTCTTTAAGTTCAAATAATCGCCAATAGTTCTAGACTTTTCTTTGATAATATTCATAATAATTATCCAGATAAATTTAAACAACTTTCATTCAACAATAAGTGGAAAAATAACCCACGTTATTAAAATTTGGCATACTTTATTTCTGAAACTATTTTATTTTTAAAAGGGTAAAATGTCATGTTTATAATCATATTTTCAGACAAAATTGCATTATATTTGGATAATTATTTTTTGATTTATCGATACGCAGGAATTGTTTTAATTTGCCACATTCACCCAGATAATTTTGAATTTTCGTGGTAATATGGAAATAAAAAATGATAATCTTAAGGGTGTTACTGGTTCTCGTATCAAAATATGTGGCTATGAATAATTAATTTTATCAAAAAAGTAAACTTAAAGCGATTTATTAAATTTGTCAAGATTTTATGAATTTTTATTTGATTGAGTACCTAACTTCAAAATTCACAGAAAAGTAAAAAAAATTAAACGCAGTATTTGAGCTGTAAAGGGTAATTAAGGGCTAAAATTTTTCATTTATATAACATTTATTTTACGATTGGATATATTTTTTTGTTTTTTGACATATCACTTAAAGCGATTTCGAGATATTGCTGATTTGATACGATTTTTGCAAATATCTCAAAAACTGCATATTCCATCGTCAATAGATCCGATTGAAATCAGAGACAAAAATATTTTCTCGATTTCTTGCAATTTTTTAAAGGGGAGTGAGTACCCTTTAAAAAAAATGGAAAATAATCACTGATACATTTTTTTAAGAATTTGATAAAACTCGCTTTATAAAGTAATTATTATCCAAAAATTGGTCTATTTAACATTTGAAATTGCAATTTTTGATGAGATATTACTATAAATCCATTTGAAAGAACAATATCTCGGGGCCAATTCAATCGATATCTAAAAAACTAGTTGACAAATTGTAAAATAAATATTATTTTTGAAAGTTTTTTTTTTGAGTTCTATTAAAAGTCGTAAATGTAATAAATCGCTTTTTAAAAGACGAAAATTTATATTATTAAATCACAAGTTTGCGTCTTCAATAAGTTTGTTTCCATAATCGGATGTTTATACTTATATAATTTTATTTTAAACCGACAAAAATAAACATATATAATAAACATATAAAATAAAACAGCTTTCAATATATTTTCTAGATTTCTAGTAGGAACAGAAAAATATATCCTACTCAATTTTCCTACAATAAATTTTTTCCTGATATCCCATCAAACCATCGAAATTTTCAAAACATTTAGAAGACAATTAGTTTCAACTATGTATATTCCACTCTGCTTATTTTCAGTTCGAGACGTCTTTACAAATACGCGCATATTTTGGAAAGTATTTATCGAGTTGATTTGAATTTTATCAGTTAAATATAAATTCCGAACATGAAAATAAAAAATCGATTTTTTTGAATATTCTAACTGCATATAATCTCTTAATAGCTTTGACAAATATTGGCGCGGTGCAAAAGTATTCATACTTTGAGATATGACTGGGAGTCTTTTCAGGCGAATATTACGTCAGATATGAGCTCCATGCTAATTTTATAATATCCTATATATGTTCTTATTTTTAAGAATATGTATTCCTAAATCAGAGTAATTGAAATCAAACATCGAAATTTCTACTAAAACGCTAAATTATAAAATATAATTTTTCAGATATACCGTTAGAATTTCACATATTAGAATCCGGTCCATGTCACGGCCTAGCATTTTGGTTTGATGTTGCATTCGATGGTTCTACATCATTGGTATGGTTAAGTACAGCACCAACAGAACCGTTAACACATTGGTATCAAGTACGATGTCTGTTAGAACGACCGTTATTCGCAAAACAAGGACAATTATTAACTGGAAACGTACATTTGGCAGCTAATATGCGACAGAGTTATGATGTAACGATTAATTTACATTTAGAAGGGACAAGTTTTACATCAACAAATACATTAGATTTAAAGAATCCATACTTCAGATATACCGGTACACCGGCAGCTCCACCACCAGGATTAAATAACACATCACCCAGTGAAAACTATTGGAATCAACTTGATGCACAAGGTGCTCGTAATGGTAATTTCTATAATACAAATCGTTCATTTTTAGTCATCAATTTAATCTTGTACTAGCCACGCCTACTTAGATTAACTCGGATATTAAATCGCCCGTAGAATGACGAAAGCGAATTGCTTGGCTAAAATTGAATATAATTAAATAAGAGAAAAATGCGAAAGTTTTGACTCTCTTAGACAAGTCAAATTATATTTCATGACTTTAGGATTACCTTCGCATGGTGGCCACATTTCTGGAAATGTCAGGGAGTTCTACCTAAAACACTTAAATTTGCCAGAAGTCAGGGAATTCGGCCAATAAATAAAAAATAAAAAAAGGATTATTTATTTGATTAATAGGAATAAAAATAAAAACTTTAATGGAAATCTATTCATAACTAAGTACATTTTTAAAAGTAACGTACTTTTACTATTTTTAACCTAGAAAATAAATAAAAATTTCTAAACTTGGTCAGGGAATTTTTTAATTATCGTCTTGGAAACACCTGGAAATGTCAGGGAATTTCATTTTTTTAAAACTTTGGCCACCATACTTCGTAAATGGGAAATGTTATTAAAGATCCGAAAAATTCAAATTGGCTCAAGTTGTCTTTTGTTCAAGAAAAAAAAGGTCAAGATTTAACTCCATCAATAGATTAAAAATTTATGGCCAAAACACTGATTAATTCATTTGAAACCTGCATTCTTTTTTAGAGCATAGGATGGGACCATAGGAAAAAGGTACTTTATATGTTACGGAAGCACCTATAATTGATGGTTCAAAGAATTGATATATTTAACGGTTTTGGTTAAGGTTAAAATACTTTGTTTGCTCAGACCACATTTTGGGGGCGTATTTGGTAAACGATGATACATCGAATCGAGTTTGTATAGGTTTAATACTCCAGAAAGTTAGAAATAGTTTTTATCCTAAATTTTGAATTCATCGATCATGGAAGAAATCCGTGCAGTAAATATTTTAGGAGCAAGCGTTGTCTCTGGTCTTGACACAGCACCATAATTCAATCAAAAATCTTTAGATCCATTTAACGAAGTGTTCTCACGGACGGCACAATATCAACAGGTTTGCGTGCTGAGAACATAATTGGAATTCCCCACTCATTACTCTCATTATCTAGGTCGCATTTTGTGTTGTAAATATGTATATTTCGACTACAATGGAATCATCAGTATGAATTAGCCAATTAGAATTATTTTTTGTATGTTACTCGTTGCTACTTTGGTGTCAAATTAGATCCTAGTGTGATGAATACCTCCAAAAATTAATAACTAATAGCTGAAGAAATAGGAAGTAAAAATAAAACGGAAATTTTTGTAAGTGCTATTTTTTGATTGAGTATTGTTCCTAGTACCTATCTAATAGTGAAAAATATGGTTTGACATGATTCAATCTGGAGCTTTCTATTTGGTCGCTATTTTAAAAAATGGCGGCTGCATTTTTAATTTTCTTTTAATATCTCTAGATATTTTTACCCGATTCAATCAAATGTTTTGAATTTACAATAAAAAAATCGCAGTTACAAAAATTTCCATTTTATTTTTGCTCACTGGTGCTTCGGCTGTAACAGATTTGTACTTAATGGTAGAAAATACGTACTTATCAAGTCTTTCTGTTTTCAACACATTCTGTTTTCTATACTTAGAATTCTTAAAGATTATCTTGGATGATTTTCATAATTCCATTTATATGATTAAATTAAATACAAAAAATTTAAATTAGTATATTTTCTATTTATTTTGATTCTAGCTGTGAATATGGTAAACGGAATGTCAGTAAATGGATTAGGTGAAGTTTCCATGGATACAAACCAGGCTGTGATTAATCCAACATTATTGGCGCTTGGAAATAGTATAGGTGAAAATGGCCAAAATTTTATATTTTTAAATAATCAGCTTTTTAAATAGCAACCGGCTCTGTGGCCGAGCGAGTAATGGCACTAACACCTCTATACGCTAAGCTATACTTAGACATAGAGGTTGCGGGTTCAAATCCAGGCTGCGGCAGTGTGATCGATTATAATTAACGGGGTGGTTGATTGATCACACGGTCGTCGCTTGCATAAGAACGAAGTAACCGACTCCACCCACATCATATTAATTGTATATTGTAATATATAATAATTAATCATAAAAATTAAATAATTTTTATTTTCTCAATATCAGTTTTTTTAGAAATGATTGATCGTTCACATCATTAGAAAATTTTTAAAGGCGCGTGTTTTTAAATTTTTTTGAAACAAACTCTGTATATAGAATAAAAATAATATTGATATATATATATATTTTTTTTTTTTTTGTCTTTTGATCTATTTTTCATTTTATCTCTTTCTATCACTCTTAAATTTTAGACCCTGTAGTCGAAGCAATGAACTTTATAATTCGATCTATAATAGTGCGATTTTATTACATATTTGATGTTTCGAAAAAGTATGAAAAGCTCAGTTTACGTATGCCAAATTATTCGAAGTTATTTCTCTTTAAGTTAAGATTCGTAATATTATTTTCCAGATTTTAATTTTTTATAGCATAATTGATGAAACTAAACATTGTAAAAATGCGAGTTTCTCCGAAAAATGTAATCCAATTGATCAATCCTGTCAGTTTATACAAAAAGCCTTAAATTTATCGGTTATAGGAACTTGTTAGGTTATTTATATGAAAAGCGCTTTTCAACACTAAAATTTTAATATATATTCAAGGTACGGTGAACAAATATGTTTTAACGGAAAAAAAAATTTCTATAAGTTAAAAAAATTCCAATGACATCGAACTTAATAAAAGAACCATTATCGCGAGAGGGTCTTCACAGGCACCTCTCTCACTTGAACTTGTTATTCCTATTGCAAGATGCTCTTTGATATGTTATATTAAGGGCTGGCTCCGACAAGCACACTTTGATTACTGGGGCTTCACGGATGATATGCGACAGGCTAAGTTGTGTATTTTCACAGCTAAACCAGTAAAGTGTTCCCGATTGAAACTGTCCAGGGTAAAGTTGAGAAAAATAGTGGGCCTTCTGATGAAATCTCCATTCACGTCATTGGCACCAGTAGAAATCTTCAAAGTGTTAGATATAGAATTTTCGGGTCTGAAACTCTGTATCCATCCATTCTGGGTACAATACCAGGGGAGAAGCTGTGGACTTGAATCGAATACTTTTTTGTATTAAATGATTTTTGACTGCTTTATTTTTGCACTTTTACTTTTATTTGTCAGACAATAATTTAAATGACAAATCGATTTACATAATTTTGTAACATTTAGCCCACTTGTCTATTTTTACTTCCTAACCGGATTGTGTATATGAAGGTGATAACTGAATCGTGATTCATATTACAAAATTTTCAATTGTTTGCATATGTAATTGCATTAATATTGAAAATTATTATAATAAGGGAAATAAACATCATTAATAATATTTTTTTAAATACAAATCATTATAATTTATTTAAATTTGTTGAAAAAAATTCAATATAATAGATAATGTATCATCTACAGACTTTAAAACATTTTATTAATTTAGTAGTTTGACGTTAAACTCATTCAAAGTACGAATACTACTGACCCGTTTCAAATAATTAAAGAATTCGTAAGATTCACAATTCTTTCGCCTTTTCAACAAAAAAAATATCTTCATTGATTCGACTTTAAAATTACCCTAAATTATTTGTAAAAACTTCAGCCCATTTTTTTTTCAGTTCGTTTGTAATTATTTAATGTAGGAATTTTATTACATTTTGTTTTTGGTAAGTTAGGTTATGTTTAAAATTTCTTGATCTTTTTTGTTTAACGGATCGTCGCATAAAATACGTCAAATTAAATCTCAGTATTTTCGATACTCCTTCTTTGTGACATTAAGAAGTGTTTGTTAATTTTGATGGTGTTTTAATGTTTCTATCGGGTATAATTTTGTTTATCTAAGTAAAATATTCGTTTTAAATTGAATAAATTATAAAAAACACATTAAAAATCGTGTATTTTTTAATTATAAATGTTGACTACTTTCCTCCCTCATGCTTTTATTTGCGTACGTATTTTATAGACAGTCTTGTCAAATGTTTGCAAATAAAATGCTTACAAATTGATGAAAATTAAAAATATTATAAATGAGTGTATATATTGATTTAGGTAATCAGCCAAATATCCATCCAGGTTGTATTTCTAGTACGGGACGAGGTCGAGGAGGCGCTGCAACATCTACTCAAGGAATTCAATTAATTGGTGGCGGTATTACACCAACGTTATTTACATCACCGACAACTCATGCTGTAAGTTTTTTAAATTTATTTTTCAATAAATTTTTACTGGTTTTCTAATTAAGAAATTAAATTTTATCGAAAAAACAAACTTCAAGTGATTTGACAACGTTTTTGTGATTTTATAAAGATAACGTCAAAAAACCCCTTGCACCCTTCACTGCTATATCTCACATCCGTTTTAAACTAGATGGTGGAACTAGCTACTCCATGATTGGGAAAATATCTCTTCCCTTATAGTCAAACGACATTTTTCTCCTTGCCGTTTGTGGTTTTTTCTCCTTGAAATAATATTTTCATTGCTTTCTCTCTCGCATAGCTCAGCGTAGCTTTTGAACTAATCCCTCTCCTCTTTGAAGATAGCTTTTCAACTAAGACCTCAACGTGAAGATAGCAACACTCGTCAATAAAAGCTATTGAATTTATTGCACTTTTTATCAGTTACTGACCAAGATTTCAGGCATTTTTTGACTCGCAGTTGTTATTTGACAATCTTTTGAATGTTTTTGTGAAAATGATTTAATGACAGCTTGATACTCAATTTTTTCTATTTTTACAAAACACTCAAAAGATTGTCAAAAAATAATTACGGGTTCAAACTGGTTGAAAAATTGATGAGTACCAGCCAATAGATGCATAACTACATTCACTAGCTTTTATTTATAAGTGCTGCCATCTTCACATTAATATCGGAAACTTTTCAGGCCACCATCCTAGTCAATTCCTAACCTACAAAGAAGGTTAGAAATATTCTTTAAATATTTTGTATTTTATACATTAAAGAAAAATTTTCTTTGAACCAACCAACTTAATCTCAACTAATTTATAACAAATATTATAATTACTATTTTTTTTATTAATTTTTTTTTATTCAAATTCCCTGTTACAGCAACCACACCAACAATTAGTAATGGGCAATTATCCTGTAAATGCAAGTCTTATGATTGGAGATTACGTGACCCCATCGAATAATGTATATCGCCAATAAAGAAAAAACAAAAATTCTGCACACCAAAGTTTTAATTTAGCTGTCGACTATAGTAAAAAAGTATTAATTATTAACTAAAAACAAAAAAAATTTAATATTAGGTCCTTTTTAGATCGAATATTTTATAAGAAAGAAAAAAAATGGATAGTTAAATTATGTTTTATTCTTCCGTTTTCTTTCGAATAATTTTTTCTTTTGATATTAATTTTTTTAATGAAAAATTGAAGGTAATTAATTCTGGAACCATCATTAACGGGAGTTACACGCAATCAAATACTCATATTTTAACGAAAAATCGTGCATTTTTAATTTTGAAAATTAATTTTTACTAGATAATCGTTGGGAGGATGAATTAGATAATACTGCCCTAAAAAAATGTGGAGAAAATCGTAAATAGTTTAAGCTGTAACAGAAATTGAAAAAAAATTACACAAAATAGGGCTGTAAGAATTAATGAAACGCTTAAAATTATTAAAAAACAGATACGAAATTGAACAACGTGTAGCCCTTCTATTGACACTTTTTTGAAATTTATCTTCGTGTTTTTATAATGACTTGAATTATCGCGTCTGAATTTTTTGAATATTTTTTCGTATATTTTGGTTTTTATCCTACAAAAAATTTAATTGTGCCAAATTATTTGATTTTGGTAATCATTTTCCGTGATCCTGGGATCTTGAAAGAAACTCAGAGAACTGATTTCCACGCTATCTACTTCAATTCACCACAATGATTATTTTTCTTGTTTATTTTTTTCTAGATTGTATTTCGGCTGCGTTTTTATTTTTTCATTAAGATATCCATTTGTGTTTCTATTGCGTGATATTATTTTACATCGTGAAAATGCGAGCCATATTTAGTATCTGTTGTCTCCTAATTTTCGCTCCTCAAAACTTGACTGCAAAATACATTCAAAATAAAAAGTGTAACAATTTTTTGATAATATAAGGATACGTGAATTTTCTGAATTTGATGGCTTCCAAATTACAAATAAAAATTGACTTTATGAAATATGTATGATTAAAAATACATTCAAAATAAAAAGTGTAACAATTTTTTGATAATATAAGGATACGTGAATTTTCTGAATTTGATGGCTTCCAAATTACAAATAAAAATTGATTTTATGAAATATGTATGACTATAAAGAGCACATTGCGCATGCGTTCAATCAAAATGACCTTGTATAGCAGCAATAAGGAGAAAATAATCCATTTATTCACAAATATCATGGATTCGAAGTCATCTGTCTAGATTATTAAATATAATTGATCAGTATTAGAATTTTCTTGGTTCTACTTAAAAAAACAGAGCACAATTCTCTCGCCTTTATTATTATTTTTGTAATTTTTTCTTGGAAATAAAACTCCAAAACCATTTTTTTGGAGTGTGGATCGTAAACGGTAATATACCGTCACGAGGTTTAAAATGTTTTACATCGATCCAATGTTTATTTATTTATTTTTTTTTTTTTTTTTAAGAAAACCTAAGTTTTTTCTGGGAAAAGTTTGTTTTTCTAATCATGATAATGTAAATAATTAGAATAATTTTTATTTTTTAAGTATTTGTAGGATAGACCTGACAAAATCAGGAACAAATAAACAATTTTTTTGAAACATTGGAATTAAAATAATTTTTCAAAATTTAAGTTTAAACGGAGGATTTTTTATCAGTCTAGAATTGGTTAAATTGACAATTTTTTTTAAAGTGATACTGAAACAGTGAAATCGACTCTAGTCGTTCCCATTCAGGGTGTCTACTGGTCAGTGAAAAACTGGAAAAATCAAGGAATTTTAATTTTGTGTAAAAAGTCAGGGAATTTATGAAATTTTAGTAAAAGTCATGCAATTTTTAAATATTTATTAAAGACTGTAAAAATTAATTTATGTTTTACAAAATCTTCTGTCTAACTACGAAAATTGTCAAAACGTCCAATGTTATGTATACACAATTTTCCCAACTCAATGTTAGCCCTAACAAAGACTACAGTTTTTTGTATAATTGGGAATAATTTTAAGAAAAAAAATATTCTGTCGTCACCTGTACTAGTTTCGTATTCCAGAAAGTGTCCAGCATGTCTTGTACTGGAAAATTTATTTATTATACAGGAAATCAAATAAAAATTATGAAAATTTCGTTTCGAATAGAAAGAAAATCCTGTGATAACAATATAGGCATTCTACCAGGGTCTATAATCTATTACAAATGTGTTTTTAATAAATAAACATTTTCCAATAATTTGTCAATTTTACCATAATTCGTAACCCACTAAAGCAATGATGGCGAATTTTATAATGAAATGTGTCAAATTGTGATCATTCGTTTTTAGTTTAGACTCGTGGGGAGAGATATTTATTTAGATATTGATTTTTTTAAATTCGATATCTATGTAATAAGGAAAAAAGTCCGAAGTTGACGTAATTTTTTTTTAAATGTGTGATTAGTTTCTGATAAAATCATAGCATAATTTTTATCCCGATTATTTCATTTAAAACCAAAATTAACGATTTTTGTATTTGTCTCTATGTCCTATAAATTTCTAACAGATAGCAATGTATGATAAACTATGTTCGATTCTGATATAATTAAAATCTAAAATTAAAAATTGTATTGATTTGAGCTTAATGTGAACTCTTCACGTGGCCGGGTCTGCTAGTTTATATATAAAAATCCTTTAAAAACCTGTGTTTATCAGACTCAAGCTTGCGGATTCTTATCTTCGCCATTATTGCGCTAGAGTGATATGTGAATTTATTTCACAGTCTTTTAATAGATAGCCATAAATCTACACTCAAGAATTTAAGAACCAGTTTATATCGCTTTTCCAAAAATAGCTTTGTTGGAAATTTATAAAACCACGGCATGCTAAAAGCATGGCTAGCTATTTAAAATACGTACAAAAATTTTTATAAAAACCAATAAGTGATCCTCTTTCCTATTTTGCAAATACTGGATTCTATTTGGAAATTATTTATTTAATAAAAGTAGCAGCTTTTAAGTATAAACTTTTAGGCTGTGATTAAAAATACTTTTACGCTTAGCAACAAAATATTGTTCACACTTTTGCCTAAGCTTAGAAAGTATTAACATTTAACTAACCGCAAATGGCGGTCCTGTATTTGTGTGTGAAAAGTGTGCTCGTAATTAACATAATAATTTTTTCATCACTTATTTTAAGAAAAAAATTTCGATAGACTTGAAAACTGTGATTTTTTTTTATGTTTACCAAACGTTCCGCATAATTTTTTATTATAAATAATTTTTTTTTTTTTTTCATTTTTTACAAATTGATATTAATTTTTTGAAATTGTGTTGATATCAAAATGACGACACATCCATTTCTTTGAAAGCTAAATGGACTGATAAAAAACTTGTGTTCTGATTAAGAAGAATTTATCTCCCGTAGTTTCCAGGCACGGAATGGAAATTTTTTTTCGCGAACCAAAATAATTGATAAGTCAATTTCGGTTTTTTTTTTTTTTTGCTTTAGCTTTAAATTGAATCACATTTTATACCCTACGCGGTGGTTCATCGTTGTCTTGTATATCCTAATAATTATTTTTGACGGATTTTTTTAAAAAAACGCTTCAATATGCCTTTAAGCTTCATCATATCACATGGAAATGGTTTTTCTCCAATTTTTGTTATGCAAAATCCACGAATTGTCATACCATAATTCTTGTTAGCTTTGATTGATTTTTTAAATAACTCTTAAACGACTACTATCACATCACAAGAAAAAAGGTTTTTTCCAATATTATTCATTTTTAATGAATTTTTTGTCGGAAGTGCTTTAATATGCTTTGCATCACGCCACATTTTCGATAAAACTGTTTAATGTAAACCTTGTTAAGCGGTGTATTTCCAAGCAGTATTTCGTTTATTTGAAAACCACAAACTCTCTATCTTATTTGTCCTATTGCTATACAAAAAACAAGAATCCAAGCTCTTTTAAAGTGTAGGTTCAGAATTTTTAAAATTATAGAGCCTGGTGTAATATGTAACAAGAAAGAAGACGTGATTGAGCAAAATCGGTCCATTGGGTCCAAAGGATCTATGGCACTACTTTTGAGCCATAAAAGATAGAAAGAAAAATTTAAAAACAAAAAATGTTTGTTTTTTTTAAAACAAACCACATTTGTTTTGAAACATTAATTCGCCACAATTTTAACATATATATAATTACACAACATATTAATTTATATCAAGGTGGCATTTTTGGAAAAGTTGGAAATATCAGGGAATTCTTATTTTCTGAATAAGTCAGAGAAAAGTCCGGGAATTTTTCTAAAAAGATCCAAATTATGCAAAGTCATGGACTTTTGTCAATAAACAATCAAATCGATAAATTCAAAACGAATAATATATTGATTATTTTATAAATAGGAATAAAAACTTTTTAAATAAAACTAAAAATTTCAAATCCATTGAAAATTTATTATTATTAAAGAGAATTTCTTAATTATACTCCTGCAAAAGTAATTTTATTTCCACAAATCTGTGACTATCATGTGTATATTCAAAGTCCAAAAAATGCACCGACCTGAATCATGTTTATGTTTATTTAAAATTACAAAATAAACTATTTTAATATTTTATAATTTATTCAGTTTAAATTGAAAGTTATACTTGGATAAATAAAATTAATCGGATAAAGACACCATTAAAATCGGTATTTCGGAGATATAAATAAATGTTAAAAATTCAGCTCGATACATTTTTTTAAATTTGAATATTTGTATTTATTACCTTATGTCGAGGATCTTAACAATTAACTCTGTTAGTTGTTGCCTTCACTTTTTTTTTTGTTTCAAGTAATTTTATCAGTTTATTTTAGCTTTAAAGAGATGTATATTTTTTTTCTTTTTAAATTTACAAGAATGCGTTTGTATTAATTTTTTTTGTGGGAAGATCCAAAAAAATAAAAAATCTTGACAATCTTTGGGAAAAAAATAATCGTCTTCCGTTTCTATATTTAACAAATAAAAAAAAAAATGATTTTAATACTTTGATTGTGTGTAAAATAAATTTGTAGAATTCTAGAACAGGAGGGAAATTAATTAAAAATCTCTGAATTTTTAAATAATCGTAAATTTAAAAAATATACTACAACATTTAACTGTGTATCGATACAATTTTGAAAATTATTCTGTAATTTAAAAGGTACCCAAATTTTTTTTTTATATAGTAATATGTTTTGTTAACTATAACATACTGGAAATTCAGATCATTATCTACTAATTTATTTTGTGTATTACTACCGAGGGACCTTTCTTATAATATTTATAAAAAAAAAAAAGCAAAAATGACCTTTCTTTTTAATTGTAGAATTTTTTTTAATATAATTTTATTTGTTCTATTTTATATTAAAACAAAAATGTAAAAAAATATGCGGTCTAAATGCTGAATTATATTATCTGCTTTAAATTTTAACGATATCATAATATTTTACACAGGTTCTTTCTAGCAAAGGTTTCTAGAAGCTTAATTGTTAAAAAAGAACGTAAAAAACCGTTCAAATTATGATTTTGAGACAAAGTTTTAAGAAGTGAAGAAAGAGTACATTTCAAATTTCGTCAATATTTTTGGCAATTTCTAAGACGATCCATTTTGAAGCAACATATATAGTCAAATCCAAAAAATAAATCACCGGCCTGAATCTTCACGTTTATTTCAAATTATACATAATTTTTATGATGTTTTAAGTTTCTTGTCAGATTTTATTTTGTTTATTTAAATAAAACTTTCGTTTTAAAATCAATTATAAAATACATCATAAAATCGTATATTTTGTAATTCTAAATAAACATTGCGGTATTTAGTTGTCATTAACAATATGATAATTTAAAAAAAAAAAGTGTCGATATTATTCTTCATTATCGTCATATTTATACTTGTTTTACCAAAATTCATCGTCAAATCTAGGCTTCACGGATATAATCTCACCCGTTTTTTGATCTTCAGTATGATACTTTGAACGAGATAATCGCATAATAAAAATGAGGAAATCCACCACTGGGAAAATTAAATTAAAATTTTTCAGTACAATATATTTTAAATTTTCGTATAGCACATTTTTAGGTTGACACAATAAATTTTGTTTCAAACTAATCTCTACCTTCTCGCCTATCTTATTCCCTTCCCCAAATATCTTCAAAAGTATCGTTAAAATTTAAACCACTTAATATTTTTAAATTAAAAATAATAAACCCTAGTTTAAGGATTATATAAAAATAAAGTCTTCGAATGACGAAAAAAAAAAAAAAAATTAGGAATTATAAGAATGTCGATAAAAAGACTAAAACTGTATAATTTTTTCGCTCAATTACGTTATAAAACCGAAAAATATCGTTCAATAGAAATAAACAGTAGAAATTTTCCTAATTATTGTGTGCTTCCAAATTAAAGCCCGTCCTATTCTTTTTCTTGACACAATTTTGTGAATTTTAAAATACGATGTCAAAAAACAACGAATTAGAATAATTTAAGATCAATTATAACAAATTGTCTTCTAACCAAAAAATCGAAATATTTAATTATTAAAGAAATGCCTTCTGTTTGCTGTTAAAATTGATTATCCCCGAAGCTCGCAACGTGTCAACAGGAACTATTATTTATTCTTAGGATACTTTCTATCTTTTACCCATTGGGTTACTTTATCGATCAAGAGCAAAAATATTTTCGTTTATGGCTTAAACCGGTGTCTAAAATGCGATAACAAATCATTAATGTCTTTATGTCTAATGTGGCGACAGCGGGAATCGAACCCATAACCTCAGGAACTTTGTATATTGCCGTTGAAGACATAGCCAACTGATCTTCAGTTTAAGATGATGGTAAATCTTCATTTAGGTTCTTAACGTCCATTTAAACACTTATCTTTATTCAATAAAATGACTGTTATGTTGATGTTACAGACGTCAGTTTTGACGTTCGTATTTGGTTTGGTCAGCCTCACAGATACAAAATTGTAATACAACATATAACCTCGCAAGTGACCAGGACACAGTTAAGAATAATAGTGAGTCTTCTAACAAGGCACTGTCGGTTGTACTATCACCTTCATAATTTGGTAATCTCAGACCATCCTACATGTAGGTTGTGCCCGGAGGACGATGAAACCTTTATTCACGTCATTTACACCTGTAGAAATTCCGGTGGAGAAGCTGTGGTCTTTTTGAGTAGCCACTGGTCTCAATAAGATCCTATAGGAACATCTGCTTTAGATGGTTCTTTCACTGCATCTTGAGCTAGAAGATATCCTGGCCTTCAGGCGATGGAGTTTTCTAAAGGAGGATACTCATTATCTTATCTAGCCTCGAAATTATTAAGCAATTTATAAAAATTAATTCCGTGTTTTAAAATCACTAATCTAATAATTTACAGAGAAAAAATTTATTTTTTAAATTTAATTTTTACAAATTTCGTTCCCCACAAGCTTCTTTTGAACGATATTTGATAAAAGAATTGAAGGAGTAAAATAATAATTAAATTAAGCTTCTTTTTTTTTGAGTAAAACGCGATTAAGAATGATTTAAAATTTTCATTTGTTTTTCTTTTCTTAATAAAACTATGATATACATAAACATAGATCCATTCAGGATAAAAATAAAGTAGGGTCCTCCATAAAATATGCTATGTATATAAATAAAGATCGTTTGATCCAACCTTTTTTTTCCTTTGTTTCTATTCGTTTCTGTTTTTTCTAGACTTTCATCCAAAATGACAGGGTGGCCATTTTTCTGTGAAAATATTAGTAATTTTGTTTAGAGTTAAAGCTCTAATTTTTTACCATCTAAATCTTTCTCTCAATAGACTTTTTAAATACTACACTTAAACCATAAAATATCTGAGACGAATTGTATCAGGGATCTTATTCAGGATTAATCGACCTCTGTTCGAGTTATTTTGGCTTTTACCAGAATGATGATAAGGTCACTGAATAAAAGTTCCCAGACTGCAACACGAGGAGATAGCAAAATAACCATTGTTACTTTCTTCACTTCAGCATCCTGATATAATAGGTTACCTGGGGAGAGGGTGGCTCTGTCGTAAGAGCCCTTTAGACCAATTGTAAGTCAGATATTTTTTTCAGTATTTAAATGATCACCCTGTTATTGAGCCCTCCTTTTTTTTTATAGATTCCATTAAAATAAACGTTACTTTGAAGAATGTATTTTATGTGAGCAATAAATCTTGTAAAAAGCTTTTGAATTACGCTTAATTATGACTGTATCGATTCTGAATCTTGTTCCCTTCGTAATATTGTACCTAATTTTATGGATAGACTCAAATAAAATTTAATTTTAATCATAGAAGATATTCTAACTGTATGTGTCTCATAATTTTTATGAAATTTCCTTTTGTTTGATTTATTAGCAATGTAATTTTGTTATTGGGACTACAGTTTTCTGGATGAAAGATCTTTTTTTTTTCTTTAAAAAAACAAAGAGACTCCTAAGAAAAAAAAAGTAATTGTGGATTGAATTTTCACCGATTTTTTGTATTTAAAATAGTGATAAATAGTTGAGATTTTTGTCCTACGCTATTTTTTGACATTTTCTCAGGGAATTTTTTTTAAGGATAATTTTTCCAAGAAACTGTAATTCCATAATTGATTTCAGAGAAGTACTTTAATACGATTCTTTAGATAAAATGATTATCGCCTGTATTTGAAACGGCATAGCTAAGTCTTAAACTAATCCGGGGTTTAAAAAAAAAAATTGAACTATGTCGTTGACAAATACGTAATTTGAAGTTTACATCAATGTTTTATAAACTGTGATTATTTGATTTTCTACCATTCACTGATATTCGAGTTAAATAGACATTAATATATAGAATAGTCATTTTTCTAACTCGCCACTGAATTATAATTAAATCAAAACACACAGTTTGGAAAACATAAAGATACAATATTTTAGCAAAATATTTCATTTATTGTGAAACTTTTATGTTTAAGCGGAAAATAAAAAGACACTTGCGATAATATGACAACGAAAATTTAAAATTCCTTCCAAAACTATGCAGTTAAACGTTTCAAATTTTTTATATTTTTAATATTTATTTTCGCTACTAAACAAAATAATTTTTCTATAATTCATACGCAAAAATTTCTTAAATACGACATTCGATTTAAAAATATATGGCAAGGGAAAGGTAGCTATACTAATTAAATTTTCTATTTAAAAACATTTCCAGTGACATATGTCAGATACTTGTAAGTCACTGACATCATAACATTGCTGACAACATGTAAACCAGGCATCACTATTTAATACTGGTAGACTTCAATTAAACCATAGATATTAATTACCTAGACTACACATTATAAAATTTTTTCTTTCATTAGTAGATGAGGTCGAAAAGCAAAATAGATAAGGCTTTTATAAATGTGTGTGGGTAAAAAACGTCTAGGTCTATGAGTTAGATCTCATATAAAAGCCTGTTTCATCAAAAAAAGGAACTATCGCAATGTATAGTTCGATTAAATTTTTAGCGTTTATTATTGAATTACTCATATGATTTGTTTATTTAAACACCTGAGACTCCTTCTACATCACCTACACTTCAAGATCATATGAACGCTTGACCAATCCTAGACCATTTCTTCGAAGATAATTTTAATGCCGCTATATATTATGTATATTATATTTTTATCCGCAAGACCCTTCACGCACATAGTAAAGCTAAATAAACTCATAATTTGCCTTATTCGATGTATTTGTATTAGTCGCCATCTTGTGATATTCCTTTGAGATACAGTGTAAATACTATGTACTGTTATTCTGTGACGTTGATAGCGACATACAACTTTTAAATAATCTTAATATCCATTTAACCAAAATAATAACAGTTCTTTCGTGAGCTTTCAACAACAATTTTAAGGCGAAACTTTTCCCAATAATATTTTAAAATTTATCTAGGAACTCACAATATGGCGGCGTTCAATTGGACAATATACTTAGTAAATATAATACTAGCTAAATAAAACTATCACTCGTCAATACTATGGACGTATTTCGACTTTAAGCATGATCGAAATTAAAAACGAACAAAAAGAAACGCACATTACTCACACATGTAACAGTTGAAAGTAATAAAAACTAAAATGAGGCGGCATATGAGAGAGCATAGATATTAGTATACATTTTATATACGTATTTCTGTCTTTTCTCTCATTTGAACAGTCTCATTTCAATTTGAGTTTCCTTTTTTTCTGAATACGAAATTGAATTTTTAACTAAAATAATCATTAAAACTGTTAACTATAATTTCGTGTGAATTCGACAATTTTCGGCGCAGCTTTGTGCCTATTTATCATGGTTTGAATGAAAAAAAAATTTCGTATAAAATTCAAAACATAGGCAAAATGTCAGAATATTCCCCCAAGTTATTTCGAGTGATATTATTATTCGATTAGCAAGAAAATTTTTAGTCAGTTCATTTAAGTGTATGGAAAAAGAAAATTAGTTTTATAATTTTATTTACACTCCGAAATTTGTATATATTAAAAGAAAAAAAAATACAATTAAATAATTTTGTAGGAGAAAATTTTTGTAGTTTAATAAAGAACAAAACATCCGGGATCGTATTCTTGGCATCACCTGAAACTTTTTAAATTTAATACAAAAAAGAAAAAAAAAACACGATAATATTTTTCAGGCAAGAACGTAACCTATTTTTATTTTTAGGGGGTATCGCTTAAAGTTTCATATGATCGCCTAGAAAATGATTTCATTTCGTTAATCGAAATATTTCTCGTTAAGTGTATATATTAAATCATTTCTAAAAATAAAATTTCAGAAAAATTTTATGCTTTGAACTTTTGTATTACGCATAATAAAACATAAAACAATTAAACATAACAAAAAATAAAAGCATTTGTACATTCATTTTTTTTGGAATAAAAATTGGTAAACAACTTTTGTGTGAAACATTTTGTGAATCAAGATTTTTTTGTGTTATTTTCATTTTCTAAATTAAAACATAGCAGAATCAAAAATTAAACAAAAAACAAATAAATTTCAATTTAAAATCGATTCTCGTTTAATAATTATTTTTTATTCCTTGATTTCAGTTGCTTAAGCTATCCCCTAGTCAACTTACAATCGCCATGTTTAATTAAACAAGAGAAATATTCCTTTCTAGACCTTTTTTATCGACATTCAAATAATCTAAAACGTCAAGTTTTACCACTTAACAGTCTTTAACCAAAGACAGGGTTGAGCTTCACTTTAACTGCTTAGCTTCAAAATTTTTTTCGAACCAAGAGATACCTCACTCTGATATTCTGAACCAGAAGGAACACTCCGCAAGAATATGAAAGAGCGAATAATACGTCTCACCACAGTCCGGAGAGACCATATCATATACGGTATACCAGTCCCTGAAGTATAGAAGTGTTTTGGAGTCAGAAATGACCAGTAAGCACTCAAACTAAGAGGCTTATATCTTTGCATCTTTGATCAGAAGAAGCCAAACTTGGAATAGCTTAAGATCAATCGGAATCAAAGTCTCCAGTGATTTTTTCAGGGCGTGTATCTTGGCATGAAGTAAATTATATAATTTATCTTTATATCTATGACCAATTAAATATTTTCTCGAATAAGTACCTAACTGAATTCAACCTACGCTGAGAGTGACCTTTTGTGAAACTGAAAAGAAGTTTGGAACCAATTAAAATTATCTAATTCTTCGCGATTTGTTACTTCTTCGATATTTGGAAAATGTTCTGAAATATTTCGAAAAATATTTATCAGTAGAATACTGGTAGTCATTCTATCGACTTAAGTTTATTTGGTGCTATTCGTTCGGCGACCGAAGTTACGGGTATCGAAAACCCGGTATTATAAATGACGATTCAAAAAACGCTGTTATATTAAAAACCAGCTTACCAAAATTGGCTACAGATGTTAAATAAAAAAACAAAAATTTGGTTTTCAAAAATGTTTTATTTTGAGTATAAATCACTTGATTTTATTGTCAATAGTTTCCATTTGAAAAATTGTGCTATTCAATATTTGGCAGAAAATAGGAACAAAAAACATAAATAAATTCACAATTCTACCATCGCACTAACAATGTGAGCCTTACCTGCGGTTCAAACGATGATATAAGTAGTTTTGTGAAAGTTTAAAATCTAACAATCGTTAACTTATATTCTAATAAACAAAAAATAATAATAAATTCTAAATTCCTTTCAGAAAGATCAAACATTAATATTCCCAGTAGGGTCGAATCAAGCAGCGTGAGAATTTCCTTCATAAATTAGATAAAACATTTAAATCTTGTACTTCCACCGGTGATAAATTTGAATCTTATAATCCATTGATCTAAGTTGTCAAATTATATTCAAAAATTGAGAGATTGCAAAAAACTCCCAGCTTAAGGCAAGCATTTTTAGGTCGGTGAAACCTGTATTTATGTTATTCGCAAAAGTACAAGCCTACAAAAATGGAAATAAAGAACGTTTTAGTCTGAAACTTTGAATTCATCCATCCTGGAAATGGTTCAAACAGTGGAACTTCGGACTTTCTGCGATTTACTGTTTCATCTGCTTATAAAAGTACTCTACTATTTGCCTATTATGAGGCTTTATGAAGGGCACAGAGAAATAATTTAATTCCTTGGAACCTGATTACTGTTCCCTTCTCATTATTACAATATCAGAAATAAAAATTGAATCGATCAAATCAAGTTATTTTCCAAATCTATTCACATTTTTCACCACAGTGGAAAATTCGTGGGATTTATATTGAATACACTATTTACTAATTTTGATGCGTTTTCTCGTCCTTAAATTCAGTTTTGATTTTCCCCTTTTGAGAATATTATTATTTAAATAACAAAATACATATATAAATTATTTAAGATTTTCTGATAAGAACTTTACAATCTTTGGCCAAATCTCATTTGTAGTTTTTCCCTGGAAAGTGTGTAAAATAGACTTCTCTTTGTAAAATTCAATAACCGGTTTTGTCATCTCTTCATAAATTTGTAAGCGTTTTTTCACAGCCTCTGGTTTATCATCTTCACGTTGGATTAAATCTTCACCCGTTAAATCATCTTTACCCTGGAGCAAATAAAAATACAACTATGGGCCTATTTCTTAATTTATATTGTTTTAAAACCTTTCTATTTAAAGGAAACAGTTTTAGATGGCTTCTGCAAATACTCTCAAAGCATCGAATTGAATATTATACAGTTTTATCTCTGAACTTCAGAAATGGTGAGATCATTTCACACTGGATTAACAATAAAAAATTTATTTAAGAACTTAAAATTCAAAAAAAAATTATTAAGTTCAATTCATAATGAAGGCGATTAAACAGATATTAAATTAGTATTTTTTTAAGTTAACCAGAGAAATTCACACTTATCACAAAATTAAATATTCAAATTTACTGGTCCATAAGAGAAACCTTTTTTACTTAAGAGGGATTGGAGTCCTTACATAAAGCACACTTCTTTATGTAAACTGTGCTTCGAACAAACTATTGATTTAAATTACATGTACCATACATTGTATTTCTTTCAATTTTAGCGCACAAATAACTTAAAAAATACTTATCCAATTCTTATGAAATTTGGTATGCACAATATCGACATGAAATCAGAGGGTTTGATGAAGAGTTTTTCTCGAAAAAACATTTCTAACTATAAAATGTTCGTGAAAAACTCTTCGACTTGCCTTTTCATGTAAATATTATGCACACCAAATTTCATAGCATTTGAATAAGTTATTTTTGAGTTATTTGTGAGCGAAAATTGAGAAATACAATGTATATTACATGTAATTTCTCTGATTAAAAAAGTATAAAAAAATACAATTGAATAGGAAATCATTTGAGTTGCATTTTAGGAAATCAGTTGAGTTGACTTGTTAGAAGACACTCCTTTATGTAAGGTGTCTAATTCCTCTTAAAATTAGTTCTACGGTTTTGTTAGTATCAAAAGCCTATTTTCATAATAATATCTCAATATTTAATTAACATTTATATAGAAATATTTTGAATATTAAAAATCAACTATTAAAAAATTGGCGCCAAACTTACTTGTACTTTAGGTGCATTAAAATCCGTATTATATACCCTCCCACTTGGTAAATGAATATAACGACCTTTAACCCGATCAATGATTACTTCAAAAGGTACATCTAAATTGATAACAAAATTTAAAGGTTGTGCGTTCCATAATTGTTCAGCTTGAGGTCTTGTGCGTGGAAAACCTTAAAAAATTTAATAATTTTCTATTATAACCTCGAATTAAATTTGTGTGATAATTGAATACATACCGTCTAACAACCAACTTTGATTATTTAACTTCGTTAATTCCGATAAGATAAATTTGACCATAAAATGATCAGGAACAAGCTGTCCTTGGTCAATATATTTTTTAGCTTCAATTCCTAAACCTTGAATAATAAAAAAATTAATTAATTAAATAATTGACTTCCTTCTAATCGTTAAAAAATAACACTTACTAGAATTATTTTGAATATGCAATCGTAACAAATCGCCACTGGATACATGTTTAAATTGATAATTTTTTAAAATTCTCGAGGATATTGTACCTTTACCACTAGCTGGTGCACCCAAAATAGCAATTTTAAATACTTTTAGCATTGTTACAAAATTTAATTTTTTAAACTGTCCTATATAAAAGCATTATTAGTACTAATTATCGCTTATTAATTGTTATTACAATCATTTTTAGATATAAACATTATATTAAACAAAAGGTACTTTGGACTGTTCAAATTTTTTACCCTTCGTGTTATGTTATTATTATTTACATAGATGGCATCATATATATATAATGAACAGAGCAGTTGAAATTTTTATACAGAGTAGCACAAACTTTTTTGAATATTATACCGAGTGCTCAATACTAAAGTTAGAAAGGCAAACTGATTAACCGTAATATAATGTGAGCAATATTCGACTTTTTTATCAGAAATTAGATTTAGATAAAAAATTGTTTAATTCTAAATTGTTGGTACAGGGTCGTCCAACAAAACCGCTAAAGTGGATATGTATTTTTTATCTACAAAGTTCTACTAACAAAAACAATCTGTAATGTAATATACATTATATTTTTTCAATTTTTGTGCATAAATAACTAAAAAAATAATTATCCAAATGGTATGAAATTTGATATTTACAATTTTGACATGAAAACGAAGGGCATGCCGAAGAGTTTTTCCACGAAAAAAAGGATCCTATAGTAAAAAATACCATGTTGGTACAGGGTCGTCCAACAAAACCGCTAAAATGGATATGTATTTTTTATCTACAAAGTTCTACTAACAAAAACAATCTGTAATGTAATATACATTATATTTTTTCAATTTTTGTGCATAAATAACTAAAAAAATAATTATCCAAATGGTATGAAATTTGATATTTACAATTTTGACATGAAAACGAAGGGCATGCCGAAGAGTTTTTCCACGAAAAAAAGGATCCTATAGTAAAAAATACCATGTTTGTTGCATTGCTGATTGTCTTTGTTAATAGAACCAGTAGAGGTCTCTATCAAAAACACATTCCCACTTAACACACATACCCACCGGACACCTTAGATATTATAGACGTTTATAAACTATACCAAAATGAGTGCTTCTCGATAAATCACGCTGAGTTTGCAAATATTTGGAAGCGATTAGAAACTCCTCCATTAGAAAAGTTTTTCCCGAAATAAAATTTCTAACGTAAAAATCAAAATTTGATTTTATATTTAGAAATCTTTTTTCGAGAAAAACTCTTCGGCTAACCCTTCGTTTTCATATCAATATTGTACATATTAAATTTCCTAACGTTTTCATTATTATTTTTTAAGTTATTAATTGCCCGAAAATTGATAGATAGTACATTAAGTGGTGTGCTTATTACATAGGTAATAATCCTCATTAATATTAAACACTCTGTATAACATATAAAACGTAACAAAATATGTCAAAAATATCGTTACCATGGAAACAAAAATAGACGGCTTTTCACATACGCTACGTGAAAACATGCAAGACATATTCAAGAAAAATATTTACAAAAAAACAAAATTTATATATTTATAAATTACTTACATGTTTAAAAATTATTTAAAAAAAAATTTATTATGAGATTGTGTGCACGATTTGAAGCTTTTTAAACGTGAATAAGAAAATATTACATCATGTTCTGCACAATTTAGAGCGTTGAAAATAACCTCGATCAATATACGTTCGTTCACACTATATTCCGTATTTAACCAGACATTTGACTTTGTGGGGTACTAACATTCATATTTATAATTGTTTAAACGGACAACAATGACATTTTTTTTAGCTTTTGTTTTTTTGTTAAAAAATAAAAACATATGTTTTTACATACTTTTGTTTTAGACGTGTTTTGAATAATTTTAAATAGGTAAATAAAATTTACTTCGACAATATGCCAATTTTTTTATATGTTTACAAAATTTTATTTAAAAAAAAAATTTGTATTGTTTTTATTGAAATCGTTAAGGAGATTAGTTGAACACTAGTATGAGTGATATCGTTAAGGGTATTAGTTGAACACTAGTTGAACAATTTTCATAACATGTATTTTATATTAGACCCCACACACGGTAAGATTTCTACATAAGACATCAGATTTTCTGATGGTGTGCGCGTACATATAATGCTGTCTGAAGTAGCAGGAGAATTTCTGACCAGAAAAATCTTACGATGTTGTCTGAAGTAGGCCATCTGTTAAAAAAGTAATTAATAAATTTAAAATATTTGAAAGTTCATTGGTTCATTGTGGTTCGTTGTACGTATCCGATGATATGCGCTTCCTTAAGATTTTTGTCTGATGTATGGGTCAGATTTTCTAAACGTCATATTTATTGCGCATACGTCTACTGACAAGCAACTAGCCGATTATGTAGAACGACGACGTTAACAGGCGATATGACAGCAATGACGAGATACGAGTTTTAAATTTTTTATTTACGAATTATTTTCGAGAAACTTCGTCAAAGTACGTTTTTTTTTTCGATGATATGAAAATATAAACATTAATTTATAAATGTAAGCATTCTTCTACCCGATATCTATCTAAATTGCAAATTTATTAATTTACGAAAAGGACAGATTTGTACAATTTAATACATTAAAAACAAATAATGATAATTATATTAATTTTTATCTTTTTTGTTGGCCTTGTATATTGTAAATCGACTAGCAGTGTGTTCTATATGTTTTCCTATTACTGAATTTTATAAAAGTTCTATCACCAAACAAATAACAGTATTGCGTATAGTTTGTTCTGTAGAATATTCAAAATTTTCATTGAAATTTGTTGTTTTATTGCTTGTATGTTTACTTTTTGCACCAGCCAATAAAATACAACCTATCGAACCAAGCAAGCTGCAAATAAACAAAAACTCGAAAATTCGGATTACACTTACAGCTGATTTTCATCATATTGAAAACAATTTGTACATTTTAAAAAATCAAATTGGTGGTAAAATGATTCTCTGAAAGTATAACTCTTTTAAATGATTCTATTATTAGAACTTTTTTTTATTTAACTTAAAAACCATCTTTATAGCACCCATCATTTTTATTATTGACCAATAAAAATTGAGAGAATATTGATTGATAAAGAAAAGGCTTTATAAAATTATTCTATAAGTAAAAGTGGGTAAATTTATTAAAAATTCGTCTCTATTGGTTGATAGAATGGTTACCATAGTAATATATTTGTCTCATTTTGTCAATATAAATATGCATATATCCCACTTTCACATTGGAATGTATAATATTTATGTTATCCTAGTCCTAAAAATAAAAGACTGTGGTGTCAACATGTCCATAACTACAATATACAAATTTTTGTTAATATATTGGCGATGTGGGGTGTCTACGTACACTGTTATAAAATCCAACAAATCAAGATTTTACTAATTTTAGCGATTTGTAAAGGAAATTACTGGGATAAAAGAAAAGGCTCTTTAGTATTCGTTTTATGATTTCTAAATTTATATTTCTTAGAAGTTTAAATAAGGAATTTTAAATTCATTTTATAATTTCTAAATTTATAGTGTTTGGAATTTGAAATGAGGAATTTTGTATTAAACTAGCCACCTGTTAGATAGTTGTTTAACTAATAAGATAATGACAAAATATTATCTAATTTATGCACCAGATAATAGCTACCATCGTTTTTATGCAAACATTAAAAAAGAAAGATACGCTTATAGGTAATTTTATTGAGTAAACAAAAACAAATATAATAATTGTTTGTTTAATTGGTTGAATAATGTATATTAAACATGTTTCCCTAGTACAGAATTTTATATAAGTTTTCTCATTTTTAAAAATTCAATCAGAAAAAATTTGTCTGTCTTCTACCTATGAAAAAAATTAAAATTGCCCATCTATTAGCAGATCTCTGAACTTTTATTTCGTTTGTGAATCAATTTAAAACACCCATCTTATTTATTATTAGATAAAAAACATAAAATGTAAAGAAAGAAGGACTTATACGTAACTAGATTGCATAAAGAAAGACAATATAGTAAGAATTATTATTTTTTAATTAATAACAGTCAACTTTTCATGTTTTCCTAATATTGAATTTTATAAAAGTTCTACATCTTTTATGATAACTAGTGGATGTAGATTTTTTTTTGCCTTTTTGTTTAGAGGAAGGACATTTAGATATTAGTTAGTTATTTTTTTTGCAAATCTCTCTAACTTAAACTATAGCGGACTTAAGACTCTTACCATCAGGCAGTCTTTTCAATTTTCAAATATTTGTTTAGTTTTTCAATTAATTTTTATGAGAATATTGAAAACCTAAAATTCATAAAAGGAATGTAAGATCTTAGAGAAATAAAATTATAGAAGTTATTTCGAAGGATATTTATTTGATATTGATATAAATTAATAAATATCATTTTTTAGTACTTTTTACTGTGTACTTAGCACTACTCGCCACTCCTTGTATTACACCTTTTGAATTGTACTTAGATTTTGATTGAGCATCGTCATTTTTCTAAAAAAAAGAACACCAAAGATTAATAAAAAAATATTACCATAAAATTCATATAATTATGGAATTCTTACAGATTGTATAGAAGTATTACTCGAACTTGTTGTGGTTGTTTGAATTAATGGCCGTTGTAACGAACTTGTATCACCAGGTGCTTGATCCTTTTTAGTATTACGCTCTAAACTGTAATAAAATAAAGTAATTCATATAAAATTAATGGTGAACAGCTTATAAGAAATTATGTCTTTATTACTCTCCAAAAACAACATACGTATTTCCACATTGTGTATACAACCGGAAATTTTCTATTTTCTTACCTATTACTTCTGGATGATGAACCAGATCGTTTAAATATTCCCGTAATTCGTCCACGTAAATCTTTTTTACTTTTAGTTTTTTCAAAATCAGATAAACTAACATCCGAATCAGATCCTTGATGCTGCAAACAAAAAATTATTAATAAATTCTCATAAAAAAATTTTAGCATACTGACAGAAATGAAATCTGCCAAAAAAATTTTAGCATAAAAAATCGTATAAAATTTGAAAAATTTCAAAATCAATTTTTGAGCCATTAAATGAAATTTGTTATGTATATTCTTGGCATAAACACATTTTTATAAATATTTTTCCGCAAAAAACTCTTTGATATCCTCTCCTTTTCCACGTCAATATTATGCATATCGAATTTCATTACATTTGGATAAGTATTTTTCAGTTATTTATACGCGAAATTTTGCGAACAAATATTTAATATTTTTCGAATTTTATTTGTTTTGTATGCTAAAATTTTTCTGCCAGATGTCACTACTTGTTACAATTCTGTATACAACAAGTATGTAAGTTTGTGTATATAGTTTGAGTAGAAGATATACCACATTTACCACATATACCACACAGACATCTTTGATCATATCACGAAAATGTCGAAACTAAATTTTATCTATGATTCAAATTTTTACCGCAATAAATTTATTTAAATACACGTGGCTAATTCATTTACAGCAAGACCGCGTTAAAGCTCTTGGAAGATCTTTAACAGTCATAACCAGGATGGTACAATAGCCACAGTTTGTAAAACATGAAATTTCATTAAAAAAAAAAAAAATTGACCTTGTGAGTAAATATTGGCACTTCTACCTAGAGGAATTGAAATTGAAAGGACACTTACGTGCTGTTGTGAAACTGTTGACGATGACGAAACCATTAAATGACTTTGATGATAATCGATATTTGTAGAATCATCAATCGAATGTGATTTAGTTAATTTCTTTAATTTACCTATAAAACCTTTCTTCTTTTTAACACTTCCCGTATTTATAATATCACTTTGTGTTGATCCACCCGATAATCGTGAATCTAAATAATTACTATTTACATTTACACCTCCGCTGGTCGCTTCCAACGATTGTATACTACTTAAACTATTATCATCATCGATACTTCGCGTCTTCCAAACAGGTCCTTCTTGATTACTTATAGAGCTATTATTATGCCCACTTAATGATATGCTACGTCGATTTAGATTATTCGAAGTGATCGATGTTGACGTGTTATCGGTTTCAATCGATGCTGCACGTCGCATACTAGACCGTTTATTCGAATGATCTCGATCCAATTCACGATCTAAACGTTGATATTTACGTAGTTCGTTTGTAGCCTCAATTAATCGATTAACCATTAATTGTATACGATTTGAATTCGATTTAAATGATGTGGCAGTTGTTGTTGAAGGCGCTGGAGATGGTTCTTTACTTTGTGATCGCGTGCTTCGAGATGCATTTAACTTATCGGAATCAGTGGGTGGTGCTGGAGAAGATTCCCGTGATTTACTTTTATATCGTCTAGGTGCAGTCGGTGTCATCGCTAATAACGAATTTGTATCATCATCTTTCCCATCTCCTTGACCACTTAAAACGTGAATTAAATCATCGACATACTCCAAAAGTGAACTTAATTTCTTATCTTCCTCAAAATCGTTTCGCTTCTTGGTATGTAAGAGAATTCGAATATCGTTAAATTCCCGTTCATACTTATCTTTCTCACGGCGTAGTTTCTCATTTGTAGTACGTAATTTCGCATGAGCATCTCGTAATTCTAATAAATCGCACTGGATTTCAACTAACTTCTTCTTATTGTCGTCATTTTCATCATCGATGAATTTCTGGAATTGTTCCTGTTTTCGTTTAAATTCTAAGCGCTCTTTATCACGTTCCCTCTCGACTTCAAACAAGGTTTGCCGTAAATCACGTGCAAGTGTAGATGTTTCCTGTAATAATCGTTGCTGTTCTTCTCGTTCTTTCTGCCAGGCTAATTCCATTCGCGTTCGTTGTCCAGGTATCTTAGATCGTCCACTTGTAAGTATTCGATCTTCCTCCAATTCATTACAACGTGTTTTCAACTCCGATAATTTAATCTCCCATTGTGAACGTTCTGCTAAGAGTTCGGTCTTTAATTTTGACGTTTCTAGATTCGATTCCGATAGTTGATCTTCCAAATAATGGATATGTTGTTGTAATTGGATAAATTTATCGTTATTATTAATACTATTATCATTTTTATTCGAATCCGTTTGTTTCGTTAGCTTATTCTTATTATTTAATTCATTCAACATATCTTTGTAATGATCGCGTTCTCTCTTAAAGTGTTTCATTTGGATTTGCAATTGCTGTAATTCATCATTTACGATTGTCAATTGTTTATCATAACGCATTTTACTCTCATTTAATTCGATCTTGTGAATTTTTTCTTGATTTTGTAATTTATTCTGTAATTGTCGAATGTCTTTTTCTAGATTTAAAATTGTGTTGTCCGTATTGATATTCAATTGGATTTTATCAACTTTATTGTAATCATCTAATTTCTGCTTCAAAACATCATTTTCACGTCGAATTGTTGTAATTTGATCGTTAAGCATATCGATTAATTGTGCATCTTGATTTTGAGCTTCCATTTCTTTGATTTTTGTTTGGAACTGTTGGATATCTAATAAATATTTCATGTTAAGCTCGTTTAATTCGTTTAAACTCATTTCGGTTTCTTGCAATTGGCGATTAATATTTTCTTTTTCGATAACGAGTTCTGCTTTCACAACGACATGCTCTTCTTCTAAAAGTTCATATTTACGTGTTAAATCGTCATATTCCTGTTTATCATTGTTGATTTCTGCTTTTAATTCTGGAAAATTCAGGTTTATTTAATTAAATTCGTTAGAATACTTAGAAAATTGGAGATGGCTGATAAAAGGGTGGCGAGAATTACTTGCGGGGCTACTGGGGGAAATTGACAAAAAATAGAGAATTTTCTTAGTTAATACAATAAGTTTCTGCTTCGTCACTGGAATAATTATCCAGTCGATCAGTTTTGTTACTTTGAAATTATCATGACCACATATGGAGAAAGGACTGACAATATCACGAATGAATAAGGCCATACGTTCGATATTTTATAATTCAATCAAATAAGGACGATAAAAAAATTGCTAATTTTACGAACAAATATGAAAATTGTTCACCTGGAGACAAGGAAAATAAGTCAGACATCCAAATGTTTGAGATAAATCCTTGGGATAAAAAATTTACCGCAATGAAGATGAATTGGACTTACTCCACATCGAAGCGAAGACAACATTGCTTATTGGGAGTTGGGAAAAGCATAGAAGGTCGTTGGGTGGTTATGTGTTCATGAAGAGAGAAGCCAAAAAAAAATCTGGACATAAATTAACACTCTAGTCAAGAACCGAACTCGATGACAAATCTTCGTCGATGGTTTGTGGTCCACCTACGAGTCCAAAGATGACTCACCATGATCACATACAAATATGTAATTATAATAATCGACTCAGCATTAGTAAAATATTTTTTGGAGGGTAGAAAGAAAGGGCTGTCATAAGGACTTAGGGCTTGTACTACAGAAACTTACTACTGATTTGTTCTTCATATTCTTTGAGTTTGTTTGTATCTACAGCTGATGGACTCTTCGTTAATTTACTATCTATTGGCGTAGATTTTAATTTGAGCTCCAAACGTTTGATTTCTGATTCTTTTATTTTTAATTCCTTATCATACTTTTCCTTTAATTTACTATTTTGGTCATTTAATGCCTGTAATGGACATAAGATTATCAAAATTCTATAAAAACTCACCGGTAGAATATTGGATAAAGGGAGATATTTTCAAAACGTGACTGATCCAAATTGCAAATATACATTGCAAATCAAATCTTTCTCAACACAATATTCAACCTACGGTATTTGTAGATTTTTTACCTTAACATCATTTTCGAAATCCTTATTCTTAGTTTGATAAACAATAACGTCTTTTTTTAATTGATTTAAGTCCTTTTCAATTGTTTCTTTAGATTTTTTCATAGCTTCAACTTGTTCTTTGGCTTTAGTTAATTCTTGTTGATTCGAACTATAACTGTTTTGTTGCTTTTCTAATTTCGATAATTCCGTATTTTTACTGCTAATTGTTTTTTCCTGTGTAGCTATTTGTTCTTTTGTTTCTTGTAATTGTTTCTCCAATTTTGTTATTTGCTTTGTTTTATCATCAACCTGAAAAATTATCACATAAAAAAAAACTGATGATTGATGTTGTTGATATTCGACTTTAAAATAACATTGGCTCGATTACGATATCTGTGGTGGCTCGATTTTTTTTTAAGAATTTTGGTAAAACAAGCCAAAATAAGACGAAAATAAAGAATGCCAATTTTCGAGTCATTCATGTGTAGTTTAATCACAGGTTGATCGTAGGGTCCATAAACTAACCCGACCCGTACAAATTACATTCCCATTCCATGGGTAGTTTAATCACAGGTTGAACGTAGGGGTCAAAAACATACCCGACCCGTGCAAACTACACTCCAGAAAAACATGGGTTAATATCAGTCGAAAATGGCGATTATAACACTTGAATATTATTAAATATACATGTGTTGATTTCTTTTAAACAAATTAAATTTCGGTTATTTGTGCTTGAATTATGTTTAAATTAGCATGTCATTTAACAAAAAATAATAATTATTAATTCTTGTGACACGTTTTAAATTGTGATATTTATGTGGCATAAACACGATAATGTCTCGAAAAAAGTTTCGATAAAATAAGCGATAACTAGAAAAGTGGTATTCTTCATTTTTTATTTTGGCTTGTTTTACCAAAAGGAATCGTCAAATCGAGATAACATTTAATTAAAGTAGTTGAGACACTCGTATTATGACAGGTTAGATATGCTTTAGTATACTTACTGTTTTATTTAATTGTAATAATTTATCACTTTCTGATTTTGATTGATCAATTTGTTTTTTCAGTTGAAGAATTTCTTTATCTTTTGTTTGAATGTCTTTTTTAATTGTTTTTAATTCATTTGACAATTTATCATAATCTTCATATTTTTCTAAACGAAAAAATAATATAAAAATAAATGATGGTAATGATAAAAAAATATTAACATTCGAAGTAGAAATATCAAATTATTCGATGTCAAGATTTCAGATATTTTTGAGTTATTTATGCGCAAAATTTAAAAAAAATACAATACTATTGCCACTATTGGGCATTCATGCTAACGACTCTAACTACCGGTATACTTAAGAACTATTTAAAACTACTAACATTGAAACATCATAGACTAAAAACTTGAAATAGATGGCGTGTTTCTTAATAGTGTAGTCTATGGAAAATAGTCAGCTAAGTGTATTATTAGTCGTAATTATTTTTGCTACTATGGCGCTGAGATCTTATCATGAATTTCCTTATAGGAATCTCATTTTTGTGTCAATTCCCTTTAAAGTATCACCAAAGTCGTTCATATTCATTTTATCTAAAATGACCTTGGTAGATATATATATATGCAGTAATTCTTCACGAAAATAATGTCTGATTACAGAAGAATATACAGACAAACGGACATGCGTAGACAACACCAATATTTTCTACCGTTACAAACGTTATACATATCGAGTAAAATCAAGTGCTTGTGGCATCTAGTAGTGAAAATTAAAACAAATACATAAGTGCACTTTGTGAATTAGCCAATTATCAATATGACAATGATTTCACTCAAATATGTTTTCTTGAATTTAGATTCGTTTTCCGCTAATGTGATACTCAGATTTTCGATTAAAAGTTATAATTACTTACTAATATCTAAATTTAATTGTTTAATTTGCTCATTTAATTTATTTATATCTATCGTATACTGTTTCTTATTATTTTCCAAATCTTTAATCATTTGTTCATTCAATAATTTTAATTGATTATATTCATCAATATTATTATTATTGTTTTTATTTGATGATTGATTTTGATTTTGATCATCTTCTAAATATTTAAATTTAATAAATAAATCAGATATCTCATTCTCTAAATCAATCACCATCTTTTTTAATTGTAATTTTGTTGTTAAATCGGTTGGAATTTTTGGTGTACGTTTTGATTTTATTTGTTTTATGCTCAACGTTTTTAATTGAGCTAATTGTTCATTTAATTGATTCTTTTCGGTTTCAATTGTTTTTATTTGTTCTTTAAGTTGATCATTTTCATTTTTCAACTTGTTGGTTTTTAGTGCGGTTAGTACATTATTATCTTTATCAGATGTCGCAGCTGTTGGTAGTTTTTTACCAGTAGCGCTCAATAATTGTAATCGTTTATTTTCTTTTAGCAACTCATCATGATCGTGCTCTAAAGTTTTGATTTTACCGTGTAGAATTTGTGTTTCTTGTTCCATTAATTCTAATTGTCTTTTTAAATTAACTGTTGTTTTATCAGTGTCATCACTTGAAGATGATTTTTGTTTGTCTGCTAATTTCTTTTTTAATTCACTCAATTCTTGTTCTAACATTTTAATTTGTTTTTTATCCGCTGTAGTCGCTGTTGTTGTTGTAGTTGTCGTTGGTGATTTATACTTTTTCTCATGTAATTCTTTCACTTTTTTGTTTAACATTTCATTTTCAACTTCTAAATCTTCAACTTTGCGTCTTAAAACAGCAGCTTCCTGTAATTCAATTTATTTTGAGTAGTTTACTATGATTAAAAAAGGACTTCAAAATATTGATTTCTTAATAAATAGTCAGAAAAAATAAATATTTATGCAAAATAAACTCAATTTCTTGCAATAAAATTACATTAAAATTTAAAGTTTTTTTATTCCTGTGAGAACACTGCCTGCCATTTTGTTGACGTAATATTGGTATATAATATTGAGAGTATTGATATAACATATTGGGAACAAAACCTAACACTTTCAAATATTTTTTTACAAATTAAGAAATGCTTAGATCGAACTGATAGATGACAACTAAATAGTCTTGGTAACTTTCTTATTCGATTCGATTCTGTGTGAATTTCAGAATAAGAGATAGAATATTATGACCCTTTGGAGAACGCGAGAAACAAGATATATAGCAGAATTATTTCCATAGTTCACTTTCAAAGGGCATATCAAGGGAAACTCTTCCATTAAAACAATTTTAACATGTCTTAAGATTGACAAATCGAGTGAAATGTATGTGTCAAAATTTTTGTAAAAATATCTTTCAATATTTAATAGTTTCATCTTACCTGTTCATTTAATTCCAACAATAATTTTAATTCAGTTGGATCTTCTATATCAGAGATACCTTCATCTTTGTCAATCGATGATTCGGGTGACAAACGTGGAGTTGGACTTAATTTTCTACCTAAAAAATTAAGACCAGAATTTTTCATTATTTATCAATTTTTTTTTTTTTTTTTAATTATAAAATTCACCATTTTTATGGTGTATTAAAGAATTTATTCAAGTTAAAATTATTGTTTTACTTTAATAAAATAAAATTAAATATGGTAAACAACTTTACATACTGTAAAAATAGTTTACTTTATAATTTTAAACGGATATAAAAAAATTAAGTTATATATATATATATATATATATATATATATATATATATATATATATATATATATATATATATATATATATATATATATATATATATATATATATATATATATCTGGAAAAGAAAGGGGAAGGGAGGTAGGATGAAACAGTGAGTATTAACACAAAATATCAACAGTAAAATTAGTAATAATAGTGTTAGTATTTAGTTGTACAGGTACGTCATATTTAACAATACAAACTCTAGAAAATGGCTTAGATTTTGAATTTAGATAAAAAAATTAAAAAAAAAAAAGTATAAGTGTATTATAATCATGCGCATTAAAACTGCCATAATAAGACAAAGATAAAAGATACAAAACACACATACTTCTTGCCTTTGTAGCCATTTTCTTGAGTTGAAGTACCAATGATTCATTGTCATCTTCAATTCTAGATGTTTTCCTTCTCAAATTTTGCGCCTGTAATTAATCACAAACAAATAGATAATCAAAAACTATTCAAAACAATGTAAACAAACCTGGGGCCTTTGATGATGTTGATTGCAGTTGATCAACACCATCAAGACTGCCCGAAAATATTTGCTGTTGAAGTGATGGTAAAACAAATGGGAATGATAGTAAAGGTAACAAAAGTTGATTTGGTCTAGTTGTAAGAATTGTTTTGTTGAATAATTTTGTTGAATCATCAGTTTGTGTATAACTTGAATCTGATTGATTCTCAGTTTGGGTATGGTTTGAATCAACAGGTATTGTAAATTGTTGTCCAAAATCTTGTCTAAAATTATTATCAGTTTGAGAGTATTGAGAATCAACACTTGATCTAAATTGTTGTCCGAAATCTTGTTTAAAACTCTCAGTTTGTGTCGATTGATGTGAATCAATAGTTGATATAAATTGTTGTCCAAAATCTTGTGTAGAATTTTCAGTTTGAGTATGTTTTATATCAACAGACATTTTAAATTGTTGCCCAAAATGTTGTTTTGATATTGATTCTGTAATTGTTGCGACTGTTGATTGTTTTTTTGGCTCGTATTGTTGAAGATATTGTAGTTTGATTATAGATAATTGCATTTTAAACTAAATTAATGTTACATTAAATATTTTTATCATAGAAAATGAAATTTATTACAGTCGAATTTCGATAGTCAAATCATCAGGGAATTACCCAAAACTTCTCAATTAAAACTTGAGCTGAATTATGGTCTGAGTGCTTTTGGTCAGATTTGAAAAGAGTTTAAGGAATACAAATTTTGTCTTTTTTGTATGAATTGCAATCAAGCAAAGTATAGCTTTCTGGATTCTGGCGTCTAGGTATAAAGTCTAAAATTACAGTCTATGCGTCTGATGAAAGCATTCAACTAATCGAAATTCGACGGTATTTCGAACCAAAACCTTAAAAGAGAAAAAGATCCTTTGGCTCTATGATATTTTCCCAATCTATAACTTGCAGCAGTGGCTAGAGGCCCCATCTGAGTCAGCTTTGAAAAAATAGTTTTCTTACAAAAAATACAAAATTTCTTGTGAGGGAGAGATTGAGGGATTAAAGAGACCTAAATTGAATCACTTTAAGTTCATATAAACATTTAAAAAGGATCTAAAATCGCCGTGGGCATACACTGGCTACGTATTTCAATACAGATAATCGTTACGGAGCCGCTCCAAAGTCATCTTAAAGACAAAACAAACTCGCGTTGCAAACAGGATTTGTGTATTCGCACTAAAACGAAACACCAAACCCACCCAAAATAATCAATAAACTCGGCTATGTTTATCTGATAAACTCAAGTTGAAGACTTATTAATTTTCACAGATTATTGTTTTTCTAGATATTTCTGTAGCCCCAACATGTCAATTTGTTTTGAAATAAAATACCTCTTCTTCAGCAAATTTAAGTTGCTCTCTTAAATCAGCCTCCCGTTCAATGGAATCTTGTAAATCTCTGGCTAATTGTGCTGGATCATCTTGTGAATTTCCTCGTATTAATGATTCTCTTGATATTTTCTAATCAATTAACAAATAATTAAAAATTTTTATTTGTGCCTCAATGGACCCGTTTTATAATTAAAATACTTACAACAGTTGGAACAGTACCATCAACAGCTCCGGATGACGCCGATTTACCAATATTACCAAGCATTGGTGGTTTTTTCTTAGTCGAACTTACTTCCAACTTCAATAATTTATCATTCGTACTAAGTAATTGTTCTTTCAGTTGTGTCACTTGATCATTTGATTTGTTTAATTCATTCTCTAACTGTTTAATACGCTCAATATTACTTGTGGCTGTTGGAGAAACTCCACCACTATTTTGTAATTTCGTTTCTAATTCATTCTTAATTGTTTCTAATTCATCGATTTTACGTTCCGATTTACGTAATTTAAACGATAATATACGACAATTCTTTGAAGTTTGTTCTAATTCCTTCTTTAACGAAGTATATTCATCTGCCTGATCTTCCCTAAAGTTATCCTGCATTTCTTCAATTTCTTCTTCGAGATCTCTCATTTCTTTCTTCATATCTTCATTTTCATCCATTAATTCCTCGCACAATTGTTCAGCTGCTGTTAATTTCGTTTGTAGTTCTTGTACTAATTGTTTATTTTGTTTTGCTTCCGTTAGCTCACTTTCCAATTCTTTAACTTTTAATTGCAACGATTTTTTGTCATCTTGTAAATCCTCATTTAAAGTTTGCAATTCGTTCACTTTTTGTTGGAGTTTTAATAAATCCGTTTGGTTCGATTTATAAGCACGACTTGTTCGATCTGTCGTTGCATTGTTTGTGATTTTGCGCAATAATAAATCACTTTTTTCGCGTTCAATACGCTCACATTTTTGTTTCATTTGTTCTAACTCTTTTTTTAATGATTCTACTTGTTCGATCAATTCATTGTTACCAACTAACGTTGTATCTGTTCGATCTGTAATATCTGTATCTGCAATACTGATCGTATCCGTTGTATCTTCGGTACTTTTATTGAATGTACTTTTTGATTTGACTTGTATTAAAAATTGTACATCGTTTGATGTTTGTTCTTTGTCAAGTTCTTCCCTTGTTTTTATGACTGGTTTTGGTAATTCGGGTTTCGATTGTTCTTCTTTTCTTGTCTTTGCTGGTTCTGGTTTTGTTGTGGATGTTTTTGTGGTTTGTGTTTTGTTCGTTGTATTTGTTGTTGCATTTTTTTGCGCTTGCATTTTTTTCACACGTTCAGCTAATGAATCTGTTTTTTTGATTACTAAATCTGGTCGAATTAACGTCACTTCTGAAAACAAATAATTTCTCATTTATATTAAAATATAGTTAAATCAGGTTAAGGGAATTTACAAAAAGCTTGATCTATTTACAACCAAACAAGAAACGAATGCAGGGAAGAGCCGCTTGATAAATTTAAGAGTTCTAAATCAGTGTATCTTATACATTATGAAAATTTTCTTTAACCAACCAATAGAATTGTCAAGGCATAGAGAATAGAGCACCAAAAATCGTCACATTTCCAAACCTTTTTAATACTTAGAAATTTTTTTTAATTTTTTTTTTTTTTTGTTAAGAGATAAATTGAAACATTTTCAACTAAACTGGTACATTCTGAAATTTTCCGCTAGTTATACTTTTTACATTCTTAAACAGCCAAAAACATGCAAAGGCTCTTATAAAAATTTTATCTCTCCAAAAGACAAACCAATTACGGTACTCACTGGTCTTTAAAAATTCAACAAATTTGTGGACAAAATCAATCTTTCAGTGAATAATCTCTGTAGATATTATATTACTAATAAGGAGGAAAAAATCGGAGAAATTCATATTCTGTGTGAATGAGAACATCTCTCTCCCAAAAGATACCTTAATTTGAGATACACTACCATCAATACTGTCCTTAAGTTTATCAAGATTATAGGACTCCTGGCGCACCTTTTATTTAAAGGAGATGCTAAGCCACAAATGACAATATGCATATGCTTCATTTTTCTCAATTTGGCGACCATCTTTAAATATTCCGTGTACAGTTTCATGTATGAAAATATCTTCCTATATCCAATAAACATTTTATGAATTGTGGGATAATACTCACTATTTTCATTTTGTTGACCCGTATCAATTTTTGGTTGACTATCTAAAGACGATTGTTGTATTATAGTACGTTTCTTCGGTAATGGTAGATTATAATTGACATGATTAGACGCCAAAGCTCCAGTACTAGTTACATTATTATTTAAATGTGATAGATCTGGTGTTGAAGTCCATGATGTTACACCACCTCCACTATTCCCACTACCATCAATTATAGTATTTGAAGGATCACTTGTTGTATTACCACTGACACGTCGTGTACTCTCTTTATAATCATCTTGTACCGTTGATAAACTTGTACTAGATGCCCAATTTCTTGAATTATCTACATTATCACTACTATAAAAATTATCACGATTCCTGTAAAAAAAAAAAAAACACACACACACACACACACACACACACACACACACACACAAATTCCAATTAAAATAGAGGCACTTGAAAATGATAATATTGACAAATTGTCATGATACGTGTAGGCAAAATCTGTATACTAGATGTGCCTCTAGCCTCACGAAGTGTAAGTCAAAATAGGCGGTCAGATGGAAAAAATTTTTCTGTTAATATGTGTGAAAGTCTGTCAAAACCTGTGATAAGCACTTCTTCTTTTTGCAAACTTTCACCGAAAATGAAAAACCTTAACAGATTATTACAGAAAAAATTGTTTCCACCAAAGTGAACTATTAACTAAATGCGAGAAACTGACAAGGCTGAGAATAAAATAAGGTTCATTTACAGATTTAAGACTTAAAGCTATCACTGATCAAATCGAGTAAATAACAAGTGAAGATAACAACTAACAGAGTTAATTGTTTATATACTCGACATATTATTGAATATCATTGTTTAGACTATTTTAATTCATAAAATACTATAAATATCCAGTCTATATAGTTATATATACTTGTATAATAATATATATTATAATTACCAATATGTGATAAATAGCTAAATTTCAGCTCCTAACATTTTACGAAAAATTATTTCAAACAAAAGTTGTTTGTTTTCAATAAATAAACATTTTTTGTATTTGAATTTTTCTTCTATCTTTTATCGTTTAAAAGATGGGTCAAGGATCCATTGGACCAAATGGACCGATTTTTCTCATTCGCATGTACTTCATCTCACTTTTTATGTTAAGAATATATCATACGTCATTTCAGCTCGTAATCTCTTTTCGTTTTTGAGTTATCGTGATAACAGACGAACGTATCGAACTTCATATGAAATTTTTCAGTGAATACTTTCAGTTAAATTGAAGTTGTATAAGGACGAAGTTGCATGTTAATCTAGTTCTAATAATAGCGAAAAGATAAAGCAACAGATAACGAAATAATAATTTTTTCTGGAATGAAAGTAATTAATAAGTTTCACAGGTTCCACTAAAGATCAATAATACCAGCGAAACATAGTTAAGCCGAAAATCTTTCTTATCAACTTATGATTAATAGTCTATTACCGTGATGATAATGAGGAATTCCATGTAGATAAAGTTGGCGATGATATTGTAACATCATCACGTCTTAAATTACTGCTAGTGGTACTTCGTCTAATTGAATCATCTTCATCTTCTTTTCGTTTATTACCATGTTCTTTATAATCTCTGAAATAAGAAAAATCAAACATTATAAAAAGTAAATTAGTTAATTTTTTAATCATGTTGTATATACTGAAATCTACTGAGTATATTAAAACAAATCTGCTTGTGACGCGTTTGACAAAGCATATTACACGCTTTAACACAGAACTTTCGTTTACTACGATAAACATTGCCCGCCGAATTTCTTTCCATTGAAAAAACAGGGAAACAATATTAAAATAAACCTATATAGAATATAACACATACATCAATAACAATCAAATGTACATTGATAACCAATTATTGTTTTTTTTCTTTTTAAGATTTAATAGTGACGGATCACAATAAATGTTTATACACAATACTATTATTATACGTACACTATTGAATGTTCGGGTCTGAAACTCTGGATCCATCCGTTTTGGGCTTTTTGCGGGGCCAATGATCTCGAAAGATTCTAAAGCATTACCTGCTCTGGATGGCTCTGTTATCTGCACCTTGAACCAAACGGTATTCTGGCCTTCAGGTGATGGAGTGTTCTAAAGAGGATGTAGAGCACTAAAAGATCAAGGTGCAAGGAACGCAGCTATGGTTCCCCTCTTGTTATTATCTTAATTTTAATATTAATACCTTTAGTATTAAATCTTTTAAAATAAAAAAATAATATCACTTTATATTGAGTGAATTATTTTAGTGTTATATTCTACAGAATATAATATAATATAGGATTTTAATATTATATACCCCTTTTTCCCCTATAGAAAGTAATTTCAAAAACATACTGTACATTTTTATTCGGTATATGTATTTTTATTTTTTTCCCTTACTCCGAACCTATTAGGGAAATGTTACAAATAAAAGTTGTAAGTTTAAAGAAAATCATTGGAGCTATTTTCGATAAAATTAGGTAAAATCGAAAAAATTAGGAAAAATTAATAAACGCGCCTTATTTAAATTATTCCAGTGATAAGTTTCAAACGAATATCAAACACAAATCTAAGATAACAAATTTATATTTTTTCCCAAATTTCATAAATCAAAACTCTTTTGTATTATATAGATAAATACGTATTTCGATGAGAAAGTAGCCATCATCAGTTTGAATTAGTTAATAGTAATTATTCTCCGAGGAAATATCACTCGTTACTAATTTGATGACGGTTTTGATGCATGACTAGTTTGCAATCGAAATACGTATTTATAAAATACAAACAAAATTGATATAACAAATTTGGAACTTATGAAATTTGGCGAATATAGCTCTTTTGGTTTTAAAGACATCTTGATCAATTTGTAAGATCCGTTCTTTGGACTCAGCGAGCTTTAAACCGTGTATTTCGAAAATTTAATCCAAAAACATTATTCGCTTAATTGATTATAAGGTAAAAGCAAATAAAACAAATGAAGACGACCACTAGCAGAGTTAATTGTTTAGATACTCGGTATATGGTTCAGTTTCAATGTTTGAACTAATTTTAATGTTAATCATTCATAAAATACTCTTAATATACAGTCAATAAACAAATATAGAATAATAATATGTATTGCAATTATATATGTGGTTATTAGGTAAATTTGAGCTGAAATTGTAGCGACTCTAAACAGTTTACGAAAAAATTTCATTTTGTATGGTTCTATAGTCGGATCATGGATCGTGATGGATCCATCGGATCCACTGAACCGAACTTTTACTCATGCACTAACTTGATCTTACTTTTTATGCCTAATTACGTCACCAAAACTTCAACACACTATCTTTTCGTTTTTTTAATATACTCTGACTGATTGTATTTCGTTTGTCTGTATTTCGATTATAAAAACATATTGTTTATTTGAAAAATATTATTTTTTATTTTTTTAAATATGGGTCAAAGAACCATTGTGCAATTTTAAAAGTTCACGAAATTACTATTTCAACTACGTTATAAAAATTTACGCACGGTTTTATCTTTTTCGTTTTATCATTTACACACACCAAAATGGATTGAATTCGATTACTTATAAACTTTAGATTAAATTTAATATACCCTCATAAATTTATAAATAGGACATATAATATATATATATATATATATATATATATATATATATATATATATATATATATATATATATATATATATATATATATATATATATATATATATATATATATATATATATATATATATATATATATATATATATATATACAGGGTACAAAAAAGCAAAAATAAACAAATATTCAATCAATTCAAATAACTTGCCAAAAATTTTTACATATGTTTAAAGGTTTACAAATGTTAACATATCAAGCATTAAAATTACTTTTCAAAAAAAGGCAAAAAATAATAATAATAATAAAATCACAAAACACGTGACAAGCTTTTTTTAGTTAAATTTTTAAGCACACTAGCGCTATAAAAATTTATTTTTAAAAGACTTACCTAAAACAACGCTTACATCTTGTTGGCCAACGTACTTGTGGATGGAAGCCTAATGGACATAATGGATCACCTTTCACTGTTGGATACAAATGATGCATTCTTGCTAATTAATTTTGAAAAAAATCCTATCTAAATCTGTAAAAGGAATTTTTTTAATTAGCCCTAGACGATGAATTATCAAATTAAGACGTAATAAAATTCTTTAAAACACTTCTATAGCATTTAATAAATTTTACTTAATTATTAATTAACTTAAAAAATATCGATTAATTTAATTTTTCGTAATTAAAATTATAATTGGATTTGCATTATTTTACAAAAAAAAAAAAAAAAAAATTAATTAATAAATAAATAAAAATTTAATATTAAAAGAAGTTTATTAAAATATTTAAAAGCTTACTAACACTATAACAAAAACACAAAACTATCATTATTCGATTTATAAATAGACCTATCTCGAGAGTCCGAAATCGTTACGAATTTATATATTCGTTACGTATCGTTTCAATCACTTGAAAATATACAAGGTGTACGAGAAATGCTGTACAGTTCAAAGTTTAACAGGTGAGTACAATTAATATATTAAAAAAAAAAAAAAATAGGACATATATACAACACATATTTTCTAGACTTTTTCCGATTAGTCACCAACTATCCGACCACTTTCGAAGTCGGCGACTATTCGGTAAAGAGCATCAACTATCTGGCTTTAAACTTTGTAAAAATTTCTTAATAAAATTTATTTAGTAGGTATTAAAATAAATATAAACCTTGATTTTTAATTAATATAATATTAGTTTTATTTTAGAATGAAATTGAATGTACAGAATGTACTGTAAAAAGAAAAATTTTGTGTAATTCTAATCATCTTTCTTAAAAACTAAAACAATCAGGTTGGTTATAAATCAACTAAACAAATTAAATTTGACATATACAAAAATGTCTGCTTTAATTTTTTTGCAATGATCGAATTGGCCAAATAAATGGATGGTCACCCGGCCGACTAATCACTTAGCCTATTAATTTCATGATTGGTACAATTCTAATATTTTTTCTAATAATATAAATTTCCTTCAAACTTTTTTACATTTTTAAGATAAACATTTTGTGAAATTTTTTTTCTCGAAATTTTAAAAATTGATCCATTGTAAATCTAATATTTCTGTGATCCTTCACAATCAACGTTAACTTCGTTGATTCCGAAATTAATAATTTAAATTATGTGTGTAAGTAAAACTATATACAGCTCACGCTACGTGAAAAAAAAAAAATTTTAATTTGAAGTTTTGTTAGAATTGTAGATAAAAAGGAACTATTTTTAAGTCAACGGTTCCACGTTTTGTAAAATTAGTATAAAAAAAATTGTTCCTTTTTATACTATTCTAATTTTGAAGAAGCATGCTGCAAAATGAGAGCAAGAACGGTCATTAATTAGAATGCGATTAAAGTTATCAATTGAAATAAAACGCATTAAGAAGCCCAATTTCCAATGGTTCTATCTTCTACACTTTGAATTCGATTTATTTCAAATTATGGAAGAATATTCTAGACATATTGTACTATGTAATAATTATTAAAAAAATCGATTTGATATAATTTTCAAACGTCATTTGAATAATAATTTAAATACACAAAATACGCAGTAAAGACAGTTATGAACAAATTTGTTGTATAAAAATATGTATTGTTATTAAGTGTGTTAATTAATTGATTTGTGAGTTGAAATTTTGTGGTATCTAAACAGTTTATGAACTCAAATGTGTTTCAAACAAAAGTTGAATGTTTTTAAGTAACAAATCATTTTTTTATTTGCGTTTTTGTTCTAACTCTCACAATTTAAATTAGATGAGGTCATTAATCCATGGGATTTAAACAAATATGTTGTTCATTCATTTTTTTTCTATGGTTAAAACCATATCGGAAAATTGGAAAAATGTATAATTTTCCTATTATAAACCGAAAAAGAAGAAAATTTGTTAAAAAAATAAAAAATTATAATTTTTGTCGATATTTATCTAAAACTTTCTTATTAGGACATTAAATAGAAAAATCGATTTTAATCAATATTATCCGATTTTTGAAAGTTGAAAATTGAATACACAAATATTAATATAAGAAATTTTATATCCGTCACATTATTTGAATAAAAAAAAACTTATTTTAATCCACCTCCCTGCCCTTCGTACCAAAAAATTAAGAACAGTTATGACATTAAAAAAAAAATAAATAAAAATAAAATAAACACGTCAAATTTTCGAAAACACTTTATTTAATCACAATTCCGACTAGTTTTTTTGTTTTTTGTTTTTTTTTTTTTTTTTTTTTAAATCTACTATTAAATATTTCGCATTATTTTTCCGGTACACCTTGTATTATATCTTTAGAAAATGTGGTACACCTAAAAGATATATTTAAGTAAGATTGATGATACACTCACATTGTTGAAATCGTTTGTCCTACTTATTAGTATTAATTATTAATCAATATTAATTAATAAATTAATTCACTACTTACTAATTAATATTACAAAAAAATCGATAATTAATATAAATCATTTATTTCAAAAATGATTTTTTACATTTTTTTTTTTTTTTTTTAATTTTTATAATCGTTTTTTAAAACATCGCGTTGTACAATAATTTTATATCTAATAAAAGTAATAACAAAAGTGGACGTTGTGTTTCTAATGAACAAACGTCGCGACGCTCGTAATCAACCATATATACAAATGTAATAATTATTTTAAATTGTAATAATAATAACATGTATAGACGGACGGACACACACGGAACCTACTGTTTTATTTTTACTTTACTAGTTAGTATTATAATTTGAAATATTTCTAAAAGGTCTGAATCGCATCGATTCGTTATTATTCGTTTTTGTATTATAAAAGTATACATTTAAAAGTGTCTTATTAGCGGTCTAGTCACTTAATCACTAATCACTTTTTAGTATTTGAAATGTATTTGATTAGTCCATAGTATTATTTGTTAATAGTTGCAGTACAGGATGATATTCAATGATTGATGATATAAAATATGGTAAAATAATCCAGTTATCCATAGCTGTTAGAAGTACACTCCTTTATACAAGCTGTTAACTTAAATTATATGTAAATTACATCGTATTTTTTTCAATTTTCGAGCACAAATAACTCAAAAGATACTTATCCAATGCTTTTAGTTTGCATAATTTAGATATGAAAACAAAGAGCTTTGTCGAAGAGATTCACTCGAAAAAAAACATTGCTAAATATTTAATTCAAATTTTGATTTTTACCTTTCAGGAAAAACTCCTCGACAAGCCATCCGTATTCATGTCAATATTGTGCATACCAAATTTCATAACATTTGGGTAATTATTCATGTATATAATTTATATCAGCAGCTTGATAGAAGCACACTCCTTACATAAAGTGGCATTCAGAGCCATACTTTCTAATTATTTATTATAAATATGTTAAATTTGACCAAAAATTAAAAAAAAAATGTTATAGATTTAGTAGGATTACATACATTATTTCAAAAAAATTGGATAAAATTTGCGTGTGGGAAGAGAGTTCTGAGGTAAAAATCATACAAAATAAAATTTAAAAAAAATACAGTCGAATTGAATACGTCGTTTTTTTGGAATCGGTTAAAAATATTTAATAAACAATATATTATAATAAAACATCTAAATACGTAATGAAATACAAATTAACATTTTTATTTTTAATAACATTACAAGCAATATATATAACATGATAATTAGTATTTTGCCTATAATTATTATTAAAATATAAAACAATCTATTATATGCATAAAAATAATTATTATATTATATAATATACTATATTATTTATTTATTAATGTTTTAAATAATATGTTTACCTTAGGCTTAGTCAATTTCAAATAAATTAAAATTAAACAATGTCTCTCAATTGATTTTTGTTATCAAAAATTTACAAATTTTAATGGACAAATAAATTAATTGCAATGTATAATTTAATATATTATAATATTTTTTTATAATTTTATGTATAGTATTTACACAATTAAATTTTTTAGCTATTATTTATATCTGTTTTATTATATTTATTCAACAATAGAAATTTCATTTTTAAATAATTGAATTATTGCCATAAAATAAATTTTATATCAAATCATATGAAAGAGCGGTAGTGGACAACAACACAAGTGCACTCTACCGTTTTATAAACATAAATAAAAGCCAAACCAACAAATCATCAAATTGAACCAATCAGAATGAACCAAATCACATATACGACAAGCACATGATAAAGAAACACACATAATTTTGAAACGACTAAATGAGACGAACATAACAACAAGAAATTTAGTATAACAAGTTGGCTAATTTGATACCGGTAAAAAAATAGACGTGTCTTATGTTTTAAACGTGAACATACTAAAATAAAATCAGTGAAAATGATTTTAAAATTAGGTAAAATATCATTTATATGAAAATCATAAAAATATTATTTTGATTTATTAATTTTAGATTGTAACATCGTAAAGTTTGTGTTATTTGTGTGTTTATGTCAAAGAGTTTATGGTTTATATCCATCAAGTTCAGAGGTTGTTGATTTAACAGCAGCAAATTTTGATAGATTAGTTTTACAATCGGATGCTGTTTGGATTGTGGAATTTTATGCACCGTGGTGTGGACATTGTCAACAACTTGTTCCAGAATATTCCAAAGCAGCGACTGCACTCAAGGTAAATACATCCATTTATTCCAAGTGCCAACTCGACGACTTATTAAATTAAAATAATATACATAAAAAATTTGATATATTGCATGTTTTTTCTTGATGTTATACAAATCAAGTACAAACATCGTACATTCTAACCCTTTTCTTTCATAATTTGGAGTAATCAGACTTCCAAGTGATGTTAATGAAATCATCAATTTTTATACACAATACTTGCACAAATTGAATAAGAATTGGATGTATTTTTTGAAAGAGTTATTGTTAAAATTATCTCACATTTAAATTATTGGGAGGTGTTTCTACCCACGCCTTACTGTTTAAGTTTTTATGAAAGTACAGAAAATGGTCTATTTAATAGTTTGTATAGTTAAGTTATGCATTTTTAGATGGTGTTCAAAAAATTTATTGGAATAGTTCTTTTCTCAATCAAAACTTGGGTTTTGCAAAAAAAATTTTCTTTTCTTTCTAAAAGAAATGTCTATCCAAAATTGATAAAAAGTAAATATTTAACGATTTGTGTCAACTTTACTAAATAGGGCTATATGATTGTTTCAGAAAGTCTCCAATATCCCTTCTTCAAATACTGAATCTGCTTGAACAATTTCCTATAACCCAAATTTTTGTAACATATTTCGAAAGTAATTAAATTTTCGGTTTTAGGGTGTTATAAAAGTTGGTGCAATCAATGTCGATGAACATAAATCCATTGGTAGCAAATATGGTGTCCAAGGTTTTCCAACAATTAAAATCTTCGGTGCCGATAAGAGTAAACCAGAAGAATATCAACAAGATCGTACAGCCAAAAGTATAATTGATGCTGCCTTCTCCGTAGCACGTAAAAAGGTAAATGTCCAATTATCCGGCGGTAACGGAGGTAAAAAGAAATCCGATAAAAACAGAGATGATAGTCATGATAAGTCACATGACAACAAAGATGTCATCGAATTAACTGATAAGAACTTCGATGAAGTCGTTTTAAAATCCGATGATATTTGGTTAGTTGAATTCTACGCACCATGGTGTGGACATTGTAAGAATTTAGAACCAATTTGGGCTAAAGCTGCTACCGAACTTAAAGGTAAAATCAAGGTTGGTGCTTTGGACGCAACGGTGCATCAACAAACCGCAAGCAGATATCAAGTTAATGGCTACCCAACTATTAAATTTTTCGATAAGAACGATAAAACTTTGGTCGAAGATTACACCGGTGGTCGACGATCTGCATCTGAAATCGTCAATTGGGCAATGGATAAATATGTTAATACATTACCACCACCAGAAATTCATGAATTAATCGATGAGAAAGTGTTAAACGAAGTCTGTGATAAAGATAAAATCCAATTGTGTATTATCTCAATCTTACCCGACATTTTGGATTGTCAATCAGAGTGCCGTAACAATTATATAAGCACACTTAAAGAAATCGCTGGTAAATTCAAAACAAAATTATGGGGTTGGTTGTGGAATGGTGCATTGAAACAACCAAATATTGAAGAAGCTTTTGAAATGGGGGGTTTTGGATATCCAACAATGGTTGTTGTGAATTTTAAAAAAATGAAATATTCACTTTTTAAGGGATCATTTTCAAAGGATGGTATTTATGAATTTTTAAGAGATTTAGCATTCGGTCGTGGTGCAAATATTTCACCGATTAAACATTCAGAGATACCTAAAATCGAAACTATTGAACCTTGGGACGGTTTAGATGGGCAATTACCCGAAGATGATGACATTGATTTATCAGATGTTGTCTTAGATGAAAAAGATGAACTGTAAATTATTTAATTAAATCGTTAATTACTTCGGTGAATTGAAATATAAACGAGCATCTTTTATATATTATTTTTCTAAACATATTATTCTTAGAAATGAATTTCATCATCATTAAAAGAAATGTATTAGCAACCAGTTAAACGCACAACAGTTTTTATCACATCTTCGTCAGCCTTCCAAAATCTTTTTAATATCAAGAGCTCTTTAATTGTGAACAGCAGGGATAAGAAACGAATTCTTTTATAACATCGGTAGGTAAATTTTGTTTGATGTCTCTTAAATTTTACACACAAATTTGGATAATTGTGTTACTCTTTTAATTATTTAACCGAAAGACGTAGAGCTCTTGAGATCGATTCTTTTACGTAACTTCTAATTCAATCCTCCACAAAAAATGGTTTAATCCTTACTCTAAGTGTTGTCAATTATTAAGAATTATATCAAATTTTTTGGGCCATATAATATATAATTTGAAGAATTTTGGAAGGCCTTTTTCACAATATTTTATACAAATTGTGAATATGAAATGAATATTTTCATCTATTGTGTTCTTATGGAACGGTTGTCGACTCTAAATGGTCTTCCATAAATTGTTTATGCAAGGCGAGAACTCTGAAGATTTTATATTTTAATCCTCCCTAAAGATTGCTCTCAAGACTGGTGAAATACAAAAATACTGATTGTTCTTAACATTTCTATTATTACATTTTCATTTGATTAGATCATCGAAATTCGTTTTTATTTAAAAATCCACCCACGTAATTAATTGAATTGTTTACTAATTAGTTTAATTTTTTTTGGTCAATTGTTTTCATATTTTTAATTATAAATTAATTTAAGTTGGCTGTAAAAACAAACATTTATCTCATAAATACATAGACTTTATATTTTACTTAATTAATTAAAAATTTGAATGGTATAAATGAATGTGTGAGTTAATTAATATTAATTAATTTAAAATAAATTAATAATTTGAATAGAACTACTTCCTTTCTACTATAATATTGATGTCAATGTAAATTTATATAAGTGTATAAAAAAAATGTTGTAAAACTGTTAAAATCAAATGTGTACAACCAACCCCCCAACGATGTATAATGTAACTTTTTTTATAATATAAAAGAAATTCGTAATAAAATCAAAATAATTATATTAATTGATGAATTTTTATTATAAAATCTTTCGCCTGTTGGAAATAATATCAGGAAGTGAATTTTTGAAAAGTGAATTGGTGAAAAAAGTTGCATACCGAATTCCGATTATACTAGAATTTGATTTTTACCTTAAAATGTCTTCGAAAAGCAGTAGGTTTTCATGTCAATATACTTATAAGTTTTTTGTGCGAAATCGAAAGAAATATATTGTATATTACATGTTATTTATGTCAACAGCTGCTTTTTTGTATACATACTGGAAAGATGTGGTTTTTTGCAATACGATCAAGGTTAAATTAGAGCCGGATTTAACGTTAGTGCCGCCCCTAGACACTGTGCAAAACACCACCCTACCACCGAAATTTTACATAAAATGAATAAATTTTCTATATAATACAATTTTGAAGTAGGACTTTTAGCAATCGGCTGAAAGTCGAAACCTTTAAAAATCTTCTAGAATGAACGATCTTGTAGTTTAAAAGTTATGTGGAGCTTACATGCTTGTAAGAAATGGGTTCTAGAACCTTAAAACGCCGATATCTAATGACAACCCCCTTAATCCAAATTAAATAAAAATCAATAAATTGAAAATTTTAATTTTGATAGCGAGAAATTAAAAATTATGAATTGAAATAATTCTTAAATAGCCATTATCACTGAAACTTTTTCGTATTAGAAACTCTGTTGTCATAGTCGCACTTGATCACAGAGTGTAGAGACACTTAGATTTTTTTTAATAAAGAAATTTTCACTTTTATAAGCAAAAATATTGTTTTGTTTTTTTTTTTTTTTTTAATATTTTTTCGTGGGTAATTAATAAATTAAAAGTTGAAATGTGTGTGAAATGAAATAATCACGGCAAATAAGGTAAAATTAAAGTTTTCTTTTGACATCACTCGCCTTTTTTCTGTCCTCTAAGAAGATGCGATTTGTTTTTTGTTTTTTTGTCTACAGCTTACAGAACTACTAGTTAGATATGAAATGTATTTGGTAAGTGAACTGTTTATATCATTTGAAAGGCTATTTTATCTAACGAGTAAAGAAAATAAAGGTGATCTAGAGTGTAGACACTCTTAGATTTTTTAAAATTAAGAATTAATTTTAATTATAAGTAAAAATTTTGTTTTTTTGAAAATATTTCGTCGTGGAAAATTAATTAACGCTTTAGAACCCAGGAACATTTTTTGTAAAATATTTATTAAAATTATAATTTCCGTGTATAACATACAAGTCTTAAAAACAATAAATTTAATTTTTTTTAAACATTTAATTACAAAATTGTAGTCCTTTAAATAATAGGTGCCTACAAGTACCATCAGGAATAAAAAATCTCGCCTGTGATAATTAAAATTAGGAAAAACTTGATTATTTTCAATAAATGAATTAGAACAGTATGTTTATATAAAGGTTTATTCACAAAAAATACAATTTCATGAAAAACCGAAAATGTTATTTCTTAAAAAATATGATAAACAAAAAATACATATTCTTTTACAATAAAATTATAAATAGGAACATAAAAATTATCACAGTTAGTTCATGTTATGATATCCAATGGAGCGATTCTTCTTCTCATTGCAACAAAGAAATACTCCACATGTATTACACTTACTATGCGGACGCGATTGCAAGGCTTTTGCGGTGCACATCTCACTACGGCTCCTGTTTTCAACATATATCACCCAGTGATTACCTCGATTGCCTAAGCGTATTTCATCTGATACGCTGTTTATATCAGCGGTGCTGATTTTTCGTGAACGTCGATTCATACCATAAGATAGATTTTTTTAAATTAAGAAATTTTCACTTTTATAAGCAAAAATATTTTTTTTTTTTGAAAATATTTTTTCGTGGGTAATTAATCAATTAAAAGTTGCAATGGGTGTGAAATGAAATAATCAGGGCAAATAAGGTAAAATTAAAGTTTTCTTCTGACATCACTCGCCTTTTTTCTGTCCTCTAAGAAGATGCGATTTGTTTTTTGTTTTTTTGTCTACAGCTTACAGAACTACTAGTTAGATATGAAATTTATTTGGTAAGTGAACTGTTTTTATCATTTGAAAGGCTATTTTATTTAACGAGCAAAATCGGATAAGAAAATAAAGGTGATCGAGTGTAGACACACTTAGATTTTTTTAAATTAAGAAACTTTAACTTTATAAGCAAAAGTGTTTTTTTTTTTTTTTTTGAAAATATTTCGTCGTGGATAATCAATAAATTAAAAGTTTAGAAAGTAAAAATTTATTCTAGTTGGGAAAACCTCAGGAAACATGGCAGACAGTAAAGACAAAAACAAATGATTGTTTTCTTTGATAACAAAAAGAAGATAATTGATGAGTGCTGCTCCATATAATCCAAATTTGAAACTACGTACATTTATGTGTCAATATATAGACCTTTTCATTTTAAAATTTGTTTCGTACTGTTGACAATAAGTTTGACAAAGATAGAAAATATTTGCTTTTCATTTTATTACATTAGTTTTTTGACATTCTGTCCGAAACAAAAACGAATCAAAAATTAAAATGAAAAGCCCTATTAAATAAATGTATTATTCTTGTTATTCTGTCAAATTAAAATAAACAAATGTTGATTAATAAAGAAATTACAAATAAATTTTATAAATAAACAATTAATTATAATAATTATTAAATCATATTTGACAATATAACTAAATAAATATTATTTATAAATAACAATAAAAAAAGTGATTTTTTTAACCTCAACTAAAATTATAAGTTATTTAATTCTAGAATTAAATCGATGTTTAGCAAAATAAATATGAAATAATATTTAAATATGAGTTCAATAATGAATGTTGATTGGTTTCATAATAAATTAACACGAACTGAAGCTGAAACTTTACTTAAAAATAGTAAGTGTTGATAAATTATTCGATTATTTTTTATAACATAATTATAAAATGACAAATTTTTTATAGATAAAACAGGTAAAGGTACATTTTTGGTACGTGAGAGTAATTCATCTGTTGGTGATTATGTATTATCAGTTTTACATTCGAATAATGAAGTGATACATTATCAAATTCGTAAACATGGTGACGATGCCTTTTTCTCAATTGGTAAGTAAAAAAATTTTTTTAATGAATTTTCCAAAAAGGTGAAAACAATAAACGTTTCAAATTTGAATTTATGTTATTATTATCAATAAATCTCTACCTTTGTGCTTTGTTTGTAATATAATTGCTTATTACAAGAATTATAGAGGTTTTATTTCATCATCACTAAAACTCTTAGATGGTGGACGAACTTAAAATTATTAATACTATGTAACTACAAAACTGTTTACTGCTCAAAATCGTTTTAAAACTATTTTAATATTTAATAAGATTTTGAATCAATACTACATGACAATTAATAAAACAGTACTTAATAATACTCATGTTAGTTCCCAAAACATAGTTTTTATCTTTCTAGATTAGAAATCGTTACGCTAAAAGTTTTTTAAGTTGAAATTTCGGATATCGATCAGATTATCTTAAAAAAAAAAAAAAAAAAAAAAATACACAAATATTAACTAACAGGAAAAATTAGTGATTTAATTTAGAACGTTGAAAATTTTTTCGCACAATTTGAAGGGAATATTTTACTCCCCTATAAACGTTCTTTGGTATGATTTCCATGGTTGGTGCATTTTTCTAAACAAGAGCAGCTTTTATGAGACAATGTATTTTTCTTCACTGTAGAGTATTAAAACAACTAACTGACTAACTTTAATTTTATTTGTTATTAGATGAAGAACATATAATTCATGGATTAGATAGTTTAATCGAACATTATCAACAATTACAATTTATCAATAACAATAATTCAAGTACAAATAATAAAATAGAACCAGAATTAAAATATCCAATACAGGGTAATCCACCACCATATTATACACGACGGCATGGGCAAACGAATTTATTTCATCGTGCTACGGAACGTAGTGGTTATAACGTGGTACGAGAAATGTTAAATCGTGGTTATTGTAGTATCGATGCAAAGAATCATGATGGACAGACAGCGGCTCATATAGCAAGTCGTAAGGGTGATAATGAAATTTTAAGGAAATTAATTGAAAATGGTGCCAATATTAATTGTGTAGATGCAGCTGGATGTACTCCATTACATGTAAGTATAAACGTGAGTATAAACAACCAGCAGCTAAGACGAGTAAAGATGAATGGTATCATGGTACGTTAGATCGAAATGAAGCCAATCAAATATTTCATAAGTATGGTAGAACACAACCGAATAATGTTATTCAAGATGGTACATATTTAGTACGATATAGTGAACGAAATAATAATGCGAATGATTCACAATCGAATATTTCTAATGGGAATTATGTACTTACTATGATGGCACAGAATAAAACGTATCATTATATAATTGCAAGAAAGGTAAATTTTTTAAATCATTTATTTTAATTTGAAATTTTTCGTTCACTTTTCGTTCAAATCTCTCGAACAAACCAACCGATTTTAACCGGATTAGCCGTGATCGACGTGGTTTATCAAGGTTAAGCGTTGATTATTCCAAAAAACCCACATTAAAAAAAATTTTGTTCTTAGTTTTTTGAAATTTCTCAAAATCTACCAGTCTGAATCGATCCATATCGTCTTCAAAATCTAAGTTTGGTCAAGCCTTTTCGAATGGCATCAACTCCGATGAAATCGGTCGACCGTTCAAATGTTATAAGCGGTTCACATACTTTCACATACACACATTCATACAGACATAGTGACAACCTCGCAGGGGTAGTCAAGGAAGCTTTCTGTAACCTCAAAACGTCGAGATCTGATGTAAACTCAATTTTTAAAAATCTTCGATTTTGTTAGCGGGAAGTTAAAAATGTTATAAATTTAGTAGAATTACATACTTTAATTTCAAAAAAATTGGATAAAATATGTGGGAAGAGAGCAAGAGAGCTCTGAGGTAATAATCATAAAAAATAAAATTAAAAAAAAAATACAGTCGAATTGAATTCCTTTTTTTGGAATCGGTTAAAAATATTAAATAAACAATATATTATAATAAAACATCTAAATACGTAATGAAATACGAATTAAAAATTTAATTTTTAATAACATTACAAGCAATATATATAACATGATAATTAGTATTTTGCCTTTTTAATTATTATTAAAATATAAAAATATCTATTATATGCATAAAAATAATTATTATATTATATTAATGGTAGAGAGCTTTAATTTGTGGTATTCCATAGTATTAATTGTATTAGGTGGATAAATAAATTTATTTACACACTTCAATTTTTGTATTATTTTGCTTAACCACTTTACTTTATTAATAATTACGCGACATGTTTCGGATGTTACGCATTTGAATATGGAGTAACATCCGAAACATGTCGCGTAATTATTAATAAAATAAAGTGGTTAAGCAAAATAATACAAAAATTGAAGTGTGTAAATAAATTTATTTATCCACCTAATACAATTGATATTATATTATATATATTGTCTATTGTATTCTGAAAAATATAAATTTATTTATATATTTTTTCTTAATAATATATTTACCTTAAGGTTAGACAATTTTAAATAAGTTAAAATTAAACAATGTCTATCAATTGATTTTTGTAATAAAAAATTTACAAATTTTATTTTGCAAATAAATTAATTGCAATGTATAACACTTAATATATAATATATTTTATTACAATTAACTTTTTAAGCTATTATTTTTGTCTGTTTTAGTATATTTATTCAACAATATACATTTCATTTTTAAATATTTGGAATGTTTTCCATAATATAAATTTTATATCAAATCATATGAAAAGGCGGTAATGGAAAACAACACAAGTGCACTCTATCGTTAAATAAACATAAATAAAAACTAAGCAAACAAACAATAAAATTGAACCAATCAGAATGACCCACATCACATGTTGGATAATTTGTTAATGGTAAAAGACGTAAACGCGAACTAACTAAAATAAAATCAGTGAAAATGATTTTAAAATTAGGTAAAATATCATTTTTATAAGAAAACCCTAAAAATATTAATTTAATTTATTAATTTTAGATTACAAGATCGTAAAGTTTGTGTTATTTGTGTGTTTATGTCAAAGAGTTTATGGATTATATCCATCTAGTTCAGAGGTTGTTGATTTAACAGCAGCAAATTTTGATAGATTAGTTTTACAATCGGATGCTGTTTGGATTGTGGAATTTTATGCACCGTGGTGTAGACATTGTCAACAACTTGTTCCAGAATATTCAAAAGTAGCGACTGCACTCAAGGTAAATACATCCATTTATTCCAAGTGCCAACTCGATGACTTATTAAATTAAAATAATATACATAAAAAAATTTGATATATTGCATGTTTGTTCTTGATGTTATACAAATAAAGTACAAACATCGTACATTCTAACCCTTTTCTTTCATAATTTGGAGTAATCAGACTTCCAAGATGATGATGTTAATGAAATCATCAATTTTTATACAGCAAACGAGCTTAATTTCGTAACTTTCTAGTTAACCTTAATTTTATTACAAGTACAAATTAAATAAGAATTGGATGTATTTTTTGAAAGAGTTATTGTTAAAATTATCTCACATTTAAATTATTGGGAGGTGTTTCTACCCACGCCTTATTGTTTCTATGAAAGGAGAGAAAATAGTCAATATAATATTTTGTATAGTTAAGTTATGCGTTTTTAGATGGTATCTAAAATTAATACAAAGAAAATATTTTATTGTCGTTTTTAAAATACTGTATATATATATATATATATATATATATATATATATATATATATATATATATATATATATATATATATATATATATATATATATATATATATATATATATATATATATGTCATTGGATTATTTTTTAATCCAATTTAAATACTAGGATATTTCATTTGATACCAAACATGATGCATTTCTCATGAATTTTCATTACCTAAATTCTATTGCGGTGTTATGTGAGAATCTAATTGGTGGATTGTTGAGGCGAATATGATGCCTAATGTATATTAAGCGAGTACTCGATCAAATAAAGTCTACGCGAGAATAGAGCATATTTTGAATCAACTGAACGTTTACGTCGCCTGTTGTAAACTGGGCATAATGATTCCTCATATGTTGAATGTATACCAAAAATTATGGCACCGTGAAGGAAAATTTACACAGACGTACATATTAACGTAACTTATTTTAACGTAATCGGGTTAAAATAACAAATTGGGAAGGCATTTCCTTAGTAAATAGCCACATGGGATATTGATGGAGACCATTCGAGATGTTAAAATAAAAAAAAATAAAAATGCCTCATTAACCTCAAAATTAAAGTTGCTAAGCTTTAAATTAACTGATATTTCGAATAGGTTGGAATACTGAATCTGCTTAAAGAATTTCCTATAACCCAAATTTTTGTTTAAGAGATTTCAAAAGTAATTTTAATTTTGTTTTTAGGGTGTTATAAAAGTTGGTGCAATCAATGGCGATGCACATAAATCCATTGGTAGCAAATATGGTGTCCAAGGTTTCCCAACAATTAAAATATTCGGTGCCGATAAGAGTAAACCAGAAGAATATCAACAAGATCGTGCAGCCAAAAGTATAATTGATGCTGCCTTCTCCGTAGTACGTAAAAATATTTATGTCCAATTATCCGGCTGTAGCGAAGGTAAAAAAAAATTTGATAAAAACACAGATGATTTTCACGATAATTCATACGACAACAAGGAAATTATCGAATTAACCGATAAGAACTTCGACGATTTCGTTTTAAAATCCGATGATATTTGGTTAGTTCAATTCTACGTACCATGGTGTGGAAATTGTAAGAATTTAGCAGCAATTATGGCTGAAGCTGGTATTGAACTTAAAAGTGAAATTAAGATTGGTGCTTTGGACGTAAGGGTGTATCAACAAACCGCAAGTAGACATAAAATTAATGACTACCGGAACGATAAAACTTTGGTCGAATATAACACCGGTGGTCGACGATCTGCATCTGAAATCGTCAATTGGGTAATGGATAAATATGTTAGTGCATTACCACCACCACCAGAAATTCATGAATTAATCGATGATAAAGTGTTAAACGAAGTCTGTGATAAAGATAAAATCCAATTGTGTATTATCTCAATCTTACCCGACATTTTGGATTGTCAATCAGAGTGCCGCAACAATTATATAAGCACGCTTAAAGAAATCGCTGGTAAATTCAAAACAAAATTATGGGGTTGGTTATGGAATGGTGCATTGAAACAACCAAATATTGAAGAAGCTTTCGAAATGGGGGGTTTTGGATATCCAACAATGGTTGTTGTGAACTTTAAAAAAATGAAATATTCACTATTTAGGGGATCATTTTCAAAGGACGGTATTTATGAATTTTTAAGAGATTTAGCGTTCGGTTGTGGTGCAAATATTTCACCGATTAAAAATTCAACGATGCCTAAAATCAAAACTATTGAACCTTGGGCGGGTTTAGATGGGCAATTATCCGAAGATGATGACATTGATTTATCAGATGTTGTTTGGGTTGTGAAATACTATGCACCGTGGTGTGAACATTGTCAACAACTTGTTCCAGAATATTCAAAAGTAGCGACTGCACTCAAGGTAAATACATCCATTTATTCCAAGTGCCAACTCGACGACTTATTAAATTAAAATAATATACATAAAAAAAATTTAATATATTGCATGTTTGTTCTTGATGTTATACAAATCAAGTACAAACATCGTACATTCTAACCCTTTTCTTTCATAATTTGGAGTAATCAGACTTCCAAGTGATGTTAATGAAAACATCAATTTTTATACACAATACTTGCACAAATTGAATAAGAATTGGATGTATTTTTTGAAAGAGTTATTGTTAAAATTATCTCACATTTAAATTATTGGGAGGTGTTTCTACCCACGTCTTACTGTTTCAAGTTTTTATGAAAGTACAGAAAATGGTCTATTTAATAGTTTGTATAGTTAAGTTATGCATTTTTAGATGGTGTTCAAAAAATTTATTGGAATAGTTTTTTTCTCAATCAAAACTTGGGTTATGCAAAAAAATTTTCTTTTCTTTCTAAAAGAAATGTCTATCCAAAATTGATAAAAAGTAAATATTTAACGATTTGTGGCAATTATACTAAATTGGGTGATATGATGGTTTCAAAAAGTCTCCAATATCCCTTCTTCAAATACTGAATCTGATTGAAGAATTTCCTATAACCCAAATTTTTCTAACATATTTCGAAAGTAATTTTAATTTTGTTTTTAGGGTGTTATAAAAGTTGGTGCAATCAATGTCGATGAACATAAATCCATTGGTAGGAAATATGGTGTCCAAAGTTTCCCAACAATTAAAATCTTCGGTGCCGATAAGAGTAAACCAGAAGAATATCAACAAGATCGTACAGCCAAAAGTATAATTGATGCTGCCTTCTCCGTATTACGTAAAAAGGTTAATGTCCAATTATCCGGCTGTAGCGAAGGTAAAAAAAAATTTGATAAAAACACAGATGTCTTTCACGATAATTCATACGATAACAAGGAAATTATCGAATTAACTAGACATAAAATTAATGACTACCCAACTATTAAATTTTTCGATAAGAACGATAAAACTTTGGTCGAATATTACACCGGTGGTCGACGATCTGCATCTGAAATCGTCAATTGGGTAATGGATAAATATGTTAATACATTACCATCACCAGAAATTCATGAATTAATTGATGACAAAGTGTTAAACGAAGTCTGTGATAAAGATAAAATCCAATTGTGTATTATCTCAATCTTACCCCACATTTTGGATTGTGAATCAGAGTGCCGTAACAATTATTTAAGCACACTTAAAGAAGTCGCTGGTAAATTCAAAACAAAATTATGGGGTTGGTTATGGAATGGTAACTTAGCCGAGAATGGTGCATTAAAACAAGCAAATATTGAAGAAGCTTTCGAAATGGGTTTTGGATATCCAACAATGGTTGTTGTGGACTTAAAAAATATGAAATTTGCACTATTTAAGGGATCATTTTCAAAGGACGGTATTTATGAATTTTTAAATGATTTAGTATACTTAGATGAAATAGATGAACCATAAATTATTTAATTAAATCGTTAAGTACTTCGGTGGATTGAAATATAAACGAGTATCTTTTATATATTATTTTTCTGAACATATTCTTCTTAGAAATGAATTTCATCATCATTAAAAGAAATGTATTAGCAACCAGTTAAACGCACAACTGTTTTTATCACATCTTCGTCAGCCTTCCAAAATCTGTTTAATATCAAGAGCTCTTCAATTGTGAACAGGGATAAGAAACGAATTCTTTTATAACATCGGTAGGTAAATTTTGTTTGATATCTCTTAAATTTTACAGACAAATTGGGATGATTGTGTTACTCTTTTAATTATTTAATCGAAAGATGTAGAGCTCTTGAGATCGACTCTTTTACGGAACTCCTAATTCAATCCTCCACAAAAAATGGTTGAATCCTTGCGAGATTTCTGAAAATTTGGTATTTTAATACTTTATTAAATTTTGCTCTCAACCTAAAACTGATGAAATACAAAAATACTGAAGGTTCTTAATATATCTATCATTACATTTTCATTTGATTAGAGCATCGAAATTCGTTTTTATTTAAAAATCCACCCACGTAATTAATCGAATTGTTTACAATTGTTTTATATTTTTAATTACAAATTAATTTAAGATGGCTGTGAAAACAAACATTTATCTCATAAATACATAGACTTTATATTTTACTTTAATTAAAAATTTGAATGGTATAAATGAATGTGTGAGTTAATTAATATTAATTAATTTAAAATAAATTAATAATTTGAATAGAACTACTTCCTTTCTACTATAATATTGATGTCAATGTAAATTTATATAAGTGTATAAAAAAAATGTTGTAAAACTGTTAAAATCAAATGTGTACAACCAACCCCCCAACGATGTATAATGTAACTTTTTTTATAATATAAAAGAAATTCGTAATAAAATCAAAATAATTATATTAATTGATGAATTTTTATTATAAAATCTTTCGCCTGTTGGAAATAATATCAGGAAGTGAATTTTTGAAAAGTGAATTGGTGAAAAAAGTTGCATACCGAATTCCGATTATACTAGAATTTGATTTTTACCTTAAAATGTCTTCGAAAAGCAGTAGGTTTTCATGTCAATATACTTATAAGTTTTTTGTGCGAAATCGAAAGAAATATATTGTATATTACATGTTATTTATGTCAACAGCTGCTTTTTTGTATACATACTGGAAAGATGTGGTTTTTTGCAATACGATCAAGGTTAAATTAGAGCCGGATTTAACGTTGGTGCCGCCCCTAGACACTGTGCAAAACACCACCCTACCACCGAAATTTTACATAAAATGAATAAATTTTCTATACAATACAATTTTGAAGTAGGACTTTTAGCAATCGGCTGAAAGTCGAAACCTTTAAAAATCTTCTAGAATGCACCAAGCCCCAACGATCTTGTAGTTTAAAAGTTATGTGGAGCTTACATGCTTGTAAGAAATGGGTTCTAGGACCTTAAAACGCCGATATCTAATGACAACCCCCTTAATCCAAATTAAATAAAAGTTAATAAATTGAAAATTTTAATTTTGATAGCGAGAAATTAAAAATTATGAATTGAAACAATTCTTAAATAGCCATTATCACTGAAACTTTTTCGTATTAGAAACTCTGTTGTCATAGTCGCACTTGATCACAGAGTGTAGAGACACTTAGATTTTTTTTAATAAAGAAATTTTCACTTTTATAAGCAAAAATATTGTTTTTTTTTTTTTTTTTTATATTTTTTCGTGGGTAATTAATAAATTAAAAGTTGAAATGTGTGTGAAATGAAATAATCACGGCAAATAAGGTAAAATTAAAGTTTTCTTTTGACATCACTCGCCTTTTTTCTGTCCTCTAAGAAGATGCGATTTGTTTTTTGTTTTTTTGTCTACAGCTTACAGAACTACTAGTTAGATATGAAATGTATTTGGTAAGTGAACTGTTTATATCATTTGAAAGGCTATTTTATCTAACGGGTAAAGAAAATAAAGGTGATCTAGAGTGTAGACACTCTTAGATTTTTTAAAATTAAGAAACTCACTTTTATAAGCAAAAATTTTGTTTTTTTGAAAATATTTCGTCGTGGAAAATTAATTAACGCTTTAGAACCCAGGAACATTTTTTGTAAAATATTTATTAAAATTATAATTTCCGTGTATAACATACAAGTCTTAAAAACAATAAATTTAATTTTTTTTAAACATTTAATTACAAAATTATAGTCCTTTAAATAATAGGTACCTACAAGTACCATCAGGAATAAAAAATCTCGCCTGTGATAATTAAAATTAGGAAAAACTTGATTATTTTCAATAAATGAATTAGAACAGTATGTTTATATAAAGGTTTATTCACAAAAAATACAATTTCATGAAAAACCGAAAATGTTATTTCTTAAAAAATATGATAAACAAAAAATACATATTCTTTTACAATAAAATTATAAATAGGAACATAAAAATTATCACAGTTAGTTCATGTTATGATATCCAATGGAGCGATCCTTCTTCTCATTGCAACAAAGAAATACTCCACATGTATTACACTTACTATGCGGACGCGATTGCAAGGCTTTTGCGGTGCACATCTCACTACGGCTCCTGTTTTCAACATATATCACCCAGTGATTACCTCGATTGCCTAAGCGTATTTCATCTGATACGCTGTTTATATCAGTGGTGCTGATTTTTTGCCACGATCCTTGCATTGATATAAATCCTAAACAGATAGAACGTTGAAATCCAAGTATAGATTTATACCTTTTTTGTTGGCAATAAATGATGTATGCATTTACAAATGCAATATCTTAAAATCCCCAAAAAAGTCGATGCCACCATTTTCATGAACGTCGATTCATACCATAAGATAGATTTTTTTAAATTAAAAAATTTTCACTTTTATAAGCAAAAATATTTTTTTTTTTTTTTTTTGAAATTATTTTTTCGTGGGTAATTAATCAATTAAAAGTTGCAATTGGTGTGAAATGAAATAATCAGGGCAAATAAGGTAAAATTAAAGTTTTCTTCTGACATCACTCGCCTTTTTTCTGTCCTCTAAGAAGATGCGATTTGTTTGTTTGTTTTTTTTTTTTTTTTTTTTTTTGTCTACAGCTTACAGAACTACTAGTTAGATATGAAATTTATTTGGAAAGTGAACTGTTTTTATCATTTGAAAGGCTAGTTTATTTAACGAGCAAAATCGGATAAGAAAATAAAGGTGATCGAGTGTAGACACACATAGATTTTTTTAAATTAAGAAACTTTCACTTTTATAAGCAAAAGTGTTTTTTTTTTTTTGAAAATATTTCGTTGTGGATAATTAATAAATTAAAAGTTTAGAAAGTAAAAATTTATTCTTGTTGGGAAAACCTCAGGAAACATGGCAGACAGAAAAGACAAAAACAAATGATTGTTTTCTTTGATAACAAAAAGAAGATGATTGATGAGTGCTGCTCCATATAATCCATATTTAAAACTACGTACATTTATGTGTCAATATATTAAATAAATGTATTATTCTTGTTATTCTGTCAAATTAAAATAAACAAATGTTGATTAATAAAGAAATTACAAATAAATTTTATAAATAAACAATTAATTATAATAATTATTAAATCATATTTGACAATATAACTAAATAAATATTATTTATAAATAACAATAAAAAAAGTGATTTTTTTAACCTCAACTAAAATTATAAGTTATTTAATTCTAGAATTAAATCGATGTTTAGCAAAATAAATATGAAATAATATTTAAATATGAGTTCAATAATGAATGTTGATTGGTTTCATAATAAATTAACACGAACTGAAGCTGAAACTTTACTTAAAAATAGTAAGTGTTGATAAATTATTCGATTATTTTTTATAACATAATTATAAAATGACAAATTTTTTATAGATAAAACAGGTAAAGGTACATTTTTGGTACGTGAGAGTAATTCATCTGTTGGTGATTATGTATTATCAGTTTTACATTCGAATAATGAAGTGATACATTATCAAATTCGTAAACATGGTGACGATGCCTTTTTCTCAATTGGTAAGTAAAAAAATTTTTTTAATGAATTTTCCAAAAAGGTGAAAACAATAAACGTTTCAAATTTGAATTTATGTTATTATTATCAATAAATCTCTACCTTTGTGCTTTGTTTGTAATATAATTGCTTATTACAAGAATTATAGAGGTTTTATTTCATCATCACTAAAACTCTTAGATGGTGGACGAACTTAAAATTATTAATACTATGTAACTACAAAACTGTTTACTGCTCAAAATCGTTTTAAAACTATTTTAATATTTAATAAGATTTTGAATCAATACTACATGACAATTAATAAAACAGTACTTAATAATACTCATGTTAGTTCCCAAAACATAGTTTTTATCTTTCTAGATTAGAAATCGTTACGCTAAAAGTTTTTTAAGTTGAAATTTCGGATATCGATCAGATTATCTTAAAAAAAAAAAAAAAAAAAAATACACAAATATTAACTAACAGGAAAAATTAGTGATTTAATTTAGAACGTTGAAAATTTTTTCGCACAATTTGAAGGGAATATTTTACTCCCCTATAAACGTTCTTTGGTATGATTTCCATGGTTGGTGCATTTTTCTAAACAAGAGCAGCTTTTATGAGACAACGTATTTTTCTTCACTGTAGAGTATTAAAACAACTAACTGACTAACTTTAATTTTATTTGTTATTAGATGAAGAACATATAATTCATGGATTAGATAGTTTAATCGAACATTATCAACAATTACAATTTATCAATAACAATAATTCAAGTACAAATAATAAAATAGAACCAGAATTAAAATATCCAATACAGGGTAATCCACCACCATATTATACACGACGGCATGGGCAAACGAATTTATTTCATCGTGCTACGGAACGTAGTGGTTATAACGTGGTACGAGAAATGCTAAATTGTGGTTATAGTAGTATCGATGCAAAGAATCATGATGGACAGACAGCGGCTCATATAGCAAGTCGTAAGGGTGATAATGAAATTTTAAGGAAATTAATTGAAAATGGTGCCAATATTAATTGTGTGGATGCAGCTGGATGTACTCCATTACATGTAAGTTACGATTCATGATTGTTCTTGAATGCTTCGAGAAACTGAATCGCCTGACACTGAAAAACATATTCAGACTGATATGGGTTCCTGGTTTCTCTGACATAAAAAGGATTGGGATAACGGATTCATTAGCGCGATAAGGGATAGTCTCACATACTCCTCTCTGAACCCTCAGAACCTATTTATTCTTATGGAGACTCCTTTTTTTTTTATTATAATTGATAAAACATTCGCTGGCTGGATTCGGATCCGCAACCTTCTGCCTAAGTAGTCAAATGGTTAAAGGTATTAGAGCCTTTACTCTCTTGCCCACGGAACCTTTTAAACATATGGGGTTGTAAGAGGAAAAGTGTAGAAAACTTCCACAAGCATAGCCAGTTACTTTCTTCTTAACCACGCATCGGAAGTCTAATCCATTAATCGACCCGTTTTATAATTATATTTGACAAACTTTCGGTGCTGGATTTCGAGCCCATAGCCTTCAGTTCAAGCAGCTAAATACTAAGTCGCGTTACACGCTTATAAACACATGGCTACGAGTAATATTACTTTTAAATATTAATCATTAATTTTTTTTATAACCGACTAAGTATAAAGGAGGCTATGAATAAGTATGTATATAATATCGTTTTAGAAATTACACTACAAATTTATACATTAATTTTGAATGTATATTTTATATTTTTTAGTATGCATGTCAAAGTAATTTAATAAATACCGTTAAATTATTAATATTAGAAGGAAATGCCAATGTACAAATACGAAATCATGATACTGATTGGGTGCCATTACATGAAGCTGCAAGTCGTGGCTATTACAATATTATCGAAACGTTATTAGCTTTAAATGCTCCGGCTCGACCACGAACAAATAAAGATGACACACCAGAAGATTTAGCATATGCAAATAAACATTACACATGTGCACAATTATTACGTGAGTATAAACAACCAGCAGCTAAGACGAGTAAAGATGAATGGTATCATGGTACGTTAGATCGAAATGAAGCCAATCAAATATTTCATAAGTATGGTAGAACACAACCGAATAATGTTATTCAAGATGGTACATATTTAGTACGATATAGTGAACGAAATAATAATGCGAATGATTCACAATCGAATATTTCTAATGGGAATTATGTACTTACTATGATGGCACAGAATAAAACGTATCATTATATAATTGCAAGAAAGGTAAATTTTTTAAATTATTTATCGAAATTTACCTGGCATGAAAATTAAACAAACTCTATAATTGAATTCTTTAGCTTTAATCACTCATATTTAACTCTTGATCGAGACACATTTTAGCCTGTAATGGCCTAAGATCTCGCGAGCACCAGACATACTAATTGTTTTACAAATAAAATATGTGGGAAAGGTAGTGATAGTATTTGCTTGCACTTTATGCATACTTGCAATCTTGAGCTAGTAGCCAAAGTACAAGGTGCTAAAGGTCAGTAAAAACACAAATCACTTTTCTTATAGTCTCTGGGGCTAGTTTTTATGTATGAGCTAATGAATATTTTAAAAATACATAATTCATTTTGCCTGATACTTTCTGTGGATCGCAACCTTTGCCATCCGCTTTAAAGCTCCAAAAAAATAAATTCTACTCTTATTCTGAGTCTTGAATTTATGTATGATACTCAATGAACTATTTCAACTATTTCTATGAGCAGCCAGATCAATCGTAAGGGCCATACAAATAAAATGATAAAATCTGAAAAAAATTACGCAGTGAAAAGTACATGTTAAAGCTTCCAAAATTATTATTTTTTTTCCTATCGTTATGGACATTTTCACGGCAATCATTAAAAAATTCATTCAATTTTGTTGATGCTTTAAGTGTTTCAAATAATTGTGTTATTTTAATTCATAAATTTTGATCTTTGAAAATGTAAAAGAATTTCTTTCTTATCTTTTCTAAAAAACTGTTTTTACAGTTTTTTTTTAAATTGTGGCCGAGGAAGTTTTTTTCTTTATTATTATGAAGCAATTATTATTGGTTATTGACTTTCCGGCAATTGAAGACAATCTTGTCTTATTAAAAATCATCTTAGCAAAATTTTGACATAAGATAGAAAAAACAAGAAACTGAAGTTAAATGTTAAATAAACAAGCTATTTTGATTCATGTATTAGATATGAGTATTGGTCTCTAAGATACGACCGTTCCAAAATAAACTATGATAAAGTTTAGAATATTTTACTTAATATCTTCGAATTATAAAAGCTCATATAAATAATGATGTGGAAAAGTTCAAATCAGTGTCTGGAAAATATGGAAAAGTCAGGGAATTTTGTTCTTAAGATAGAGTAAACACCCTGATAAATTTTCTTATAAAAATCTCATGTGAAGATAATCTTAAATAAATTAGAATGTATTTTTTTTTTATTAAATTAAATATTATTGAGATTTAAAATTTTTCTAATTTAGGATTCGTTTTATTATATCGATAAAGGGCCATATTTTGAATCATTAGAACACGTCATCGAATACTATAGTCATTTTTCGGATGGATTATATTGTAAATTACAAAATCCAATCAAGCCATTACCAAAACCACCATTACCTGAGGTAAGTGTTTAGTTGTCTCTTTTCAGTCAGAAATCGTTTCGTCACATGTCTAAAATTTTCTTAGCAGAGTATTCAATGTGAAAATTCAGCGTTCGTATAGGCCATTTATTTTATTAATGTACTCGGTTGAAATTTTCTAGGAAACAATTCAGTATAATTTTGGGTTTTTTGACAGGGCACGTCAGTTGAATTACTATCTTCATAATTTAGGATTTTAACATGGATCCCACGTGTAGAGCGTGTTTGGAGGGCAATGAAATTTCTATTTATGTTACGTAAACTTGTAAAACCATATAGAATTGGATATAGAATATTTGGGTCAAAAACTTTGGATTCTTTTATCCTGGGAACAATCACTTTTTAGAAACTATTATTTCTCGGCGTTGCCTCTAATGTTTATTCGAGACGAGACATTTTTGCTTCCACGCAATGGAACGTTGTCCAAGATGGCAATGTAAAGTATCAATACATCTAGGGGCTAAAGACTTAATTTGAAATTCCCCTCTGATTGTTTATTTTTATTATTAACTTTGATCAATTTGGATTACCTAGGTTACAGTTGAAAATCGTAGTGTGTTTTTTAGCCTAAATTTATGTTGCTCTGTAAATTCCAAGGTTGTGGGGGTATGGTGGATTATGAAACAGTACAGTATGTTAGTGGTCCAAAAAATTTGACCCATCTGTCTTGGAAAATATAATATCACTCCTGGAAGATCTACAAATCTGGGTGATAATAATTCCACAGTGGTTATTGGGAGAGGTTTTGAATTTTCTTAGAAATCTTTAAATTTTGTTATATTTCGAGAAAAAAAATGTGATTCAAAACTATTTAGGTAGCCCGGATCAATTTTCTGATCCTTTTTTTTTTTTGAGATAAATACCTAATGCGTAATAGTTTAATATTGTCAATGGCTGTAATATAGATAATATTTTTTTGTTTTTTTAGTTTTCAACAATACCAAGAATTGATCGGCTTACATTTAGAAGCCCAATCACAAGTCCAATAACATCAATATCAACAATAGCAACACACAACCAAACAGACCTAGATAAACAAATTAATATAAATCTATGCAATAATAGTAATAATAATAGTAGTAGCATAGAAAAAGAAATAGAAGATACAAATACATGTATTATAACAAAAGATAACGATACCACTAATAACGATGTTATGTCGCAATTACAATTATATAACGATTTAATAATCGTTAAAGATCAATTAAAATTGCAAAATATTATTGGAAGTGGTGAATTTGGTTTAGTTTATAAAGGCCTTTACATGAATACGATACCAGTTGCAATAAAAACGTTAAATAATTATAATGATTCGACGGATCCGACAAGTACAAGTGATACGAATTCAACAAGCAATGCATTCATACATGAGGCGAAACTTATGTACAAGTTAAAACATCATTGTATAGTAAAATTAATTGGATTAAGTTACGATTCATTGAATAACACGCTAATGATGGTTCAAGAATTCGTTGAATCTGGATCATTGTTGAATTACATGCATTTACAACAACAGCAACCGGATACGGTGCTAAATACGACTCAGCTGTACATCTGGTGTGCGCAAATCGCGTGTGGCATGTTATATTTAGAGCAACAACAGTATGTACATCGAGATTTAGCTGCACGAAATGTTTTGGTAGCGTCACGGAATCAAGTGAAAATCAGCGATTTTGGATTATCGCGTACATTTAACAATAATAGTAATTATTATAAAGCGTGTAGTGGGGGAAAATGGCCTGTTAGATGGTACGCACCTGAATCGTATAATTATGGAAAATTCACCCATCAATCGGATGTTTGGAGTTTTGGAATTTTATTGTGGGAAATGTTTACGTATGGTCAACAGCCGTATGGTGATTTGAAAGGCGTTGAGGTACAGTATATAGAAACGAGAATACATAGACTCTATCGCAATCTAATACCTTCTATCGCACACGATTATAAACCGTGCTCTTTATCTCGTCACGAGGTAACGGGTTCAATAGCCCGATAAGGATCGCCACACACACTCCTCTCGCCTAAACCTGTCATTTCTATTGATCTGTGATATCCTGTAATAAGGACTGGCTTCGACAAGTGTTCTTTGATTACTGGGACTTAACGGATGGCAAGCGACAGGCAAAGTAGTATATTACCACATCTAAATAATTTAACTGTTCCCGGTTAAAACTGACCAGGGTACAGTAATAGGAATAGTGGGTTTTCAGACAGGGCCCTGTCTAATATTTATTTAAAATAGGCTGTATTGGTAGTCTATTCTTTAAAATATTCGTGTTTCGCTTTATACTTAATTCAAATTTATTAATTTTAGGTGATAAAATTAATTGATAATGGACAACGTTTATCAAAGCCCCCACATTGTCCGGATAAAATTTATAAAATAATGTTAGATTGTTGGCAACATGATCCACAAAAACGTCCCACATTTCAAAAATTATTTGATTTATTTGCCGCTGAACCTGGTTACATGAACATACAAGAATTAATACATACAGACGATATTAGCTAATTATTAATTAAATATTTTAAATATATTATTTTATATTTTAATAAACATTTTATTATTTTATAAAAATATCTTTATTTATTATGGCATTTTAATTTCAATTACAGGTTTCGAAATCTCTATAAAACTCATGTTATTATATTTTTTTTTTAAACTGATTTATCGTAGTATTATATATTCTATGCATTTATCGTAAGCTTTTTGTAACATTTTTAGAGAACATTATGACAATAATGGCAATAAATTAGAACATTATGGCAATAATTTTACAACTTTTTCTGATTTTATGAGAAGTATTAAAAATCATCATAAAATGTGTGTTCCCAAAAATGTGTTTTCTAATGTAATTAACGTCAAATAGAATCGATTTTTTTTGGTCAAAATTACAACATAAACTGAGTTTTGTGAAATTTTGAAAAAAAATTTTGTGTTTTTTTTAAAGGGTACCGCTTTGAAATGCCGAGTAAATATTTTTGCTTCCAATTTCAATAAAACTGTAAGATAAAGCCTCCCAAAACTTAGATTTATTTGACGATTCAATGTGTAATTTTTGAGATATCTCCTGAAATCCTATTTTATTGTAAAACCCTATAGGGAAAAAGATAAAAAAAATTTCTGGTACAAAAGGATTAAATCCAAACATTTTGCGAACAATTCCAGATGAAACTTGACTTTCTGCGTTCCCTTTCCTTTTAACACGATTCCTGTAGTTTCATCTGGCATCTTATAATAGGAAACATCTGCCTGCATGTCACAGAGTATTACAGGGAGGATACACGCATCTAGGTACGAAGGAAAAAATTGAGGTCACTATTTTATTGGTTTAGATTTGAGGCAAAGGCAAATAAAAAATCATTTCGCAGCCACCACATGAGGCGTTCGTCCAACTAATTAGCACGTAGAGAACCTCTTTAACAGAAGCTAGCGTTTTACCATGATACAAACTAAGTTATCTGTCTGACTGTAAAGAAGCTCCTTTCTGACGTAGAAAGGAAATTCCTCCCAATTCCGGACATAAACTTAATTGATGTAATAAGTTGGATTATATACAGGACGTCCAAATTTATTTACCTTACAAATCAAATCGTGTTACTCTTGTATGTACTGTAATCGCATTACATTAACTAAAATTAAAAAAAAAAACTTTTATATTTGAATTTAATTTAAATTTATTATTTTTAATAAATAATTGAGAACATTGTTAGTAGAGTGAGTTAGGACTCAACAATAAAAAAAAGTAGAAAACAAAACTGAAATTTTTTTAAATCTTATCAACAAATGTTTATTACCAAAAATAATAATAATTATAATAATTTTAATACAAAAGAAATTAAAACAAAAAAACATATAGATCAGGCACTGGTTAAATTTAAGCATGCAAAAAACAAAGACTCAAATTTTTCTTATGAATTTATAAGTTAAGGAAAATATGTAAAACTATATTTTCCAACGATTTGTTTGATCCTTCCATCCCCACATTTTTTATCTAAAATTTTGCTACTCATAAAATTCGCTTTAATATTTTTAAGGCCTCTCGTCTCTATTTTCTTACCAAGATTTTTTTTTAAAACCGAAGAAATTTAACATTACTTTAAAGTTATTTTTCATATCCTAAACCCGTCTACATTTTCATAGTCTATCATAATATATATATAATACACTATGAAAATATAATTTTATAATTATTAATGAGAACTCTAGGATTTTTCGAATAAATTTCGATTTTTTGCTCCAATTTTTTAGATCAAATTATTTTGTATTTTTATAAATACGTATTTCGACTACAAAGTAGTCATCATCAGTATAAATTAGCTAGTTGTAATGATTCTCTGGAGAGATATTACTCGTTGCAATTTGGTGATGGTTTGCACACTTGTTTATTGGTGTATGCGCAATTTATACTTTCCAAGTATCTATTAAATTGGTACGTCAATCGATCACGTGTTTAGTGTTCGGCCAATGCTATTGAAGTATTGGACCACGTGGTTTTGTCAATTAAAAAAATCTCAAACTAAAAATTGAACATACAAAACTAAAAATGAATTATGAAATTAAATAGTTTTAATTTCAAATACTGTCTCAATTCTAATGGTTCAACTTCAATTTTTTATTAAATCAGAATTTGGAATAGGTCCTTTATCTAATTTCATCGTGTCTTTGTCATATTTTTGAATGTAGATGCTTTCATATGCATCTAGTTCGGTTGGGTTGGATACGGTATTGGCCGAACACTAAACACGTGATCGATGGTGATTGGTTGACGTAGTAATTTGATAGATACTTGGAAAGTATAAATTGCGTATACAGCAACAAACAAGTGAGCAAACCGTCACCAAATTAGCAACGAGTAACATCTCTCCAGAGAATCATTACAACTAGCTAATTCATACTGATAATGACTACTTTGTAGTTGAAATACGTATTTATAAAAATACAAAATAATTTGATCTAGGAAATTGGGGCAAAAAATCGAAATTTATGAAAATATAGATGGATATAGTCACGATAATTTAAAGATTGAAAGAGATAGCGATCTGAAATTTTGAACAACAAAATAGGTTGTAGTTTAATGGAATGAAATAGCTCTGTCCTATATGTATTGATTCATAGTATATTTAGGGTACTTAAGCAATTAACTGTATTGTATCTTAATTTCATCGTGTCTTTGTCATATTTTTTTTTATTTGCTGTTTTTCTCCGACTTTCCTAATATAAAATTAAATTTTTCCAATAAAAATCGTAATCGTTTTTAATGTTTTTATTTGTAATAGGAAAATTCACTAACGTCATCTTTTGGTGCATACGTGAAGTTCTATATTCACTAATGCCACCTGCTTGTGTGTAATCGAACTCAAGTATTAGATCTACTGTATCGACCATCTGTTGGTGCAACGTCAAGGATACAGCCAACCAGAAGTTTTTAATATTCTTTTAAAGGGGGGAGGGATAGTGCTCCTTGTAAACAATAATAAAAAACTTCAGTTCTCAATTTACTGAATTCCAACTAGCGCCTAGTCTAAAAATAAAAGAAAATAATAAACATACAAATTGAATTATGGTTTTTTTTATACATAAAATGGTTGAGAAAAGAATTATAAACATAAAAATAGTTTTACCTATATACAAACATTTATATTATTAATTATATAATATTGATCATCACATTTATAACATTGATCATTGATCAATCTATCAACAGTTGAATAGTTTATTTTATTTTATTTTTTTTTTTAATATTTATAGTTGAAACAATTAAGTAACAAATATTGTTGCAATCATTAATATTGATCTATTTTTATAACTTTGTTCAATTCAATTGATTTTTTTTTAAATTGTTCTTTTTGTTACATACAATATATCAATCATACCAAGATTCATACATCATAGATCCTATAATGTAAATCAGTGTTTGCTTGCAAATATTTTCATTTGGGGAGAGATGCTTTCGGAGGTACTTCGTTGATAGAATACTTCAATTAATCATTTACCATGAATAGAAATCCTATATCATAGATCCAATGACACAAAATATGTATAATTGATTCTATTTTAAAATCAATCACTCTTTCTTGAAGGAGAAATTTTGGTTGATAATAACACTAAAAATAGGGATGGGAGGGTAGTGCAAAAAATTCTAGATAGTTTATAAGAACTTTCAAACTTATATTCTATCTATTTCTAAACAAAGAAGTTTAAAATTTTAATCGATGAAATCTTTGATGTAATATTTTGGTCGTTCTAAATTGTCGTTGACTTTGAACCCGCCTCCAAAAGCATGGACAAAATAAATGCTTAAATATTACTATTTGGTAGACTATCAAGGTAGAAAGTCTTGTTAGAATCCGATATAAGAAAAGGGCTATAAAAGACTTGCTTCAGATTCTGAACCCGTAATCTAATGAATAACCAGAGAATTTCTTGCAGTGATGCTTTTTCGATTTGCATCGCTGCTGAACTCAATAAAGTCCTGTAACTTTATCTACCAAAGTATTGGCATATACCAAATAACTGAAAAAAGTAGTAGACCGTTCCCATCCCAGTTTCTACGACATGGTGAATTTTTCACGTAAGATCAATATTTTCATAATCCAGGAAATCGAGTTTGATTGAATTAATTTCTACTAAAAAAAGTCTATGTTAAAAGATATTATAGGTTTAATTATAAGCCTCACCAAAAAGGTATCGAGAAATTTCGAAATCAACTTTTTTTCCTAATTATGTTTGTATGAGGTGGACTAGAGAAAATGCACAAAATTTAATAAATTTGCAATATGAATTCAAAAATCATATACAACTTAATATATACAGAATATTTAACAATTAATTCATTTATTACATTTAGTGTTATTAATAGCTGTATGGCTTTTTAAGGCCCGTTCTACATATTCCGTGGACGGATAGTCGTACACAAGCGGATTTTAAGTCATTTTTGACATGTATGTAGAACGGCCCTAAATACGACCCTTTTTACGCTTCCGGTAGTACTGTGCCAGATCTAGCCACAAAATGCACACACGTTTGGGGCTGAAATAAAAAAAGGATCTAAAAACATTTTAGCCAAGTCGATCAATTATGAGATCATTTATCTCGAATTCTGATCATATCTCGTTATAGTATTTGTTCTGAATTTTGAATGTTTCACCGATTTTGTCAAAACATTAAAATATAGTCAAATCCAAAGAAAACGTTCATGTTATTTAAAATTACAAAATACACGATTTGTTTATTTATTTTTGTTTATAAAAGTAAAACTTCATTCTAAACTGAGTAAATTATAAAATACACCATAAAAATCGTATATTTTGTTATTTTAAATAAACATTTAAAATTTTGGATTTGACGATATGCAATATTGCTAATTAATTTTTCCAGAATTAATTCAATATTTCCTAGTAACAATGATTTCCATTTTTAAAAATTATGCTTATGCTTATCCTATTACTCTGTTTTTGTCCAGCTATAATGTTGAGTATTAACGAATCCATACAGCTGCTTACTCATATTTCTAATGAGTTTATTATATTTTTTATTATACAACTAATGAGATCTTTAACTTAACATACAATCAATGAAATTTCTTGAAAATAAGATCTATGATTTGAATCAAATCTAATTCTAGTTTTTTTTTTGGACATGCATACAAACAATTACACATATTAATTTAAATAAAACCTTTTGACCAAAGTAACCAAAAAGAACGAACATCATTTTGCATTTTTTGTATATTTACATAAAAAATATTAAATATTAAAGATTATTCATATCAAATAATTTGATCCTCGCATAACTTTACCTTTCACTAACATAACACCAACATGTTTGAATCTCTCGGTAATCAGGTTTTATGTATCAAACAGAATTTTTTGAGCTACTTGAGAACGCAAAAATCGAGCGTCAAATTCTGTCACTGGAATTTTTAACAGCCCATTAAGAATTTGGATGTTGATGGATCAATTTTTATTTACGATTCGCCTCCTTTTCCTTTTTCGATGACTTATATGGTTTTAAATCATTTTATGTTAAATGTAAAAATAAATACTTTTTAATTATTGTGATTTTTTTTTAAATGCTCCGTTTTTGAGAGCTATATCAATAGTGAATATTTTTACCTTTTTCGCATAAAACAATCATTTAAATAGGAAAGGGGGATTCGTAAAAAATTGATCTATTTCCGACTCCTTAATATGGAAACCATTCTTAATACAATTCCATTAAAAGAATGTGGTGCTCGATTTTTTCACCACCTTCAATCCTGCTCTATGATATCAAAATAAAGAATAAAAGCTTAGAGTTATGCGCGAAATGGTATAGTGAATAATAAACAATTAATCAATCACAATAAGTATTTAATAATAATTATTTATACTAATCAAATAATTAGATTTAGGTCAGATTTCATACATTTATTTTTTTTAAATATTATTAAATATTGTTTAATTGTTTTATGATCAATGATCAATTCAACCATTTTGTTTAAAAAAAATTGATATGAATAAATACGTTTTCGTTTATTTAATCCATGAAAATAAGAATACAAATGGAAGAACGTTTGTATTATAAATTAGATGAACTGAGCCCTAGTAAATTTTAAAATAGTAGTATCTTATAAATGACTACTAGTATACACGATTTTAGCCAAAAAATGGTTTAGAACTCTGATCTAGACAACACTCTTATTAATTGTTGGGACTTCTTCAAATATATTCATTTTTTCAATATAGACAACTAAACTTAACATAAAAAATTTGTTGATTTTTCAATTTTAATTCTCTGAGCACTATATTTTCCATTAAAACAACATATTTTCCCATCTTTAAAGCTTTTGTATTATTGAGGTTTTGAATTAAACCATTTTCTGTGTACCATTTTATAGACTCGATATATATATATATATAGATTTTTTATTTTTAAAATTTTGTAATTGCACTAATTATTTCATGTTCGTAAGTTGTGTTGTTTATTTCTGTTACATTTAGTGTATCGGTTACATTTATGTAATATATATTCTATTTTCTATGATCCACTTGAATAAACGAAAACTTATCATATTTATGAATATAACAAAAGAATACACAATAGCTAAATATTTATCTATAATCTATAATTTTTTTTCTATATAATTACAATTATTTTTTATTAACAATAGGGCAGTTGATTTCGAAAAACAGATCGAAAGCTGGGAAAATACAATTTAATTAAGTTTTTTTTTTTTTTGAAATTTATTTCCCTTGGAAATGGAAATATCTAAGTTGACACTAATGGATTCTCATTGAATTTTTAAACTTTAAAAGCGTTTCTTATTAATTTTGTAGTTTAAAGTAAAAAAAAAAAAAACTAGTCGACTTCCCTATTGTAAACTGAGAATGTATTCGAATAATATTCTGTCAATTACCAGTTAATTTATTAGCGATACAAGTTTGATGGTTAAATCGTCTTGTTATTTTAAGGCTAGGAACACATGAACGTTAAAAATGACGATCGTTGATGTTTAAGATAGGAACAATATAAACTTCACATTACATCCCACATAACGTTAAAAATTTACGTTTTTTGTGTACGCGGCGTTGAAATCTATGTCTGTTTTGACGTACATATATGCTTTCCTTTAAGGGATCATACGCAGTTAGAATTTTCAAAAAAGATAAAACAACCTTCTCAGAAATATTCCTCAATTAATCGAAAGAATAAGATTTCGGATAATTATTTATTAATTATTTTTTTTGTAGTAGGTTGCCATTTTGTCAAAAATTGAAATTTCAATTATTCCATGGATCATGAACTAGTTTTCGCCGTCTTGAACTAGTTTTTGTAGTCTTCACCGAAAATATTTTTAAAAAATAAGAATGCCATTATAAACTTAAATGTTGCCACTAAGTATAACAATAAACTTTTGGTTTTTGAAAAAAAAAATTTTTCACAAGAAAAAAAAATTATAAAAATACTCTTTTATCGTACTTTTAACTGCGTATAACACCTTAACAATACATTTTATTAAAGAGCAATTAAAACTCATGGATTAAAATCATCCGTTGTTTTTAACGGCCATGTGTCCTCCAACCGTATGATTATTATTATTTTTTGATCTAAACTCTTAAAGAAGTAAATGAAATTATTTTTTATATAAGCGTATTTTCATTAAATAATTTTTTTTTTTTAAAAAAAGAGCCTAGATATTAATTTAAAACGTAATATTCGAATCAATTAAAATTAACAATATATAGATTTTGTATCATTACAATTTTAAAGCATTTCGCTTTTTGACAATAATTTATACATAATTTGCTGACATTTGACAGTTTATAATTTGAAACATACAAAACAAGAAATTTAATGCAACATCTTTTCTATCTATATAACATCATATGGTAAGTATACATATAGAAAGGAATTTTATTTATAACACAAAAACAAAATATTTAACAATGGATTAAATTTGAACAATATTAGTATTCATAAGCAATGTTTCTTTACTTGTAACGTATAATTCGTAATGTTAAAAATCGGATATTTAAACTGGCTGAAACAGAACTTAATTTTATTAAGCTGCACGTCGATAATACTGTTTTTTCATTTTTGAATCGCAATAATACGTTTCATATAAAAGATCATAATTCACCGAAAAAAGAAGTAGAAACAAACTTCCTTTAGATAACGAGATATAATCTTCAAAAATTAATTTTTATAAAAGTTTGTCCGTATTTGTGTTACTTCTGGTTGGCGCTTTCGAGCGCCATCTTACTTTATAAGATACATTAACCAAATGTATATCAAAAGAAAGGTTTCGATGAGTGGAATAAAAGTGACCAGCCATATTTCCCCGCTACCATGCGTCGACTTCGATAAAAGATATTTTTTAAACAGTAATCGATACTTTTACTCCACTCGTAGAAATTTATCTTAAGATATAAATTTGTTTAAGTATCTTATAAAATAGTCGGAAATAACATGCATGCGGGTTAAATTGAACAATTTCCCAGGTGTCAACATTTAGGTCTATGTATATATACTACGCACAAACCAGAAATTGTTCATGTATCTGATCCATTTAATGGACAAAAGCGTTAAAGAATAAAATATTTCATATACATTCCTCTCAATATGTACCTACTTTATGATATGAAAATAAACTTTTTTTTTTTAATACATAAAATTGAACAATATCCATTTGTTAAATTTTGTTTGTTTTTATATATATATATTTTTTTTTTAATATACAATTACACTAACACCTACGGTTACATAATAATTATATAATAACTAGTGAATTATTAGCTCTAAAATTTAAAACAAACAAAAAAAATCCAAATCATTTTTTTTACTAATAATTACTAATTATCCTCAAAATAAATATAACAATTAATTAAAAACAACAATTATTTAATTAAATTGCAGATTTGTTATAGATTTGACTATTTATGGTGAATAGTATAATTGTTTGATGAAGTTATTGAGGGCGGATTCTCTTGATTTGAATTTGTTGGTGAGTCTTTCTCTTCAGCAATTCTAGGCAATAATTCATTCGGACCAACTAATGCTAATGATAATTGTGATGTAGTATTCTCACTGTTTTGCGTTATACTATCTAGATATTCGGTATTTTGTGCATGTTTATTATCTTTATCGGTGCTTGTTGCTGGTATTGTGATGTAATTACTAGTACTTGTATTTGTTGTGGGATTCGTATTTGTTGTACAACTAATACCACTTGTAATTGTACATGACGAGGAGGATGTTGAAGTGGTGGTGGTTGCTATAACAGAAGCGGCACGCCATACACCACCTGTACTGGTTGATACACGAGATACGCTACCACTTGTTGAAGAACATAATGGTGATATTAGCGTACATTTACCTAAAAATGGAACAAATTAATACAGTTAAACCTCGCTATAATTCATAACATGTAGCCAATTTTTATTTAGTACACAGATACAGCTGTTAATTAGCCTTTTTCTGGGAAGGCTTCAAAAAAATTCACTAGATGGCACCATCTCGGTGGGTACAAGTGTTTTACAACTGACTTCATTGCATTTTGGTTGCGTGTGTTGGTACACCGGTTGCAATGGGTTTCTATGAACGTATATATCACTTTTTCAAAAATAAAAAGTATTTAAAAAATAAAATTTAATATTGGACATGTTATATGGAGTTTGTTTTATTGCAATTCGTCTGTGCTATCACCTCTCTAAAAATTCACTTCTTCCTGAAATAATTTTGTAACGCTAGCAGATATTAAAGCCACTAACAAAATATGGATAATGTTGTTTAAAGAATCATCTAATTGTAATTTTCATCTGTCCGTCATCAACATAACTCGAAAAAAAAATAGCGAGCTGGAATTTCAATGGCGTATTTTAGTCTTAAAGGGTGAGTTTAAGTTTGTGAATGATCAAAATAAAAAATGTTGATGTATTTTGTCAAAGATTTAATATGACCTGCAAGGGTGATAAAGCTTGAAGACGAGGCGCCACAAAAACCTAAAGGCCTAAGATCTGAAAAGAGAATGTTTAAAAAATAGTAAAAAATAAATATCAAATATACTTTGATTATAGATTCCACTTCTGACTTATTGTTGAAAATAAAAAAAAATTCATACCTTCAGCACTACGTGGATGTAATCGATCCGGTGACAATGCCCGCCTCAACAATGGTGATCCTGGTTCTGCACTCTTTGGTCTCACATAACTCTTCTTATTCTGTGATGGACTACTACTATTACTATTCAATGTACCTACAATATTCGATGTTGATGATGTATTAGCTAATGGCCCACCGACACCAATATTACTCGTTCCACTGCCACTCAGTCCAGTACCAATAACAACGCCAGGACTATATGATTGTGTTGTATTTGAACTGCCTTGTTGATGGCCAACAATTGTAAACGCCAACGGTGACGGGGATCGAGTTGGTGATATTGGTAGGGGGCTTGGTGATGGAGTTCGTGCTAACGGTGATAACGGTATATGTCCAACAGATTTACGACGTGAAGGGCCCACTATACCAATACCAATTGTGCTAATACCACTCATACCAGTCGATGAAGTTGTACTTGAATTACCACTAGCACATGATGGACTTGATTTATGTAGACTTTTTGAACAAGATGAACTATGCAACTTGTGTTTAAGACCATGCAACGTTGATGGACGCTGATAATGTTGCTGTTGTTGCTTGATATTTGGACTAGTTAAACTGCTACTGTTACTACTACTGTTATTCAATGTTGAAGATGACGAAGATGGAGATGTGGTCATTGTTACATGTGTGTTATTATTATTCGCTGTTGGTGTATTTGGTGTTGAAGAACTTGGTGAAGATGATTGTGATGATGAATTTAATGATAATGGACTACAGCCACTAAAATTATTACTAAATCGTTGTTGGTCAATTACATTATCACAACCGGCACCAGTATTATTAACACTAGCACGTATTGGTGAGTTTGTGATGAATGTGGTGTTATCTGGTGTACGTGGTATATATGATTGATTGCGATGATGATTTGGTGGTGTTACAATTGTTGGTGTAACAGACATTACATTTGATATCTAAATCGAATAAGATACAATTTATTAATAACAATTGAAGTGTGAGATGTTTAAATTTAACCCTTACATTTACACATTGCGGCCTGTTAATTTGAACCCCCTCTTCAGTTTGCCGAAAAAGATTCAATCAAGAACACGTTTGTAACACCTAAATGTTAGCCCCTCACGGATTTCTTGAGCATCATAATAAATAAGTGCCCGAATGATTTGACAGTATTATTAAAAATAAAAAATTGATTTTATATTTAGAAATGTTTAGTCGCAAAAAAAACTCTTCGACATGTTGTTATATCAAGATTGTGCATACTGAATTTACTTTTTTCACAATCTTCCCTTGCCCTGGTTATTTTAAATAGCCTACCTGTTGCATTTCAACACTTGCTCGTTTATTACTAATTCTACGAAATAACGACGCTTTACGTCGTTTCTCAGAAACAGACACCGAGGACGTAGATGACGACGATGAAGGTGAAGTTGTTGGAGACCCATCGCCAACCGTACCACTAACACCAACTCCACTTGTTGACAACCGTTTTTGTTTTCGTTGTCGATGTATAGATCGTCGTGCTAATTTACCCTGTGTAGCATTACGTTTTCGTCCACCAGTTTGTATGGAAGTATGCTCCAAAGGTGTTGCTCGTAAACTAACGCGTTCACCACCGCCAAGTAGTAATTGCAAGACCTGGGTATGGTATAATCCTTGGACGGGTTCACCATTGACGTGTGTAATTAAATCTGCAGGTCGTAGACCAGCATCGTAAGCTGGACCAACTTCATCTACAGCCATTACCAAATGATGCATTGTATAGAAATCGGTATCACCATAGTAAACTCGTATTGTGTGTACAGTGAATCCAAATCCACGTGGACCACGTTTAATTATGATTGGTGGTTTGTAGGAACTCACTAGAGGTGATAATTCACGGCATGGTGATGTATCTCTGGAACTTGCTGTACTTGAACCCCCACCACCACCTGAACCGCTACCTGTAAACCAATTAAAATTGTGCATTAGCAAAAAATTATTCATATTGTTCCCAACTCCATTTCTATATTCAAAATTGTATAACTAGAAATTGTATAAAGAAATCTTTCAGGGCGTTATTTTGCTAATTTTTTACAAAACTGGCCATTTTATTCTTATAGGCATAATTTTCGAGATTACAGGGAATCCGATATTCTGTACTAAAATAAAAAAAAATTTATCCTAAAAAATTGTACTCCATAAAAATGTAATTGAGTCATTAAAATAGGACAAAATTGAGAAAAGATAAAAATTAATTAAACGACAAGAGGGAATTTCCAGCTGAGTTCCTTACTACCTACACCAATAGGTCTTCTGTATCCTACTTTAGGGAGTAGGTACATATCGATCTCAATGCTCTTGGAAAGAAAGAATGACCTTTAATTTGCAAGCAAAGCGGAAACAGGAGCAGTGAATTTTTGTATTGCCATAAGAGAGCTCACAAGCAGTCTATTCATTATACTTGTATAATTAGTGTTGGTTCTTTTGTGCCTTTGTCCACAAGTCCTACGTCGGTAGCTCGTTCACATGGTCTACGCTTTAATCATTAAGTGAAAAAGTTAGACATAACATACCTGCACTACTGTAAGTTCCCATAATTCCACTTGGTGAATTCAAATTCATATGATGATGGTGATGATGATGATGATGATGATTACAATGATGGTAATGATGATGTGGGTGGTGATGTTGTTGCTGTTGCTGTTGATACAATTCATCCGTCGGTATAATCAACGATAAACCGGTTGCAGATGCACTTTTCACAACACTACGCGACCGATGCTTATTAATCGGTGTATTCGTAAACGATGTATTATTTACCGTTGTCGTAATTGTTGTAGTACTCGTCTCCGTACATGGTGTATGATCATCCTCCATTGAAATCGCAAAACGAGGTAACAGTGCATTCGATGTACTGCCCGATCCCGATGATCCACTAATAATCCTGCGTCGACGTTGTATTTGAGGTGAAACATCGTCGGAATCAGTTTGTGACGATTCTGGTGTAGATTGAATTTTATCAGCTGATTTTGTGTTCATCGTAGATTCATTATTTGTTTGAAGCTTATGTAAACGATGAACATCATCAAATATCGATAGTGGAGTTTTATTCGATGTTGATGACGTTGCCGTAGTAGTTGGAGGAGTGGTGAATTCAACGCTTTGATTAATAAATGCATCGATACGTTTATCACATGTATTGTGCGCAGGCGTTGTTGGTGGAGCATTTGGAGTTATACCATAATTACAATCAATGTAATTCCCAGAGCTGCTGCTGCTTCCATTATTATTTAAATACCTGTCAAATAGTTAAAAAATAATTATTAAGTAAAATACAAGATACAAGGATATGAAAGAAATGTACAAAGCCTGATCTTCCACCTGATCTGATATCTCAGAGACTTATCTGGTTCCATGTCCGTAATCCCTATAGGAATGTTCGATTCAATTTTGTGTATTTTGAATTATAATTAAAAGAACCCATTATACCTCCCCTCCATTTTACGTTTGGATAAATAATTTCTGAGATATCTCTGTCTGAACAAAGATTTTTAGGAAAGATCTTAGAAACTAAACATTAAATTGGCAAATAAACCCGATGTTTGTAATTTTTTAGTTAAAATTACCATATTATTATACCCGTATAATATATAAGTTTGGCCCAAATTGAACAAAAAATAAAATTCGCAACTTTTTAAGGATAGGGAAAATTAAAAAAAAATTTGTTTCAGAATTTCATGAAAATCAGTTTATAATGTAAATTTAATCTAAAACTTACAAAAATCTGGTCTTTTGATGATTGAGTATAATTTTTGCGATATTACTTGATAATATTTTGGAGACGCTTCAAGTTATATCTCAGAAAGTAGTCGTTCCAATCGTAAAATGAGAATTATTAACCGACTGCTAACAAAAGGAGGTTATTTATTGAAATCAGATTCTTAGTTTATGAGAAATGTGTAGAAAAAATATATAAAGACATACATTTATAAAATTTGGTGTACTTGTTTAGAAGACCTTATATACTTATATATACAAACATTGTACAATCAGTATAAAATTTTTTTGAAATTTTTTATAATTCCGCATGCAATCACAAACTATATGTGAGGACCAACATGCCTAGTTTCTAGGGACCCAATTGCAGTATCCCTCCCATTATTTATTATTTCATTAAAAAGCTTAATTAATTAATTAGGCAACCAACAAATTTCGAGTCCCTTAGAATTAACAATATCATTTTGATTGAACAGTGTTAGTCTGAAGATTGTGGGTTCGATTCCTACTTAGGTTTATATTTTTCCTAATTTAAGAAAGAAAATGTTTACCTGGACTTTGTAGTGGTTGTAGTTGATTTAGTAACTGTTAATGTTGTAATAATAGGTAACGATAATGGTTGACTTGTTGTTTTAACACCAGTTTCACTTGTAGTGGTTATTGGCGCTGTTGTGGCTAAGGTATTAGTATTGGTACTACTGGTTGTAATAGTTACAACGCTAGTTGCAGTCGCATTACTAGTAGTAGTTGTCTGATTATTATTATCAAACAACAATCTTGAAGCATTATTAATAAATAACGACGCAGCTGTCGTTTGTTTACGATATTGTGGGGAACATGACGAAAACGATCCAAATACCGGTGAATCATCCGTATCGTCTGTATCATCAGCGACTTCATGATTATAACGATCTGTTCGACTATCGAAATAGCTGGTATCTTCATCGTTATCTAATTGTGGTACAAATTCCGCTTTCTGTCGGAGTAATGAATTCCAATCGAGTCCATTAAAGTAGGCATGTTCTTTTACTTCATGTGGTCCGGCTGTACCCAAACGATCACGTGGATTTTGTGCGAGGAGTGAATTTATTAAGTCCTTGGCTTCTATTTGAATGGGCCAATCATCTGGATCTGGCCATTCTATATCATCTAAAAATTAAATATATAAATTTAAATTTCCAATTTATCCTTTTTGGTGAAGAATAAGTGGAAGTTTCCCCTTCAAATATCCCTTCGTTAGCTAGACATTCAAGAAAACTCCTTTATAAGGAAAAATATTTCACCCCAAATCTGAAAATACGACTCTGGATGTATGTGTTTTAGACAAAAAGTAAAAATACTGAGTTTTTAAAAAATACTTTCGCTATAAATCACGATGTATATATTTATTTAATAATCCTCTGTACCACAGCCAGCAAAAATATCAAAAAATACAAATATACATATTGATTCAAAGATCAGGAATTGCACCCTCCGATTATTATTTTTTATATAATTGAGGCCTTCTAGATTTCTTAGGTAAACCGAAGATATATTCTTATTACTTATATCTGCATTAATAGCTATGATTACGTATGATCTTAAAAAATTGAACCCTTTTTATTTTTAATGGAGCTACCTTTTGAACTGCGAAAATTCACTTATTTATTTTATAAACGATGAAAATTCATTTTATAGTAGTCTATACCCGTCTTTATTTTCAAAAGTCTATCACAGTATATGACAGATTATAGACTATTTAATTATAGGCGGGTATATAATAGAAAATATAGATGGATATAGACTAGTAATGTTAAAATGTATTCGGATTTTGTAAGAAATATAGTGGGGTTCAATTATAAAATGATATTAATGGTGGGGAGAATTTCTGATCTTTTGATGCATATAGATTTCTCTACTTTTTGAATACTTTTTCTGGCTGTAATAGAAGAGGTAATTTGATCGGTTGGTATGGCTATTGTTGGTACAGCTGTCATAAATTTCCTAATTTGCTTTATAAGGTTAGAAATTGTATATATTAAGAATTATATTTCGAATTTTTGATAAAGTTTAACTTACCGTTTACAGTATGTGCAAATAATTCTTCTAACGTTTCACCAAAAAATGGTACACAACCAACTAAAAATTCGTATAATATAATACCCATTGACCACCAATCAACCGGTTTTCCATAACCTTGCCGTAGAATTACCTCTGGTGCAATATATTCCGGTGTACCAAACACTTGTTTGTCAGAAAACTGTTGCGTTTCAGAATCGATGTAACCTTCGTATAAATTTGTTGCTAATGACATTAAACCCATTTTACTTAAACCAAAATCGGTTAATTTTATGTGCCCAAGGACGGTTATTAATAAACTGTAAAGAGAAACAGAAAATTAAAATTAATTACACTTCTGAAAAACAAATGTTAAAAGAAACTATCCTCCTTGGAAAGAAATATACAATTATTGGATCGAAAAATATTTAATCTCTTTTCATCATATTCATAATTTGGAGATATTGGCCGTTCGCGTTTAAAATACGATAAAACTTCTAGTCATGTTATTTGTATCTGTATGAGCCCCTACATGGAGTTAAATATACAATGTTTGAGTTGGAAACTTTCGATTCATCCAGTCCACGAAATTCCGACTAAAAATTAATGAAATAATGGGGTTCCTATAATCTGGGTAGAGCCCTGTTTATAACAGCACCAGCCATATTTAATCCAAAATGGCGGGGTATTCTCAAAGCGGACACAATGAAACAATAATGTTAAAGATTCAATTACGGTTCCTCTCCCATTGGATATGTTTAATATTAACTAATCTATACTTACTTGTCTGGTTTCAAATCTCGGTGCACAATTCCATAACTATGTAAATACTCAACAGCCAAAACAGTTTCCGCAAAATAAAACCGTGCCATATCAGACGGTAATGGTCCAATATTCTTCAACAACGTTGCACAATCCCCTCCCTCCACATACTCCATAACCAAACACAAATGGCGTCGCGTTTCAAAACTGCAGTACATACTAACCACAAACGGATTATCCGCAAAACTTAAAATATCTCGTTCAGCGAAAACTTGATCAACTTGATTCCGTAATATTAGATTGTTTTTATTAATTTTTTTCATCGCAAATCGTTGTCTTGTTTGTTTATGCTTAACCAAGTACACAGCACCATATGCACCATTAGATATTAGTTTGATTATATCGTAATCATGTTCACTAGGCCCAGTCGATGTATAAGCCGTTGAAGTTTTTGGTGTTGTATTGTTTGGATTAATCCAATGGTCTTCGTTATCTGGTTGTTGTTGATCAGCTAATTCGGTGGTTGGAGTTAATGTTAACATATTATTAATGGAATCGGATTTCTTTAATTCTAACTGTAATTCCGCAATTGGATCACGATTTAAACCTAATTTTTGGATAATATAAATTGGTATATCAGTTTTAATACCTTGAACACATTTTGCTTGTCCTTCAGCTGCCTCTAATAAATGATAAAACTCTTCGGGATCAAATTCTAGACATTCTAACAACCTAGCCGGACGGGATATGATCAGTAAGAGTTTTTTGATTAAGTTAGTTACATGAATCGATGCTTCAAACGATTTTTCTTTCGTTTCAATTAACAATCGTTCTAAATTATCGGATATTTCATAGAAATATCGACTTGTAATTAACTTCGATTGTGATTTATGTAAACAATCGCGTGCGATTTCTAATACTTGATGATGAACGAATCGCGCAATCGGTAATGCATCGTTATGTTCAAAAGTTGTCGATGAAGGAGTAGCCGATTGTTGTTGTTGCTCGAGTGTTGCCGATAATTGCATAATACTTGTTTCAATATCTTTATACTCGTTAATAAATTGTTGTAAACGTTCTTCCATTTGTTGGGTAGCCTTTGGAAACCGTTCCTTGTAAAGCATGTTCATCATTGAGAGTTCATTATTATCGATGACGGGGGAACGGCTTGGTGAACTTAAGGAACGTGATCGAGGTCTATAACCCGACGATTGTTGATTATGTAAGATATTGTTATCTCCGATAACAACGTTTGCGATATTGTTGGAATTGTTCATACTGTGATGTACGTGAGTGCCTTCGGTACACGTTGTACTTGTAGTACAAGATGTATAAGATGTGGTGGAGGTTGTTGTAATTGTTTCACGTGAGAGATGGTGTGATAATAGACGGAGCTCATCACTTGTAGGTATATGGGGTAGTTGATGTAAACGTTCTTGACTGGAACACTTTGACTGAAAAAATGGATTCATTTATGAACACAGTTTCATTGAGGATTTTAAGGAATTTCAGGATCATAGGACTGTTATTTGGAATATCATAAATCAGATCGTATTTTAACTAACGAAATCAATACTGACAATAGACATGAACAATGAATTTTTTAATTAATTGAGAAGAATTAATTTTTTTCTTATTTCAACACATATCAACAAGATATTATCGATTTTGTACAGTTTCTAAATTAATTTAAACTACAGAACCACTTACCGACATATTTGAACTACCCGGTGTAGTACCGTAGCCAGAGGATGGTAAGGATGCAACGGACCATCTTCTTCCATCACCTCGACATCCAATTACACTACTCCTGTAAAAAAACAAAGAAATTTTTTAATTTGAATCGCCTCAACAGTTTCATTACAGGAGACATCTTTGACACTAAGTGATGGATATTTTCTCAAGAAGTTTACATCAGTATTTTTATTGTTATATGATTGTTAAATTACCATTGACTTTTTATTAGTTTGATGAGGTTGGTCACACAACTATCTTCCGACTCCAAAATTTTGATTATGGGCAGTGGAGGCGAGGACTAGAATGTGTTACAAATTGTTCCCGAATTTCCATTAAATTAAAATGCTTTATCAGAGGACCATTTTTAAAGAAAGTGCCTTATAGTGACATTCTTCTTTTTAGATGTCATATGCAAAATACCATGTGATGTTAAAATAAAATCAGGCATCAAATAAAATAATAATTTTTAACAATAAAAACCAATTGTAAAAATATGTTTAAAAAAATGATGAGATACATTTTAAATAATGTGTATAAAAAATATGCGAAAGAAAACAATAATTATTATTTGGAGGTTTCAATATTTAATGAACAAATACATTTTAAGACATACTGTAGCTTGAAAAGAAATAACAGCATATTTTGCTTCGAACTTCTACGACCTCTAACGCAATTGTTACATAAAATACATTATTACATAAAATTTTCAGTTTGTACTTTCCCATACTTCTGTTGAAATTTAATAAAATAATATAAATTTTTTATATTAAAAATGATATTCTCTCAATAATTTAATTTTCAACTCATCAAACTTCAATTCATCTTGAACAGTTTGCATCATACCTTTCGATACATCATCGCCTCTGTATTTATTATTTTAATGTAACACTTTTTGAAACAAATATGAGATATAAAAAAATTGATATGAATTGACTTACCGTTTAAAAGATGGCACTAATATCATATTTGGTGAATATGTTCTTGCTGGTGGTGAATCAACTGGCGACCCCGACGAGACAGGTGAATGTGATCGATACGCATGACTGTGATGATAATGATGTTGTTGTTGATGATGATAATGATGATAATTCTGCTGTTGTTGTTGCTGAATTAAATTATTGTTATTGTTATTATGTTGCTGTTGTTGTACAGCTGTGTAGTTTGTATTGTTTGTATTCGGACTATTATTTGATACGTAACTTAAACGATGTTGTGTGGACATTGTTCGACTATTTCGACGTGAAACTGAATTTAAATCAATTCCTTGTTGCTGAACAAATATTCAGAAAACAATAATTAGTTTTTATAATAATTTTTATAATTACAGTCAAACTTGGTTAAAAATGAACATAAAGAAATTTGAGTAACAAAAATATTCTACAAAAGCTTTGAAAATCTATTGGATTGTCTCACGTACAGAGTATTCCATAATTTTTCCCTTTATTTGCAAATACAACGCAGAAAAAAGATTCTCACAATAGATAACTGACATTAAATTGTCTTATAACATGTTTAAGTACTATTCAAGTAATAAACACCAAGCTCACGTCGAATTTCTGATTTATCGTTGATCAGCAGTAAACTCGTTGTATATTACTTGAATTGTATTTAATATTTCCTACTCAAGTTATATTTAATCAGGTTTAACTGTATGCAGTACATGATATATACCATATTGGCTGATAAAGATGGCGCGGATTTACCAAGTGCAGATTTTCTTAAACGTACTAAATTTGAGAAATCTGAAATATAAAAATATAAATTTCAATAGAACAGAATATTTATAATGAAGTTGTACAATAATAAAAATAGATTTTCTATGCCTACAATGCTGAAGAGTGTACAAAGTTTTGGTCGAAGAATTTCGATGTTTTGAATTTTATTTTAAATTGTTTTATGAACCTGTTTGATTAATTGTTACGTATAATGATTTCGTAGAACGAAATCTTTAAATTTTATCATGTAGTCAAAATAAACAGTTTTGTAGCATAAAATTGGGGCTCTCTTCGTACCATATTTCGTAAACATATTTTCACAAAAAAATTCATATCGACTCACTCAAATAACAACTATGTGTACAAAATGGCTGAAATCTTAGTGAGTAAGTGTCAAAAGATGCACCCACTACATTCACTAGATTTTATTGAGTTTTCAGACCACCCTCGTGTATTTCATTCAATATGCTACTAACCTGGTATTGGAATTGGTATGGTTTGATGTTGATTCGGTTGCGGTTGCTGATTAATTTGTTCATTTGATGATGTGACTGTTTCATGTTCAGTTGATTCATTGGATTTGTTACTGGTTACTAATGTTGTTACGATACTTGACGATACCGCATTCGATATGCTAGTTGCTGTTGTATTATTATTTTTACTAGTTGCGGTTGAACCAAGACTAGTTGTATGTGTTGTCACATACGTGCAACTAGGTGTATTACTAGTTGCAGTACTACTTATACTAGATACAACATTACTTGTACCAGTTGCAGTACTACTTGTACTAGTTGTAGTACTACTTGCAATATTAATATTATTAGTTATAGTACTTCTTGTACTATTTGCTGTATTAATATTACTAGTTGCAGTAGTAGTTCTTGTAGTAGTTGCTGTATTATTAGTATTTGTAGTATTAATATTACTAGTTGCAATAATTTTTGTACTAATATTACTAGTTGTAGTATTAATATGACCAATTGCTGTACTTTTTGTACAACTTGTAGTATTACTAGTAATATTTGTAGGTTTAGTAGTTGCACTAGTAACAATGGTATCGTTACTACCAGTACTATTACTACTACTCGTAGTACTTTTCCGTTGTTTTGATTTCATTGTTGTGGGTGTGATTGTTGGGGTAGTTGTTGAGGGTATTATTGTGCATGGTATCACTTTATTTTTTGTATCTTTTGTATCTGCCATTTGAGTTAAATTTTGGTTTCATTTATTTCACTGTAAAACAAAAAACAATATACATGATTACTTAAATATTCTATACAATGTATATAAGTATATATATATAAATAAATATATCCAAATAATAATCGCAGGGTGAAGCTGAATATATAAATATTTTTCCTCATAACAGGGTGTTTGAAGAGGAATAGTAAATATTTTAGGTGGTGGTAGTAGATATTTAAGGCAAGTGCAAACTAAGACGTTTAAAGTTGATTTTCAAAAATTCCAAAACTGAATTCAATGGATTTTGGTTTCTTGTATTGGTAAACCGGTTGTTAAGGCTCTCAATAGACTAATTTATCGATTGTATAAAAAGTAGAAAATTGAACACATGTTAGGTATATGAATTTTTTTTATTGCAATTCTCCTGTACTACTATAATATTAACTAATCCATCTGAAACACTCTGTATACCCTCACCAATTTGTATTAGCTACACTATATTGAATGATTTAGTGTACTGTTGGACTGAAAAAATGTATCAGCATAAACGAAAATATTTTTTGCAGCCAACCTATATTAAAATAATACACTATCAATCTTGATTATTAATTTTTTGTACATTGATGCATTTTTATGCCCATCATCAATAATTAATAAACTGAGATTATGCTTTTTACACCATTTTCAACAATAAACTGCATTTAGGTACTATTGAGGTTTAGTTTCAGAAGTAAAGACTGGATTTTAATTTTTTTTTTCTCCACTTTAAAAGTTGTTTTACAAATTGATATTTTTTTTCTTCAATGTATTAGCATTCCGCACCCAAAAACTTAATAATAAAATATGTTCGAAAAATGATTCAAAACACATTTTTAATAAAGTATTTGAAATTTGAAACTTATTGAGATAAGAATATTATATATTTAAATTTAGCGAAATTTGTTCCAAATTTTTTTTTTTTTATTATTGAATTTACAGCTTATAGAAATTTAATTGTATATTATATAATTAAGATTGAAATTTTACAGTTTCATGAAAGCCTCAATAAGCTTTTTTAAATTTTAACTTATCGAAAATTTATTTTAAATAACAATAAAAATAATATAAAAGTCATTTTAAAACTTTTCTATGACTTTCCAATTTGTATTTATTTCAAGTGTAAAATCCACGTTAATCATTCAAAATTGAAATTTGAAACTTACCGAAATTAAACTTAAAATCAGAATATTGCAGATTTGTAAATGTCGACACTTATTTTCAATTTAAATTTATCGAGATAAAACTTTTTATTATAAATAATATTTCAAATTTCAATAAGGTATACTTGAAATACATTAAAATATAATCATGGAAAATATTTTGCAAATAATATATAAATATTTTAAGTAATCTCAACAATTGTACAAAATTATTCTTAATTATTTTGCAAAAATCATTTTAATAAAACATTTTTAATTGTATTGGAAATAAAACTTATCGATATTCAACAATTAATTTTTACAAATAATAATAAAATATTTCATATTTGAAAATCTCGATAAAAATCTTTTAATACTTTTTTTCAAATATTTTACAATTCTTTTCAAGTTTCAACTATTTATAATAAATAACAATAAGTTTGAAATTGTTAAAATAATTGTCAGCTGTTTATCAGAAATTTTACCTTAATATCAAATTAATTTAGACCATTTACTAACGTAAAATATGTAAATATCATAATGTTCTAAATTCCGAACTGTCAATATTCTTAGAAATACATTTTTATATTTAGATCAAAATATGTTAAACATGGTAAAAACTCAAATTAACAGAAATAATAAATGTTTATCAAATATAAAATACATACTGATTAAAAATAAAGTAATTTTTAATTACTATTGATGATTAATAATAATACACATAGCACACAAAACACCTTCGTTTTGATACATTTTTGATTCGAACTATAGAGTTGACTTTTATATTACAAGTACATATAATTTATATTATATAAAATAAAAATCAATTATTTTGATATATATATCTATATATGTATATATATATATGTATATATATATTATTTTATGTAATAATTTTTAAATGTTTGTAATTAAGTGGTCACAAATTGATCACTGTTAATTTTTAATAAGAACATATTTTCATTTGATTTATGTTAATATTTTTGGATTTAATAATAACAAACTTGTGTGGTGTCATACACTCTATACATAAAAAGAGAATCAAACACAAGTTATATCACTCATCATGGTATAAATATGTTATTCATTCTGTACTGGGGCTACCACTGCTTTGAATGTTCATTTCAATGTATTTCAATATTGTATAAATACACACTCAAGCTTTTAAATTTTATTCAGTTGGTAATTTGTTAAATTTTTGATAGAAAGTATTATTAGCTTTATTTCGAAAATGAATTATAAATATTTTATACCTGACATAAATGAAATATATCAGAGTGTACTAAAAAGTTTGTACCGCTAAAAAATATTGATGCTACTAACAAAAATTTGGTATGGATGTTCATAGAAACACGAGTTCATTTTCGTTTGTCCGTCATCGAGATAGTTCAAAAATGAAACAAGAGCTGAAATTTCGATGGCTTATGCTAGACCTAAAAAGTGGGTTTAAGTTTGTGAACCAGCAAAATCGGCCAATTAAATCAAATGGATTCATGGTCCAACTCTTAAAATAAAAGAAATAGAAGAAAAGTAGAAATACCAAATATTTGCATGCTTTTAAAAAATATGTTCATTCCTTTGTAACATTTTTTCATAATTTGATTAGATTTGCCAAAATTTCTGCTCAAATAAACACAAATAATTATAATTTCTACATATTATATGACAATTATAACTATATGGACTATATATTTAGTGTAATTTATGAATCTAATAGTTAAAAATAGTTCAAACAATGATACTCAACCGTATATAGTATAACAGTTTTTCGATATTAAATGAAAACCGGTATGTAACACTATGAATTAATAAATTTTAATGATTTAAAAAAACACTATTTTTGACTGACACATCAAATTATTATTAATATCTATTTGTGGTAAATCCTACTATCCAAGTATTAATTTCTCTAGTATTTGAAATTTGTGACAAAATTGATAGAACTGACATTTTTCAAAACTTTGGAGGTGTATAAAAAGTTTTTCGAAATAAAAAATCAAACGTTGAAAATGTAGTATAATCGTGCATTAATCTTAAATATTACAAAAATATTTAATTGATGTTTTTAGATTACTTAAGGTAATTAAGACCTATGAAAAGAAATCCAAAAATAGCACATATTTCGGATCGGATTTCAGGTGATATCGTAAAAACTAAGAATCCAATTCATAAATTGATGCTATTTTTGAAATATACAGGTCAACCTTGCCTTACAAACATAATTTTATTGAATTCGGAGACTAAAAATTTTCCTTAATTTTTAACCCTTGAAGGAAAATTTTTAGTCTCCGTTTTCCCTTAAGAAAATTATGAAAAACCGAGATAATTTTAATTGCGTATTATGACATGTAGATTTCAAAAATAACATCCATTTAACGATTTGATACGTGGTATGCAATCGTTAAATTTTGAGATAACACCTGAAATTCTATTTTTGACAATTTAATCGAGGTCAATATTTTTGACAATTTAATCACAGTTAAAATTAATCTTACAAAAACCTATCTAATCTCGTTCAATTATAAGAAAATAGATGAATTTAATAAATTATTATATTATTTATTAAACTCTATAATTATTAGCGGTCTGTTTATAATTTAGTCTGTGGTTCATAAAATTTTTAAAAATTTGCAGTTAAAATTTAATATTATGTCTGATTATTCAACTTTTGATGTTAATAATAGACCTTTAATTCAATGAAATCAAATAAAAATTGAACTGTTGCATACGGAGTGAATAATTAAGGAAGAAATTACTGGTGAACCATTGGAAGACGATGAAACATTTATGGCGAAAACTAATGTAGTTGATCATAAACAAAATTATCAAAAAGAAAAACATTATTCATGTGATTATTGTAATAAGTCCAATTAAGTTGACATAAGCGAAGTCATACTGGAGAAAAAACCTCTTCATGTGATATTTGTGGTAAAACTTATTAACGTAGTTATTTGATTGAACCGTTTTCATGCGACGTTTGCCCTAGATCATTTTCTCATGGAAGCAGTTTATTTATTCATAATGGAGAAAAACCATTGTCATTGTCATGAGATATATGTAAGAAAAAATTCACACATCGAAGCAGTGTAGTTCAACATAAGATTATTCATTGTAAATAACAAGTAGAAATAACAATTAATTAATAGAGTTATTATACAAAAGTTATTACTCACATTAAAATTTCAAACTTTAAAACAAGTTCAAAAATTTGATATATTGTGGACAAACCAACGAAAAAAGACTAATAAGATGAATTTGTTATAGTGCTGCTAAAATAGTGCCAATTTTAAGAAAAAACATTTAAGTATCTGAGTTATTTAAATCAACATCAACGAAGCACAGGTTGATTCATACTGGGGATTCATACATTTTCATGTAATTTTTGTAATAAAAAATCAAGCATCAATGTAATTTAAATCAACATAAACGAATTCATTATGCAGAAAAAAGTTTTTCATGTTGAATTTGTAATAAAACATTCACACAGAATAGTAATCAATAAATTCACATCGGGGAAAATTCATTTTCTTGTGATATTTGTAAGTAAATCTTTACGCAAAGAGACAGTTTAGCTCAGCATAAACTAATTTTTACAGGAAAAACAATTTTCATGGGATATTTGTGATGAAAAATTCTCACAACAGACCACTTTTTTTTAACATAAGAGTATTCATTGCAACTGACAATAATAATTAACGTTTAATTCTTTCAATACTGTGAGAATGCTTGAGTATTTGTAATATTTTACAATTCTCAACTTTAAGGTAACGTAAACAGATAATCGAAAATGAACTAATTATGGGATTTTATATACATGTTACGAACCGTAGTCTAAATTTAAGATACGCTCATATATTTTAGTTTATATACATGTGTAATACTCATTTTTAGTATGAAAAAATAATAATAAATTTTATTTGAAAGAAAAAAAATTGTGTTATTTCAGCCTTATATGTTCTGCCTTGTTTTACAAAAAAAAAATCAAAAATTGTCCATTTATGATGCTGTCTATATAAGACCATTGGTGGAACTATTACCTGTGAATGTATATAGAATGGTGATTGTATTTAAAGTGGTAAAATTGAGATAATTTTTTGTCTCTAATTTCGATAGACTTTTGTATACAAGGAAATTTTGTTTCTAAAAAAATTATTAAACGATTGGATGCGTAGTTTTTATGTTATATAATCTATGACTTTCCATAATACTGTCTCTATGTTCTATTATTTCTATGGTCCTAATAGAGGCACCATCAATTTCGGAATTTTCTGATCACAGAATCTATCTTTTGTTTTAATCTTGGCGTTTACAATTATCTGACAGATTTCTATTTACACGTACTGAGAGCTTTAGTAATAAAAATAGTTTTAATTTTAAAATAATTACAAATTTTACAAAATTATTAAAAAATGTCTCATTCTCCAACATTTTTTAATGTTAATAATATACAATTAATCAAACAAGAGGATATTAAAATTGAAGAAGGAGAACAAGGATTTATTAATGAAAACTTAAAAATAAAAACAGAATTAATTGAAATTGAAAGAATCAAAATTGAACAAGAATTACACACAGAAGTTATAATTAAAGAAGAAAATATTGATCAAACATTTAAAAGAGAAAATAATTTAATTAATCATAAACAAAATAAAACTAAGGATAAACGTTTTACTTGTAATGTTTGTGATAAAAATTTTAAACATAAAAGAGGTTTGATTCAACATAAATTAATTCATACTGGAGAACGACCATTTTCATGTGATATTTGCAGTAAAAAATTCATCGCAAAATCACGTCTAAATACACATAAAGGACTTCTACACATAGAAGAAAAACCATATTCGTGTGAAACTTGTAATAAAACATTTAAATGTAAATTATATTTAAGGAAACATAACACAGTTCATACAGGAGAAAAACCTTTTTCTTGTGATTTCTGTGATAAAAAATTCACCCTAAAAAGCAGTTTAGTTCAACATAATCGAACTCATAGTGGAGAAAAACCTTTTTCATGCGATATTTGCGGTAAAAATTTTACCCAACAGGCTGGATTAATTAGCCACAAACGAAATCATACTGGAGAAAAACCTTTTTCTTGTGACATTTGTAATAAAACATTCACATTGAGTAGTAATTTAGTTACCCATAAACGAATTCATAGCGGCGAAAAACCTTTTTCATGCGATATTTGTAACAAAAAATTTCCACGTAAACAGGGTTTAGTTATACATAAACAATATCATACTGGCGAAAGACCGTTTTCATGTGAAATTTGTGAAAAAAAATTTGTTACGATTTCCAATTTAGTTGCACATAAAACAAGTCATACTGGCGAAAAACGATTTTCGTGTGATAGTTGTAATAAAAAATTTACTCAGCAATACAATCTGAAGAAACATAAACGAATTCATTCTAGAGAAAACCCATTGTCATGTGATATTTGATCTAGAACATTTGCATATCGAAGTCGTTTGGTTGTACATAAACGATTTCATACTGCCGAAAGACCGTTTGTATGCGATATTTGTGAAAATAAATTTGTTACGAGTTCCAATTTAGATCCACATAAACGAGGTCATTCTGGTGAAAACCATTTTGCGTAATAAATCGTACATACATCGATCTAATTTTAGTTTACATCAACGAGTTCGCGCGAGACAAAATCAGCTTTGAGAAGGTAGATGATCCCGTAAAAGAATTTTGTGACAATCTATAACTTTTCAACTTTAATTTTACGAACCTAAGTCTAAATTTATGTTACGAACCTTAGTCTAAATTTAAGATACGCTCATATATATTAGTTTATGTGTAATTTTTTGTATGAAAAAGAAAATATGAATTTTATTTGAAAAAAAAAATTATGTTATTTTATTCTATGACCTTATATCCAAATCACAAAACGATCTGTAATACACACAAACCAGGCTTATATGTGCCGCGATGTTTTTACAACAGTGAAAAATTACCTATTTATGATGCTGTCAAAATTTTCCATATATGACCATGGGTGAAACATATTACCTGAGAGGTTTTTAATCTGTAAGGACCTTCCTATACAAGACAGTGATCTCACCTATATGTATAATCTACCACCGTGGCACTAATTAAGGATAACATGGTTTTTTATAATAAATTAAAAAATGAATACTATTTTTTACATAATTCAAATTTATTTTTCATTACAAATACGAAATGTATAAAATAAACATTTTTCATTTAGAATGAATTCGTTTATGTTGAACTAAATGTTTCTAGCTTTGAAATACATTGGGGGTTTTCTCCAGAATGAATTCGTTTATGAGTAACTAAATTACTATTTTGTGTGAATGTTTTGTTACAAATATCACACGAAAATGGTTTTTCACCAGTATGATGTCGTTTATGGCTAATTAATCCAGTTTGTTGAGTAAATTTCTTACCACAAATATCGCATGAAAAAGGTTTTTCGCCGCTATGAATTCGTTTATGGGTAACTAAATTACTACTCAATGTGAATGTTTTATTACAAATGTCACAAGAAAATGGTTTTTCTCCAGTATGATTTCGTTTGTGGCTAATTAATCCAGTCTGTTGGGTAAAATTTTTACCGCAAATATCGCATGAAAAAGGTTTTTCTCCACTATGAGTTCGATTATGTTGAACTAAACTGCTTTTTAGGGTGAATTTTTTATCACAGAAATCACAAGAAAATCGTTTTTCTCCACTATGAATTTGTTCATGGCAGATCAATCCATTCTGCTGGGTAAATTTCTTATCACATATAGAACATGAAAATAATTTTTCGTCGCTATGGATTAATTTATGTCTGGTTAAACTTCCTATCTGCGTAAATTTTTTGTCGCAAATATCACATGAAAATGGGTTTTCACCAGAATGAATTCTCTTATGTGTAGTTAGATTACCACTCAATGTGAATTTTTTATTACAAATTGAACATGAAAATGGTTTTTCTCCAGTATGAATTCGTTTATGTTTAACTAAATTACTACTCACAGTGAATGTTTTATAACAAATATCACAAGAAAAGGGTTTTTCTCCAGTATGGATTACCCGATGGCTAATTAATCCAGCCTGCTGAGTACATTTTTTGCCACAAATATCGCATGAAAATGGTTTTTCTCCAGTATGATGTCGTTTATGCCTCATTAATCCAGCACTCTGAGTAAATTTTTTACCACAAATATTGCATGAGAAAGGTTTTTCTCCACTATGAATTCGTTGGTGTTCAATTAAATTTCTTCGACTTTTAAATATTTTATTACAAATTTCACATGAAAATAATTTTTCTCTAGTCGGAATAAAACCATGTGCATCTGCAGGTTCCTTGATATAATTTTGTTTATGATCAACTAAATTATATTGCTCACTTGATGTACCGCCATTAAAATATAATTTTTCAAATGGTTCAACATTTTCTTCTTTAAGTGTTGATTCTGTGTGCAATTCTTGTTCAAATTTTACTTGTCCATCTTCATCTTCAAGTAATTCTGATTTTATATCAATATTTTCATTAGTTACTAATACTTCGTCTTCTTCAATTTTAATATCTTCTTTTTTAATTAATTTTATGTTATTTACATCAACAAATGACAAGTTAGACATTATTTTAAAATTTCGTGACTTGAAGGGTAGATATAGGTGTAGATGTAGGATAGATATTTTAATTTCTATGGAATATACATAATACAATAAACTTTGGACATGTTGTCTAGACGTGGATGTCAAACCTAACTTCGGAATGGAACTAAGTCTATGTGATGAAATTATAGAGGGTAGATGTAAGGAGAATCATCTGTGGGCATGAAAAAGTGTCCGTCAAAATGCATAAAATTAGGGTGGCGCCACATTAGCATCAGGGTAAATTTTAAAGGAAGCGCCAAATATGATTAGAGTACCATACCCTTTGTCTACATCAGCGCCATTTTGGAAGGTTTTTGAACTGTTATTTACAGCTTACAGCTGTACACTTTTTTTGATTTTCTACCATAAGAGATGGCTTTTCTTATCTCTACCCTCCATAGCTGAAAGACAGCCAGACTGGCACAGTCATATTTGCATCCTTGCCTCGCTTATATAAGGCTTCTTCTTTAGTAAACAATATTACTGGACAGTAAGGTATGACGTTATAAATCGCTGCCATAATGTGTGTTTAAGTGATGGCCAGTGAATAATAGTGATTAGTGTATGATGTCAAGTTTATGTTTGTTTATTCTTGTATTTTTAATGCTTGTTGTAGGTATCGTATGAAGGACTTCTGAAACGTATACCATTAATGATGACATCATACCTTACTGCCCCGTAACACGATTATCTTTCGAAACATAGAGCGGGCGTACACCATCAGATTTTCTGATCAGAAATTCTGATTAGAAAATCTGATGTTACTTCAGACAAAAATTTTAAGCAAGCGCATATCATCGGATAACATTGGATACGTACAATGAACCAATGAACTCTCACGTATTTAAAATTCATAATTACATTTTTAACAACAGATGGCTTACATAAGACAACCACGTAAGATATTCTTTATAAGAAATTCTCAAACTAGACATACACCATCAGCTTTTCTGATCAAAAATTATTATGTCTTATGTAAAACTCTTACCTTGTGCGGGGTCTAGTACAAAATACATGTTATTTAGTTACATCAGCTCATAATCTATATATATCCTATTCACTGCTACGAGTACTGTTACAGTCATTTTTTTTTTTCTTTTCAAACTGTGTTTCTAACAACTATGGTCATTTACACAGTGTAAGATGAGGCCATGACATCACGTGATGTGAAGTCTTAACCCCATGAACTAGTATTAATTGTAGTATGATAATATAATAATATGGAGCTTATATAATACATAAGTAATAATGACATTAAAATTGATGGAATAATATATAAGTTTAAATAATCATGATAGTAATTTGTTGATATTTTGTGAGGTTGCTAGACCATTTTACATGAGTTTTAGTAATTTTGTAGCATTTAAGAAGATGAATAGTTTTTTGAGGGTTTGTTCGTTGTTTCCAAGTATATCTTTGATGTTTGGCGGAAGATCTGCAATTATTGTATGTTTGTCGTATTTTATACATGTTGTGAGTATATGTTCTATTGTGATTGGGGTATTGCATCTATTGCATAGAGGTTGAGGTGTTTCTTTTAGTATGTACGCTTGTGTTAGATTGGTGTGCCCAATTCGTAGACGAGTGAGTGCAACTTCTTCACGTCGCTTAGTTCGGAATGAAGTATTCCATATTGTGGTTTCAGTTTTGATGTTTCTGAGTTTGTTACTTATAGGTGTTTCTAGCCATAATTGTCTTCTTTTTTGTTCCATTTTAAGCTTACATGTCTTTATTAGGTCGTCTTTCGTTACGTCAGGGATGTGTAAACCATTCATAAGAGCTTCTTTTGCCGCCTTATCTGCAGCTTCGTTTCCTGCTATATTGGAGTGTCCAGGTACCCATAAGAAACATATTTCTTGATTTTCTTCAATGAGATTTTGATACGTTTTTTGAATTATTTGAATGATGGATGATCGTGTGTGTATATTCTCCATTGCCTTTAGAACACTAAGCGAGTCACAGGCTATTACTATTTTGTGTGGGTGTGGGGTATGTAAATTACGTGTTATTCTTAAAGCGTTTACAGTCATTTAGTCTATTTCATAACACGAGCTAAATAATTTCATTATTTGTATATTGTTGTATGCTGTCTTTGTTTCACATTATATGCTATTTTTGCTTCTTCACACTCCAGTAACATGGTACAACGTCATTGGATTTTTAATTTATACATAAAAAAATCCAACAAGAGACCGTTCTGATTTAGTTTATATATTCTGTGGTACCCTAGAATATATAAATTTGTAATTCGAAAGTGAAACTATATACAATTTATCCCATAATATTTCTATTTTCTAACTGATTTTGATTTCCTCGTATATTAAAATTTTATAAAAATTCGACGAGGATGAGATTTGAACCCACACGTGAAGAGTACAATGGATTTGCAATCCATCGCCTTAACCACTCGTCCTTGAAAATACAATATATACACTTTTCAAATGGTTTTTTTTTCCATTTTATTCAAACGATTTAATGAAAAATTATAATTTCGATATAACTAGAATATAAGATGATGTAGTATAGATATAGCTTAGGCTAGGTGCTATAGATTGTAAGACGGGCTATATTTATTTTATGAAGTCAATAAAAAGATGGCATACATATATTATATAAATAAATTTACGCTTGGCACTGGTAAACAGAGTGCGTTCCACTATCCTGTGAGCGTTTGGATATTTTTTTAACTCTCAAATATTTCAACAATGCCTCCGAGTCTTGTTAGGTTACACTAACGAACACAAAACCCGAACACCATAAAATTGATTTGTGATTTCCTTACTATCTTTTAATATGAAATTAACGGGTCAAAATTGATAAAAATTGGCGAAGTGTTTCAGGTATAAAAATTGAAGATAGAACAGGTATATATGTCACGCATACACCTGTTCTTTTCAATCTGTCAAAATTTTCGTTTTCATTGTCTTACATATTATTTTATTTTATGATTAGTATTTAAAATTTTTACATAAGTAAATTTAAAGAAAAAAAAAATACGTGAAATGTAAAACGATTAGAATTTAAAATTTTAATTTCGAAGTAATAAAAATCGTTTTTAATAGCATTAATATTATAACAAAAGTCAATAATGTAGGTTATGTTTTGATTTTCTTATAGTGTAGAATTTGCAAGCATTATTCTGATGCATATCTGTGCGCTATGACTATTCACAAATTTGACTTTAAATATTCTATTTTTACTATTAAAAAAGAGTTGTTAACAATTCGAAAAAAATAATTAAAATAATTATCAATTGGAGGAAATAATTTTTTTTTTTTAAATAAATTTTACCTGCATAAAAAGGTAGAATATTAACCACGTAATAAAGTAATGTGCAAGACAAGGACAACGGAAATTCTGACTAACAGAACTGAATAAGTACGCATGCTGACGCAATTACTTCGCTAGTCTATTTAAATGAAGTTGTATCGTATTTTGAATCATAATTATGCCTCGATTTTTAAAGTGGTAAAATGGAGATAATTCTTTTATCTCTAATTTCAATAGATTTTTGTATATAAGAATATTTTATTTCAAAACAACTTATCAAATTAAACGATTGGATGCGTAGTTTTTATGTTATACACATCTATGATTTTCCATAATACTGTCCCTATGTTTTATTATTTCTATGGTCTTATTAAAACTTTCATTGCAGCATCCTTGTCACGCTTATATAAAGCTTATACATCCATATCCTATTCAATGCTTCGAATACTACTACAGGCACCATCAACTTTGAAATTATCAGATCACAGGATCTATCTAAATTCTGCGATAAGTTTAATCTTGACGTTTACAATTATCTGACAGATTTCTATTTACACGTACTGAGAGCTTTAGTAATAAAAATAGTTTTAATTTTAAAATAATTACAAATTTTACAAAATTATTAAAAAATGTCTCATTCTCCAACATTTTTTAATGTTAATAATATACAATTAATCAAACAAGAGGATATTAAAATTGAAGAAGGAGAACAAGGATTTATTAATGAAAACATAAATATAAAAACAGAATTAATTGAAAATGAAAAAATCAAAACTGAACAAGAATTACACACAGAAGTAATAATTAAAGAAGAAAATATTGATCAAACATTTAAAAGGAAAAATAATTTAAATAATCATAAACGAAATAAAACTAAGGATAAACGTTTTTCTTGTGATGTTTGTGATAAAAATTTTAAGCATCAAAGCGGTTTGATTCAACATAAACGAATTCATACTGGAGAACGACCATTTTCATGTGATATTTGCAGTAAAACATTCATCGCAAAATCACGTCTAAATAGACATAAAGAAATTCACATAGAAGAAAAACCATATTCGTGTGATAGTTGTAATAAAACATTTACGCGACAATACAATCTGATTGAACATAAACGAATTCATACTAGAGAAAAACCATTTTCATGTGATATTTGTTTTAGAACATTTGCACATAAATATACTTTAGTCGTTCATAAACGTTTGCATACGGGAGAAAAACCGTTTTTGTGTGACATTTGTAATAGAAAATTTACACATCGAAGTCATTTGGTTGAACATAAGCAATTACATAGTGGAGAAAAACCTTTTTCATGCGATATTTGTAATAAAACATTTGCTATTAAAAGCGGTTTAGTTAAACATACAAGAGGTCATATGAAAAAACAGGTAAGAAAAAATTTGCTCTGTGATATTTGCAATATCGCATTTACCAAGAAATCGCTTTTACTTAAGCATAAACAAATTCATGGTAAAATCCTAGTGGAAAAAAATTTAATGTGTGATATTTGTAATAAAACGTTTAAATATCAATCTAATTTAATGGAACACCAAAGAGTTCATACGGGAGAAAAACCTTTTCCTTGTGATATGTGTGATAGAACATTTGCACATAAATATAGTTTAGTTGTACATAAACGATATCATACTGGCGAAAAACCGTTTTCATGTGATGTTTGTGAAAGAAAATTTGTTAAGAGTTCCGATTTAGTTCAACATAAACGAGGTCATAGTGGTGAAAAACCATTTTCGTGTAATATTTGTGATAAATCATACACGTATCGAACCAATTTAATTTTACATAAACGAGTTCATGGGAGACATAATCAGATTTGAGAAGCTAGAGAAGAAGTCTTTTGTGACAATCTATAAAAGCAATGGCGATAATTTATCGTCAGTCAAACGACTTTTATAATCGCGATGATTAAACACAAGTCAAATTACAAATGATCAAACAAGAAGAAAACTACTGAAATTATTAAAAACAAGTGAAAATAACAACTAAGAGTGTTATTGATTCAGTATCCTCATATATATCGGGTATAGAAAGTAAAATTAATTATTGTTTAAGTATATTGTTTAATTCAATAAAAAATATTTTCATTTATTCAATTTTTATTTAAATTATTCACGGCTACTTTAGACAACTGTAGTTTTGTGGGTACATCTCTCATCATCCTCACTTTTTCAGGAATTTTTATGTTTGGATTTGATTTTTCAGGACTTTTGGTTTCGTCCATTCTTTTAACATGATCAACTTTTTCATTGAGACTTTGTTATTCGTATATTGTTTCTTTTTCAGATGTTTTTAGGATTTATTTCTAGAATCTTTTGATTTAGGGTCCAACTTTAACGCCAGTGTATCCATCGGCCTTTGGTTGATTATTTTACTCTTTAACAGATTTAGTTTGGCGAAGTAGGCTTTGTTGCTATTTGTCGTCCAATATTATCCTGTACCATTAGGCACATCGCACACGACGCGATTATGTGTGAAATCGGCGATATCATGCATATGATTTGCTTATGGAAAGCAATGTATAGCCGCACACGGTGTGATTTTCGTGATTTGAAATCATACATGTGATAAAAAAATCGCAGCACAAATCTTACGTTCATAACATCACATTAGCAGTTATTTCAATTTATTCTCGTTTATACTGTCATATAAATCAATTTTTATGGCAAAGATAGATAGTTATATAATATTATTTTTCATATTTAAAAATAAAAACATATCAAGGCTTGTTTATATACAAACAAAAAAAGGTTATATTCATGTTCTGAAAACTATAGAACAGGCTTAATAGGTGCATCTAATAAAGCAGGTCATAAATTTTTTTAAATACATACACATGCTTGAAAGAAAAGGAATGAGGTGTAGCGATTAATTATTAAGTAAATGCTTATAATATCCCGCAATATTTTTATCTTAGTATATATACTATATTTTTATCACAGGTATGGTATTGTTGCAACTCTTGTGTCGTATACGGATATACATTACTTTCCACAAGAAAATTACATGTACAAAATCGCACTGTGTAAGATATGCATAATCAAATACTGAAATCTTAAGAATTCCGTTATGATGCGACAACAATCGTATGTAATTTTACATTCGTAAGCAACGTTGTCAAATACATAAGAGCTTTCACCTATAGTATTACTCAGTTAAATGCTCAACCCAAAAAATTTCTAGACATATTTATTATGTGTGGATAGCAAAAAGGGAAAAACCTCTTTCTCTAGGTATACTTCTCCTAATTTTTGCAGCAACGATGCAATAGATACAACATTCCTTCATTATGGCAGTAATGACGTTCTGCAAGAGTTTATTAACTTATTTTATTTTCATTCATTTCAATAACAGAGTAAATAAACAGAAATGAACTTTAGTCTTATTTTATAAAATTAAGCCAATACATCTTATACTATTACTCAAAAATATAATATGTATTGGTTCTTATTATTATTTATTTGTTAACAAAATGAACTGTATAAATACAGTGATTGTAATCTGTATTTATTCTAATCACATAAAACAAATAAAATAAGTTAAGGTAACAAATAACAAAGTTAATTTTTTAGATATTCGATATAAGATTGAGCATCAATGTTTGAACTACTTTAATCATTAGCATTCATAAAATACTCTAATGTCTATATATATATATATATTTATAACTGTATAGATATTAGAGTATTTTATGAATGCTAATGATTAAAGTAGTTCAAACATTGATGCTCAATCTTATATCGAATATCTAAAAAATTAACTTTGTTATTTGTTACCTTAACTTATTTTATTTGTTTTATGTGATTAGAATAAATACAGATTACAATCACTGTATTTATACAGTTCATTTTGTTAACATACATAACAAACATTTTCCGAAAGTTTTTTGTTTTTTTAACCAAACAATTTTTTTTAAACTTTTTTTATGGTTAAGTTTGGTCATGGATCTATTGAGCCCAATGTACCGATTTTGCTTATTTACAAACTTTTAAGATCTAAAATATGACACCAAAATTAGCTTTTTTCGTTCGTTTTTGAGTTATCATGATGACAAACGGGAGACTGAAATGGGTTAATGCAAATATACTCTCAATTATTCTAAATGTGGAGTATACCAAATTTTATATATACATATATATATATATATATATATATATATATATATATATATATATATATATATATAAAATTTGGTATACAATTTTTGTTATATATATATATATATATATATATATATATATATATATATATATATATATATATATATATATATATATATATATATATTATAAAATATAATATGTAAAAAAAAATACCAATATATCCAATTTATAATTTCAGTCAGATTGTAATTTCTTGTTTAAGAAACTTCATTATAAACAAGAGGAAGTGGGGGTGGGGGAGGTATATAAAAAAATAACAAACAAAAAAATACTATTAAAAAAGTATAAACGATATATATTTGCAATAAATCTATAAACACAATTATTTTTAAAAAACTAATAACATTTTTTCTAGGAACATGCTTGATATTGCTCAAAAACATTACCCACGTTTATTACTAAAAACATAACAACTGCACCAATTGCTGAACCAATTTGAGAGAATGCACCACACCAGAATAATGCTGAATTCTGGCCAGCTTTTGATAGTTCATTGCGGAATATCATTGTAACACTTAATTTTATATAACTAACAAATGCTACAAATAATATTGATAGCACAACCTGTAACAGAAGAAGATTTCCATTTTAAGTACCTTGTATATACTTCATTATTTCGTTAATTGGAATGTCCTTACTTGACGAACATGGAACTGAAGTTATTATTTTTTTAAACGTTTAAAAATAAGCAAGATAAGGACGATTAAAAATTATGATTAAACAAAGAGCGAACTACTTTGTTATGACGTCACCGTTCAATATTTCCATGTAAATCATCGTTTTCATGAAAGAGATGAAAAAGAATCTTTGGTGGCTTAAAAGTTCTTTATTTGTAATCAATTTTAATTTAATTTTTGAACTTATGTTATTGAGTTTAGTTTCACATTTTGATGTAAAATTCAGTCATCTCCCCTATTTATTAATGTTACGGAAAAAAAAATACAAATAAAAGTAATTTTTGATAATTGTTTAATTACCAAAATGTAATTTGGTAATTTTCATATATTTCTGATATCTGGTAAAATTTAGTATTTAAGCTAATTATGACCGAAAAATTAAACTAATTAAAATACCGGACCCATTTAACGATTGGAAAAGTAGTTTTCAAAATATCGCTTAAAACTTTTCGAAGAAAATAAGGGCATTTCTTAACGAATGAAATCAATTTTTGTATTTTTAGGATTAAATAAAGAACAAATATTTTTTTAACGATTTTTTGCAACTTTTATCATTGGGACAAATGAAAAATTACTATTTGCAACTTTTTCTACGTTGCTATTGTCCGACAATACTAAACAAGTCTAATGAAACAAAACATTAGTTAAAAATACTTACAATAATAATACTTCCGTAAATTGAATGCACCAATAACGGCGTTGGAGATAAAAAAGCCATCGAAATTATATAAACACCAGTGCCGAACGTTAACGCTGTCAATGATGCTAGCGCAGTAAACGTTGTTTTCGGTAAAAAGTATGCCATAAAACATGCTATTGGATTCGCCATATTGGATAAACTTATCGTAAAATGATACGTACTGGGTCCATACGGTAATACTGAAAAACTTTGTATACTTGGAAAAACACCATTTCCAAAGAAATTAATTATGGCCATATATAAGCATAATGAATAAAATTTTGGTTTCGATAATGGTACATAATCTTGCATTGGCTGTGATTCTTCAATATTTTCACTAGTATTTGATGAATAATTTTTCACCATTTGTGATTTACATATACTTAAATTATTTAATAAATAAAATGATATTAAACTTAACAATAATACACCGAATTCGATTAGAAAATATAATTTTGTTGAAAAATGTGCCGGATATGTTACTGATTCTAATCGTACGCCAACATTCGGAACTGTTTTATTCACACATTCCGTGGAACCTACCCCTGAAAAATAAAAAAAAATTAGAATTCGTAAGCCGTAAACATTCGCAAGCAGATGCAAAATATAACTGAAGCACATAAGGGCCCTAGCATATTACTAGACCTATTTGTCTTCTGTGTCGTCTTTGTAAAAGTTGTATCATCTGTAAGTACAGATGTCACTTGAATTTAGAACTTCCATTAGTAGATAAAACTTCATGACCCAGGGGAGAGCTGAAGATAACACCTCAAAAACTCTAACTTTCAGTAGGTCTTGGTCTGTAATTGGGAGAGGTGTTTTGGATGCCAGAGGGACCCTTGCATCTCACAGATAACGATTTTTGCAAATTTTACCAAAAAGAGCAAGAAGGTGGAATTCACGTTTCATGTGAATACGAAAGCTTTCTTTTAAAAGACACTCATTCGGGATGTCCCATGCATGGAATCCTGAAGTGTCATTAAATGATATCCAAATGCCAACGAGGAATATAAGAAGTACCTCTGATTATATTAAACTGCTAGCGATATAAGAGCTCTTCTAAGACATAATCATAAATCAAATCTAATCTAAACAATGGTTTTGATGAGTTTTATCTGAAGTTAGCATCTGTTTTCAGTAAAGTTTTCGATTTCCTGGCTTACCTTGAACAATGGCAACCATACTTGCAAGAAATCCACTTAAGCCTTCGCCCATGAGGTAAGTAATTAAGTAGATTTCTAAATAACGACCCATATACGGCATAAATAATACGGAACTTGTACATCCAACCAGAGCCGTCATAAACATTAGTATAAATAATGCTGTACTATGTTCCGCACCAAAAATCGTCGTCGTTTCAGAATAGAAGAATGCCATACCTAGGGCAGACAGTGCCCCAATTGTTATTATTAAATAAATAGTATATTTATCAGATACAGCAAAATATTTTTTTAATAAGCTATATGAAATCGGTCCAATATTTGCGATTTGTACAATTACAGTTAAATATGATGGTAAACTCCATTTTTCCGGAGAACTTTCCACAAGTAATGGAAGTTCGTTAAATAATGAATTTACACCAATCCATGCACTCACGCCAAAGAATACTATGAATAAATCAACAATTAGTTTTCGTTCATTTAATTGTTTTAAAAATTGTCCAGCCGCCATTTTGGAATTCTTATAAGGTATTTCGATTTTTGATTTTTTCTTACTGTCTAATAATGGATGAGTTTCTGTTACATCCAAATTTCTGTAAAAAAAATAATCTATTAAAAAAAACCAATCAGGAGCAATCGAGTCAGTCTTGAATGAACACATTCAAGTTGAGGGATTTTCTTTAGAATTATGACAGAGGTCCCATATTATTTTTTAGAATTTATTCAGGAATAGCTTGCCATTTATAAAGGGTACACCTGGATCTTTCAATTTACACGCCCAATTGACTCAAAATATATTAATTAAATGTTTTGAAATTTGGTATGCACAAAATTGACATGAATTTTCATGTTTTCATGTTTTCATGTCAAAATTGAGCATATCGAATTTCAAAACATTTGGAGGTTTATTTTTTGAGTTATTTGGGCTCGAAAATTGAAACAAATACAATGTATATTACATGTAATTTAAGTCAACAGTTTGTTAGAAGCACACTCTTTTATGCCAATAAGAGCTGTGTACAATCGCTCTTAAGAATTAGTCGTATAGCAAACAGAAAAAAAAACAAATTGAAACTCGAGGATCAAACTTAATGACTAGGCGTTTAGCTAATAAGATAAGTCTAAAGACAATTTAAAAAAATAATAATATTTTGGAAAATTCTTAAACTTTAAATTCTATCCCTTAAAATACTTATATATAAATTTCATTCGATTTTTAGTACTAATTTATATAAAATTTCGATAATTTTTTTAAAAATAAACTTCACTTTTTTCAGGTCTCTGTAAAATCTTAAGTGCATTTTACAAAAAATATTTTCATAGAATATTCCATTTAGATTATTTCTTTTTTTGCAATATTTAAAATTTTTTGAGAGTTTCTGAAATAAATTTCTAATGTTAATGATTTAAAATAAAAATTCCTTTGAAACAAACCTTTTGTATCACTGTCTCATATTCAATAATAAACTTTCCCAGCTAAAAATCATTTAATCAGACACATTTATAATTCGAGAATTAATTTATAAGAAATATTTAACATTTATTAGGTAATAATTTTTGTAAAACTACCAGAGTCTCCAAAATTGTCAACACAAAAACACAATCCACGTCATTTTCATTTTTAAAGATTTTCAAAGAAAATAGCTGTTAAAGAATTTCAATTCCTGCAGCTGAATTATTAACTAAAAACTTTAGTTTTTCAAAAAGAAACTTAAAGGTTAGAATTTCGATTTCGTGTTTTATTGAATATTTAAAAAAAATATTATCTATGACGCAAAGACATAAATAATAATTACCTGATTTCGTCCGAATTATTGAAACGACTTAACGATTCTACTAAATTCATTATTTAATTTATTTAATTACTATTACTTATTTTGTTAAGTAAATCATAAACTGATTTATTAAAATCTTTTTTCATATTGAAACTGTTTAGTATTAGACATATTTATGTCCGTATATGAAAATTGTGGATCATTTCTAATTATAAATTTTGCTATATACAACACAATTTATCGTTCTAAGGCAGTTCGCTCTTTCACATTCTCGGGGATGTTCAATTTATCGATTTGAGGAATTTTAAGGAATTTTGAGTCGCGAATCACTAAATAAAAGTAACGCTTCCTAATTAGTGATCCCCGAGAAGTTTGAAATATTCATATTAAAGCAACGAGCGAGTGATCAAAAATGTATTTAAAGATAATACTATAACTGCGGAGAAATAATATTTTCGACTTCAGAAAACGTAAGCTTTTATACGGCTACAGAAATCTTTCAAAATAAACACAATTAAAATTTCCCAAAGACGGGTGGTTTCGAAGCATGTGAAAGTCAATCGTAGTATTTTTCGTGTATATAATGTACTGACGATATCGAGTTGTCTTTTTTTATTTCTTTGTAAAAGTTCAGTAATCGTTTAATAACAGTATAACCACAGTATTATATATGAAAAAGATAGATTATTAAGCCTTTGTGTACATGTAACTTACGAACCCATAATTATTTGAACTAGATTCAGACTTGATTTAAATTCATAATTAAAAACACGTTTTTCCTTTTTATAAACTTTAAACCATTTATGTAATAATTTATAATATGGGCAAGTTCGATAAAATCTGTAAAGAGATTACATTGTGGAGTCCATAAAGTCGTGGTTCTAATGATTTTTCAGAATTTTAAAATTTTATAATTCTGGCGACTAATTTTAAAATTTGTTTAACAGGAATTAACATATAAAATCTCTATAATAAAGACAATGGTATATATACAGAGCATTTTCAATTTTCGCGCACAAATAACTAAAAAAATAATAAGCGTTATGAAATTTGACGTATACAATCTTGACATGAATACAGCGAAAATTGAAGAAATCGACTGTATATTACATATTATTCAATAGCTTTTTAGAAGTATACTTCTTTACGTAAAGTGTGTGCTTCTAACAGATCTTGGCTTAGATAACATGTAATATTCATTGTATTTTGTTTAATTTTGCAACACAAATAACTCAAAAAATGCTCATACAAATGCTTGAAATTTGATATGTATAATATTGGCATGGATATTGAGGGCTTTTCGGAGAGTTTTTCTCGAAAAGAAATTTCTAAGGTAAAAATCAAATTTTGATTTTATATTTAGTAATGTTTTCTCTTCGATAAGCCCTGCGGTTTCATATCAATATTGTGCATACCAAAAAAATTTTACATAAAGGAGTGTGCTTCTAACGACTGAGGATAATTCCTCTTAAGGAAAATTGAACCTCTACAAACAATGAAATCTCTAATGTAATATACATTGCATTTTTTTTTGTGAACGAATAACTCAAAAAATAATTACCCAAATGTTATGAAATTTGGCATACGCAACCATAAAATGAACACAGAGGGAGGAAACTCAAAGAGTTTTTCCGAAAAAATTTATATTGTAAAAATATAAATTAAATTAAATTTTCAGAAGTGTATATGAAATTTCAAAAGGATTTTTTTTCTCAAAAAAAGGATTTTAAAGTAAAAATCAAAGTTTTATTTTATATTTGGAAATGTTTTTTTTCTCGAAAAACTCTTCAGCATGATCTCCGTTTACATGTCAAGATTGTGCATACCAAATTTCATTACATTTAGAAGTTCATTTTTTTATTTATTTAAGTGCGAAAATTAAAAAAAATTACATGTAAATTACATAACAGCTTGTCTTTATTAATACAGAGGTGTCTATCAAAAACACATACCCAATTAAATAAATCAAGGTATTATTGTCGACATCTTAAAGGTATTAAGATTAAAATTCACTTACAAATATGTACACAAAACCAGTTTTTTTTTTTTTAGAAAGATCGCTGCTGTACGAAGGCTTTAAATTGTACTAAACACAAAACCAGCAATGATAATAAATCAACTTATTTAATGGAAAGGAAATTAATAGAATCTAACTGAATTAGTTCCATTTTCTTATTTTAAATTAAAATGAAAAGTACTTCAGACAAAATTAGTTCCATATTAGCGTATTTGTAATTTGTTATATGATTTAAATTATTGAAAATGTATTTTTTTTTTTATGTAAAAGATTTTTCCAAATAAAATTCATTATTATTACAATTAGTCTGTAGCTAACTTTATCGAAGAGTTTTTCCCGAAAATCAGATAACAATCAAAATTTGATTTTATATTTAGAAATGTATTTTTAACATAAAGTCTTCGACAAGCACTCTGTGTTTATGTCAATATTATGCATATGAAAATTAATAAGTTATTTGTGCTGGAAAATCATATGCTTCTAACAGCTGTTGATAAACCTTCTTCAGGTACGTGTCAGAAAAATCTGAAATTTTGCATAATCATTCAAGGATAATAAATAAGGATTACAATGAGGAGTATCCGTTTCACGTTCGCGATTATAATATAAAAACTAATAGTCCGAAATTTTTGAAAAACTTATAAAATATTAATTATTTATGAGAATAAAAAAAAAAAAATAATAATAATAATTAAATACCGTTTTGTCATAAGATATGACAATTGAAAGTTCAAAAATACGTGAAAGAATATACTAGGTTTAACAAGATGTGTGTATATGCATATATGAGTAGTGTAGTAGTGTGTAGGCAACCTTTACAAATAACATAAACAGATCAACTAATTTAAAGGAGATTGAAACATAATACTGCAGCGCCCCCCCCCCGCCCCAATTATATAAAATCTTTCGATTTACGCGTGCAAATAACTCAAAAAATAGCTATCCAAATGGTATGAAATTTGATATGCCCAATATTGACATGAAGTGAAAAAAATCTTCGACAAATACTACGTTTTCATGTGAAAATTATGCAAACCAATTTTTCATAATAATTGGATTTAAGTATTTTTGAAGTTGGGCTTTAATCTAATCATATATAAATCTTTGAATGGATTGATTTAACATCGAAAATTTCACAAAATTAATTAACAAATTTAAAAGAATAATTATTTTAATTAATAGTTGACCTTTGATATATAATTCGAATTCAAACAATTGAATAAATAATTATATTTTCTTGTATGCGAATGTTTTATTACGAATATTAGCAACTGGTGGCGTATCAGTAGATTAAGAAGTCCCTAAAATGTACTGTACACGGTACGGATACACAGTTGTAATTTATTAAATGTGTTACAAATTATTAAAAAAAATAATAATAAATTACCAAGTGTAGAAATTGGTGACAATTGATAACAGTAATTGAAAAATACAAAAATTTATAAATGTTCTTTTTTTTTTTTTTTTATTATTATTAAATACCATATTGGCCTTGTGACTTTTTGAATTGTGAAACATATCGCCTATTATAAATTATCAATGAAATTGGACTCATGACAATAATCGAACTAGTATTCAAATTTTGATTGGATAAATAATAAACCAGTTAAAAATTTGATTTTCGTTTTGGAGAGAATACAAAAACTTTCTACCCAAAAAATTTGTATTCACAGTGTGACCCATTTCAAGTAGTAACAATGATTTAAAAATAATATATATACCCAAAATATATACTTTAAATTTTATCCGATTTTTTTAAATGGTTCTTTGAGTAACATTAAAAATTATCGCCAAACATTAAAAAAAAAAATTTTTTTCTCGTATTAATTCGGACTTTCAAGGTTTTAAATTTACAAAAATAACACTTATTTTTCGGTTAGTTAATTAGTTTATAAAATAATTGCATGAAACATAACCGTGAGATGTTGTTGATCGAATACGCGATTTTAGAAAATATCTCAAAAACTACTCGTTTAATTGACAAAAAGACCATATTTTTATAATTTTTGATCGAAATTACCTTTTAAACAGTTTTATCGAGTCGGCCTGATTCGTTACCGGACATTGGTGTTATAAAAAAAACCATCAAAAACCACCAACCTTCTAAAAGCTAAAAGTGAATGGCGAGCAATATAGTCACTAAAATTTAGTGTTCAAATTAATGAAGTGCTATGTATTTTTAATCCTAATTTAAATATATTTATTTTACGATCAGTAAACATCAAATTGTTAAACAACAACTAAAAAGTTAGAAATTTTCAACGGATTTTTCTTATACAAAATCAGAACACAAACACCTCAAGTTAAAACAATCATAAAAAGTATGATTTTCAACAAAAATTTACCATTTAAGGCCTAAGTAACATTCAAGATACACTAAATCTTATTAAATTATCAGCAAGCATAAAAAGAGAAGTTCGTACTTAGGTTCGTATTTTAAGGTTGATAAGCTACAAAATCAATTAAATCTCGGCCAAAATACCAAAATGAGCATTAGAAAACACTGAAATTAATACAAAATTTCCCGATATAATAGCGAAGATATCAAACAACAATATTAACTGTTTAGATACTCGACATAAGATTTAGCATCAATGTTGGAATTTTATTTTTATTCATTAATATTCATAAAATACACTAAATATCAAGTATAAACAGTTATAATTCCTATATATACTAATGATATATATTGTCATTATACATGTGTTTATAAGCTAAATTTGAACTAAAATTGTTGCGAATTTTACGAAAAAATATTTCAATTTTTGCCTTTTAATTTTCTTTTATGGTTGAAAATTAGGGTCATTACCATAAAAATATTACAGTTAGTGATTTTTGACGTGATCAGTGATCACATATGCTATAAATGTTGCAAACTAACGAACAATTAACGTTTTTTGTAAGCATACGATTTTTGTGAACAAGTCCTACATAAATTAACATATAAATTAGACAAAGAAAGATAAATATGTATTTGTGTCTGATTTTAACCATACATTTGAAACTCACCTTAATATAATTTGTAATAATTTCAATAAAATTACTATAAAAACTAATTAAGGAGACACCATTGATTTACACTAATTAGTACAAACAGTTATTAAACGGTTGAAATAAACGTGTACTATAATTAAAAAACTCCCGCACAATTTTAAAGTCGTTCTTGTTTCAATAAGTCGTATGGCGTGTGTTCAATGTCACATTTAAAAATTTTTACAATTCACTTTATGAAAATCATTATTTTAATATTATAAAAAATTACAATTAATAAAACAAGTTACGGTGGAATTGACATTATTAAAATGGTATAAAAATATTCGAATCATGTGATAAAAATAACATTAATATTGCCTAGATAAACAACTTATTATCATACCAATGAACATTTTATGTAAATACACAAAGTACGATTTTAAAATCATTGATATATTAAAAAAATAAAAAGAATACAATTAAAATCATTCTTTGATTTTCAAAAACAATGTCCGCTTTTGTAATTGTACTTTTTGAATTTTCATAAATTACCGTATAACTGCATTTGTATAATAGTGTCATCTATTATATATGTCGATAACTTTCTAATGATTGAGTCAAATTAAGAGAATGAATCAGTAAAAATAAGACATCTATCGATACATAATAAAAAGAGAAAAAATCTGTACATGGAACTTTTTGTAAAAAAGTAGTTGCTACGTTTTATATACATGATATATATACAAAAACAAAAGAAAAGTATCTAGGGTAGGTTCTATACTGTTTTTCAATACGCATCCATCGGTGTGATCCGAATTTGATCGATGAGAGATATAAACTGTAAATACAAACTAACAACATTTGCTCAAAACATTTATTCGTATAATCAATAGTTTAGATACGATTTGAGTATGTATACTCTACTTTAAAACTATTTTCGAGTCTGTTTTCTTATTGTAGAAAGAAAATTGATTCCTCCTGATCGACTTCCCCTAGTAGTGGAAGAGAACATCTAAAAAAAAAAATCAAAAATAAGAAAACAGATTCCAGGCAATCGATACACAATCGATAGCCTACATGTAGTCTCAAAAGGTTACAAATTGGATATTCTGGAAACAATTAAGATTTTTATATATAAAAATGGAACAAAGCTACTTGTTAATGACGAAACGAACATCATCTCGTCTACCCTGTTAAATATTTTGTAATCTCGTGGTATTTAAATTTTAAGTTTTAATTGAATAGGAAAAATTTGATCTTAGTTTCTTTTTTTTCTTTTTTTTTCTTTTTTTTATAAATTCGGATATCAGGTATATAAAGAACCATGAAGAAATTTAACTTCACAGTGTTAAATGGCCAAAATGAACGAAAAATGTCACAATAGTTGAATTAATTAAATAAAAATTAAATAAAATTTGTGAAAAACACCAAAATATTATTTTAATTTTTACAATTTCAAAATGTTCCACAAAGTAATGCTCCAATGTACTATTTACCTTAAATTTGTAATAAAAAATAGGACAAGTTTATACTACATAACCTAAACAATTTTAAATTATATTCATATAATTTGTTTTATTTCAAATTAAAACGTAAAACTTAAAATATATTAAATTAAATAAAAACTAAGAATTTATAAGCTTTCTAAGATTATTTTACATATTTCTCGTAAAAATTAATATTTTAAATATTATCTTTATGGAGATGCAAGCAGATGACGTTATACATTTAATATCTCCTTCTTTGTTTAATTATGATAATTGAATTAATCTTGCTTATTATTTTTACAAATTAAAAAAAAAAAAAAAGCAATTGCAGTAATAAAAAAAAAACTGTTGTAAAATATCAAACTATAAAAAGTTTATTATTCAAATACAAAACGACCTAAATTTGAATTTACATACTGATTACTCTATTTGCGCAAATAATTATCCAAATATAATAAGATCAGCCATAAGGAATCCTTACATTATTCACAATAGTTCCGAGGAAAAGGTATTTCATTAAAATAATTAAATACATTTTGTAACCGATAATATATGATGATTATAAAAATGTTAAAAAACTTTCAAACAATATCATGATTTATGCTTTTTAATAAAATAATAATAATAATATTTTTTGTACTCACCGTTTAAATCGCGATAATTTACACAAAACTAATGATTTTCAGGTAAATTTTGGACATTTTATTAAAATGTAACAAATATCAAAAGTATAATATCAGTAAAAAACATCCTGCTGTGCCATTATTATCAGTTTTTCCATTTTTAGATTTAACTGTTTGTACATTATTATCAATCAATTATTAAAAATAATAATAATTAATAAATAAAACAATAAATTCAACAGTGCCATTATACATTATTATATGTGTAATTACTTTATAATCATTCAATTGAAGGTCAAATTCATTGATAAAATCGTTGATCATATAGTTATAATTTATAATAATTGAACCCGTTTAGTGGTGACATACGGTACATTTATACCAAGTGCGTATTTGACCGAGTAGCTTGGGAGTTGTGTATATGCGGCTTAGTATTCACTATGTGTACTCGCTTGGCCGAATAAAAATTAAAAATACACACTTTAATCATATTATATTAACTCATACTAACTACAAATTTAACAAATCTAATATTGGTGTAGAGAAATTGAGGAAAAAAGTTAATTCGAAATAGACCTAGAGTTCTCTTTGATAATATTCATGATAAATATGGTATGCGCTCCATCTAGATTTATTCCAGTAAAATAGATTTTAAATTCATAATATTGAGAGATGCTTTCATTCTATTTTAGATGTATAAATCTTAAGCCTCATGGTATAATAAAGCAATTATACCCGTCGATTAATTCGTTTGTTATTTTATTTAATCTCCTCCTCTAATCATTTTTTTATTGTCCTGCGATAACGAGATTATCATTCCATTATAATATGTTATATATTTAATAGATGTCTGGAAACTATCAATTAAGCCAAAATAAATAACATAAAATCCAAATTTAAAAAAAACCTCAGTTAATTTTACATAGCAATAGTAATTTTTCCTTAGTATATTTATTATTTATCAGTTTTGTCGTATTAGTACATCAAAAAATAATGATTCCAATGTAATATTATATTATTTGCGCAATAAAAATACTAATAGCTTCGTTGGGCAGTAGACTTCACTCACATTAATACCCTATTCTCAATAGAATGAAAATATAGGCTACACCTTTTTATCGTAGTTGGTTTATAATATTTATACTATGAATTTCATTACACCGCAAATGAGAATAACAATAGTTTTTCTTCAAGCAAATTTGAAAAAAATCGGCAAACGCGTTCGAAAGTTACAGCAGAACAAACAAAGATATGTGTCAATTCAAATCAATTCAAATCTTTATTTATTCTTCTTTTATAAACAATACATAATTGTAGAGAATAAGTCGAAAAAGATGATGGAACATCTGAAGGGAAGGGGAAGATATGGCTGACTTTATAAGGAACTATTCCAGTATTCACTTGATGCAAATCAAATGGAAAACCATAGAAAATCATCGGTAAGGATAGCCGGCACTCGATACTAATGATTAAATGCCTGCCGAATATCACTGAGGAAGTGTTTCGGTACAGAATGTGGAATACACTTGATACTTTGATGAAGTACATTAAAATAAAAGATATAAATAAAAGTTGTAAAATTACAGCAGTCAAAAAAGTTAAGTTTCCCAGTTGAATCGATGTAAGATCAAAAACCAAAGGAAAATTCATTTATCAATCTAAATGAAATAAATATTAAAATTTAAATCGACTATTTATTAAAATGTAACAAATATCAAAAGTATGATATCAGTAAGTGATAAACACTTCTATAGAACAAAATCGAACAACATATTCGATAGTTACATCATATACACGTCTATAGAATAAAATTTAACAACACGTTCGTTATATTCGACCAATCATAGATCTTATTATGTTTCATCAACTAACTTTTAAAAGAGTTTCAATAATATTTTCAATGGATATTTGAGTCATAATTACAAATTTTCATAACAATTTTTATGAGATAACGATCATCTCCATGGAGCTATAAATTTTTATGAGGGTAGTCTAAATTATTTTGTACTAATGAGGATATAGTAAAAATTAAAAAAAAACTCAATTTAAAAATATTTATTTATCAAAAGTAAAAAAAAAAAAACTGAAAAGACAAAAAATTAATAATAATAATCCTGGTATTGTCCCTGTTTTCCACTACCATCATTCCCGTCATTACCACCTGACACTTTAGCACCAGCCGCATCAGCCGCTGCTGCAGAATTTGATGCGACAATTGCTGCGGCGGCAGCATTTGCCTGAGCGGCTTGAGCAGCAGCCATCGCTTTTTGCGCAGCTTTTTGCGTTGCTTCAAAATCAATACGTGCGCCAGTTAATTGTTCGGTGATGGAATTCAAACGTTGCTTGGCAGCACCAACCATAGCAGTTTGTGCACCTAATTCACCCGCTGCTTCAGATGCCGCCTGCGAAGCATGTTCACTTGTCGCTTGTGCTGCATTCAAAGCAGCTTGTATAACATTCACTTGATGCATTGCTTGTTGAGCAGATAGTTGCGCTGCAGCTGCGGCCCGTTGTGCTTGCATTAATTGCATATTTTCGCCATCAAGTGCTACCTTAGCATCACGAGCTTGTTGCTCTAGCCCTTGAAGAATCACTTGTTTACCGGCTAATGCAGCTTGAGCAGTGGCTGCAGCCTGGGCGGCAGCTTGTGCAAGAGTATTCTTTGCAACATAAGCAGCTTGATGTGCAGCGGCATCTTGATTCCGTACGGCTGTGTTTGCTTGATCGGCTGATCCTTGTGCTATCTGCCGTAAGCCACTCCCAGCACTGTATCCTGGTTTACCATTACCATTCCCGGCACCTGAGCCACCAGAACCTCCGCCACCTCCACCGCTTCCCGAACCTCCCTTGGAACCATCTGCTCCACCATTTCCTCCATTTCCCCCTCCACCTCCACCTGCTTGTGCTTGTGCTTGTTCTAATGTTAAACCATAACTATCAAATGTGTTTGCGGCTGCAATACCATCGTTGTAATCGAAATCAAATTCATAAACTGGAGCTGACGTGGTAGTTCGCTTCTTTTTTATTTTCACTGCATTGGTTAATGCAACATCTGTAATCATAGACTTAATGTTAAAAACAGATTGTTATAACAGTATTACACAAAAAATAGGAAGGAAATTTTGAAAAATGAGTTTTGACAAAGTTAGAAGTGAGTTACGAGAATAGATGTTTTCGTTTTAATTTTCGATTCGTTTTTGTTGCAGACAGAATGTCAATAAATTGAATGTAATAAAATGAAAAATAAATATTTCCTATCTTTGTCAAACTTTTTGCTATAACAGTACGAAACAAATTTTAAAATGAAAAAGTTTATGAATATAACCGCAAATAATATGGCCCAGTAACAACATAACATTTATTTAATATCAGACATTGCTGATGTTAAGATTTCTTCATAAGACAGCAGATTGTCTGATTAGAATTTCTGATCAGAAAATCTGATGGTGTGCGTGTACATATAATGCTGTCTGAAATAGCATCAGAAGAAATACAATGTATATTACATGTAATTTAAATCAACATTTAACTAAATATAAATAATTTTTTTATTTTACTTATCGATGTAAAAGAGCTTTATTTTCGTAATAATATATTAATTTAATGTTTCGATTTATACGATATTATAAAAATATTTTGAGAAAAAAACTTTAGCCAATTAACAATTCTAATTTACTGTTTTTTACATATTCTATATTTTCATTTTAATATAAAAAAAAAGGGATCAATTTATATTATCTATGTGTGATTAATATAAAGAAAATATAACGACTTTTCAACTTCGAAATACCATAACATAGTGAGTTTGAAATACGTAATTTACGAATTTAAAATTCAAATTTTAGGATTTTTTATCAATAGCATCAATTAGGTTACATCTTAAAAATAACCATACATTAAATTCTGTTGTTCTTATTGGCTAACTAACACTCTTAAATGTTTAGATACTCAATGCACGGTTCAGTATCAATGTTTGGACTATTTTTTAAATTATTAGCATTCATAAAATGTGCTAAATACAAACATATTATGCAAATGTATGTTCTTATTAACTAAATTTCAGTTTAAATTGTGGCAAACCTAAACGATTTACAAAAAAATTTCAAAAGATGTTTGAATTAAAAAAAAAAAAAATAATAAAAAAAAAAAAAAACATTTTTTGTAATTGATTTTTTCAACGGACCCATTTTACTCCACCACAGTCAGTCAGATCGCTATTTCTGCTTGTTTTTAAATTATCTTGGTGACAGGAAAACAGACGGACCAACATGCGGAAATGGCTTAATTAGATCATTATATAAACACACTAAAATAAATATGCTGTGACATAATTATACATAGGTATATTTCAAGTATATAAAACAGGAAAAATCGATAAGATCACAAAAAAAAAAAAAAATTATTTTATCACAAATATGATAAACTAAGTTTTAAAGGTGAATTTTCCATATATATGAATAGTTTCTATTATCAACGGAAATCTTTTCAAGATAATGTACAATAGGCTATTTGACAACATTAAAAATATACTACAAAATCTGGCCATCCTAAAAGAGAATAACTTCTTTTTTTTATTCAAATTACACGAAATAAAATGTAATAATTTTTGAAATTTTGAAACACGCCCTATGATTGGTAACAGGTCTGGTGACGTCACTAGCTAGTAAACTGTAGAATATACATAGATTATATTAAACAAGGATGCCATGACAGATCCTGTACAGTTTTGTTGAATGTATAAGGAACTGGACTGCACCACGTGACAAACGTCATTATAGAAACATTGTTTTTCTCGATATTTTGTAAATAGAAATTTTAACATTTGATTTCCATTGGTAATACTGTAGATATATTGGGAAATATCAATGTAATATGTTTATTATGTAACATCAAATTATTTCAAATGATTTCCAAAACTTAGTCAAATAGCCTATTTTATATGATAAAAAAAAAATCATATATGTCAGAAAACAATCGACACATTAATCTGATTTTTAAATATTTTGAGTTGAATTATCCTTATTTACTCAGTTTTGTTAAGCTGGGAAGAATTAATTTCGTTATGATAAGAAAATTTGGATAAGCAATTTCCGTTAATGTAAACAATTACCTAATATTTAATATTATCAACAAAATTTTGAAGGTAATTTATTGGATTTAAAATTAAAGTTTACATATATATGTTTTTAGGTTGTACTATAATGTGACCATTTGTGGATCAATTTGATAATAAGTGCCATTTGAAATTTTGAAGTTGCATTGCCCCTGGGACACCATGTAAGTTTTTTCCAAAACTTGAATAAAAAAACGGTAATCGTTATAAACTAAACTGAAAAAGATTAAGTACGTTTTTTTTTTCTTTTTTTCAAAACCGGGCCTGTTAAAAAGACCATTCTATATAATCAGAGCCGGAGTTAACCTTAGTGCTATCCCTAAATCGATCCAAACTCCAATTCGATCGATCTGTCCGTTCAAAAGATATGTGGTGCTTACATCATGCTTGTCAGAAATGGATACTAGGACCTTAAAACGCCGATATCTGATGACAACTCCTTTAATCCAAATTAGATTGAAATCATTAAATTAGAATTTTTGAAAATAATTTAATATTCATAGCGGGAAATTAAAAATTATGAATTGAAATAATTCTTAAATAACCAATTATCAATGAAACTTTTTCTCAATTTTGTTGATAAAACTACAATATTTATAATTTTGACCATTTTGACCTCTATTATAAATCCAGAGCTGTATATAATAGAAAAAAAAAAGATTTGTGACACGTCGATGTTAATTTGAGCTGGACAGCCCTAGCATAAAATATAGAGACTCATTCACAGTACCCAATTAGAATTTTTTTACTGTGAATTTTCCCAAAAATAGATTTATTTTAAATAAAGATCAATGCACTGATTTGACAGTGAAAGTACAACCATCTATTATTTGCATTAGAATTTTTTTTTTTTTTGATTAATTCTATTTGCAAATGATTATTGAATAACATTTAATCAAGATTGCCACAGATTATTTAATATAAAATAAAGATTGAATACACACACAAAAAATTACAAAACCAATATTAAACTTGGCTGTATCAGTCACGGTTAATTTTGTCAAATAGATTTTTGTTACAATTTGTGTTTATGGTTTCAAATGATTAAATGCAATTTTTATTTATTTATTTATTTATTTTTTTTTTATATTATAATTTATTCCTAGTGCATATCAATTTTTTGTCTTCGTTTTCAACCAGCAAGACATGCTCTAATTTTTATTTAATTGTTATGTAATAAATAAGAAAAAAAAAATTTGTTTTATTAAATAATTTTTAAGGTGTAAAAATTGTAGATAATATTTATGGTTAATTAATTAGAAATGGCTCGAAATATTTTTCATATTTTTATATACTATTATTTTCTTTTTTAATAATAGTTTGGAATTAGGTATTATTCATTACCAGGTTAAAACTAAACTATTCATTTCTTGTCTATAGTCCGGGAGGTAGCGTTTCATTTTTCATGTTGATTTCAGGACGGTCAATTTTCGATTTTATTAAAAGTTTATATGAAGTTGATAATCGAATGGAGGTTTAGCAGGCGCACCGTAGACGAACTAATTACAAGGTGGAGGAATACTAAAATATATTTCAGGTCGCTTGAAATTAATAATAGAGATAGTTTCAATAATGTAGTAAATAAAAAAAAATAATCAGCAGAATATTTACGGATGGAATAAATGTCAGCTGAATACGACAATTGATTGTCTTAGATGGAGAATGCATGACTACTCGGTAGAAATTTTTATCCCGCCCGCTCATCCTCTAGGAGTCTGCTGAGTTTCATAACAGTGTTTGACTGCTAATAAACATTCAATTCCAAGATGAATTAATCGACTTATATATATAATCGTAACGCTACCTCCCGGACCACTAGTTTGGGACCTAGAATGTCTCAAAACTAATCATAATAAATTCGCAGTTAATTTGGCTCGCAGTTTCTAGAAATATTTTCATTTTCAATTTAATCCTGGTAATTCCAAAGATGAAATCTCAAAAAATTTCGAAAAAAATTTACGAACTATTAAGAAATCTCGATTTTTTGGAAGTTCGCTTTTTCGTATTTCAGTCGTTTATTGTTAGTAAGTGTCAAATATTGATTTTTTAGGCCTCTTTTAAGATTAAGCTTCTTGTTCATATATTAGGGAAAAGAAATACTATTTAAGCCCATTTAACGCTAATTTTCAAATGACATAATTAAATCAAGTGATATAAGAAAATTCTTTGAATTTTCTTTTTTCTTTTTGACGTTTGAATTTTTTTCCCTAACCAATTGGATTTCTTGAAATTCAGTGAAAATTTTAATTTTGCATGCATTATTAGAGGAGAGAGGAAACTTCATAAGTAATTTTTTTTTTTCGGGCTGAATTCGGAAATTTTCCATTTTTATTGCTTATCGGATTCGCACGGTGTGAAGTTCAATATAGGTAAAAAACTTCGTTAAGAATGCGATGACGTTTTGATAACATTCCAAGTGTGAAGAGACCAAGTTATATAATAAAAAACTTTTTTTTTTCGAAACCCGAACGTTTGAATACAGATTTTGAAATAATTTTTTTTAAAATGACTTTTCCAGTCATTGGCAAGTAAACATTTAGAGAGATTATTCACAGCTGTAGTTTGAAGCACACTCCTTTTTGAAAAATCTTTCAATATTCACGCACAAAAATACTGATCCAAATGTTATGAAATTTGCTATGGACAATATTCACGGAGTTTATCGAAGAGTTTTACTCGAAAAACATTACTTAATATAAAATCAAATTTAGATTTTTTAATAAGAAATTTTTATTACGAGAAAAATTCTTCCCTCAAAAAACCAGCCCTCCGTTTTCATATCAATATTATGCATACCAAATTTCATAACATTTGTATCAGAATTTTTTGAGCTATTTTTCATAACGCTACATTTTTCAAATTCTTGCATTTATATTTCGAGAACAAAGCATTCAAATTTTTCCAAATTTTTTTATATATATTTCTCCGTACTATAAACCTCCAATTTTCCGATTAAATAATAAAAATGTAATTTTGAGCGACCTAAAATCAATTTTTTGTGCGAATTTTAAAAAAAAATAAACAAAATTGTTCAATTGTTAAATTTTCCATTTTTTTTTTCATGGCACTGTCAATATTTTCTTGTTTAAAAAAACTTTTTGGGTTTTTTTCATTTCGATGAAGGTTGCTATCACTTTTTTCATATCTTGGAGCCTCGGAAAAAAAATACGAACAACTCCCAGAATTTTCAATTGTTTGCTCTTAAAATTTTATTACACATTTTGATATATCGAATTATATCCTTAAAACGTGAAAACATTTCATGCACTAGTTTTTAAAAAAAATTTTTTCCAAAAATCGTTTTTTTCAGTCTGTCAAACTAGTGGTGTCTCTTAAATCAAGGCAATTCACATGACAAACATGCTTAGCAAGTTGTCTATTTTTTTTTTTTAAATACTTCAACAATAATGATTTTCTATTGTTAAAACTTACCGAAAATTACAATATAAATCACAGATAAAATGATTACTCTCATAATAAAATCCAATTAATCCAAATAAAATAAATACATGCGCACTTAATTGAAAATATTTTTAAACTAAGAAAAACTAAAACAACTAAATTAAAATAATTCTTTGTCTGATTTAGTGATTGAACACTGATTAATAATAAAATGTATTTTAGTTCGACAATTGAAAATAAATTCGTAATATCTAAATAATGTCTACAGTATATATGTACTTTCTAAACCGAATTTATAAAGTTTTTAAGTAAAGTGTCGGGGGGGTAATAACTAAAAACAGGTGAAAGGGAGTATTCTTTAATTTTTTTTTTTTTATTACGATATACATCCCCCGAAAAATTGATTTGTTTTTTATGTCAAATCAATTGATTTAACTATGCATAATGTATATTGAACTTAAGGTAGTTTGGTAGGCAAATAACTTAAACTTAACCTAATATTTTTTTATGTTTATTCGAAAGATTATAATTAACGCACCTATAGAAAAAAAATCAGATTTTTTTACCACACCGTTTAAGAGATATAATTAATTAAAGTTTTGCAAAAATACACAAGCTCTTATGAGTGTCCTTGTTCAATAACTCCGGAAATGGAAAGTTTGTCAAAAATTGGCAAACTGGATCCCACAAAAAAACTTTTAAATTGATAGAACTATATCCCAAATATACACTGTAAAAATTTCAGAATAATTTACCACGTACTTTCGAATTAATTAATTTTTCAATATTGATATTTGGCTTCTATCTCTGTCGTCTACCGGAGACACTTTCTCCTCCATATTTACTAGGCGAAGATGGCGGCACCGTTAAGCGCACCAATTTCAAATAGTAACTAGCGTTTTTAAGGTTATATAACAACAAAATAATATTAATAAATAACATTAATAAATATAAAAAAAAAATTTTTATTATATTAAATTTATTTTCTAACGAAATAATTTATTTATTTATATTAAAATCTTAGAAAAAATTGACAGTTCAGGGTTATGTTTTGAAAATCATTTCGTATAATTTAGTGACAGCTAGTCAATTCATTTTATTTATTACATTATTTGAATTATTTAATTATAATCCATGCTAAATTATATCAATTAAATACTTATATGAATTTTTATCAATTATTATATCATGCTTCGTATATTTATTAGGAAAAAAAAAAATAAAAAAAGTTTTTTATTTGATTTCAGATTGCGGCTACCAAACTACCTTAAGTTTTTTTTTTGTTATTCATTTGTTAAATGGGTATGTGTTTTTGATGAAGACCTCTGCAGACTCTATGAATACAGGCAATCTGTATTGTAATATACATTATATTTTATTCAATTTTCGCGTATAAATTACTCAAAAAATACTTATGCAAATATTATAAAACTTGGTATACGCAATTTTGACATGAAAAAAAAGGATTCTAAAAAATAAAAAACAGTTTTATTTTTATTTGGAAATGTTCTTTTGGGAAACATTTTTCGCCTTGCCCTCCATTTGCATGTCAAAATTGTGTATACCAAATTTCATTACATTAGAATGTTTATTTTTTGAGTTATTTATGCACGAAAATTGAAAAAAAAAATACAATGTATATTACATTATAGATTGACTTTACAGTGGACCCCCGGTAATCTGACAAATAGTTTGCAGGGTAGTGTCGGATTAGCGAATTTGTTCAATTATAAACCCCTATAAGAAAGAATACCTTGCAATCCGACAAATTACAGATCCAATGAAACGCAATTGATTCAAAAAGCGAATTTTTAAGCTATTAAATTAACTAAACAATTTTAGCTTTATTATAAGTGCGTATAGATTATGGACCAAAAACCATAAAGCATAGTTCATTTTGAATATTTTTATGTACTTTAATTACGATCCTGTGTGATTTCTTCAAAATATTGTTCGTTTTTATATTATTCAAACACTAAATGGTACTATTAAAATTTTACTCGAACGAATCGACACCATTAACAAACTATAATTTGATTCATATATTATATCTTAGTCAAGGTTCTATTGTTTGTATTATTATTATGATATTAATTAAGATTTATCAATTTAAATTTGAAAATAATTTTTAATTACTTGCATTTAAAAAAAAATCATCAAAATCGCTGTAGTTTCCACCTGTTTACTAGATAAAATTTTCTAATTTTCTTCAACTATATCTTATTCCGTTTTTCATCACATTTTAAAGAACATCTATAAAAAATTTATATATGATACAGTTTGTTAATTGTTATTCAACAATTATAAGCAATTCTTTTTTTTATATAAATTAATTGGTGTTACAATTGAAAAATAATTATAATGAGCCAGGATAAGGAGGTACTTGAGTATGCAAAATAGAGTACCGCATTCTGTGAACAGCTTAAGTATTTACTTATCAAAATGGAATGAAATTCGGTATGCTTAATCTTGACATACAAACGAAGGATATACAAATATGTGCTCAAAAATAATATGTTGAAGTATTATAGAGATTTCTACATTTCTATGAAAAATACCAAATCCCAATTAATTTATTATTTTCGAATTTTGTTATGGGATTGAGTCTAATATAGCAAATCTAGTAAATTCAATATCAATGATCTATCCTATTATATTTGATAGAATGCGGTGCTATATTTTTGTACTCACAAGTACGTTCAGATTCTGTTCGATAATGAAAAAAATAAACATATTATTTTTTGAAGTTATTTGTGCTCAAAAATAATATGTTGAAGTATTATAGAGATTTCTATATTTCTATGAAAAATACCAAATCCCAATTAATTTATTATTTTCGAATTTTGTTATGGGATTGAGTCTAATATAGCAAATCTAGTAAATTCAATATCAATGATCTATCCTATTATATTTGATAGAATGCGGTGCCTATATTTTTGCACACACAAGTACATTCAGATTATGGTCTATGATGAAAAAAATTAAATTATTATTTTCTTTTTTAAGTTAAAGCTAGCTGTCAATTATTTATAGTGAAATGCTATGGAAATAATATTAAAGGTGTTTTGATTTATTTGATTTTGTAGGAAGTGTTATTCATAAACTAATACAATTTGTTCGTATTCAATGGTGCATGTTACCATAAATTTTTACATAAGTCCGATATAACACCTGCACAAACAAATATTTATAAGTAGTTTAATTAATTGATTGAATCCTTCAATTGCCAAATTATTATTATATATATATAATATGTATTGTAATTATATATATGTTTATTAGACAAGGGTCGACAATTTTCGAAAATAAAAAAAAATCATAATAAAATGAAACTCATAATAAAATGAAAGAAGAAGAAAAATAATTTACGGGTGATCTACGGCCGGGAAATAGATTTCCGGCAAAACTAAAAGTTCTATGGAAAAATGTTAAATGGCAAATTTGTAGGCAATAAAAAGATCTACTACTTTCGTATTTACACTTTTCTTACAGAACCTAAAAAATTATGTGAAAAAGGGTATTTCAAACCCTCGTTTTTGGTTTTTATTTGTATCTTTTACAAACAAATTGACGAAATTTGGTGAAAGCTTATCTTTTTATGTTCCAAATATACTGTAATTGTTTTGATTTAAAATATTTATTTTTCACCTTATTTTGAATAAATATCGAAAAAGAACCCTGTTTTTTTTATGTAAATATAAAAGTTGTAGATATTTTTATTGCCTAAACTTTGCTATTTACCTTTTTTCCATAGAACTTGTAGTTTTGCCGGAAATCGAGATAAGCCATATTTTAACCTTAAAAATTCAACCCCTTCCACGTATCGCCCGTAAATGATTTTTTCTTTCAGTTTTGTTATGTTCTCGTCGTTTTCCAATGGGTTTCATCCTACTATACTGCTTTTTCACTTTTTACCATTTTTGAAGGCTTCTACCCTGGTCTATATTAGTCACGATTTTATCTGGAATTGTGATGAATCTAAATAGTTTACGAAAAAATGTTTCAAACAAAAGTAGTTTCTTTAAAAAATACAAACATATTTTATTTATGAATTTTTCTTCTATTCATTAAAACTCACTTTTTATGCATAGAATACGTCACCAAAATTTCGTTAACTTTCTCTATTCGTTTTTGAGTTATCTAGATGACGGACAGGTGTACAGACGTACAAACGAAAATGGACTAATTAGCTGAAAACTTTGACCAAAATTTTGTGATTTTTAAAATTTACACGACTTTTAATCTAATGAGATTTAAGGATTCTGTTTATTACATTAAAAAAAAAAAAAAAAATATATATATATATATATATATATATATATATCCGCTGTTTTTAGGTTTCTAGTGTAATTAGTTAAAACCGATAAAATACAAAATTTATAGTGTTTTTACGATACTGTGGCTTGTTTCTAGAATTATAGCCTGATATTGCTCCGAATTATTGCTTTTCACCAAGATTTCAAGCATTCAATAATCAAATAGACTCGATTTTTATAATATTTAGATGAAAATTACATTATTTAATGAAAAAAAAAAATTACAAAACAAATAGACACGCAAAATTAAACTTGTAAAATGCTTTTACTTATTTTTAGTTAAAATTGGAAAAATGTTTCATTAACATATTAGCATATATTTAAGCCCTAGTTTAATGCATAAGAGCCATCTAGTAAAACAATGATGCAAGTATTTATAGATTATCAATTTTGAAAAATATTTCAGTATTTCTATAACAGATGGCTTTGTTTTTAAACTTTTGCAATTTGTGCCCGTCTATCCCAATTTTTATTTCAAATTTTTTCTAATTGCCTTTTTGTTATCTATAGAATTCCAAAATCAATTTCAATTATTTATTTGAATAAAATTTTTGTATTTAAATTAAAATTTTTTAAATTAAAACTGAAGCTATGTTTTGATTTTAATTTGAAATCTATTAGCTTCGAGTTTTAGCCAAATTAATAAACAAATACAATTTTGAATTAAAACTAAATTAATTTTTAATAATTTTTTTAAGCTATTAAATGTTTTTACTTTAATTGAAGTTTATCTTCCAAGGTTTCAATTTAAAATTATAAATCTATGCACTTTGCACTATAACCAATAATTACTAGGGTTGCCATTTGTTCATTTTTGGTAGCAATTATATTATTATAAGAATTGTATTTTTTATTAAAATTGTAATCAGATCCGTATCTAGATATAAATTCTCGAGGATGATCACAGTTAAAATTTATTCAAAATAAATATTGGTTTTCAAGTATACCAGTTGCAATTTTTTTGCTGAGAATTCTTGCCTGACAAGTAAAGTTATGATTTTGAACCCAAACCGTCTGAACCAAATTTGAATGATAGATGTATCTACTGTTAGCTTTTTATATATTTTTTTACTCATTATACATACATTGTCAGTATTCAGCTATCTACTGTAGGTATGCACACATATCTATATACTTTTCTTAACTCTACCCTTTTATACACCTAATATCTGAAATTGTAACACGTAGAGACATCTGGCAGAAAAATGTTGATTAACAATACTTTTTATAACTTAATAAATATACAATTACCTTAGCAATTTTCTCGCGCAAAAAACTCTAAAAATACTTATCCAAATGTAATGAAATTTGGTATTCACAATATTGAAATGAAAACGAAGGGTATATCAAAGAGTTTTTTTCGAAAAAAAATTTCTAAATATAAAATCAAATTTTTATTTTTACTTAAAATTTTTTCTAGGAAAACCCTTCGATATTCCCTTCGTTTTTATATCAGGATTCTGCATTTCAATTTTCCAGATTTCGATAACTCTTTTTAGGGGAGATTACGATATCCGTGGCGCCTCGATTTGACATCGATGATAAAACAACCTAAAATAAGACGAAAATGAAGAATAGCAATTTTCGAGTTTTTGTCTATTTTTTGAGACACTGTTTTTTAGAAATTATCGTGCTTATGTCACATAAATATCACAATTTAAAACATTTTACAAGATTTAATTATTATTTTTTGTTAAATGACCATAATTTAAACACAATTCGAGCACAAATAACCGAAATTTAATTCGTTTAAAAAAAAATCAACATTTGTATATTTAATACAACTATTAAAAATACATGTACGCCATTTTCGACTGTTATCAATCCATGGATTTGTTGGGTGTAGTTTGCAAGGGTCGGGTTGGTTTTTGGCCCCTACGTTCAACCTGTGATTAAACTACCCGTGTATTTATGGGGTATAGTTTTCACGGGTCGGGTTAGTTTTTGGCCCCTACGTTCAGCTTGTGATTAAACTACCCATGGTTAACTCGACGAAAACTCGAAAATTAGTATTCTTCATTTTCGTCTTATTTTGGCTTGTTTTACCAAAATCCATCAAAAATCGAGGCACCACGGATATCGTAATCGAGCCTAAGATAGTATATAAATTAGGTATTCTAATCATGCAATTCATGCTGGGAATTTGAAAAGAGGCCACGCCACCATGGCAAAATCTTATAATTATTAAAATACAGATTTCTTATTTTGTGTTTTTTAGAATCTTAAATTAATTATGGGCAACCCTAGTATTCATATCGCAATGCATATACAGTAAACATTGTAAATAAAGCATACAGTGAATACTGAACAATTTTTTTGATTGTCAAAGAAGTACATTACATACAACAACACAAAAAAACAGAACTAGGTTCAGTCTTTTCAAAGAGATACATACAAATGACAAAATGAATTAGTAATTTGATTGAGATAACTCAATAGTTACTCAAGTATACACAGTATAGCTGCTATTGAGTACTTGAATTAGTACTTAGTAGATATAATGTTCAATGAACAAAATAATATAATATGTATTTATGTATGTTAATAATTAGATGCATATATTATATTCAGATTCAGTATTATTTTGATAAAACCGTGCGATGAATATTATTTGTTGTAAAACAGTGATCGGTGAATACTCAAAGTGAACAGATTTAAACATTAAACAAAATATATGGTTATGTCATTTTTTTTATGACAATTTACTTAGAATTTATAAATCGAAGAACAGATGTGATTTCTACCATTTGAAAATATATAAATAACCCACATGGAAATGTAATTTTATAATATTAAAAAAAATTTTTTTGTTCAAAATCAAGCTTTAATGCAATGTGTACAAATATTTATTATAAAAAAATGAGTGGTAAAATTTAAATTTAAAAAAAATGTGTAAGGTTAGAATATTACAATTAATAATAATTTAGCTTAAAAAATCATGCAAAAATGCAAGCGAAAAAACGTTATTTACTCGTTTTATTATCGTGTGCATTTCTTGCATACTGTTATTTTGGTGGGTATCGATTAAAAAGTCATAATTTTATAACGACAATTAATACCGAATATGATCAATTAAAATATTATACATCATCGTCATTGTCGGCTAGTGTAAATGAAGTTCCTCCGATTGCGAATAAACGATGGATGGTACCGAATAATAATTATAAAGAATGTCGGATGGAAACATGTTTTGATTATAATCGATGTTCACCGGATCATTTAAAAGTGTATGTTTATCCACAAGAACAAACAGATCCGACAGGAGCTTCGACGTTAATTAGTGCATCTTATCAAAAAATTCTTAGTGTTTTACTTGAATCACGGTATATAACAACAGATCCTTCGGAAGCATGTCTCTTCATACTTTCATTAGATACACTCGATCGGGATCCACTTTCAGCGGATTATGTACGAAATATGCCAGCTCGAATCCAGAGATTACCATTATGGAATAATGGATTGAATCATGTGATTTTTAATTTATATTCTGGTACATGGCCAGATTATGCGGAAGATAGTTTAGGTTTTGATTACGGTTTAGCAATTTTAGCGAAAGCTTCGATTTCGAATAGTCATTTAAGACCAGGATTTGATATTAGTATCCCGTTATTTCATAAAAAGCATCCGGAAAAAGGGGGAGAGCCGGGTTATGTACAAAATAATAAGTTTCCATCGAATAAAAAATATTTATTAGCGTTTAAGGGGAAACGATACGTTCATGGTATTGGATCGGAGACCAGAAACGCGTTGTTTCATTTACATAATGATCACGATTTGATTATGGTTACGACTTGTCGACATGGCAAAAGTTGGAAAGAATTAAAAGATGATCGATGCGACGAAGATAATCTCGAATACGATCGATATGACTACGATGTTCTTCTTCAAAATAGTACGTTTTGTTTGGTGCCACGAGGAAGACGTCTTGGTTCATTTCGATTCTTGGAAGCATTACAAGCTGGATGTATTCCCGTAATTTTATCAAATGATTGGGCCTTACCATTTCAACAAGTAATCGATTGGAGTAAAGCTGTGATTTGGGCGGATGAACGTCTTCTACTTCAAGTTCCAGATATAGTTCGTTCAATTACGCCAACGGATATTTTAGAAATGCGCCAACAAACTCAAATTTTATGGCAACATTACTTTAGTTCAATCGAAAAAATCATTTTTACAACGCTAGAAATAATTAAAGAACGTATTCCATCATCATCGCCTGCTTCGACGTCGATTAATAAGTATCGTGATGGGTATTTATGGAATACACATCCTGGAGGACTTCTTACGTTACCACAATTTAGTGATTCCTGGTGGAATTATCCTTTCTATTTAAAAAATTTAAATCAATTAACTACATTAACGTCGTCGGACATTACTAAGTTTACATGTGTAATTTACTGCCATTTGGGGATGCCGTTAACCCCAACTTCATCACTGTATCGTCTTATAAAAAATGTTAGCAAAAGTAAATATCTAGTTCGATTAATCATTGTTTGGGTTAATGATAAATCGCCACCATCGTCAAATCGCTGGCCTGTGATGCCTCCAAACATCCCAATGAATATACTCCCGACCGTTGGTAATATAGGTCCAAACAGTGGGGCTTCAAATAGTGCAACAACCACGGGTATATCTCAAAGATTTTATCCGCATTCGTTAATACAAACTGCCGGTGTTCTTTCTCTTGATGAGGATTCTTTATTGACCACCGATGAAATCGATTTTGCATTTCAAGTGTGGCGTGAATTTCCTGAACGTATTGTTGGCTATCCAGCTCGATCACATTATTGGGATGATTCGAAGAGTTCATGGGGTTACACATCGAAATGGACGAATGATTATTCGATTGTGTTAACGGGCGCTGCATTTTATCATCGTTATTATAATGTTCTGTATACGCATTGGTTGAACCCATTATTGCATAAGACTGTTGAACAAAGTCAAAATTGTGAGGATATATTGATGAATTTTCTAGTTAGCCATGTGACACGCCGTCCACCAATTAAAGTGACACAACGTAAGCAGTATAAAGAACAACAATTATCTGGTGTTCGGTGAGTATATATATATATAAGTCGACATATTAAATCAAATTTGGTTAAATTGGAGTAGTAAACTTCATTTCTTCGAAATACTATCTGAATATCTCTAAAAATTATATTATAAAATTCTGGAAAAACAAGAAATTAATTTTATATTTTTACTGTGTTACTAGTAATTTGCTTACTTTATGCGTGGATGAAATTTTGTAATTGATTTCAAACTTCTAGGAGAGTTGGATGCTTGAAATTTTAAACATAATTCAGAATTTGATGCCAGTTATAGGTTGACGAAGTATTCTGTCATGTATATATCTTTTTTTCCATCTGTCAGAATTTCCATTGTCATTGTTTTATTGTATGATCAAATTTTCATACGAGTAAATTTTTCAAACCCATTTAATCAAGTTTGACTGTATCTCAAATTATAAGACATAAAAATTTATTTTTTATTTATTTATAGTTCACCGTGGAATGATCCAGATCATTTCGTCCAACGTCAAACGTGTTTAAATACGTTTGCAGCCGTATTTGGTTACATGCCTTTATTACGATCTAATTTACGTTTAGATCCAGTCCTGTTTAAAGATCCTGTATCAAATTTAAGAAAGAAATATCGACAAATTGAACGTGTAGGTAGCTAAAATTTAATTTTTTCTTTATTCATTTTTATATTGCAAAGAGTAATCCAGTTATCGGAACTATTTTGAAGTAGCTTACTTTATATCAAAACATCCATGACTTGTGTTAAAAATAGTTTTTTGACAGGAAACTGTAGTAATCTAAAAACCATTGAATTAGGTTAACCGCAATATATAATAATTAATTTTGATAAGAAAAAATTCGATATAAAAGACTGGAAACTCTATCAAATCACATCCAGGGCCGTGCGTACGAAATGAAGTTTTAAGATGTTAAATTCCTCCTAGAAGTCTAAATTTTTCAACTCATTTTGCGCACGGTTCTCAGACACCAAAGAGATATAGAAATCAATTTAATTATCAACGCTGGATAATACAGCAACATTTTATGTACTGAACTTGATTTCAACAACCCTTTTCCCCCTAAAAAATTTTTCTAAATCATTTGTATAAAATTAAATACTATACCTAAAATCATCTTGCGATTACTTGAAGCGATTTTAGATTAATATTATTCTTCTTCACTTAAATATATTAAACTTATGCTTTTTACAAGGAGTAAGGCAACCCAGAGGCTTTTACGAAAAATACAATAGGAATGATGACAGATTTTGAAATACTTTTCTAAAATATCGGTAAATGTTAATCATTGAACAAAAAAACTTAAGTTTTAAAGTAAATTTTTCAGTAAAAATGCTTAGAATCCTCTTAGGTTTTGAAATTTTTTTTTTTTATTTTGAGTAAATGAAAAAATAAATTTCAACATTTAGAGACAACTCTTTTCGAACAACTTTTAACCTATTTCCGAAAAATTCAATGAGTTTTCCTCAAATTATTCGTTTTTATGTTATTCAACGTTAAATGTCGGTATTTTCGTTTAGCTTTAACTAAATTTTTCCTCTATTTTTTTATAGAAGCTCCGTTTTTTTACTCAAATATTTTTCAATCGAATATAAGGTTTTCGAAATACTCCTGCAAAATTAAAACTTACATTTTTTAGTGAATGTTGAGATTTTAGCCTTCCATGTTGCACTCGACTATTAATGTTTATAGCAGAGAAAAGAGAAAGAGTATATATGATATCTCTATTCTTGGCTTCACAGTTGACACTATTTAATGCAATTTGACGTCATTATTCTATGATTGATATGATGGTTGTTTCAATCAATATGGAAGAATGTAAAAAAAAATTTAATTTTATTTTATTAAATATCTTATTAATTTTAATGTTTATATTAAAACTGGACCATTTTTTAAAATCGTTTCAACATATATTTTTATCTAACAAGTATTTTTTTAATTTTTAAATATTGTCATCATGCCTATTCGTAGAGTTTTAGGAAGATATTCTCAGTTGGTAAATTTTTACTGTTTACAAAAAATAATTGTGACATCTTTCGTCTTATATAGACATTTTCAAACCGTTTATTACATAAAAAAAACTATTAAAGAAATATTCCCCTCTGTGTGGATCTTTGCTTAGGAAAAGTTGCTCAACTTATAAAATTTCCAAGTTCGTGGATTTCTTACTAAGATTATTATCACTTAAATAATTATTTTACGGAATGTGCTATAATTCGTAAAAATCCTAGAACGTTCTTACTCTTCTTAAAAATCTTAATACCCCTCAGGCGTCGATAGTTGCAGAGATCTTCATTATCATATTTACATAAATTTTACAATTAAAAATTTTTTGCTGAGCAAACAATCGAAAAAACAATTCCGTTTGGAAAAAAATTGCAAAAATTACAAACTTATTTTCGCTTGAAGTAGTCTTTCTTTTCTCCTATGTGTTATCAATATAAATCAAAAACAAATTTTGTTTGCCTAATTTGGGCCTAAAAACAAACAACTTTTGGTTAAAACAGATAGTTTTTTTTTGACCTATTGATGCACGAAAATTGTTTAAATTTACTAAAAATTTTTCCTATTTTAAATATGATAATGAAAATTCCTACAACTATCGATATCTAAGGAGCTTTAAGTTGCAGTACTCTTTAAACGGAGTATCGAAACGAACTTGCATTCAAATACTAGCACAGTAAATGCTTTTTGGATTTGAGTTCTCAAGGGTTTTTATTAATATTTTTAAAATGATTCATTTTTATATTCCAAAATTATATTTTTTTTAAATAAATTTTTATAGTTCGCTGCAAAGCGGTAAATTTTAATAAATGCCATTTTTCTAATAATACATTCCTAATTTTATGAAAATCTTTTATACGTAATCGAATACTTTTTTTTTTTAAATAGATTTTATACTTATAAATAAAGAATTTTCTGTTTTGTCAACTAAGCCTAGATGTACCGTAATCAGGGTTTGGCTTGGCGAATTTTCACTAGATCGGAATGAGTTCAAAATTGAGGAGGTTATTATGACTTAAATGTACTGCTAAAAATAAGAAAAGTAATTTTGTTATTAATTTTATATGTAGCAATAAAATATGTTTTGAATTAGTGGATGTTAAATTAATCGCAACTTGCCATCTAATGACTGAAACCCTGATTACAGTTCCTCTAGTAAAAGGATGGACGAAGAATAATTTGATATTTAGAAGTTTAAAATTTTAAAACTTTATTTTACAAAACAAGAATAATTTGATATTTAGAAGTTTAAAATTTTAAAACTTTATTTTACAAAAACTCAAATTCCAACTCAATAATTCAATAGATTTTTTTTTAATGATTTGAATTAACCCTCCGAGAATTGGTGATATTTACATATATAGTTCAAAATTCAATTGTTAAATTATGGAAATTTGTATGGTTTTTTGAATAACTGAATCGTAGCTTCGAAGCTACCAAACCGAAACCGGATTCAAATTTTTCAAATACTCTGTGAAGATAAAGTGTAAAAAGGAGATTATATTTTTTTATAGGCTTATCCAATGATAAAAAATTAAAAAATGGAATTTTTAACTTTTAAATTTATGGATCGCATTTTTATATCATTAAAATTTTGTCAGGCTTCCAAAGCTTTGGGCTAACGGTTTATTAATTTCATTAAGCGGAAAAATTGCTCGAATAAAATTGGAAAATCTAAATGTAGAAAAAAATAAAAAATTAATTTTTCTGGATTTTTATTCCTACAAATTTTCCTCGATGTTGATATATACCAAAATGTAGCATAGCTTTTTTTTTTTTTTCATTAGCTTCAAAGTTTTGATTCAGGAATATAAAAAAAAAACATAAAAACCAAAGAATAATGCACGTGCTTAGAATTATATACTTTATTACGACCAATTCTTGACAGAGTGGAAAAATAAAATAATATTAATTTGCATAATAATTAATTATAAATATATATCAATATATAGCGCTTATGAATAATAGACAATATTTGATTATATTAAAAAACAAACTTTAAAAACTATATACATGTATATAAAAAATTTAATAAAAATATATATTATAATAGGGAAGTGTCTCTGTAGCCGTCGCCTCCATTAAATATTTTCAAGTATTATTGCAGCGTTCAAACCTAAAAAAAAAAAATAATTTTCAATCACAAATAGTACTTTTAAAAAAAAATTCTGCTGCATCTGAAATCACAGTGCTACCACCTCAAATTTAGTGCGGTTTAATCCCGTTAATCGATTCACGTTTAAAACGTTTTTCGATGAAAATTGTGTTATATCTCTATATCTATTAATTTTTTCGAAAAATATCGATTAATAAAAATAAATTTAAATTATTTTTTCTATTTTCCTATACTTTTCCCTTATGTGTATACAAACATGTTTTAGAATTTTTTTATGAAAACTACGTTAAATGTCGTTATAAGTGTTTAAAAATTAAATCCTCTATAAGATTCACCTACAAACATTTCCATTTCCCCAATACTTGAAAGAGTATACGTTTTCCCCAAAAATAATTACGTTACATCAGTTAGTATCGTTCTACATAGTCATCAGATAGACATACGCAAGCGCATTGCAAACGTTTTTGACATAGACTGACAATGCTCACTAGCGTTTTTGTTTTAACTGAGTGATAGTACTAGCGCATGCGTATATTATAAAAAACGTTAAAAAAATGACCAGTGAACACAGCTATTGTCTATTATATTACATTCACTGGATTTTTTCCCAGACATTTCTTTTATTGCGCTTGCTTATGAAATAAGCATCTGTGCAAGTCAATTTCTTTAATGATAGTAACAGCGATAATCAAAAAAATGTTTATGACAAATTTTAAATCACTTAGCTGGCCTAGTTCATTTGTTTATACGCATATACGCATATACAAAAACTTGTTTTCAGCGGAATTTCATTAATATAAACGGAAAACAAATGAACTAAGACAGCTAACTGATTTTAAATTTGTCATATACAATTTTGTTAATTAGTTATTAGTAGCTATTATATTGACAACATCCATACATTTTATGAAAATCAACGATTTAAAATTTCATTATTATTATTATTTTCATTATCACTCGCTTCCATTAAATAAATTGACAAGCGCATAAAGTTATTTTATACGCAAGCGTATTAAAAAAAAAATGCCACCGAACACATTCTATGTGGAACGTGCCTTATAAAATATTAGACGTTGATATCTACGTATTTGAAAATTTATTTTATCAATGTCGCGACACCAAATACATAAAAATTAATCATCGGCGGCGACAGTTACAGCGATATTTCCATTTATAATAGTACTGAAAACAACACCAGTTCATAGTCCTAAAAAAAAAACTGCACTATATTAGTGCTGCTTTCTATGTTTTATTTTAAATAATAATATTTAAATATAATAATAATATATGATTATATATAATTATGTCTTATTTATTTCTATTTTCTGAATCTAAATTCAATTGTAAATAATTTTTATTAATTTTATTATATTATATATAAATATAATACTTGAATGTTGAATAATTTTGTTTGTATATTGTGTGAGATGATGCTCATGTGTTTTGTGTAATTAGTTGTGAGAGATGAGGCGGGATAAATGTCGTAGGCATAACTGTAAATAAGATAACAATCTTTTTGTTGTCAATCGTTATGCAAATATTTTCTTTTGTCTTTTATATCCAAACATCCTGTTAATAATTTTTTTCTACGCATTGTTTTATATAAACATATATGTTTTCACGTCATAGTCGATGCAATAGGGATCAAAAATAAAATAAAAAGAAAAGTGCGATTTTTTTGGTTGAATATTGTTTACACCCATGAAATCATGTCCCAAGAAACCGAATGGACTACGGTGTGAAATTATAAGATTCTACAACTTAGAGTTGTTTAACAACTTTTGCTGTATTAACACATTTTATCCATTTTGTAGAAGTAGATATGACATTTGGGTTCGATTGCCGGCAAATGTCTAATTGTTTCAATTTTATCTTTCAAGAACAATATAGCAAAACAAATTATTTTGAGTAAATTTTAGCTCAACACACTTTTTCAAGGGTTTTTTCAAATCCTTAAAATCTTCTAAAATGTAAATTTGCCGACCTTTCCTTTGGATAAAAAAGTCTTTTCTACCATTTTTCATGTTTGAAAATATTGAACTCACTAGTGGGTTGGGGGCAGATCTGATGAATACTGTGGATGCGGTAATAATTCGAACTTTATTTCCATGATTTTGCCCAGTGTAATTTGTTGTAAATCGTTATGTTATGATGGAAATTTGTGCGTTATATTCTTGATATCTTCGCTCCGGTGCCAACAACAAAGCAAAATATTGTCCAAATATTGTTTTTCCTTTTTTAGTAAGTAATAAATGTAGATAATTTCCCGTGGAAATTCGGAAAACCAATGGGCAACAAACCTTACTGACTAAATTCATCCTTTTTGACTGGAAAAATCCACTGTTTTGATTTATTTGTCTTCTGTGTACATACGTATCTTTAAGCGTTTTTCGATGAAAAACAGCATTATATCTGGATACCAGATTTAAATTCTCTATGGGATTTATCTACGAAATTTACTATTTTCTCTGTAATTTTTCGAGAAAAGTATTAAAAATTTATATATATTATCATTTTAGGGAAATTTATAGTTTTCACATATGAATATGTGCGAAATTTTTTTAAATAATTAATTGCAAACGCAATTTTCTTCAATAATTGTAACCAAACTCATGTGTTTAGAATTGAACTGATATTACAGTTGTATAAAGGCTCTTATTTCATAATTTTGAATTAACAAATATATCGTAAAAATTCAAAGTGGATTTAGAACGGGTATCAATATTTCTTCCAGTTTCGGTTGTGGAAAGCGATAAAACGATTTTTTTCTATCTTTTAGTACAAAAATCTCGTAGTTTACCGAAAAAAAAAACTAATTTCACATCATAATACTCGATTAAGGTTAAAAATATGTGTTTTGATATTGTAAAAACAAAATTATATTTTCTTATGTGATTTATTCAAGTTCAATAATTCAAGATTTTTTTTTTTATGAATAAATTTTCGAATGCATTGACGTCAGTTCATTTCATTGGAAATTATTTATAATAAATAAATCGCCATGTTTTATCAATTTGTTTTTTTTGTTATTAAAATAATCTTGAAAGGAAATATTCCAAAAATAAAAACATTACGTAGTTCAAGGGAATTTATTTATTTAATTGTTTTTTCTTGGAATAATTTCAAAGTTTAATGGATAAAAAATTTTTGCAAACCGACTTAAAAAATTGACTAAAAAATAACATTTTTAATTAAATAAATACTCTTGAAAATAGTCCAAATCTTGAAACTAAAATTGCTCCCTCAGATCGAAGTTAAATTAATTATTGCAAGTTCGACCTACCCCCTCCCTTCCCCTTAGATCCGACGTTGTGCAGACAGATTTACTTTTGAGTGGTTGTGGGCGAACTCTAATTAAAATTATTTATTCCTTCCTCAACAATCATAGTTTTAAGGCTTCCAATTCTTTCCAAACTTATACCGTCCCAAAAAAAAAAAAAAATTACTTTATGTCTACGATATAAATATTTTAGAAAATAGTGATGGATGGAATATCATCGATTTCAGAATTGATTCATAGAATTTCGAAATATTTTAAAACCATGAAAATTTCACAGTGTAAATAAAATTATATGTTTAAAATAAATCAATTCTTAGATTCGAATTATTTATTCCAACACATTTATTTTCTAAAAGAATACGAATTTATAAATAATATTTAAAAAAAAAAAAATTAGAAATAAATAAAACATACGATCTATGATTTATTGTCAATTGTAAATATATGAATATATTATCAATAATCGTAAAATAGATATAAACCAAAATGAGACAGTCTAAGAGAAAGAGAGAAATATAATTTAAATATACATCTACCCTCTTTATCAGACTATTTCATTTCAGTTTATATTAGCTTTTAAATAAAATATATAGTTCAATTAGTGCACAGGGTTTTACAGTTACCAAAAAAAAAAAAACACAAATAACTAAGTAAGAAACCCTGAATTTTGAACTATAGGTACAGTGAACAACAAAAAATATGGTGCTAAAAACAGTTAACTGTTGTACACTTACAAAAATAAAAAATTGATGAAGTGACCATGAAAATTTAATTATTAACAAAAAAAAAATCAAATAAGTGATGTTATTATTTTTGAAAAATTTGTACAGGGTGTTCTACAAAAATAAGTTCATTTGCAAGGGTGAAAATGATAATATGAAAGACCATTCCATTTTTACACTCGACGCATAAATGGGAAAAAATTTACGTACCTACAAGTGTCACCAAATTATTCCATTTTATCTCTGTTTGCCCTAGATCTAATGCAAAAACTCGTTCAATTTGGTTCCACGGATTTTTATACCCACCTTTTAAACTAATAGAGAAAATTTCTAATGAATTTTTTTATTTTAAACTTGTTTTCATAAACTGTCCCCCCCCCCCAGACGTATCTAAATCAATAAAACGAATTACCATGAAATTACTTTATTGAATCTATGCACTTAAATCAATTGTATATATTTTGTGGTTCACCTTGTACATCAATTTTCATCAGATTGTGAGAGAAATAAATCAACAACAAAAAAACTCCAGTTATTTGATATTTGGATTAATTTTGATATTTAGAAAAAAAAGGGAGGTGTTATCGTATTTTATTTTTATATTTTGATAATAATTAGCATAATCAAGTCCCCTTTTTAATTAGTGTAATTATAATTATTATTTTTATATATTTTGATCATTTTTTATTGTTACACATAATTAATTCATATGTCTCATATTCATTAATCATAATTAATTACACAAGATGATCTATCAAAAGCGACGCATTTCTTAAAGTATTATTCATAAAAATAAGAATATTATGCTTAAATTATTATTTAATTACTATTAAAATATTTTATAAAGAAAACTACTTTTTTTTTCCTTATTCAATTTTTATATTATGACAAGTAAAAAAAATTGAAATGGACAAGCTAAAAAAACTCACGAAGTTTTTTTTAAATTGCTTTTTGAAAACCATCGAAATTCCTGTCATGTTCTGACTGGCTCTGCGGATCCCATTTGTATTTTCTGTCAAAATAAGCTTCAGTTTTGGCAATCACTGCTTCATTTGTGTCTCTGGATCGTCTTTTGAGGCTATGCTTAACAATTTCTTACAAAAAGTCATTAGTGGTTGGTCTCCAGATTTGAAGACTACGATGAGACGAGAAGCTACTTGAAACGTTATTTACTAAAATCATCGTTTACTTCGACGTGTGTCACGTTGTTTTCAAAATATCGAAGTTGTTTCACTTAAATCTCTGTAACATATACTAACGATTAGAATCGCATAAAATTTTGACATACATCGTTTAAAGATTGGACTTACCCAGAAACCGGGGCAGTACATAGTAGTGCTGTGTTAAATCGGAATAAATTTATTGAGAAATTTATATAAAAGAGGTATAGAGAAATATTGCATCATTCCTTTAATTAGGTATTAATTTCTTATATATCGTTTTTGTTGGATCACCTTGTATAATTTTGCTAGTCATTAACATTTAAAAAAAATAAATATATTTGATTTATTTAAATCATCTGTTGCCATACTGTTAGTTTAATATTATTTAACATTAGACACATAACAGTTCATCATATCGCATAATAGTTCGTTTACACGATTTAACTTGATAAAATATACAGCTCGTCCGTAAAATTACTTTCCATAGGGAAAACAATATTCAAATACATCTATGTAGAATACATATGCATACACAAACATTATTATTTTTAAAAGAGTTGATAGTGGGCAACATCATTTGTGTATACTATATTATGACATATACTTATTCAAACATTGTGCCCCCTCCCACTTAAATTTTTTTTTTCTTAATAATAATGTAACAAAAGTGAAGAGTGAATTATTATAGTATTAGTTATCAACGTAAATTTTTGTGTGTCTATATGTGTTATATTCTAGATAAGTGTATTTTAACATGTTTTCACTAAGAAAAGGGATTATACGGACGATCTGTATGCTATAGAATGCATTGAAATATAGATGCACATCCCAAAGGAATTGCGTGACTGCATGCCCTTACCATAGACATATAAAGCGATCGTGCGATCAGAAATTATTCGCCGCACGAACGCTTTTTCTCTTTCTAGAGTGATGTCTATTTTATTGAGGAATTGGTGTTCAGTCTTCATGTCTATGGCATGGCCCTTAAAATATTCATACAGTAAAAAGAAGGGTCAATTTACAACATATTGTAAGATCTGATATTCCTAATCATTCCTTAAAGTTCCTTAGTAGAAATCGATAATTGTCTAATCGTACAATTATATCGAAATCTGAGGTACTTTAATGACCATAAAATAAAAATCAATTTGTTTATCAACAAATCTACCTCGTTAAAAACAATCAAAACATACAACGTACTTATTGATGTTGAATACGAATACACCTCGACCTCTTTGGTTTCATACAAAATTTTAAATTATCCAAATTTTTTAAATTTATTTTGTGTTAAGGATTGTAAATAAATTCGATTTTTTTTAAATATCCAGAATATTTAACTTTTAATAATCGCAGTCCTTAGTCGCCTTAATAGGAATAAGACTATCTATAATAAAGACACAATTTTCGTGCACAAATAACTAAAAAAAAATAAGCATACAAATGTAAATGATTTCCTTAATCTATTAATTATTACTTTTTTAGCTATTTCTGCCCGAAAAATATATAATTTTTTTTTCTAAAATTTTTGCAAGATCAATTTTGAAACAGAGATGTCACCACTAGTGTAAGTTTTTAACCCATTTTTTGACAAAATATACAATAGAGATAAATCTAAAATAAATCAAAGATAATTCCATTTAGAGAGTATATTGCATGCCGTGTAAAAAAGATACACTGTTATTAATAAGAAGTATCGCTCTCTAAAATCGTCCTTGAATAAAATTAAAAAAATTATCAAAAAACTTACTTTTTTATGCAAACCAATTATTCGGGAACTGATGTCTCATTCTGTGTTTTATCAAATCTTAACCAAAATGAGACTGATAAAGAGAAAGTGCATATACATATTCGGATAATATACATACACATCTACTCTTTCACTCGTGCAGTATCATTTTGGTTTCTTTTATCGATGATCGATTTTTTTTTTTATTAATCTAAATGATACCATGTGAGTAATTAAAGGTTAAATTTCTACAATTAATGAAATATCATAAATAACTTGATTTCTCTCAAAATATGTGTTCAAAGACTGACTGCTTACGAGTGAGTTAAAAATTATTGAGTCAAAAATAATTCTTCTATTATATAATGTATGATTAATAACGTAATAAATCTATAAATATTATAAATAATTATAATTAATTTTAATATTAAATTAATTGAATCATGATGGAAGGATTGTACATTATTATATACACAGAATATAATTTGATATAAATTAAAGTCAATATGCATAATATTATAAATTACAATTTAATAAAATTAATTGCATAATAATACAGATAATTGATACAATATTATATAATTTATTGTATTTTGTAAGCATTTAATTTCAAATAATAAAAAAAAAAACGGAACCTACTGTATTTGTAATATAAATATTTAAAAAAAAATTTAATTAATTGATTAATTAACTATATAATTAATTAATAAAAACAAAAAGTATAAAAATTGTTTTTTAATTATTCATTATTCATTGTTATCAATCATTTTTTTTATATCAATTACAAAAATAAAGAGCATATTTAAAAATTGAAAACTATTTTTTTTTTAATCCTCCAATAATAATTAAGTTATACTTTTATTTCCTAGATTGTAGTAACGGGACATTTAAAAAAGCGACCGTAGAGAATTTACAGAACGAGAAATGTATTATTTCTTAGCGAAAATGCTAACAGAAACTTGTTGTCTGGATAATAAACAGACGAATATACCTCAGATTTGACAGGTAGACATACTTTTGGATCCTACTGACGGATGAGCTCAAGTTGGTGAACCTTCATCAAAGGACATAGTTATTTTGTGAAGATGAAGTTATGTCTTTCAAATAGCCACTGGGATCCACTTCCTGCGTTTACTCTCTTGTTTTAGCATGCAAAAATGCGTTAAATTTTCAAAGTTAACTTATAATAGGCATTAAAAATGAAAACGTATATCACAACCCTAGCCCCCAAGGCTCAAAGATCCTATGTGGTCTCATTGAGATCAACAATTACGTGGGATGTGAAGTGAAGTGATTTAGCGTCAGATTTAGGTGAAGATGTGTTCTCGAAGATAATAGCTCATGTAAATCCATTAGTAGCGTATTTAAGTGGGTAGGGATGCAATATGCGTATCCCTTGTTATGCTTTGTCTATAATTCTGTCGCTGTTAATATAGGAATCTAGAAAGAAAGATGTTTTCAGTTTTTTGAGATTTTTTTCATCTTGGACTTTATTTTTAATCTTGAGTTTTTGTCTAACTTAATTCTCTTGCCTGCCTTTCCAATCATAAAATTCAATCGGCTCAGAGAGTTTAAAAATTTTTCTGATCTTACAATAAAAATTGTCGCTTAGATCTATCATGTAGACAGATATTCTAAAGGCGTCTGGAATGTCTCTCGCCGTTTAAATGGCCTCGGAGAAAGCGTCTGTTTTCGAGAATGTCTGTTTTTAATATGACGGATTGTTAATAATCTCATGCCAAGGAGAATCATTTTTATAGTGGCTACAGATGTTTGAAAATAAAATTCACTGACTTTTCCACATTTTCCAGGAATATAATTAAGAAATTTCCTGACCAAATGCAGATTTTTGCAAATTATTTGTAGTTAAATGACGAATAGTATGCTAAGTCATATTACTTTGGAAAATAAGTTTTACAACAATAAAATTTCATAATTTATAATTTGAATTTAATGATTTAATTGTTTATTGATGAAATTGTATTGAGTTTAAGCAAAATTGGGGACTCTTTGGAGAAATTTCTTGACTTCCCTTACTTATCTCTCAAATTAGAATTCCTTGACTTGTCCAGGTGTCCCAGTTTTGCCAGAAATGTGGTCATCAATCTTTGATTAATAATTTGTATTCCTCTTTTAAAGACATTGTTCACATTATAGATGAAAATTAATTTGGGCAATTTTACCCACCATTAGATTAGTTGCGTAAATTATATACTTTTATAAAGTTTGAATCATATTTTAAAAATTTTATATTTGACCGAACGTAGTGAGATCTTTGGTAAAACTGGAAGATTTTTCACTTCGTTTGTATCTATCTATGTTTGTTCTGCTGTAACTTTCGACACCTTGTTCGAATTTGAAGAAATTTAGTAAGCACATTGACACTGAAAATTCACTGTATAATTTTTAGTTTTGTTAATTTTTATTTTTCTTTAATGCAAATAAAATTTAATTTTTTGAAATATAATTTCTAATTATTCTCGCTAAGATTATGTTTTGGATTGTGTCAGATATCTTCTAAATTTTGGTGTACGTATTATTTATATACTTTTTATTATTTCTGAATGAGGTCTACAGTTCTCAGATCTACTAGTTAGCTTGAATTAAAGCTATTCATATAAAATTTTCAGAATTTTTATAAAAAATAAACTTTTATAGATAATTTAAAATTTAAAAAAAAAAAAACCCGATGAATTAAATTCAATAAAATTGATGTTAACCAGTGAGTTGTAAAAATTATCTTATCTTATCCATTATTGATAAGTAACATATATTATGTACAAATAATCCAATTATATATTGTAAAAGTGTGTAATAATTTATTGATAGATGTTTATAGTTAAATAATTTGTTTTAAATTCACCTTGAACATTTGTACCTTCAACTTCAAAATGTAAAAAGGTCGGCATTTATGTTTTTACTATTTTATTATTCTTACTTCCATGTAGATAAGCTTTAAATTTGAATGTGTAATATTGAGGCTTTAATTTTAGAGGCTAAAGATTTTTCAACATTTTGGTAAATAAATTTCAATTTTTTGCCCCAATTGCCTGGATCAAAATATTTTGTATTTTATAAATACGTATTTTTCGACTACAAACACTGCAGCCCGTCACTAAATTAGCAACGAGTAACATCTCCTCAGAGAATCATTACGATAGCTAACTCATACTGATGATAACTACTGTGTAGTCGAATTTAAAAAATACAAAATATTTTAATCTAAGAAATTGAGGCAAGAAATCGAAATTTATTTGAAAAATCCTAGAATTCTCTTTAATAATATTCATATTTTGGTAAATATCAATGTTTGGTTTTTTAAAATTTTTAGTTAAATTTAATTTTATGCAAGTAGGACTTGTTTGTGATTTAACGAATTAATAATATTAAAAATGAAAAATATGACCCAAAAATAGTAAATTGAACTTATCTTCGGCTCAAATAGATAGAATCCATTTTAGTTTACCTCAATAACCGCCACTCGGACGAATCTATTTAATATGAAAGAAAATCGACTCAAAAATATTATTTACCACACTGCAGGAATTAAGGGTCCTGGATTTATGACTGGCTGTATCCTGTACCAGTAAACTTTTTGACAAAAATAAACATAAAACACAATAATTATAAACATGTGAAAAAATTTCGCACAAATTTTGATATTTAGTCAAAATTGTGTGCATTCAAGGGAGCAAAATTAACGTTTTAGTCGAGAAAAGTATAGGATGGTAGGTTTGAAGTTCTGAAAGAAAAGCGAGGAAAATGATAATAAACAATGCTAACAAGGTTATTATTATAAACAATCAACCAATAGAACGCGTGAAACCGTTCCAATACCTTGGAATACACATTTCATAAAATATTAACGAAGATTTACCTATTATTAAGAATCAAGAACAGCAGCGTTTGTCCAACTTTGACGTGTATTTGGAGATCACACTAAAATGAAAATATCCGAGACCAATTTTAAGAGTGTTCTTCTGTATGGATGTCAAACGTGGAAGGTCTCACAAAAGATCACTGGAAAACTGCAAATCTTCATAAATCATTGCCTAAGGAATATCCTTAACATACACTGATCGAACATCAAAATTTTACTATGAACGCAAATTTGACCTGCGCGACTAAACAGCTTTGTGAAAGAAGCAATTGACGTCCGAAGAAAGTAATACCGAACGGAAAAACCTTCGAAAAAATCTGAGGCTCTACGTCTCCTTGTGATAACAGGACATAAAATAAATATTTTAAACCGAAATGTATCTTAAGGGATCCATAGACCAATTTTTCGTCAATAAATTGATGAAGATACGTATACACTTTCAATTTTTTTATGAATTTATACCATTAACGAGATAATTGATCTAATAGTTGACTATGTATGAATTCTATTATACTAAAATCTAAATTCTGTTTCTGAATGTCCAGAAGATTTTTGTATATGGAGGTTAAATAAAAAATCTTTTAGTATATATTTCTATTTTCCTTGACTTTTACTCTTAAATAATTTTATATTGCAATAAAATGGATAGAAGTGAGGAGAAACGGAATGATATTAAAATACTCTTGCAAATCTTTAAAAGAAACCATTCGATTAAATTTATAGAATTTGGATTTAGGTTGTAAGGTCAATATGTTACGCAGTCAAAAGATCCAATAGATCATTTTAATTGAATATTATTACTTATTATTAGAATAGACGAACCATTTAATTCACTTCAAATCTAAACAATAAATTAGCTTATTTATTTTTAGAAAAATTAATGAAGTCTACGATAAAAGAATGTCATTTTTCGCTGATCCAAATTTTTGAATAATATAATGAATCAAGTTTTCTAACTTCGAATATAATATTTAGGTTTGAGACAAAAATTTGTTTATGTCAAGAGTAGACAAGTGAAACCGAAATTTATTTATTTTTATCAAACGATAAACTGGAACATTGAAAAACTCTCTCCCTCTGAAGAAAATTAATAATTTTTTTTTTTTGCCATAGTAGAAGGAAATAATTTTTACGGGTCAAATTTATGTTAATGAGATTCCAAAAAAAAAAATGGTTTTTAGAAATAGGGTATTTGACTAAATGTTTATTATAGTTTCATTTGAAGCGTCTTTACATCATGATCTAGATCTGAAAAGCGAAAATTTATATCCTGAAATCGAAAATTGGATTTGTGTCTAAAAAAAATGTCAAAAATGTGTTTGAAAATGAATTTATATTTGGCTGAATTTAGCTTAAAAAAGCACAATAATTTTGAATGAAAAATAAAATTATTACAAATAGAAAAAAACTGAAAACTTCCACCAATTAGAAAAGAAAATGTACAATACTTTCACAAGTCGAATGTGATCTCGTTTTTTTTTTTTTTTTAATAAATAAAAAAATATTTCTTTTTTGTATGTTAAAAATAAGGGTCACACAGATCTGGAATAAAATCAGAGCGCTAATAATCATAAAATAAATTTCCATACGTCCAAATAGTTATGACAGACTTGAATTATATAATACATTACAATTTTGACTAAATGATTGGTTCTGCCATGCTCGAACCCAAAGAATGTCTCCGTCTGGTGGCAGGTTGGTTGTAGTTGTTTTAATTTTTAAATTTTATTATATTATAAAATTTAATTTAATATTAATCGTATTTTACTATCAAAAACATGGCGTTACTATAATTATATTGAAAATGGCCCACACCATTCAAATCTCCTAGGATTTTTTTAAAACATCTATAAAATTTCCGTATCTGTATGCAAGTGTCATTTAAAAAACACAACAGTTAAAAAAGTTTAATAAATAATATTAATTTTAATTAAGAAGTAATTAAGTATAGTTTTATTTATTTATATTAATTATATTTAAATATTTTAATTTTTTTTTTGTATTGTTAGTATAAAAATGACCAAATAACATGTTAGGTTCTTAGGCTTTCATTATTATTTTGTAATTATAATAACGACAAACAACATTTATTACGAAATACTAATTAGATTTATATTGTAAATTACACAACATAGTTTGATTAGTAATTATTTTTTTATTAATTAATTAGTGATTTTTTTAAGCTTTTTTTATTATTACAAATTTTGAATTTATATTCAAATCTCAAAGCATTTTTTACAAATAAAATTAAAAATTGTTTGTATCGTAATAAGGCATGTAACGTTTATTTAATACAGTGGAAAAACCGTACAAACGGGTGGGGGAAGAAGAGTCATGCAATATGACCCATGTAGTTAGAAACTGATTGTATGAGATTATATTAAAAAAGAAAATTTAAATTTTTATTTATTTAGGTGATAAAGGTCGGATAAAAATGCCTCCTCACTTAATACTCAATTATAATCGGAGCCTGATTAGAGTGTTATAACATAGCTATCAGATGAAATACTACGGGAAAGGCATTTCCATGTATTTTTTGCCTTGTTATACAAAGTTCGAGAAAACTTCCCAAAATTTGAATTTCAAACGACGTGCCTAAATATTGAGTAGCCAGTGGATGAATAATTTTTATCCTTCGTGATGAATACGGTGAAGGTTCAATATTTTTGACCTAACCGAGACTAAAATTTCCTTAATGAAATCTGGAATTTCTAATATCTCAGGAATTTCATGATTTCCCAAGTTTCAAAACGCATCTAACCCTTTGAAGTCAAAATAGCAATTTAATTGCCTCTTTTATTACATCCCTGCCGCTTTATTAAAAAAAAAAAAAAAGTATTCTAAAAAAATCACGTTGCATGAAAATTTTGTTTCCAAGAAAAATTCGTTGTACGAAGATTCACTGTATTTAAAGTGTAGTTGGCTACGTTTTCTTAAACTGATATAAATTTTTTTTAATCAATTATCACTAACACTATTAGCGCAATTAAGTGACTTATTTAAAACAATAGCCTAACTAATTATAAAAGGCGAAATCAGATAAAGGCGATTTGCTGATCATAATCGTATAAGGAAACCACCTTAGTAATATACTTTATGGTTAATAATTTTTTTTTTCTTGATATGGTTTCAAATGCGGCCCACTTGAACCAATCTTCAGTTATATAAAACACACTGGATATTAATGAGCAAACCTTTGAAATAGAATTCATTAAAATCAGCTTGGTTGACAATTTTACACCGAAATTTGTCGTGTTGCGCAATCTTACCCAAACATTTCACCTTTGCTATAAACTAAATTTCAAATTTGGTAAAAAGCTCAAATTAAATATATTAAAATAAAATTGTATGCTTAAATATTATTAATTTTTGTTTAAAATAATAATACTATTTATATATTTATGTATAATATTTTAATAATGTATATCGGACATTTTAAAAACAAAAGAATTTAGAAGCAAATGAAAGTGAATATTGAGAATCCTAATAATATTAATTATCAATGTAATTTTTTTTATTTTTTTGTGTTTTGTTAAATTAATAATAAAGACTATGAATTTTGATTTAAATGTTTTTAGAAAATTAATAGATTTACTATTTATTTTGTGAAAATCAATTTTAATAAAATAATGGAAACTTTTAACTTTGTCTAATTTTCACTTAAAATTTTTTTTGTTTAATTGCGAGTGCACTTTTGACCTCAAGTCATTACCAAATAATGAATAATTATTCTTTTATTTTGGAAATATATAGGGAAAGCAGGTAAGATTATTGTTAATAAAGAAACTGTGAATGGAGTTTATAAATATTTTGTGGCAAATTTTTAACACCTCCGGCTTGTATTCACTATCAATTTTATGACTTGTATTGGCTGTTTATGACATCTTTGTACCTGGTTAAAAATTATCTAGCTAACAGACCAATACAAGCGGCATTGAATTGCGGACAAGATAATCTATAAATACCACTTATTAAGGATTATATACCATTTATTAAGGATGGGGGTTTTTTATTTAGCAGAAAAAATTGATTTGTCTAAATTACAATTATTATTACAAGCTGGTTGTATATTATATTTTCGAAAGAAGTTTCCAATTTGTTTTGGGATATTGTCTAGAAATTAAATAAAACCCCAAATTTTAAAATTTTAAATAATCAAATAGTCCTTAATAACTTCTTTTTATTAAATTTGAAATTATAAAATAAAAATCGAAAAACTATTTATAAAGTCAATCCACAGTTTTTTCATTCACAATGATCTTACCTGCTTTCCATAGTTATTTTCAAAATAAAAGAATAAGTATTCATTACTTAATAATGACTTCCACAGTGCACTTAAAAAATTTAGTGAAAATTAAATAAAAAGTTTCCATTATTTTATTAAATGTTTTTGTTTTTTTGAAATAATAATTATTAATATTTTTATGATAATTTTATGAATTTTTGAGCAGGATACTGTCAAACATATAAATAATATTCAGCCTTTGTTCTCAACTACGATGGTACTCAAGCCTTTTGTCGGCGATACTGTTGTTTTATATTGTTCAGGAACTGGGTATTCCATCTAGAAAAAGAAAATTAATACAAAATTTAATATTAATATACCCTTAAGTGAAAGAGTGATCTTTTGAGCAGCTTATTTCCTTGACAAAGTGTCAATTTTCTTAATTTAAATTTTATCTCATTTTTTTAAAGCTTTATTTTTGACTCTTCTTCCTTAGATGGATGATTTTCTAAGTTACAGAAAAGTATTCCTTGAATCTATTAACAAATTCGGAAAAAATAGTATCTCTCTTATAATCTTCTTCAAGAAATGTCTTAATGTTCATTAAATTAGAAGATTTTTTTAGTTTATTAAGTTCGTTTTCTAAATTTGACTTATTTAAAAGTGCGGTATATAAATAAGATAAAAATAATATACTTACATAATCGCCATTGTCTTTAGGTACTAAAATATTCATTTCAGATGATTTTGAACTGATAATTTCAACATCTAAGGAATCTTTACTCAAATACATTTGACATCCATCAGTTTTATCAACAGATATTGTTGGTACTTTACCTAACACCTGAAAAATTAATTAACACACATCATAATTTTTCAGTTTTGCTCATTTACTTTGCAATAATATATGCACCATGAAGTCACAGATTTTCTGAATTAAAATTCTCTAAGTTTCCAGGTTTTTCAGGAATATAACTGAAAAATTCCTTAACCAAGTCTTTTGACCAAATTTTTTAAGTACTTGCATAGTTAAATGAAGAGTAGAGAACATTAACTCAAAAGTTTTATGAATAATAAATTTTCAATAGATTAAAGTTTTTAATCATATTTATGAAATAAAAGTTTTTGAAATCATCGATGTAATTGTTTCTTGGCAAAATTCGATGATTATTAGGGCCTCTTGTAAAAGTATTCTTTTGCTTCACTTATCCAGCAAATTAGAATTCTTTGATATTTCCATAATGTTGCGACAATGTTAATATATGTTTTAAATAAATTATATGTTAAGTAGATGCTAAATAAGTGAAACTAACCTGCATTTGAACTGATTGACAATTAATAAATTCAATAGATGAGACCAAACTATCAAAGACAATTGATGTTTTCTTACATGAATCCAAAACAATTGAATTCAATTTACCATTCACACGGATATTTGATTGTTCACATCTGAATACATAAACCACATTGTTCATTTCAACATTATCCACAACTAAATTTTGATTACCTTTATGATATTCCTAAAAATTAATATTTATAAAATTAATATTAATCCATATTTTACTGTAGACTGCTTGAAAATTAAATGAAGTGTCTACACTTTATTATAAGGACTAACTTCCAAGTTTTCCAGGTCTCAAATTGACTTTTTCCAGGCCATTTCTTTGTTTTTAAATAGAACTATTATCACCCGTTTCATTTTTGAAATGATTTTTTGCATGCTTAATAATAACTAACAAATGGCAAGTAAAAATTTCTTAGAATACAAAAATTTGATAAATAAATAAAACTAAAATTTACAAATGTAAAAAATAATTAAAAAAATTTTTTTCCAGAAAACTGATTTCGACGTTTTCGGGAACATAAAACGTAAATAGGTGAAAAAAAATCAGAATACGAAAATGTTCTCTCGTTAGCGAACCTGTCATATAAAAATATTATATAAAATGTATATTAAATTTATAGTCTGAGTGCCAATAAGTATATGACATCATTTAAAATTGTCTCATAGGAGATGAAGTTTTGGAAAATAACGTTTAATAAATACCTGATTTGAATGAGAAGAAAATCTTTCGATCATTTTAAATTAATTATGACCCTAAATTTTTTGATCTAAGAATTCTTAGAAATACAATCATTACTTACAATTAACCATTTTTTTCCATCTCTAGTAAATACTGGTGCTTTTTCAACAGGTCCTGCATTACGAATACTTGTTACACTTGAAGCACTGGATGGTGCTTTAAATGGTGCAGGTCCAGTGCGTAATGTTGGATTTTTATGAGTTTGCATTTCAGATGTGACTTTCTTCAATTCTAAAAACAAACAAAAATTAATTCATTGTATAAAAAGAATCATCTTCAAAAGTAGATATAGGTATTGCCAGGATTAGTGGTGCATTTCTCGTCGTGATTCAAATTAGGAGCGCCTCTTCGATGGCCTGGGAATCGTTCTGAAGCTCAAAGCTAAAACAATTTATAGCTTGGTGGTCAATCTTAAATGGAAAAGGAAGTTACCGTCCATCTCAGGAAATAGAGAGTATAAACATTGAATACCTGAACGATTTCTCGATTGATTTAGGGGTAGAAGATGGCCGCCCCATTAATAGATTTGGATTGGATGTCTATTTCCCATCGACTAAGCCGGACAGTACTCTCGTTTGGGTAATTAAGGTCAAAAAAGTAGTCTACGATTTATAAGGAATTAACCGCAAAAAGTAAAAATATATTCACACTTTAGGTACTCACTTTTAGTAATATCTTCGCCTTGATTGATTTGTGCAAATAAGGCAGCACGATCATCGTTCACATTCAAATCATCAAAATTACTATCTAAAGTCAAGGGAGGTGGTGGTGGTGGTAAACCAGCTGGTGGAGGAGGCGGTGGAGCCCCACTGCCTGATGCTGCCCACACTAAACCAGTAGTATGATGTTGCTTAACGAATTGTTGTAGTTGTGTCAATGTTTCAATCCATGCTCGCACCCAATTTACATGAGTCTTGTCTGTTTCTTTCCATTCTTTTAATACTCGATTTGTGTAAAATTGTCCGGCGTCATTCATTTCTTTAACATATGGTGCTGGTGTTGGTTTCTAAAAAACAAAAAAAAAGTTTTCATTTTTATAACCATATAGATAATTTCTTCAGATACGTTTTAATAGAATTATACAAAGCAAATAATTTTACAGAATATAGTGGTGCGACAACTTGACAGATCTTAAAATCACAAAAGTCGTTAAGTTAAGAGAGCAAGTTACAGTTATATTTTAGACAATTACAGGCAAGGTACACCATCATTTCCTCTTCCTTCTCATATGCTTATTTAACGCTTAGTGTTATTTCTGCTTAATTTGTAGACTCCGGTATTGTGCAGAATATCTTTAAAATTTAGAATCTTAGGACATCATATTAGATAAAATTGCGTTAAAAATATTTTTTTGGTTGATTTTAAAGAATCGAGGTCCATTAAGCGGTTTTTCAGCTCAAAAATGTCCAATTTCTGGTGTCAATTAAAAAAAAAAAAAAAAAAAAGAATGTATACTTACAACAGCTACCCATCCTAATGCTGGAATACTTTCACTAATTGCTGATAAATGATTAAATAATTTTGATACACGATTCTTTTCTCTAAAACCTTGAATCTCTTGAATTTTCTTATCGGTAGGTGAAAGTAATTGCAATAATTGGGCTTGTGGTGGTTCAGCACAACGTGAAGCCGTATTTAAGAATTCTAATTGAGCTCTGAAAAAATAAATAAAACATTAAAATCTGGATAGTTAAAAACCAATACTGCAAAAGAATACGTAGTCAATTGGATCGTATTGAAATGTTCATGTAATAAAAATCGCCGGTTTATTTGTTTTACAACATTAAATCCTGAGCCCCCCCTTTGAGTTTACACTTCAAAATTGCTAAATAAACTGGAATTTTTTTTTTTACCTAAGTGTATTAAACAAGTAGCCCACGTTGAAGACGATAAAACATTGTTAATTGAACGAAAATTGGATGTTTTATTTATAAATTCCTCATTCTTCGGGTATAATCAGTATTTATAACCAATTACCGGATTAATTTAGGTTCTACTTTAGATAAATATAAAAGTAAAATTAACTTACTGAAATGCTTGTTGTACCATTTTTGAATGTGCTGCAACATCACCTCCAATACTTTCAGATAATTGTACATATTGGGCTAATGGGCCCAATAATATATCGTTGTATGCGTTTACACTCATTTTGAATCAGATTTTTTTAAATTAAAAATTCTATATTAATACTTTATTGTATATTGCATAAAAAATATTAAATTCGTATAAAATTTAATGTATAAATCTAGAACAAAAAAAATATAACAAATACAAATAAACGTATAAAAAAAAATTAGTTCAGTAAATGAATCCAAAAATCAAAATAAATATTTTAAAATAAATGAATTGTGGAGGCGTTATGTGTGTGTTTTCATAGCTAACTATTATACTTACTATAAATACTTTATTTATTACGAAACAATTTAATTTTGTTTAAATCCTCAAAATATATATAATTATCTGTTATATGTGAGATATATATACTTGTTAAGAATATGAAAACGTTTTTAGTTTTCAGTTTGATACAATACCGTGTCCGTCATGTCATATCAATATGTTTGTATTTCATGTTCACATCCAACAGTAGTCACTACTAGTCATTATCAGTATCTTACATACATCATAGACATTGTATATAAAAAATAGATAGTTTATTACTGTATATGATAGCTTGAATCAGTAAATAAGTAGTAGGATTTTTTATTACCAAAGATTTGATCATTTTTGGTTATTCAAAAAATAATTATTCAAATATAATGAAATTAGGCATGTTTAATCTGAGTCTATAGGTAATAAAATCTATAGGTTTTCAATAAATTTTACTTTCATAATTTCATACAAGTCATAAGACTGTCGTCCTTTCATTGCTGCATCACTTTCAGTAGAAGACGTAGAGTTACTTGAGGAAAAAAAAAAAATATATATATATATATATATATATATATATATATATATATATATATATATATATATATATATATATATATATATATATATATATATATATATATATATATATATATATATATATATATATATATATATTTTAATTTTTATTGTAGTATTTTTCCACAAATCTAACGTTTTGTCTCCATTATTACATCCAGATTAATTTTAATAAATTTGGATAGTTATTTTTTTACTTTTATACCATAAAAATTATTGCTTAAATTTGACTTTTCCTTACGTAATTAAAAATTGTTTATTTTAATGCAGTATCTTACAATAATTGACGCCTGAACGGCTTTAAAAATATCGTATAATTTTGTGTGTTATTTTACTGTTTGTTCATATAACTGGAACACTAAAACAATACTACAAATGGCATGTGTTAACTCAGCTGTCTGATACTAGCCTAGTGTCATATGTAAATTTCGCAATATTGCAGCAAATCATAATAATTAAAATTCGATAACTTGATTATCAAGTTATCGAATTCTAAAATAACAAATCTCGAGTTGACTACAAGTCATTGACTTTTTTACATTCCATTTAGGCATTTACATAAAATTATTGTTAATTAAATAAATAAAAAAAAATATATATATATATATATATATATATATATATATATATATATATATATATATATATATATATATATATATATATATATATATATATATATATATATATATATATATATATATATATAAACCTGTTTCTTTATGAAACATTAACTATTTCTTATAAAAGTTATATTCGATTAGCATTTTATTCCTGGGACTTTTTTCGAACCACTTGTTTTTATTTAAAATAAGTTGAAAAGTGGTTTTAAAAAATATCCGAAAAATATTGTTTTTTTTTTTATTTTAATTTTTCTAGATATTTGTGAACATTGAATTCTAGTTACCTTTCTGATTTTCACGTATACTCAAAGAATAAAAAAATACGATAATTTTATTTATTTTCCTATTTTAATTTTTTTAAATCTATTTAAAAACAATAAATACTCGATTATTATTCTGCATTGTGAATTCATTTTGTTTATATATATAAAACATTGATTTTAAATTGAAAAAATTATAAAATATCATAATCATAAATCATAAATGTAAATGAATCATAAGTGTATTTTAGAATTTTAAAGCATGGAAGATTCAGGTCGTCGCGTTTTTTGATTCCACGAGGATATATTCAAAGATTTTTAAATATTTTAGTTTTCAATTTTTAGAAAAATACGATTTTATTCATCGATTTCGTAATAGTGAATTTAATAAATAAATAAAAAAACAGTAATACAGAACCTATCTGTTTTTCTTTATAATATCTATTGTATGTGTAGGTTTGATTCTACTTGCCTACTTAAATACCATCTATTGACAAGTTTATAAAGTAAACTATATTTCTTTAAAAAATATTAAAGATACCTAGATTCCTAAATATTTAACCATTTTGGTAAAAAATTATTTCTAGGTAATTAAAAAATCATGCACTAATCATTTTTTAACATAAAATACTCAATTATATTACCGGTGCCGCACCCTGTATCACTCTAAGTACTCACATTTGTCAATTGAAAAATATCGTATACCGAAAGGTTGATACCCGGTATAATATTATCAATCAAAACAAATCGAAAATTACGATACGCCAAAAACACACTATTTATGTATAGACACACACAATTACACTGTGGAAAATGATGAATCAAACCTGAATAAAAAATGATTCAAGTATTTTTAAAAAGCGACTTACTTTTAATAGTAATTTCAGTAATCTGTAAAAATGAATCACTGATCGCCGGCCACTTAGCACTGGTGGTGTCGTTTTTTAGTCAGTAGTTTCTATGTGTGTGTTGACGCCTCAGATAAAGACAACACTATCAACAAATAAAGATAACATATATAATGTATTTCTAACGCGAAAAAAGAATTAGAGGAAATAACAATAAGTGTGTGTACTTGTATCTAATCTTGAAAACAATTAATTCGATTTTAATGGGACTTTCATTTGACATTTTTTGGAGTAAATGCCTCTATAATTTTTTCATCAGGACTGAAAGTTGTTACGATTTTTTTTACTAAATGGATTTTTATTTCGTTTGCCTGTCTCTATCGATTTATCTATGTTTGTTGTGCTGTAACTTTCCAATGTGTTGCTCAATTTTAATGAAATTTAGTACATACGTTTATCACAATCAGTAAATTTACTGTATAGTTATTCTTATTGTTCCATTCGTATAACAGATAAATCAATTATAATTAAGAGACTTGGCTAATATTTGCTTCTTGAGGAGAAGAGGGTGGTACAGTTTAACATGGACATTCAATATTCCTAATTAAAGAAAGAGGAAAATACCTATGTATGACTTCAATTGTTAATATGTCCATATAAATTACATGTTAAATATCGTTTTCAAGAAAGAGAAAAGAAAATAATCTTTGATAGCATATAACTTCATTGTTTTTGAATTAATTTTAATTTAATTTTCAAGTTTTGTTATGGTATTGAGTCTAGTTGCACATTTTCATGTGAAATATAGCAATTTTTAAATCAGTCCGGTACCATATTGTGTAAGATGTATGTGGTATTTCCTTTATATTCTTACTTCATTGTTACTTCCTATAAAATCATGTTATACTAGACTTGAATACTGGTTATGCTCATTTTAACATTTATCTAAAAATTACTACTTCTAGTAATTCGAAATAGTTAACCGATTGTTTATACAGTTCAATCAAAATCAATTGAACTTAATCTATACTTTACGTGTATTATTATATACAAATTGCCATATAGATTTAATATTGTATTGTTATAAATGCGGATGTAATTATCAATTATAATATCCACACACCCCCAATAGAGCGGAATTTCCGTTTAATGCAACAAGAAAATCTATAATCGATTAGTTTTCGATCCTAGGTAACAATTTTATTTGTTTCGTAAACACAAACTAATAGATAATTTATTTGAAAAACAATTTGTGTTAGACTGTTCCTTCTCTACTTAATTAAGAGCGATTATTCACAGCTGTTATTAACATAAAGGAATGTGCTTTTAACAAGCTATTGACTTACATGTAATATGTACAGTATTTTTTTCAATTTTCGCGCCCAAATAACTCTGATCCAAATGTTTTGAAATTTGGTACGCACAATATTGACATGAAAACCTAGGGCTTATCAAACAGTTTTTCTCGAATTTTTTTCTATTATGACATATTATACACATATCAAGTATAAAAAGAAAATTTGGACAATAAATATAATTGGGCAGGGGGGGTAAATTTTAATGATTATATTCGTTGTAAAGGGTAAAAATGATTCGATATCACTAGTATACACATCCATCAATCCATGTTAAGAAAAATAAAATAAAATAAAAATATTTTTCAATTCAATACAAATAATATCTATGAATCAATTTTTAGTGTGTCGACTTAGAGGAATTAGAGTCGACCTCGAAATATAATTGACGATATAAAAGTCTTTAATTGAAAATAATTTTTTTTTATTTCGATTTTTTTTTAAATTTAATTTGATATACTTAAAATAGAATGGGATTTCCAAATTGCGGTTAATTAAATTTGATTAAAATGTTGTTATCAGTGATAGAGACTATTTTATCTATGATTTTGTACATAAATAACTAAAAATCACTTTATTTGGTATTTATAACACTAAAATATTCCAGGTGTCAATAATCATATCATATAGTTTATAAATACCCTTCGAAAAATTTGTATATGACTTAATTTTTTTTTTTTTTTTTAATTATTAATGAGAACTCTAGGATTTTTCGAATAAATAAGTTTGCACGGTCACCAAATTAGCAACGAGTAACATCTCCTCAGAGAATCATTACAACTAGCTAATTCATACTGATGATGACTACTTTGTAGTCGAAATACGTATTTATAAAATACAAAATACAAATATTTGATCTAGGAAATTGGGGGAAAATCGAAATTTATATGACTTAGTGGTAATATCACGGCAGATTACCAAATTAAAAAATGAAAAAAGTCTCGTAAAAGAAAATGGCCCGCTTGTACAGAATTTTCGTAGTGGAAAAAGTTGTTGCGCTAATCATAATTCATAGACAAATTTTTTTTAACAGAATTTTTAAATGATATGATATGATTCAGGGCACCAGGACTATAATGTATGACTCATCGACCATATGTACTGTAAAAATAACTACTAAATATGCATTTACATAGATAGTAATAGGTGATATTGTTGTGTATAGGTGATAACCTAAATTTTGTGTATTATTTGTCTATTTATGGGCATAAAAATGAAATTGTTCAATTTATATGGTGGTCACTATTCTGAATTGAATATGCAAAAGTTGAAAAATGTATTTTAACTTTTATTCTCATATTAAGGGTTTTTGAATGCTAAAAAAACATATTTTTTCAGGATAAAGTTCCCTTGTTGTCACAATAACTCATCATACATTCATTCAAAATAAAAAATTCAAACTATTTTGGTTAGTTACTCGTTTTTGAACAAAGTTACTCGTTAGTTACTCGTTTTAAAAAATTAAAACGAGAAATTTTGGTTGTTTACACCATGTTTTGCCATGTAAAATTAGCTGTGATTAAAAAAAATCTTTATTTAAGATGAGATTGGCATACTCATAAAATTAAATAATAGAGTTTTGAGAAGAAAAGCGTTAACTTGAAATAACACACACCAATGAGCGTAACTTCAAAAAGCTTTATCTCTTAGAGTTTTAATCGAAATGAATTAAAACTGAGAAAAAATCTTATCGACTTATTGTATTATTTTAATCCAAGCTGACAATTTGAAGTTTTGTGATTGACGTAAAAGTTTTTTTGTCGATTTCACATTTTTAGATTTCGATATTTTATTAAATCAAGGGGAATTTTGACTCATCTTTTTTCGGAAAATTTACAAAAATTGGAGCAAAGTACTCATTATAAAATTCATATGTTTTCGATATAATAAAACGATTGTTAATCATTTTTTTTCTGCAACTACATATTTATTTATGCTAAATAATAATAGACCAGGGCAAAATATCTCAATCACCAGGAAAAATTATTGACTTGAAATAAGATTTAAATTTGCCAGGCGAAAAATCTATGATCAATTTGTTTTGGATAATTTTTTTCGACGTAATTAAATTTTTTTGTTTTTGAAGTTATACTTCTTAAGGCGCGTTATGAAAAAATGATGAGAGTGAAATTTTACAATGCGCGCGCATTACTGTCACACAAAATTCACAGATTGAAATTGTATTGTTTCACAAAATTGAATTTAAGTTTATTCATTTTTTAAATATGTATTATTTTCTTAATTTAATATTCACTTTTCATTGTTATCACAAATTTTGAATTAAATTTATTTCTTTATTTTGTAAATATTAAATAACCAATCGCAAAGGGTATATTAATTTGGCTAGAAGTAATCAACGTCAATTTTTCGATATCTCAACGCTGTTATGAGCCACTGATAACTGAAGTTCCGATTCAATCATTACCGGAAGATGCTATGGTAGTAAACATTATTTAAAAATAATTTTCGCATAATGAGAGAATTTATGTTCCACTTAATGTAAGAAAATATATATTTATTTATTTAATTTTTCAAATTTAAACTGAGCTTTATTGACTATGTTAACTGATCCTTCTCCAGTCCTTTTATTATTTTATTGTAATTAATTATTTGCATTCAATTAAAAATTGTTTTTTAATGATGCCAAAGAAGTATAACTTCTGACGCGCGATTCCAAAGATTTTTAAAAAAATAACTTCAGATCCATGTTCGTCTCATACCCTATTTTTACCGCCAGATGCCCTTGTCTATGAGATGTAATCATTGTGGTTAATCAGTATAATTAATCGCATACTGACTGAGGTAATAATTAATATCTTTCCATAATATTATACATATTATGTACCTAAAGTTACCTCTATGTAATATAATTCATGTAAATAATTACTGAATAAATATAATAAGTTATTATTATTATCTTATTTCTTACCTGTGCTGTTATAATTATTTATTTTTAATATGTATGACGATCATAACATAATATGAAATTATTAAGGGCCAGCGCACACAGAAAATCTGACGGTCAACGCACACTATCAGACAGTTCTATAAGAAATTCTTATAAGAAAATCTGATTATACATCAGACAAAAATCTTAAACAAGTGCATATCATCGGATACGTACAACGAACCATAATGAAACAATGAACTTTCAAATATTTTAAATTTATTAATTTCTTTTTTAACTAACAAATTTTGTGGTTAGAAATGCTGATGCTATTCAGACAGCATTATAAGTACACGCACACCATCAGATTTTTTGATCCGAATATCTGATGTCTTATGTAGAAATCTCTCCGTACACGGTGACTAATATAAAATACACGTTATTTAGTTACATCAGATTTTCTGATCAGAAAATCTAATGGTGTGCGCTGGGCTTTAATGTATATTTATTTTTATACATACCTGTTATACCGTATGTCTATGTATCATCTATGAATCATGCAACATCTAAAAAGTTAATAACTTAAACTTGAATACATACGCTACTATTTCTTGGGCCGACAAACATCTATAAACAATAAAATTTATAGCTTTCGCTAAATTTTATAGTATTTAGATAAATTTTTTTTAGTTAATTTTTAATATAAAATTAAAAGAAATATAATGTGTACTGCATTAGAATTTGTCCTTGTTGTATATGTCTCATTTTTAGGGTCCGTACCCAAAGGATAAAACAGGACCCCATTACCAAGACCCCTTTCCATCTGTCTCTAGGCTGTATGTCATGACTCTTGATAGACAGATGAAATTTCCACAGAAGATGTACTTCTGTTGCCGCTATAATATTAAAAACTAAAAAACAGAATAAAATAAAAAATATTTAAGCGGGAAGATTTGAAAGGGATTGAATATCTGGGTACGCGAAGTATTCCGTACTTTATTTTCCAAAAATAATTTTGTAGCCCACACAGATATACTCATTTAAAATTTGTTATGATTAATAAATCTAATCAATTATTTTTGAAGAAATTTGTCCCTATAAATGATGTTTCGTTTCGTATACATTTGAAGTAATAAACATCAGTGTTTATGCAATTATTATTATAGACTTTACTTATGTACCGTGATCATAGACTTAAGTATTATAAAAACAAGAAATCGATGTAAATATTTATTTTGATACATAATTTTGTACACAACTTAACTATTTTTTGAGTAAATATTATTCATCATAATTTTTTTGTATTTTTCCACGAATTTCTCTGATGTCACGTTATAATAATATTAGTCATACTCAGAGATATTTCTCTTTTGTATTATTTTCATTATCATTTGGTATTTTTGATATTGGTTTTTTTTTTCGAGGGGTAATTTTTTCCGTCAAATTGGCTTCGATGATACATAAGATGTAGGACTCGGATCGAAAATGCTTCAAATTTAAATATGTTATAATTTGGATTTTAATTTTTCAAATGGCGATAAATTTTGAGATCCCAGATTTTTAAAGGCACGTGTTTATATGCCAAGTTTTGTTATTTTTAAGTAATCTGTAATATATACAGTCAATCCTGGGCGAACGAGCACTGGATAAGTGGCAAACGTGAGAATAATTACATGTTCCGTCATTTTAACCCTTTAAAACCTCTACAAGTGAAGCTTAATCAAACCGAATTTTGAGTACTTCGTGACTTTATTCGCCCAGAACTTCAATAAAATAATCTACAAGTCACTGCCTGTGTTAAAACTACATTACGGAATAATAAACAGCCTCCGACCATCCTGAAGTTCCATTCAAAATGAATTTTTCCAATCCAGCCGAATAAAGGACAAGCTTTAATGTAATATACATTATACTTTTTTCAAAGTTTTATTAAAAATAACTATCAAAGAATGAATGAAGAGCGCCAAAGAGTTGAAAAAAGTATTTCGCAAAGAAGCTTTCGACACACCCTTAATTTTTATTTATGGATTATGCTAATTATGTTAATATAACATTCGGATTATTATTTTTTGAGTTATTATTGCACACAAATTGAAAGAAATGCAATGTATTTTACATTAGAGAATATCTTTATTGTAGAGGTCTCATTTTGTGTCAAATCGCTGTAAAATAATTGGGTCCCTAACACCTAGACCTAGGAGTAAAGGTTTAAAATAATAAAACGTCGTTTGTTTAAAATTTTTAATGAATCATATAAAGTGTAGTTTTATAATGAACTTGAACTAATTTTTTTAGCATCTCAAACAAACATCAAAAAACAATAAATATAATTAAAATTATTTTCTTATTTTTTTTTATATTTTTTTTATTTATTTTTTATTATTAATTATTATTTTTTGAAACACATAGTAAAGTTTAAGAGAAGATGAAAGAATTTATTTCCAGCACTTAGTACTCAAATTTAGCACACCTATTTATTTTTATACTAAGTACTGTTAGAGTTACCACACAATGAGAAAAAGGGTTTTGAAAAAAAAACAAAAACTATATGGTATTGATTTCACGTGATTTTTAAAATTATTTTTAAACATTATTATATTCATTCGTATTTACATTTAATATATTCATCTCTCTGTTAATTAATTAATATATTTTTATTTTAAAATGATTTTTCGTTTTAAATTCTTTGTACCATAAAAATTATTAATTTATTTGAAAACGGTTAAATAATTATATGTGTTCACAATACACGAATATACTCATTGGTCGAATTCAAATTTTTACCCATAACACGTTGCAAGGGATATTCGAATATTTTACGTGTATTTAATTTTTTTACGAGTTCAAAAAATACAATTCTATACTTTTTAAAGATTATATACAATTTAACAACCTACCCCTTAAAAAAATCTATATTGGGAATCGATAAAGTTCCAAAAAATCATAAGTATGGTGCTGTTAAACGATTCAGTATCCTTGTCATTCAATTAAAAGAAGTTAAATAGTTTGGTTATGAACATAGTTAAATGATTTGGTTATGTTTGGTTGTCTGGAAATTTTGGAAGTTACAAAGCCCGAAACGCATTTTAGTTGTCATCATTTAAATCTCTCATTACATCACTCGTTAGTTTAAATCTTGAAAGCTACCAGTAGTTTGGAGATTTTTATTCTTTCATTTTAGATCTTCATCCATCATTTGTAGAGTATAAATCGATCCCGATTTCAATTTTCAAGGATAAATTTAAATTATTGATCAAATAGTAAACTGTAAAAGTGACATGATTACATGGTTGAAATTTATCTTTTTGTATCAATCCTGGTACCTAGACCAGCTTAAAAGATTTGCAAGTAATTTGGATTTCGAATTTTGAAATCGCAAAGTCGTACACTTTGAGACTTTGAAAGAAAAAATGCTGGTATGTACTTTACTATAAACCTTTGTGTTACAAATTTGGACACGTTTGAAAGAAAAGCGGAAATTTCTAGTTCTGAAAAGAACTAAAACTACTATTTGTGTTTATACATAAGTTTTGGAAACATATTGGTTTATTCACATCACTATGGGTAAGAGGAAATTCCTGCAATGATTAAATTCGTTTACTATGAATAACAATAGAAAACTCTACAGTTACATATAGGCAATAAACATAATATATACGTAATGCAAATAGAATGAATATAATAATAAATTACTGCAGTTTTAAATTCTATTTAATAAATTCAAAGAAATGAGATGAAAATTGCATTCATTCAAGTGGTCAATAATTAAATGAATTAATTAATCAATTTATTAAATTAATAGACTAAATTTGTCATTAATTACGTTCTTTTTTTTTTTAATTTTTTTCTTAATGTTTTTTAAATATTTTTTTGTTTTGTTTTTGGTTCTACTTAACATATATACAATAATTTTTTTTTATGTACAAATATGATTTTTTTTGTTTTTGAAAGCAGGAATGATTTTTATCTACAAAAAAATAATGTGGTTTTATATTTATAGACTTAATGATGAAATCGGTGGTATTGTTCGACTTTTTTTTTTTTGAAATTTGAGTAGTATGTATTCATATTTGAATTATTATACCGGGTGTTCAATAATTTATTTAATTGCTGTATTACATTTGGTAGAAATTTTAATAATTTTTAGATTTAGTTATGCCAAAAAAAATGTTTTAAATTTAGTCATTTTTATCTCTGTGTTATATTTTACAACAAAAGTCGTATTCTGGACGCAATCGCATTAAACATTCTATACTACTATGCGCATGGTAGCAAATGAGCACAAATTATGTTAATCACATAGCTTTGATGGTTAAGAAAGGCTTTGATGGAATATTATGCAAGTTTTTTCCAGCAAATTCTGCTCAGAATTTTTAATATAGGAAAAATACTCAAGCTTATAAAAAAAGAAAAAAAATACAGAATTTTCTCGTGAATATCCCAGCAAAATTAAAACTGGATAAACGAGACCTCATTAACGTTTGCGCTACTACAAAGATGGGAAATCTAATTAATAAGAATCTAAATTTTTCATGTTTATGTACATAAGATCCAGTTAGTAAAGCTGGTTAAATTTTTCCCAAAAATAGATAAGTTTTCCTTTTTCAAAAACTGTTAATGTTTGTTTGAAACTTTCAACTCTTTGATCAACAAAATTCTTCTCAGTATATACTATGTTATATAAAACAACACTGGCCAAGGAAAAACTGTCATTTTAGGTGATATCTGCCATGTTTCTTGAATCGTTCCAAGTTATTTGGTCTTATAAGGTAGAAAATATTTTCCATCCACCTCATGGCCATATTGTAATGAAAAAAACTTTCAAATTCCACAGACTGATATTAGTTTTAGTTTTAAAGCATGAAACAAAAATCGGAGTATTTTTAAACGATTAGAAATTAAAATACAAATAACCAAAGACGATAGATTTTTGGAAAACGAAATGTATCTATATAGAATAAACATTCTCTATAGTCTTGTGTATTGGACATTCACGCTAAAATTTCAGTGCCAGAGTGGCAAAAATAATAACTACTCATAACACACTCTGATTGTTATCCATAGACTTAAAAAATCTGATTAGTTATTATAATATATTAAAGACTATACGTTATTAAGAATAACTTAATCTATTAGAAGTTTTATATCTATGGTGCTGAAATTTTGGTAGTTCTGAATTATACCGATAGTTAGAGTCTTCGTTAGCATGAATATCCAAAACAATAATGAGTGTTATTTTTGAGCATTTACGAACGTAACCTGAATCCATTTTCGTGTGTTTACATTTTAAAATTATTTGATAATTCATTGAATTATTTATTTCTAGTAGACGATTTGGAGTTTAAAAAGGATAACAGATACAAACACTATTAGTTAATTTTCGATAATATAAATAACATGAGTTAGTAAAAGAATAAGTATTCAGAAATAATTCACTCAAAATTTGTGTGCATCACTTTTTATCATATTCTCCTTGTTCTGTAGATTGCAAAAACATTGTGGATTTTGTATTAAGGTTGGTAAATCATTTCTGATAAAAGATTTGGAAAAAATAAATCTTAAAAAATCACAAAAATTCTTCTGATCTACACAATTTATCTTCAAATGTAAATAAAACAACAAAATAAATTATTTAAATGTGCATTTCTGTGGGCTACAAAATTCATGCTCTTAAGTGGGTATGTGTTTTTGAGAGAGTCTTCATCAGGCTATATTAATTAAAGTAAATCTGTGATGTAATATACATTGTATTTTTTTCAATTCTATCGCATAAAAATAATTATCCAAATGTTATGAAATTTGGTATGCACAATCTTAACATGAAAACGGTGGCCATGTCGAAGAGTTTTTCCCTAAAAAAAGGTTTCTAAAATAAAAATTTTCTAAATATACAAGTTTTATATTTTGAAACCATTTGGATAATTATTTTTTGAGTTATATACTCGCGTATATTGAAAAAAAATACAATATCTATAATATTAGAGATTGATTTTATTAATAAAGTCATCAGAGGGTTCTATACAAAACACAAATCCAGTCAAGGACATACAATAAAAATTTACAAAATAATATAAATTGATGAATATTTACCATCTTCAGTATTTTAATATAAATTGATATACTAAAAAATAGAAATAATTTATATATATTTTGAAACTATTGAAGATGGTATAGAAAAACATTTATAAATTTATATTTTTTTGTAAATTTTTATTGCTGATCTTGAAGGGGATATATTTTTAAAAAAGTCTCCTATAAAATGTATGATTTACAATAATCTGAAATCTCACCTCAATAAATATATGAACACACTGTACTCAATTATATATATTATTATATAATCACACAGGTTGTTTTTTGTTTTTGTTTTAATATTAAATATAAATATAATTTCATACAAATGCTTTCAATTTATTATTTTTAATTTTTATTATAAATAAATAACTAACAAATTCTGTACAATGTTAATAATTATAATGCTTAAATGCTCACTCAATAAATTTATAATGTATTATTATAATATTATGCTGTACTGTACAGGGTGTGTATTTGTGTGTGTGTGTACTCCAATGTGAGGATTTTTTTTAATTTGAATCATTTTTATTTTATTTAATATTACGATTAACTTAAAAAAATATCAAATATTTTTATTCTATATCAATCATTTTTTTAATACTATTTTTTTTTTATAATTATTTTTGGATTCATAGTGAATGTGGTAACGTGGAATTGTAATGTGTATGTGTTCTGTATACAGAATGAACTTTTTAATAGGCCCGGCTGAATATCTGCTTAAATGATAACGTTGAAAAAAAAGCTTTTTCATTCGAGTTTAAAAAGTTGACCGTTTTTGTGTAAAAAATAAGTACATGGTTTTTTTTTCATAACGTTTTCAGTTAAACATATTCAGCTGGATCTGTTAGAAAGATCACTGTGTATAATATACAGGATGTGTTTTTTATCATTAGGTATAATGATTTATAATGTCATGGAATTTAGGTGTCATTTTAACATTGAATCATAGGAATTGTATCAATTTAATCTTTATCAAAAATTAATTCTGCTACCCCATTATGAGCGCGGCATCCATATTAACTGTTGGATATCCATACAGGGGATCGACTAAGTTATGCTATTTTTTTTTTTTAATTCTTAAAAAACTAGCCGAAGTTTTTAGAATCAAAACTTTAAAATAAAAAATTAAATAACGATTACTGTTCTTTTGACTTGCGGGCAATTTGTCCCCTTCTAGACTGACCTTCTAGTTAAAACTATGCAAATAATATAAATCTTAAGCTTTTCTTTTTTCTGGTCCATTTATAGAAGTGTGTATGAGAGCCTTAAGTTCGTCAGCGAGCTAAATCTTTTCATATGTTTCCGAAAAAATAAATAAATTTAAGGACACAAAATGCTTGGCGATTATTGTAATTATTCCTCATTTTCACTTTTATATTTATATAGCAACAATTTGAACAGTATCATATAACTTTGGAATAGTTGAACAAATTTTTTGGATTAAACCAACGGGTCCAACTATTAGGGGGCCACAGATTCTCTTTTTATGCTTCGGGTATATTTTTTTGAAAATTTCTATACCCAATAAATTGAATTATAGTATTTGACTGAAGTATGAAGTGAAATTCTTTGCTGACACATATTACATAAAAATCCCTATTCCCTAATTTACAAAACAGGATCCTGTACAATTTGTCATGTTATCTCATGTTTACAAATAAAGGCTACAATCAATATACTTTTTTTTTTTAAATAATTAAGAGTGGTCAAGTGGTACACAATTTATTTAAAAAAAAACAAACAAACAACAATTTTTTTTGGTCCAATAGACAAAAAACAAGCTCCTTGGAATGATTAAAGAATCTTTAACAAATGCAAGTTGTCATATATGGAAATAAACATTTCTAACCTAAAAATATTAAAAGTGTAGTCGTTTGGCTAAAAACTGATTACACAAACATATAAGCGGCTTAAAGGATCATAATATTTTGACATTGATTAGTTGATTTTTTAATCAACATGAGCGCTATATTATTATTTTGTCTATTGTGTATAATCTAATGCATTATTTTGGTCATCAACCAAATATTCATAGATCTTAAAAATGAAAAGATCTATTAAAGAACCGTGCAGTGAATAAATGACGCAAATTACAAAGCAATTATGAGAAAAGTGATTCCTGTTTGAAAGAGGAAAATATTACCATTCTCCTGATGTAATTTTCGGCTACTTAAAAAAAAAAAATTTATATGAATTAGGAATTTGTGATATTTAGTTTCTCCTCGAAGACTATTGACGAACTACGTAATCTATTACCAACAGCCTTTCAACAGAAACTGAATACCAAAATTTAAAATAAAACACATAAAAACAAAAACTCGAACGTTATATTATTGTTTAGTAAGGCGGTTTATTCAAATTGAAAATATAAAATTAAAATTGATTGATGACAAATCAATGAATTAATTTTCTTTTATTTTTCATATTGTGCTCAATAATTCTCAAATGTGATTTTTTTTACAAATTAAATAATTTTTTTACACTTCTTTTCTAATCGAATCCACTTTAAAAAAAATTCAATATAATTAAAAACAATGACATGCTTTTGATGGTCAAGTAATGTAACTAAAGGAAATCGTAAGGACAATTTTGAGAAATGGAGTCCATTTTTCTGAAATTTGTTACCAAGTTTTGAACTTATGTGATTTAAGGGTAAGATTTTTTAAAAATTGCGTCGATTCAGTCAATCCAATCTAAAACTGGTACTGAAGCGAAGAATATCTGTCCCAAGAAATAGTGTACATAACACCTAGAACATCTGAAAGATTTTACATTAACCGGGAAGTGACTAATGGCCTAGTAATCCGTCTACCTAAGGATTAAAGAACATTATTCAAGTAAAAAAAACTCGAACAAGTCAAACAAAAACTGAAAATCAATTCAAAACTATTAAAATTAAGATAAAACGTATATTATATAAAAATACGACTCCAACGACCAAAAATCGATTTTCGTTAGCTCATTAATGACACATATTAGCGTTGCTGAAGCATTTCACCTATATATTAAAATGATTGAAAAATTTTAAATAAATAAAAATAAATACAATTTAGATCTATGTTTTGATCATCTGACTGTTTGATTGGATCTTTGGTTTATTTGTTATATATTTTTTTTTTTTTTTAATTTTTTTTTTTTTTTTTTATCTACATATGTAGTACTTAGTACATAATGCTACTTAACTCTTGTTTAAAAACTATTGCACTTATTTAATTATTATTTAAAAATAAATTAATAATAAAACTAAAAATTATTTTTTTAATTTAAAAATATATATTTTGACTAATTCCATAATTTGTTTTTAAACAAATTCTAATATTCACTATGCAAATTGAGGTGGTGGGAATAGAGGACAAGATAGAGAGAGAGAGAGAGGCAAATACAACAAACACTCATTTGTAAAAATGACTAGAAAATAGTACACAATAGAAAAGTAAGATCACATTATTGTTCGAGATCAATTTTAGCTGATTGAAAATCCATTCATCAATTTTTTTTTTTTTTTTTTGATAAAACTGGTTTCATTTTGCAACAAACACATTCATTCAATTACATAAATTTATCGAACACACAAATCGTAAAATAGTCTCTGGTCTGTTTAATAGGATGTTCAACGTTACGTTCAAATTATTTAGGAAATTGCTACTAGCGTAAGTAAATCGAATAATACTAAACATTTCTGTGAGATCACACTTTGATGAAATATTCGATGCGAGATGGTAGTAATGCAAAACAATTATGACCAAAATACAGTCGAATTCTGAAACTACCATTTCTCTTCGCATAACAGTAGCTGGGACACAAGAAAGAAGAACCCTTGGTTCTTGCTGTATACCCCGCTTATTACATAAACGTCAGTAAGAAGGAGCAAAAACAATGACTTTACTTTTCCGTCACTGTCTAACTGTTGAAATAAGAATACTGGCACATTTGGGCCAGACTTTTTTTTTGACATATTTTCGACTTTAAACCAGATTCGAAAGGGAGTATCGATTCACTGTGGGGCAATCTCTTTTCAGGTATCACAATGTGTCATAAGAGTGTGCCCCACCCAACTATTCGTTTTTATTTGGAAGTGAATATCGAGAGAAATGTTTTTATTCGAATTTGATGTCTAATTCGCTGAACATCCCGATAAAGTCATATAATTACAATAAATAAAATTACAACTTAAAAATACATTAAATAAACATAAATTAAATATAAAAATTAATATTTAAAAAAAAAATGACTTAGATTTTTTTGTTTCCATTTCGTTTTGTACTATTTGAATACTTTTGTTTTTGTGGAATGTTTTTTTTTTTGATTTTGACTAATTAATCGCTATTTTTATTTCCAATTTTCCATAAAATAATGTGGATATGACGTTCACAGCACGGAGTATATCAATTTAAAAATTTGTTTTTTTTTTTTTTTTTGTTTTTTACCAATTTAAAAATGGCAAATTTGAATGCACATAAAGCGCATGTAATCAAAAAATGTAACTAAAGTAGGTAATCGTGGAATGCTTATTGGATTTTGGTTTAAATTGACTAGATTCGTTAAGTGGGTATTGGTTTTTGATAGAGACCTCTACCGGCTCTATTAATAAAAACAATCTGTAATGTAATACACATTGTATTTTTTTTTTCAATTTTCGCGAATAAATAACTCAAATGTTATGAAATTTGGAATGCTCATGCTTGACATGAAAATAGAGGGCATATCGAAAAGCTTATCATATTAGCTTTTTCGAGAGATAAGAATTTCGATACGTCGTTTCAAAACATCAAATAATACGCAAATATTTCCTTTATATATCGAACGAACATGTAGATACTGTTACCAACTGACGCAAGGTGTGTAATATAGTGATATTAAATTATAAATTTTAATAAACTTTGTCATATTGATGAGCAAAAAATGTGTAAAAATTTATTCCGGAAAAAAGGATTCTAAAGTAAAAATCAAAATTTTACTTTATGTTTAGAAATGTTGTGTCGCTGGAAAATTTATTCCACATGCCCTACATTTTCATGTCTAGATTGTGCGGGAGGTAGCGTTGCATTTTTCATAGTGATTTCACTAGGCCGATCCAGTTTAAATGAGGTTGATAATCGAATGGCGGTTCACCAGGCGCACCCAAGGTGGAGGAATAATAAAATATATTTCAGGTAGCTTGAAATCAATAATGTAGTAAATAAAAAAAATATTCAGCAGAATATTTACGGGTGGAATAATTGTCAGCTAATTATGACATTTGATTGCCTTAGATGGAGATTGCATGGCTACTCAGCAGAAATTTTTATCTCGAAGCCTGCTGACTTTAATAACAGTGTATGACTGCTAATAAACATTCAATTTCAAAAAGAATTAATCGACTTGTATTGATTGTGCCATTTGCAACTCTACCTCCCGGACCGTATATTAAATTATAGTATCATAGAGATTGTCTTTTATAAGTATCATATTCTGTATTTTAAAATTCCTTAAAAAAAAGCTTATTGTATAATGTAAAAATAAGTTTTGTGGTTACATAATTTTATTATGTGCCCATATTTATTGCATCAAGAGCAAATAGATAATACACTAAAATATAACTACCTTCTTTTAGTTTATATTTTCAGACCACGTAAACTATTTCCACCATAGTTTTTTTTTTTTTTTACAAATAAATACTTAAATTTAAACATAAATAAATAAAAAATATAAATAAATTTGAGATCAATTAAATAAATAAATCTTAAAAAAAAATTGATTTATGGAATGGTAAGCTTTATATGTCCATGTTACGAATATTTTGACTTTTGTTTCTTTTTGACTAGAATAGTTATTTTTTAAGTAAATATAATTTATATTTTGGTTTCATAATTTTTTGTTCAATCACATTTGTTATTATTATTTTTAAATTTCAATAAATAAATAATTATAAATATTGCAATTAATTTTGTGTGATTTTTTTTTTTTTTTAATAATATTGTATAAAAAATGTCTTTAATTTTTTTTTCTTTACAAGTACATGTTTTTTTTAGTTTAGTTACCAATGAATATATAAATATATATATTTTGTTTTTTTTTATTAATATTTATTTAATAACAATTTGATTGAAATTCATTGTAGAATTCTGTTTTCACTTATTCTTTTTTTTTCTTTTGTACAACTTTTGTTTTAAAATGTCCATTTGTTGTTTAAATTCGATCACACAACACAAAATCTAGAGTGATTAGAAGTCATAAAGTATGATGTCGTAGATAGTTCATTTAATTTATACTTTTTTTTTTTTGATAATTGATTTTTCTTTTGAACGAAAAAAATAAGTTAATCGATAGATTATATAATCCTAGAATTATCTCACTATAATCATATTAAGAAGTTATAGTAACTAAAAGCCCGGTTTAATTTCGCGAATAGAAAATTTCCGATTCAATTCTATATAAAATGAATCAAATTTTAATTGGAATTAATACGAAACTCAATTTCCTATTCAAAATTATTAATAATAGCAATAATAATTAATAAGTAGGGAACCACGATTGAAGAACTGGTAATTAGACCTGTTAGTCTTCTAACCTCCTCATGAAAACTTATCATCTACAGCCAAGGATTTTTCCAAATTTAGGAGGACTGATAAAATTTTCAAAAGGCAATGGAACTATAGGATGACTAGCACTAGTCATGCAGAAAGCTCACAGATTACAGGATTGTGCTGATATTGGATCCAATGTTTCTTGCCCAAAAACTATATATCAAACATCCTGGATCATCCTCCAAATACAAGCTATATATGGGATGATCTAAGATCTCAAACATCATAGTTCAATCGATAGTGTCCTGACAAAAGGTTCATTCACTTATCTCAACTATATCCTGATCATTTTCACGCAAGCATAGTCAAATGGTTCAGATGTGATTACTCACAACTTAATGTCACTTATACTATTCGTGAAATCGTAGTAGTCGGGATGAGCTTGTCAAAGCACGCCGTAACTAATCGAGATGTGCTTGTCGAAGCAACTCTCTAATACGGGATATCACGGAGCATCTTGCAATATAAATCACAAGCTCAGACCACAGGTGTTATAGAAACGATCCATCTCGCGCGGAAAGTCCACAATATTGTTAGCCTTAACGGTAGTATAACCCAGCACCCAGATTAGCTAAGCCTTATTATTCAGTGTTATCAAATCGCCTATTTAGCCCGGTTCTTCCAATTATCCATGAAAAACATAGATAATTTAAATAAAGTCCAATCGGAATTATTAAGAAAATCAATTTTTATTCTCAAAGATTTGACGTTGTTCGATGAGAAAATAAACTATAAATAATATAAGACGCCAATCTCGCTTAGACCCAGATAGAATTTTCTAGCAAGATTTGATCATTTTTCCAGGAATATACAAAATCAATGAAAATAAAAATTAAAGTGAAATATTAGATTAATCAATTATCATTTCACTCCTAATCAATATTCTATTCAAGTTTTCACTGAATTTTTACTCACAATTTGTCGATTGTAATATTTATTGCTAATAATAACATCGTTTAGGTTACCTCACACGTAAAAATTCGTTTTCACGTATATTTTAAACGTATCCATTCCTGTTTTGTTATTTTTTTCTTTTTTTAAATATAACTTAATTGGAAAATATAGACAAAAACATATAACAACGCTTTTCATTAAAAATAATGTAACTATAAAACGAGGGAAAATCTTCAAAACCCATAAAATATTCTGATTATCCAAGTATTGCTTGCCAGTTTTAAATCTAATTAATCTAACTTGCATGGCAAGTTTAATAAAATCATTAAACAATAAATAAATTGGCCCGCTTAGTAGTTTCATTATACTCACTTTGGCGCTGTTTTCTATAATCAAAATAAAAATAAAAAACACAATTGGCAATCCATAAAACATTGTAGTGATCACTTGAATCTGCTATTTTGATTGGTTGATTAAACGTCAATTGATTGATTGATTGTGATGTGTATGTATGATAAAATTATTCGATTTTTTATCAATTTGATTTCATTTGTTTTAAATTTGATTTTATATTAAAATATCTTAGTTTAAGTTTATTTTTAGTTGAGAGATGGCACCATGTCACCCTAAATCACATACCGTGTCGTATATATCTATTATCTTTATGTTCTCTATTATCTGTTCATAATAATAAAAGATGACGATCACGGAATGATATTGGGCCGGTTGCCGAAGTGTGTCACAATACTCGATGTTCACTTTCTTGATCAAGATCTTGATCCATATCACCGTCCATATCATGATCCATATCTTGATCAGGATCATCATGTTCGACGCCACTACTACTTGGTGAATATTGTGCCATTTGTGTATTCATTGCTTTTGGATCTTCGTCTTTCCATTTATCCATGGAACGACGTCGAGCATTCATGAAGAAATTACCAACAGTAGTTGGTTCCAAACCCAATTGTCTTGCAATTGTTACTTGCATTTCTTTTGACGGCCTTTTCGTTTCCTAAAATAAAAAATTCAGAATAAAATCACACATAGGTACTAAAGCAACTGGTTGCAAAATGGACATCGTCAAACATTCACTATGATCTCGTTGGGGAAGACCGAGTACGTTTAATAATGGATGGTGAAATAATAGTAGACCTCATATCAGGCGTTTGGTAACAAACTTAGGCTATACTAGAGTGTACAAAGTATTTTTAATTGCGGTCGACTTGATACGGAGGAGCAAGGATCAAACTGGATTGGAAGACATTCTCAATTTGACATCAGAATTGTAACATAAGTTTAGATTTGGGATAAATTTTATCTTAAAAATGGATTAAAATTAATTTTTTTGCTTTTCGAAATTGTTATTCAAATTTACCTTAAAAATAGCCTGTAGAGTACGCCGTTGCAGATCCGTAAAAACCAGGCGTGGTTTCTTCGGTGTAGGAATATGTTCCGATTGTGTCACAAGTTCCTCTTTCCGTTTGCAACCTGTCAACATTACACAATCGTCTTTAATTGAAATTGATATTATTTTTACGTTATCATCGTCGCTCATAGAACTGTCATACTTACTCCCGCGTTGTGGTATCTGCGCAGCTAAAAATGAAATAAAAAATTCGATTAGTTTATAAAATTCAATATACAAGTTTTAAAATATAGTGAGATTTTAATATTTGTTTCATTCGTTTTCAAGGGCTGTTTATAGGAGATTCATGATAAAATGTCGGCGCCATAGTAGCAAAACAGTAACTACTTAGAACACACACAGGCGTTATTTTCCATAGACTAAAAAAATGTCTTGATTAATTATTGTAATATGATATACTTTATAAATTATAATGAAACACTCCACCTATTACAATTTTTATATCTATAGTGTTAAAATGTTGATAATTCTAAGAAGTACTTAATTATAACGAAAGGTAGAGTCTCCGTTAGCATGAATGTCCATTAGTCTTGGCTATTAGAATTTACTTTGCCCGTCAAAGTTGTTTAGTATTTCCTAGGAAACAGTTGTCTTTTTTAAGCAATTAATATAGCAGCATATAATAATAAATATAACGACCATAGCACACCATCTTGCCGCGTGTGACTCGACATAATTCAACGCAAAAACATTTCGCTACCGGATGCCTAGTTTCCGACATTTTGCGAATTCAATGTAATTGATTGTGTTAAACGATAGAAACATGTAACAGATTTTTTTTCTGGCATAAATCGATAGTTTAACTTTGAAAGTAAACCCAAAAACATATTTCAATTTTATTTAGATTTGAAAATTTTTTCCTCGTATAAGTATCTTATGTATCGGTTTACCAGAATTAGGTCCGCTTGAGAGAATAATCGTATGAATCCATAATCCCCTCACCACCCTGTACATTAAAAAATTGGTATTTTATTCCAATTTCAGAAACTGTCGAGTTTTATCTTCGTATTTGTTTCGGGATTTATTTATATAACGTTTTCTTTCTCCAATTTTACAAAGATATCTAATTTTTTCTTGTACAAGATGTCTCAGAAATTGAAATCAATATTTTTCAAAACTATATCATGAAAAAGGGGCAGGTTATTTACTTTTATGTATGCTGGGTTGCTGAGAATCATCCAACAACTCTGGACACTTTATATAGGGTAAACAAGATAACAAGACATAATAAACAACAACAAGAACAAGAACAATAACATCAACATCAACAACAAGGAACTCACAAGCATGAAGAAGATTCTTGTTTCCTTCGTTTGAAGTTGACTGCTCTGACATTTACATTGCGCATCTGGCAGTCTGCAATGAAAACATAAGAGTAGTCAACATCAACAACAAAGAACAAGAACAATAAATAAGAACATGAACAAGAACAAGTTGTATTAAGTGTTATGAGAGTGGTCACTGCGAGTGCACTGTATTCTGTCTGAATACTTACACGTATTTAAAGTGTATTGCATAATTTTTTTATGAATTTTAAGTATTCAGCGGTCACAGTACCACAGTCTTGTGAGTTCTTATCTGTTTGAATTGTTGTGAACATTGAAACAATAGATGGTAAATCAGGGTGCCCAGACTTTAAAGCCAGACTTTCGATCAGAAGAAATTAATATGGCGTCTTCATGAGATATCTTCAGAAAATTTGATCAAGATTACTTTACGTCTAGAACACTTTTGAAGGAAAGAAGGTGCACAAAAGGCTCTGATAAACAGATAACGATTCACCCTTAGAGGAAATGTTTGAATTGGAAATCAATCTGCTTGCAAGGATTCTTATTCTAACTTATACTTCGTCTCTTTCTTTAATATATAAAGTTTAAGAACTCCAAATCTGTTCAGTCCTCTTTTTATAGCCCCAAAATTTTCTATCCCTAGCCTGGCATCTCTTCTTTTATTTAAGGCAACTTTTTTGTATGTAGAACAACGGGACAGGGAGGAATTCAAAAATAACGAAACCACTTGTACCAATTTGAAAATTAAATTACTGATCAGAAAATTGGATTCTATTAATTGTTTATTAATAGAAATTTCTAAAAATTATTAAAAAGAAACAGTTGTACGGAAATGTCTTAAAAAAATATTTTGTTGTAATTTCTGAATTTGGTATTATATATAATAAATAAGTGTCAAATTTATTTCAAAATGCCTGTGGCATACTTTTTTATTGGTATACTTTTTAGATATCGTTTAAAGGATTTTAAACTCTAAGAGCTCCTACATGGTTAAAGACGATGCCGTAAGAGAATTTTGAAGTTAGAAATAGTGTCAATCTCAAAATTAAATAGTTACAGAAGAGAGATTACATAAGTCTAATTACAATCTATGTTCTCCGACTTATCTGACCCCTCGTTTTTTCTTCTAATGATACAATTTATAGTACATGAAATTTTTTAAATGAACTTCTAGTTTTTTGTATTCGCCCTAACTACAATACCATTAATCTGACATTTAGTTTTATTTCTCCTTTTGTATAGATTATATATCAGTCATGCGAAGAAGAAATGTGTGAGTAAATTGCCCCGAATTTTCTGGTTACTGGAATAAAATACAAAAAAATTATTTAAATTACCTGCAAGGCGTAACGCAGACATTCTTTGAAATTCCGGTTCTTGTAACCATTTCCACATGCGACGAAATGTTTCTCTACCAGACTTTAGCTTGGACCATGGTTTTGGATTCCGTAATAAATCCGATAAAGTACCTTGCGATCGACACAATACACGCTGTGCAAATATTGCTTGTGGTATACTATAACGCTTTAGCTCAGCACTTATACGCTGGGCTAAATCTTTTGTATTTATCTCTTCAATATCACCTCCGCCACCACCGCTAACATTCACATTTAACGCGTTTGTAGCACCTGTTGATGTTGTAATTAAACCACCTTGCGATTGAGGCTTTGTTGTAAGTAGCGTGGTTTGATGCAGAACTCCTCCATTATTGGAGTTGTTATTGTTATTGCAAATCGTGTTTATAACATTTTGTGATGAACCACCGGATCCAATTGTGTGTTGTATCGTTAAAAGAGGTGGGGATGGTGAAGACGTTACAATTGTATCTCGTTCGACATGACTTATATGAGAGATTTGTACAAGTCCTCCGCCACTTTGATGCTGATTCGTTGATAATGACAGCGGTGATGATAACGATGATGAATGATGGTGATGATGACTGGGTGCAATTGTTAAATCATTTAGCGTGGCCAAACTTGACGAATTCTGTGTAACATTTCCACCAAAACTCGATAATATCGTATTACCACCAGGTGAATGTAACGAAGTTGACGGTGGACTTAGTGCTGGACTATGTTGCTGTTGATGTTGCATATGATTTGTCGATTGAAGTGTGGTACGAGCGATTGTTACAATATCACGTTGGCCACTGTTCCCATATGCGGGTGATGTGTCATAATTATTAACCGTATCCGGTGATAAACTTTTCTGTGGTGATGACAATCCATTTTGAGAGTATGTACTAGGGGATGGTGATATTGGACTATCTGTATGATGGGTGATTGTACGTAAGGTTGTGTTTGGTGAGTAAGAGTTATTTGGTGATAGATTCATATGTGAAGATAATTTATCATAGTTATACGGTGAATTAATACCACCGCCAAGGTTAACTGTGATACCACCATTATTTTGCATTATTGCAAAAGTATTTGCACCGTTTGTGGTATGGCCAGTGTGGCCTCCGTAAGCAAACTTATCACTCATTGTGGATATTGGTGGCAAAGGCTGTAAGGGAGTTAGTGTAGCATAAGATGAATTTGGACTGAAACCAGGTGGTGACATACGACCATTGACTGATGTCAAAGTCTGGTACGTGGGTTCTGGTTGAACATGTAACGTTCTACATGTATACTCAGATGTGTCCACATCCATGATACTCACTGATGTGGGACTCAATTTGGTTGGACTCAATAACTGTGACGAATCATGTGATGAGTCCTGTGATTGTACGATTACACTTAATACATCGCCACCATTACGATCATCTCCATTTGTATGATGGTGTGATTGTTGCAGATGCGGATGATGATGCGATTGGTGATGTGGATGTGAGAGTGACGATGAAGAAGATGTCGATGATGAAGATGATAGTGATGAATTTTTCTCGTTATTGCTATTTGATGTTGTAACTGTTATATGATTACTAATCGTTTGTATATCGGCACCATCATTCGATAAATCGTCACCAATCGCAACAACCGCAACTTCTACACCAACTCCATGCTCCTTTTTTATTGTATGCAATTCAACTTCATGTTGATCATGTATTGTTATATTATTATTGTTATGATTATTATGATGATGTATATGTCCCCCATTTCCGCCACGTTCTAAGCGTGTTATTGACGCATGTGTAATTGTTGTACTTGTGGACGGTGAATCGACCACATCATCATGATTACCTTCTGTTGATAATGAATCCGCACTTAAAGGTCTTTGTTGTTCCATAATATCACCAATCGTTTCCATGATAAGTACACTCTCTTTACCACGTTGCATGATGATTGATAACAGGACGGCTCACGCTCGTCGCACTTACGGATTATCATACATTTAAACCAAATAAGCACTTTCCTGTTTAATTACTAATAGATATTATTCTTTGCTAAGTATAATTTACATTACTTATTATAAATAAATACAATTCCTTATTTAAATCACTTCCTTAGCAACGCGTTTATTTATTTATTATTCTTATTTTATTTTATTTTATTTTATTTTTTTTTTTTTTTTGTACTCACGTCATCACCACAATTGGAGATTCTTCATGTAGATTTTATTCTCCTATTTTTATAATATTATCATCTTCCATGAATGTCCCTGTACGATTAATAGACACTATTACTTGTGGTATTGTTTACGTCATCGTTTTTCACTGTATTCAATTTAAATGAATGTTTTTGTAAATGATTAAATTTTATATTATCAAGAGATCACATTAACTAAGACACCATTTTTATTAAAAATTATTTTTTTAATAAGTAAATGATTATTTAAATTATACATTATTTTAAAAAATTGTTTATAGATGTCACTAGTTATGACTAGTAACTGACTAGATTTTTACAACAATTAAACAACTAAAAAAACAAAATTATAAACTTAAGGTGATTCGACACATACAACAACAACAACAAAAATTGATGATTAAGTCAAGTAAAAATGTAATACAGTGAAAATAGGGGATATAAAACAATTTGATATTTATCATGAAGGGGGATGATTATTGTACCATCTCACTCTATTTCACATGTGATATTAGGGGGTTATAGAAGCGCATACGCAATATACACTCTCTATACGATTCAAACAACATGATCACCACCGACCACTAGTCACTTGTGCCTGTAGTCACCACCGACACGAATAAATGCGAACCAAATATCACCCCTAATATCTTTCTATATTCATATTAACCACTAAAATATCACAATTTTCGACTAGAAAAATGAATAATGATGAAACTTTCACATGTTATTTATTTTTTATTTTTTTAACAATTTTATTTTTCCACAGATTTCACATTATTTTCTAAATAAGTTAGAAGCGAACACCTGGCCACTCATAAACACGTTTCTTATTTAACTAAAATTAAAGGGGTATATTATTAAATAAAAACATCTGCGTTTTATGCAAATAAATAAAATTAAATATTCACACCACTTTTTGAAAAATATGATTATATTTTGATAAAAATAAAAGGATATCGTTTCGTTGTGTCACTAATACCACATTCATCCCGTTTTAAATACATTTTTCTTTCGTACAGGAAAACATTTACTTTTTTTTTTAAATATTCGCACACAGCACTATTCGAATTTTCGAAATTTTTTTTTTCTTTGGTTTTTCACTTTAATTTTTGTGTGGAATAAAATATGATTTAAAAATATAAACGATGTTTTAGTTTAATAATGTTGTGTCTTGTGTGTCTTGCTTGTGTCGTACGTTTATCGTGGTTGCTATTTGCTATATGTGTGTATATGTTTGTATGTATATTAATGTATGTATGTGTGTATGTATATGTTTTGTTATGTTCAGAGAAACCCCATTTCATTCTTGTATATTCCACTCACTATCCGTGAACATTTCACTGTTACATTAGGGATTGGGGTGAGTGAAAATAGTTAGTACATATATATATATATATTCGTTATGTGTTCTCAGTTCTCACACCGATCGATATTTTACTTCTGTTTCAATTTATTCATTTGCGTTAACTATCTATTTTTTATGAGGGGCATCTGATATAAACTTGTTTTAACATGTATTACTTGTTTCATATGGAAATCGATATTTTTTTTTTTTTTAATGTACAAACTTAATATAAAATTCAACAATGGTATTTATGGATGCCATTGTTGAGAGGTTTAATTAATATGTAAATAAATTGATTTGATACTTGGATTTTAAATTTTGAATTTGTTACAGTAAAACATGTTAGTCCGAAAATAAATAGCCTGTGGGATTAACATTAAAGTTGTAAAAAAACCATGTACGTTGCAACAACATTCTGAAAAGCTGAAAAGTGACTTGCGAGCAATATATTAATTAAAAATTAATTTTATATTGATCCATCATCTTACAACAAAAGGCATTACTTGTGCGATCAAGTTGAACCAAATTTGAGCAACCTGCAAGTATTTTCTAAAACTTGAAATTCGGTACGCAGGTTGAAAATATTGTTATAAATAATTAGTCAGTCAGAATTTTACTGTAACTAATGCTGTCAGTTTATAGCCTGTTTATTTAGTGTTTGATGTGGGGACGGCATTATTTTTATAAAGAGCCTAATACTCATTTTGGTGTTTTAAGCTGTTGTCATGAGCAGCTGTTGTCATGACATAAAGCAGTGTACCTCTAAACAGCTGTTGACTTAAATGAAAAGCACATGTATGTCAATAACAGCTGTGGATAATCGCTCTTAAGATATGATATGAAATACATCTGCTAAATCGGCCTCTGAATTGAATTTATTGAGATGTCTCAATATCTACACATCTAATCGTTAACTTTTTATTTCTACTCGATTTCACTTCAAATATTTAACGATGAATATTGAAAATCGAAAAATGATATCTTTAAGCAAGTGTTAGTCTTATAAAAAGGTTCAACTGCATTTGATTTGTTGCCTCCTATGATTTAGAATATTCTACCATATATAGCACTAATGTACTAAATATATACTATATTTCGACCTAACATCGATAAATGCATTCAGAGTCAATATTATGAAAATATATTTTTTTTCATCGAATCGTTATTCCAATATTCGAATAATTTCTATATCATTGTAACATATAATATAAACTCGAATGTATGTACACAAGAATCATAGTTATTCATTATTTGTGTTTAAAAAAATATTTTTGTTATTAAAAAGCACTCATCATTTTTTCAATAAAAATAATCAATTCTTTTAAGGAAAAATCTATTATATTATTAGACGCATGCGTATTATAAATATTGCGCACTTCATAATATCATTTTAGATGGTTAGAATAGGTAATTTTCGTATAATAGATGATATTATCCAATATGGTTCAAGGTTTTTTTCAAATTCATTACCTATTCATTTTTATCAACGGTTGTGTAGTTATGTTACTTTATGATAAATGGTAATGCGAAGAAAGATTCTCAAATTATAGAGTCATATTTTTTATGATTATATAATATTATTTTTAAAACACACAAAAAGGAACTATTTTTTTAATCATTTATTTCTTTTTTATTAAAATGGTATTCAAATAAATGAATATAATGTTAAAAAAGCATTGTTGTACCGAGTGATTTTAAATGATTGTTATTTATAAAACATCATAAAATCAATTCACTTTATTAAGGGTGATTGAAACTTAATACTGTAGCACACTCTACATAACTTTCTATTCATCCTCCAAATATTTTGAAATTTAGTATGCACAATATTGACATGGAAACGGGAGGACTTATCAATGAGTTTTTCTCAAAAAAATTTTTTTAAATATAAAATCGAGTTCTGATTTGTACCTTAGAAATTCTCTTCAACAAGTTCTGTGTTTTCATGTCAAGATTGTGCATACCAAATTTCAAAACATTTGAATCAGTATTTTTTGAGTTATTTGGGCCTGAAAATTGAAAGAAATTGAATGCATGTTACATGTAACTTACGTCAATAGCTTATTAGAAGCACACTAACTTAAAACGAGGAAATTGCGTATTAGATCCATATGTATGTATGTTTGCATTACCGCGATTTTCACAAAAACTAATCATCGAATTTGGATGGGATTTTCGTTATCTGAATGCATGTTTTTCAGGAAAGATTGTAGATAAATGGTTTTTTGCTATGAATTATGTATATTACTCTTGGTATATGAATTATGTTGAATTATATCTATATAGAATATTAGAATTTTCATACATACATACATCAAAAATTTACATTGTTAACAAAAAAATTGTACGATGTATGTGTTAGCCAACAGGTTCGTTGTGTTATTCATTATTATTTTATTTGCGGGAATTCCTATTATTGCGTTAAATATGCAGCATATTTTTGAGCATTAATGTTTGATCTAACTTATAACTATTAATATTATTAAAAGACAAAAATATATTCATGCAAATATGAAGTATTTATTGTAATATAAGTCTTTAATTTGAACTGATATCCTGATGAATTTAAATATTTTAAATAAACTGAAGTAGATTTCAGGAAATATTCCTGAAACTATTACTAGTTGATATTTTATTAAGTTGTAGACCTTACTTAAAAGTGAACAAAAAATTGTATGGTTTTTGTTTTCACGAAAAAGAGTGGAGGAGTAGTAAATGAAATTATTTTTCCTATTTCCCCTCATGTGGTTTTCATTTCATAAATACTGCAAAATACCACGTCTTTATAGAAAAATGTTGGTATTTTAATTTTCGAAAAGAGAAGAGAGTTCAATAAAAAATTAGTTTTCTTATTTGCTCTAATCATTTCAAATCGATTGAAGAGGTCATCTTAACTTGCACAGAATAATTTTTTTTTTTAATTTTCGCATATGAGTAAATCAAAAAGATACTTATCCAAATGTTTGGTATGCACAATCCTGACATGAAAACGGAGAGCATATGGAAGAGTTTTCCTCCGTTTATAATTAAATAATATTTCTAAACATAAAATAAAATTTTGATTATTACTTTAGAATCCTTTTTTCAGGAAAAACTCTTTGACATGCCCTACAATTTCATGTCAAGATTGTGCATATCAAATTTCAAAACATTTTGAAAATTATTTAATTAGATTTTATGAATATAGCCTGTAGAGGTCTCTATCATAAACACGTAGCCACTTAAAACTTCACAATGTATTTTTTTTTTACTTACTGTAATAACCACATTTACTAAAATAAAAGGGGTCAACCCTACTTTTATAAGAAATAAATGCTTGTTGCAATCGTCCAGTAAAGCAGGTGTGTAACAGCTTGTACCAGTAACGTGATACATATATAGTCCAGTTGCTATGCACGTTTTCCCACGCAATCCTACTAAGTAGCGCCAATTAGTACCAAAATTTGGCTGTAGCTTCTACTTACCCTCTACTTCAAAGTTGTCAATGTGCCGTGCGTCGCTTTTATCCTGGGGATGGAACCCCTTCTCAATGATTCAAAATTTTTTATGGAAGTTCCTAGTAGTAAAGTTAAGCGACTTATGACAAAAAAATTGGTCCCTATTTTTTTGGCAGCAAAAAAAAATGTGAAAATCACCCCCTAATTACCCCCCCCCTATTGAAAATGATAGTTATTTATATACTTGTAATATACCCTATAAGTTTGATCGGTTTAAAGTGCTTAGTTTTGAAAAAATTTGACCTTGAAGTGAACAGAGCACTTTTACAAGTTTGTAAAAAATTGTTGCCTTTCCTTAAAAATAACTCTAAAACTATGAAAGAAATGCAAAATTTTGAAGAGTTAAAATTGTACGTATTTATTTTTTAAAGATTATAATATTTTTTCTTTTCTCTGTAAAATAAAAATTGAGTAAGAATATAATCTTAAAGACATGTCCGTTTCAAGTTTAAATATTTTCGTTGTTGCAAACCTTTTAAAAAAAATAAGAGCTTTAAAAATAGTTTACATCAACTTATAGATTTTAAAAAAGCCTACAAAATGATTTTGCAATTGACAGCTTAAAAATTAAGCGAGTTTTGGTAAAAATACCCAATCACAAATTATTATAGTCATCAAAACACGTATATTGTAACACTGGTGAAGAAGATTCCTTCATATTTTCACTATCGAATCAGTCGAAAAGTATTCACTTTCAGTAAAATCTTTATAGAACAAAAATTGCTTAGAATTAGTCAATCTATCCATTATCCTGCTGATTTTAATTTAAAAATTTCATTGTGTATGCAGAATTTCTAGGTTAAGCCTTTTTTTCCGGGGTTCACAGATTAGGCTACTAATAAAGTATGAATGGATTTTAAAAAAATAAAACACTATTTATGATTGAATATTTAGAATACAGTTACCCATTATCGATATTTATTTATTTATTTTTTTTTTAATTAGTTTACTTCCATATACAAACTGTAATATGAAAAAGTTTTTTTTTTTTATTTATTTATTGAACATATTACAATTATTTCAATGCAAAAATTACAAATATTTATAATTGGAAAAATAAAAATAGCCAGTAATCAATTTTCAATAATAATTGTACTTATATAAATTTATGGATGCATTCAGAACACTTATCGATCGGTAATTGACTCACTTAAACCAATAATTATTCAGCACTACCGACACACAAAATTTGATTCTACATGGAATTAAATTTCTGAAAAAACGTTGGTGAAAATTGAATAATTTTTATTTTTAATACATGAATCAAAAGTCTACTTAATCTAGAAGGTCGTTTTTCAATCAATAATTCAGAGAGTAGAAGACTAGCAGCTGAAAATTTTTATCTAACAGTTTAAAACCCCATCGATAGAAAAATTAAAATATAATACTGGTTAATTCATAAATTCTTATTTAATGGGTTTAGATTGAAACTTTTTTATTTTTTTCCTCGTATAAGATTATTCTCTTTTACTCTACCCTCCATGTCTAATTCCTCAAAATACTGAACGCCCATTGATAAATTAATATTCCGTGAATGCACCCTCTTATTTAAAAAACAAATGATAATCACATACAAGACATACATACAATTATAAAGGCCATGCATCTAGAACACTGATCTATACATTTGTCAATGGATCAGTGATAATGATCGCTCTCACTAAAATGATCAGTGCTCTGAATGTACGGCTTTGAGACACATTATATTTTAATTAGTGACCAAAAATATTTTTTATAAAAAAATATTAACGTTTATTTTTTATTTTTATTTTTTTTTTTATATTTTTATTCATTTTTTTAATCAATCATTTTTAACACACATATATTTATTTTATTGATTCTACAGGAGGGAATGTTGTTTTAATGTAAATAGGGACGAAATTAGTTTAACGATATGCGCGACACTCATGGTTAAAATCATTCGCTTTGATTTTCGTTTCTTTTTAAATTCGATTTGTACCGAATTTAGACGTTTTTTGGAAAATGTTTCAAATAAAATTTGTCAGTAATTTTGTAATGAACAACTTTTATTTTAAACATTTTTTTCGAGAAACGAATAACTACAGTGTAGATTTATTTTTTATTTTATGAAATTACATAAATTTTTAATAATTTTATTTTTTTTTTTTGTTTATGATTATAATAATTTTCCAACTTTTGAGGAAGAATCTAGTACAAATCGAATACACTAAAGATGTATGTAGTAAATTAAATTGTTACAGTTATTAGACGGATGCGCTGTAAAGCAAATAGCATATTATCATTATTTTAGGTTAAGTATTAGATATCAATGATTTTTTGGAATAATCTTTCCAATTTTAAACGATGTTTATAAATCTCTATGTAACTAGTTTATAAGATGATAAGTCAAAGCTTAGTCTACGTACATTAGTTTGAAGATTATATGTAATTATATTTTTATAGAATTGACGGTGAAATAAACTTATACTAGTCTAATCTAATTTTAGGGCTTCTATTTTAATATCTGTCGTCTGACAAAACGACATGCAAATTTTATTCTTAACTAACTTCCTTATTTAGTTAACAAACCATGGTAAGGCGCTACGATCGTAAACCATTTCGCCTATTGAATTTAACACGAACATTAATAATAAGTCGCATCGGTATGCGAATGTACTTTTTTTTTTTAATTGTAAACATTTTTATAAAATATTTCTAAACATTTTTTTAAATATAATTATAATATTCTTTTAAATCTTCTTTTTTTTTTGTAAACACCCTGTATTTATTATTCTGATGTTTTCATATCAATTGAAGGAGTCAATAATTATACAGTTTTAATGTTATATAGGGTATTAGGAAATAAATAGTCATAAGTCAAAGGCGTGACTAGAAACGGTGACAGTTTGTCGCTTTTAGCAGCTTTTGACAAATCACATTATACCAAGTACAGATGTAGAAAATATAGTTGCCGGAAGTTGAACCGAGACCGTCAGATTGCCATTCTGATGTGCTACCAATTATACCACAGCTCACTTAATCAGCTATGTTTTTTTTTTGTATAACTTCTCCACGTTTAGCCATTCGCATTTTGGTTAAATATTGTCAATTATGTACAAATATAGTCTGGTTTATTGTTAAATAATGACATTGTTTTTTTATCTTTTATTATAAACATAAGCAAATTATCACATTAGCTATCGGAAGGACCCGATTCAACCCTCGACAGCACTGTATTTTTTCAATCTCTTTTATCATTTCTATTCATCTTTGGAGCTATATTGGTTATATTCGCTTAATTTTCAAAAAAATGTATCGATCAAACTAGAAATGTTTATATTTTTATACTAAAAAAAAAAAAAAACATTTTTGTAATATTCTAAAAAACAATAAGGCTTTAAATTACAAAAGTGTTTCTCATAAAATCAAACAGATTTAAAACAAATACTAGTAACATTAGCCCCAAAAAAAAGTATTTCTATTGTCAATATACCTGACTCTCACCTTGAATTATGACCGCATATACCCTAATATCCTGTAGAATGTTTCTAAAATAATGTCATAATATTCAAAGAATGATTTCATAATCAGTTTTATATTATAGACTAGTGACCATTAAATATGGGAAGTATATGCCTTTAAGAATCTTAAGGTATTTACTAGGTTCCCCAAATTGGGTCCCGCTAAAGTTGATGAATAGGAAAACGTTTAATAGATATTGTGGATACAGGATAAATCAATTCGTGGTAGATCAATCTACTATCGAGCATTGGAAACTGCAGATGGCTTCACGGTGATAACCATTTACCAAAAGATAGGCTTGTTCGTCTTGAGCCACCAACAGTATCGGGTAGGGTAGACTAATAAATTGCTTCTCCTTAAACTAACTAATTAAACAAACCTCAGTGGCCCTACAAAGATTACAAAATACAATTATAAAAATTCTTAATCAGGATTTGAAGTATGAAAATTTACTATCTTATTATTAAACAAATCATAGGCAGGCACGGATCCAGAATTAAATTTGAGGAGGCACGTAACTTTTTTTTAAGCTTGAAAAATTATCCAGGCATTCTAAGTTATTAAAAAACAAACTCAAATTCTTTGACATTTTTACGAAAAAAATTTCATTTATAATAAAAAAAATTATTTTGTAAAGGTTTTAATTCATTAAAAATGAGCAAATCTTTAAAAATGAACGTTCAAAAATCCTGATTAAATAAAGATAGTCATACTTAGAATTGATTATATCTACAGAGATTACATGTAAAATTCCATGTAGAAAAAAATAGAAGGAAAATAATCTTTAACAGGTTAAAATCACCACTGAGTATCTTCATATAGTTTACGTGTACAATACCATGTACAAATAAAGAGAAGGAAAATAATCCTTGACGAGCTGACGACAATTCAATGTCTCCATAGATATATTACATGTAAAACTCCATGTGTCCAATTAACTTCTTCATTTTCGAATCAATATTAATTTAATTTTGTTACGATATTGAGTCCAGTTTCCCGTTTTTCATGTGAAATATAGCAAATTCAGTATCTGTCATCTAACAATGACCACCTTATAGAATCTCATCACATTAATTTTAGAATCATTCTGTTTTTTTTTCTTTTTAAAATTTTAATATAAAAATTTGATTTACAATGACTTATATAAAATAAATAATTGATTGATTACTTTTTATTAATCAATGTAATAATAGAATGATGATTGATCGGAGGGAGTAGTCATATTAGTGTTATGGATGCAGTCTTCATTTGTCAAACGATTATTACATTGAACTTTTATAGATAGTGCTTTTTTAGATAAGGCTTTCTTTCAATCAGTTTTTGTTTCGAGTCTAAAAAAAATGTTAAACCAAAACTTAATACCAAACGAATTTCATACATTGTTCCGTTTTTTTTTTTAACTTGGGAGCTACTAGAAAGTTCTCTGATCTAAACATCAAAGGAATTCGAATAACAATTATCCAAAAGATTTCAGAGTGACCGCAGAAAAATAATTTCAAAGAAATCGGTAATAAAAAAGGGGTCTTTTCACTCTATTGCCAATATCTTAGCGATAAGCAAGTCTGTTAGTTTTAAAACAACAAAAATTTGGAGAACTTAATGATTCCCTGATACTTCTAAGTTGTATTAAATTTCTTCAAAATTCTATATACCAAGTTTTCCGTAGCCATGAAATTTTGAATTTTTGATACCAAAATTAAATCCGTTTTGGCTTAACAAATCCTTAGACTCTTTTTATTTATCAGTATTAGCCCCTTTAGCGCCTAGTTGTGCCTAAAGCGGCTAGGGCGAGAACTAAAAAACAACTAAGATGAGAACTAAAAAACAACTTGGACGAGAATTGATGAACGTTATATCGTCAAATGCTTCCATCTATCTATAATAATTACAACTATATAAGATATTGAAAAACACATAGTGCCAACATAATTATGATTAAAATAAAAAGTTAATAACGAAACAAGAATATGGTGTGCAGATTCCGAAAAACCATTGTGAAATTTAAAATATACCAAAACTTAATTTTTAATTTGTTGTAAATTTCAGCCCCATTTTATAAGTTCTATTTAACGATATCATATGTATAATAGTAACTCCATTTAACAGTAACTCGCACTCACGGTGACACTCTATTCTCATTCAGAAGAAAAAAAAAAGACTATAGCTCTAAACCAATCGTAATTAGTTTATATGTTCCAATATACATATGCTTTAAATTTCATCGTACCATTCATTACGAAGTTCCTGATGGGCCAATGAGTCTCATAAACTATACAGTTAATTTCCTAAATATGATCCAGCGATTTTTTTTTCAAAAAAAAAAAAAAAAAACTTTAGCGGAAAAAACATAGACAGATAGATAGTAGAAACAAATGCAAAATCGTCTAGTTTCGACCAATAAAAGATTTTATCATTTTTAAATTTTCCGTTTTCATTAATACATTTCATTTTCATTTTTAGGGCAAAAAAAAATTTATTTTTTTAAACTTATAAATACAATGATGATTTGGTGTTATTACAAGGAGTAATTTTTTCTATAGGTTGGTGTGACTGCTTGTCAATTCATTTTTATTATCTAATTTGTTTCAAACTTTAAAAATATATAGCCGTTTTTAAACAGTCTGTACAATATATATAAGACGCTAAAGGGGTAAATCCTTATAAAATACCACACAATCACAGACACATCACGTTACATCCATGATTTCAGTAACTCATATATCAATTGTCAAAATTATCTACAATTATCGACATATAAATTTGGACGAGTCTTAATTGTACACAACGGAAGTAATTTTTCATTCATTTGAATGAGGAAGCATTGTATAAGCGACAAAATTAACGTACGTTTTCAAACGTTCGTTTTTTTATGAATATATTGGTTTAATTAGAAGTGTATACTGCCAAGATATGTCCAGTTTTATGTCGATGTTTACTACTAAACTATTATATAACATATAAATGTACAATAAATGAACTTTTTATTGAATTTAATAAAAAATAAAACAGTTGAATTTCAATATAAAAATCGACTCTAAAAGCACTTTCACCCCACAGGGCAATTTGATTGTATGGCAGACAATTGAACAAATGTCTGCTCATTAAAAATTCAATGAACATGCATTTATGTCAGTGATTGAGCATGCATATACACCAGCTGACAATATCCACATACTTGATAACCAGAAACCTTAGAAAACAGTCGAAAAGTTCCAAATATTTTTCGCTGATTTGTGGTTTACTAGGTTAATTAACATCTAAAAAAATTAATGCACATGTGCGAAATTTGTAAATCACAGACTTTAAACAACAACCACATGATAATATCAACAATACACCATAGACTTTAAGTTTTATTTTCTTTGTGATTACAGAGCAATCAATTTTACATAAAAAATGTTCCTGGACTTTTATTGTTCAGCTTTTTTTTTCAAACCATCATTATTGTGAAGTTTCACAATCATAATTTTATCGAATTTTGATATGAAATTCAACCGTATTAATAATTAGACTAAGAACTCGATAAGGATTTGAGAAACGACCTTTCTGTGAAATCTTTAAGGCTTTAGTATATTTGGCACAGACACCTCATTCTAGTATGTATCAGCTCTGCACGTAATTAGCTTAAACCTACAGTAAATGAGTAAGAATTTAATTAGGTCAAAACGGTAAGAGTTAGAAAAAAATGTTTCAAATAAAAATTGTAGAGCATAAAATTTCCCATTCAATCCTATTCAACTTCAATAGGATTGAATAGGACTTTTTTATATACATATAAATTCTATGTGCGTATGTCTGAAAAATTCTAGGCACTGTAACTTCGTTATTTTTAATAATAGCCAGGAAAAACAAAGAACCTTGTTTATGTAAAATTTTATGCGAATTTTTATTTGATCTTTTATCTTTTTAATCTGACTCAATTCTCATCCTTTTCAAATATATAAAAGCTGATTAGGTGCAAATCTGATTCCTTACAGAGCGTATTTTCAAAACTTTGACTACCTTGAATCATCACTGATAAAATTTACAGTTTTATAGAAACACTGTTCCTCAAATCGACCACGAGCTCAAAGTTTAAATCGTTATTAAAACAAAATTTGACTATATTATTAATTAAAATTATAATTTTAAACAGACATTTAAGCATACAAAAGATAATAAAAAAAAAAAGAGAAGTAAAACTCAATTAATGAGTACAATTAATTAAAAAATCATTGATTATTATTAGTAATTAATTAATAATATTATTTAAAAAACGTATATTAGAAAAATGAACAGCACCGGGATTTTCAATATATTTTAATAAAATTCATCAAAGAGGACAGGGGATATGAGAAAATAAAGTTATCTCAAACAAAATTCGTTGTTCAATTGTTTTTTTTACTTATCACTTAGAATAGGAACGCAATACAGGTAACTCAAAATTGTTCATAGCTTCCACTTAGTTATTAGGTAACAAATTTTCTGAAGGAAAATAGAATGAATAGCTTGAACATTGGATATCGACACTTTTGATTAAAAATCTCGCCCAGAAGTTATGATAACGAAAACATTTTCTTTCTACATATTGTTGGGTTTCTGAATCCCAGTCAAAAAAATAGTCACCATCTCTTCTTAGAGTGTAAACAAATAAATTTATCCAACGAGGCACATAAAATTACTGAATTTTTTTTTTTATATTTATTTATTGTATTGTCAATATTTAATTTTTGGTTTTTATTTTGAAGTATCTTAAAATTCACCACGCCAGCCCCTTAAACATTTATATGAATTTTATTAAAATAATTTAGAGTTAACTTTGGTAAGAGTTAAAACAATGAAATTTTTTTTCATGATTGACAAGTTATATTTTAAAATATTTGGCTAAAAATGGCGTCGTTGATTTTTAATTTCACTAGAAGAACCCTAACAAAAAAGACATTCAACTAACGACTAATCAATGATTAATCAGGATGTCTAGCGATAAAACTTACTTTCGAAATCATAACTCTTTTTTTAAAATACAACACTTTTTTTTCTTTTAAAATTTCCTAGTACATCCTGTACAATAAATACCACTAAACATTAATGTTAAAATTTGACTTTAATTAGTTGTAGGTAATGAATAAGATCGAGCAATTGGTGTGCGTAGAACAAGAGCGCTCTCCGCGGAAATAATTGGTAATTGATTCTCACAATGATACTTGATTAGGTGACTCACATTCTCGAACATTCGATCTTTAGTTCGAACCTGAAACAAAATAAATTTTGTGTGTCTTAAGCTTAGTTTTCTTCTATGAATAATTGAAAATCTAATAATTGAAAATAATTGGAAGAATTTACAGGAAGGAACCTATTACGTAAATTCCTTAGCAGATTGTTTACTTTGCCTTTAAGAAAGAAATTTTCTAACATTTTTTAAAATCAGATTTGAACAATTTAGATCAATTACAATCGTTTTTAATGAATCTCACTCGGTGGCTAAGCGCGCAAATACAATAGCACCTCTAAACGTTTGGCTATTTAAACTGAGAGATTACATGTTCGATTCCAGACAGCGGCCGTTGATCAATTATAATTAATGAAGCGGTTAACTGATAACACTATTACACTGCTTTTGTATAGCATGTTGATTTTACTCAAAGAGAAATCTAATTAGGCCTCAGTAACATTAACGAAAAAACTGGTACCAAATTAATTCCTTGTAACCATTCGCTTACAACTAAACCTCCATTCACGTCATTTGCACCTGTATAAATTTTCAAGATGTTAAATAAAGAATGCTCGAGTCTGAAACTTTGGATACATCCATTTTGGAAACAATTAAGGCAGAGAAGCTGTGGGCTTTTTGCGTGGCCACTGGGCTCGATAAGAGCCTATAGCATCCCCTGCTCTGGATGGTTCTTTCTCTGCACATTGAGACAAAAAACACCCTGGCTTTCAGGAGATGGAGTGTTCTAAAGGAGGGTAGGCATCCAAAAGGGATAGGTGAAAGGGCTACAGCTGTGGTTACCCTCTTGCTATTATTTTATCTTATCCTCTCTCTTTGGAGAAACAACAATAAATCAGAGTAATTGCCATCAGCATAATTTATGATAATGATGACTAATTTGTAGACCGAAATACGTATTTATAATATATAATATTGATTGGAACATTAGAGCGAATTTTAAGTTTAAATAGAAATACAGAAAAATTTACTATTCCGTAACTTTTATTTCCAGAAACTTAAATTTATTCCTCGATCATTCAAGATTCTTCCTATTCAAGAGACCGATATCTTAAAATAGATTCTCTTGAGATAAAGGAATTAAGAATAAAAAATGGAAGACATAAATATATAATAACACACATAAACAAAACTAAATACCAGAACAGTTTACTGAATACAGAAACCGTATTAACAATAATCATGATTTATACTTACCGCTCCTTCGGGATCGATTAATAACAAATGTTTCTTTGTATTATGTTGCATTCCTGTAAGAACATATTGGCCAGACGACCCTTGTGATTCACGTACTAAAAAGTCACCATCTTTTTGTAACAATGCTTCAGCTTCAGCACGACTTATTGCACCATGATACCAAATTTCACGCCATAATTGTGCTCGTTGAGTGTCTTCGTGACCAAATGGATCTAAATAATTGTACAAATATTTATAAAAATCAGTCTAAAATTTTATTGAAATGAGAATATCTTCTCTGGGCCAATTAATAAGTCCCCCCTTCTAAACTGTAGTCGTAATTAAATAATAATTATAGTAAATAAAGCTTAAAATAATCTAATCAAAAGGCCTTGCGTGATCATGATCAGTTATGGTCATCTTGCAACAAAGCGCGTTAGTCGCACGTTAAAATTTTACAAAATCCCCGCATCCTGCAAGTATTTTCTAAAATCTGAAATTCGATACATAGATCAAAAATATTATTATAAATTAAAAAAAATTAGTCAGTCAGAATTTTACAGTAACAGATGCTGTCCGTCGGTCTTTTTAGTCAGTTTATTTAGCGTTTGCTTTGGGGACGGCATTATTTTTATAAAAAGCCAAAGGCTCATTTTGATGTTTTAATAATTTTTGTCGCTTCTCAACCTTAAAGTACACTTAGTACGGACTTCTTCCCTTATGCTTCCTGATTTAAACCCCAAAAAACATGATATCGGTAAAATTTTGAAATACTCACGCATATCAAATATATCTTTGACTGATTGAGCAGATGATGACGTATCAATTGCATTATCGTTGACATAATTATGTTCTTGTAACAATGACGAAGCGGTTGGATTATGCGGAGGTACTGTTTGTACCGGACTATGTAAATCAATTAAATTGTGATTTGTATTCTGCTGTTGTAACAATTGTGCGCTTGCATCATTTTTCTGTGAATTTGGTAACGGTGGGACTGGAGGTGGGCCCATTTCCGGTGGTACTTTACCCGGTAAATCATTATAGTAATCTCGATCAACGTTATTTGTGGCATTACTATGCCGTAGACTAGATAAAGCTAGCATAACATTTGGCGGTTTCGTCATGAATTGTTTGAATCGTAAATCGAATGCTTGTCCAATGGTAGCGATTATTTCTTGTGCTAAGCCCCCACCGCATTCGAGAACATAACATGCTCGCCATTCTTGTAAATTTTTTGCAACATACGCAACGAAATCGAGTGTATCGGTATCTCCACCCGAAGCAAATGATATTCGAGGCATGTCATGTCGTACGATAACTTGTCCAGTGTGAAGAGCGGACAAGACTAAGCATCCACTAGATATTGTCAGATTCACATCAGCTCCAGCATGCTCCATTCGTGGACGTTCTCCTAGCAATTTTGATATACTATTACTAGAACTCCGTATAGATGATTTGTTAGTGGCGGTTTTTAAACCAGCAGCTTCACATACTCGTCGAATACATTCCCTAAAAATATTTAATAACAATTTTACTAAAATATATGAAATAGGTAATATAACTATTTTCGAGGTGCCCTAAAATTAAGTTCTTGGAGGACCAGTGAACCGACGAGTTTTCACCTATTACCATTAACCTAAACGTGTAATCTGGTAAAAGAAGTGATAGAATCGCTGTCACGATAAAGCTTCCTCATACTAACGTCTCTTAACTATATCTTTGAGATATTAAGGAAAACATGCATGACGCAAATTGAGCGTATCGGAGTTAGATTATTTGGATGTGCTCAATTAGACCTGTTTACAGTCCAATTGAAAACCACAATGGTTCCCAGAGTCAGATGAATCGACGTTTTGCAACGTTTCTTCCTACCACAGAATTCTAAGCTTTATTTGCATTTAATAGAATATGTAACCAAAAGATATTTCTTCTTGCCTTTAGGAGGCTGATTTTAATTATGGTAGCACGAAGGGAAAACAGTGAGATATTTTATTATTAATGCACTGGGGCTAAAAAAAATATGCCTATAGAAACTCTCAAATTATCTCATTATTATTTCTTATCATCACTTACTTGGCAACTTTTGATCGAACTTCAAATTCCAAATCTTTCATAGACGTATTGACTTCCAAGCAACCAATGTACTAAAAAAAAAAAGGAAATAAATAATAAAGAAGTTATTCTGAATGTAAAATACAATCGAACTTCGAGATCAGTTCATAACTGTAATAAAATAATTAGACTTTTTGTTCTGGCTAGAAATTTTGGCTGTATTAAAAAAAAAAACTGGGTTACTAGGTGGGAGTGGGCGTCAGAGGAAAAGAGAGAGGAAATAGGAGGGTGAGTTGGTGAGAGTTTAGTTTTGGGTCGGAGGATAACACATGGAAAGAGTTTAAGAAATACAAGGATACATGGTTAGATTGTATGTAAAACGGTTAAAAATTGAAATGAGGAAAAGGTCATCCTAGAAAATTTCGAAGTCGTTAATACATATGAAACGTCTTCACATACATTCGAAATGATTTTTTGTTTTTCTAGATTAGTACATTTATTTTGAAATGAAGTGTATACCATAGACTTTTTCCTCTAAAAAACTTATTAAAGACAAATTTATATATTCGCTCCGAAATTTTGATTTAAAAAATAACTTACTCGAACAACATAGCTGACACCTTCCTTAGCAATCGCCGATTGGAGACTTGAATTATTTTGATGTAAATGTGAACTTGTCGCACGATTTATAAAATTACTCGAATAAAAATTTGGTATATGATCACCAAAATTTAATGAATTACTATTACTTGAAAATTCACGAGCAGTACGTGATGTCGATGTCATCTTGTTGATTAATTTATTAATCAATTCAATATTTAAATAATTAAAACACTTTCATTATTTGAAGCCGTTATGCAAATGTATGGACGCGATTATTTAATAATTAATTTAAATGGATGGAATATGGATTACAGTATTAAATTTCTAAAAACAATAATGTTTATGAATCATCTATCACTAATTCAATTCCGTTTTCTTTTTTATGCACTGGAGTATTTTTATTTTAAATTAAAATCAAAACTAATTGAATAATCTTTTAAAAAAATATGATATTAAAAAAAATTATTGTTAATATTATTAATTACAATTAACATTTATTATTTTGATCTGTCATATTATGTATGTAATAACTCTCACAAGTCAAAATACTATAATGCAGTCATTCACAGACGTGCGTTTATATAGACTGATATAAAAGAAAAAATGTAAACCAAAACATTGTGTAGGATGTGCTTTACATATGATTTCTATGGCTTGCACAGACAATGTAATAGATAACAAAAGTATACAGGACTACGCGACAGTATAGGCAATTTGTTTACTTTTGTGTACGTATAAAAATTTTTCGGGAAAATACAATAGATTAAAAATAAATAAACTAAAAATGAAAAAAATAATTTTTTTTAAATACTTTTTGGAAGTCTATAAACCGTATGGTTACAAGGAAATGGGACTAGTTAAAAGCTATAATGAGCTTCGTGAGCGATAATCTTCTAGAACAAAAAGATTCGTTAGCACTTAGTGAAAATATATTTCCCCAATAAGCGATGACTTGAAATACTGGTTGCTAGTTAGTGCCATCATTTGAATCACAATGTTTGTAATTATGTTCATTTTTAACCAAATAGCTTTTTCAAAAACATAAAATGTTTTCTACTCTTGTTAGTAAAAAAACTATGTTCGATCTGAACAGGGAATTTTATAAAGGTAACGTTAGGCTACATGGAGAAAGATTCTAAATAGGTTGGAAACGAACAACGTGGTGTATGGACAAACCGTGGTTTATTGTCAGTTTTGTTATAAATTTATGTTATTACAATTACAAAAATATGTAAAATCAATAACTATAAATTGATAACAAATCTTAATATTAAGTGCTTTCTCCGTATAATCTAAACTTTATTAATATTATATAATCTTCGATTCTTAGTATCAAATCCTTTTTCTTACGTTTCGTTTTGTCAGGATTTTAATAGAAAGACTATTAATATGAAACGGGTGGCTTAATAAATGCAATAATTGAGAGAGCAATTTTGAAAACGTCTATATTACAATATTCATATAAGTAAGTAGGTGTAGGATTATCCACTTGATGGCAGATCCAATTGATGGACATCTTAAAAATTTAACATATACATAATTTACTGACATTAGAGTCAATTTCGGCGAGGGTCGAAAATCCTAAATAATGTTTCCCTATTATATTCGTTGAATATGAATCTAATCATCCAAAAATTGGCACGTTATTTCTGGATCATACTGCAATCTGTAAGAAAATAGAATTGTTTAACCTTATAGTGAAACAAGCTCTATTTTTCTCAGCTGTAGAGTCACGTATAGTGCATCTTATACAGTTTAGAAGAGCGTTCTGAAAGCAAAAAATAAATTATACATAAATCTATATAAAACCTCCTTAGACAACTAATTGGTATAATTAAGCACTAAAATTAAGCCAGAGTTATATTTAAGCACCAATCATTAAAATTAAGCAAATCACGAAATTATTTTAAAATCGAATTCCAGGACATAAAATCTACTTTTTTTATTGTACAATAGGATACTTTCGGTAGTGAAAAATAAAGCATAAAATTTGTCAAAAATTAAAATTTATGTAGAAATATTCTTATTCATCCTGAATTTGGGTCATAAAGCACATGATTAATTTATTGTCTTAAAATTAAATATTTATATCTTTATATTACGTGTCCTAAAACACTAGACTGCCATGGTGTGGCGTCAATTCGGGACCAATTATTAATTGTCATCTGTCAGTTAAATTTAAATAGTTACCTTAATTTGTAAAAAATATTTTAAAATGTTAGGTTATATTTTGTTCTCAATGTGTTATACCAGTATTCTCAATATTATATACCGGTATTACGTCACCAAAAATAACAGGCAGCGTTTTTACATAAATAAAAAAGGTTTAAATTTTAATAATAATAATCTTTATTGATATCGCGTTCATTTTGCAAAAATATTCTTTTTTTTGCTACATTTTATTAAGAAATAAACATTTTGAAGTACTTTTTTAAAGATGATTAACCTCTATATAAATTTTACTAAATGTTGTCCATTAGTTGCGACAGTCACCCTTATATAAAGCATATGACAGTAATGACACTGAACTCAACTAATTGCATTCCATATTGCATATATTTATCTATCTATTCAATTTGATATTAGTAATATCCAATTATTATTTTACAAATAATTGTAAAATTCAATATTGAAATCAATACATTTGTTTAAATTATGTATCTCAAATAAATTGATATTAAATTCATGACATTGACATATCCAAATACAATAGAAAATATTCTGTAATGAATTTTGCAATTACCTTTGAAATACCAAATAATTCGAAATATCATTGTTTGGAAATATATTAATTTCTAAGTATAGCTTGTTTCATATGATATTTGTAGTAAAAAATATATTAAAGAAACATATTAGTGAACCTCTAAAAAGATTTTTCTTTTAATCCCCTATGATTGTGAAAATTGATCACTTAATGTGGTGAAAAAAATTAAATGAAAATGTAATTTTCTCCAAATTGTTGATTTTCACAGTAAATTTGTCATATGATTTCTATCAGGGTTAATTTTGAAAAATTTTAAGTTGACAACGGCACTAATATATTTTGGAAATAACCATCTATTATGGTAAACAATTTTAATGTTTTTTCGAAATTCTTTTCTTTTCAAAAACTTTTTTTAACAGTTTTTTCTTTGTATTTTTGAAGTCTTACATTTAAATTTTTATCAAAAATGAAAATACATTTGACCATTTTGAAAATAATGTTTTCCAAATTTCAATTGTTTAAACTAGAAATAATTTCGTAGACAAACGAGTAATGATTTTTGCCTTGTGGAATTTTACTACTCTCCATTTTTTGTCTTTTGGAAAAAATGTAATTAAAAATTCAACGTTTGAATGATACTAAGGTAAAGATGATATATGAATACTGAAAAAGATCCACCGGAAAGTGAAAACTATTCAAAGTTTTATATTAATGAATGTTTAAAATTAAACTATTATTATTTAATTTTATTAATAAAATAAATTTTTGTTGTCAAACTTAAACAGTTCTGGAAGAGGAGTAAAAGGGCGGATAGTAGTGCTCAAATAAAACAAATTTCATTACATTAGAATAATTTTTTTTATACGCAAAAATTGCTTAAATTTGTTAACTTTACGTAGGTTATTTTTACTTATGTATAGTAATTCAGATCTCCATGTTACTTAGTTCGCAATTTTATAAAACATTCTGTATTTTTAGTAAATTCTTGAAACACACATTACTTACCGTTTGATACCGTCCACCGTATACAAAACAGTATTCATAGTTGTATATTCTGAGTTGTTCAAGTCACTGGTGTGGTGAAACAGAATAATAGATACTGTGCTAGATGGTTTAACACTTATAGTAAACATTCATTTTATAGTCACTTCAGTTATTCGAGTATAGAATTAAAAAAGATATCATCGACTTGTTTTATTTTTTTGATTTTAATTTCAAATTTTTCAAAAATCTAATTGAATAATTTTTTTAAAATAATTATTAAATAATTCTATTGAAAAATTTTCACGTGAAAAGATTAAAATTCAATAGTGAAATAGAATTAAAGAAAACATTTGTTTAGACTTGTAACCTAGTTTTATGTATCATTTTTTAACGTATTTTTAATATTGCCATTGGTAAATATGTCAGATCAAGAACAAAATCAAGGACAGGAGGTAAATTTTATAATTCATTTTTTGATTCTAGATTATTCGATATTTATTTTTTTTTTAATATTTTGTGATTAGATATCGGCTCGTGAGCTTGAACGAATCGAAGAAGCGAAATTAAAAGCCAAATATCCTGGTGGTCCAACTGGAGCTGGCCGACCTGGTGGACATTCCAGTTTTTTACAAAAACGCTTAGCAAAAGGGGTAAGCTTTTTAATTTTTCTTTGTTTAATATTCACATTATATATATTTTTATATGTTTAAAATTTATTGTAATCATTTTTCTATATTTTCAAAATATTTTATCTAACACTTTAATAACCGGTACTTCTTCAAATGTCAGATAGTTACAATTTATTAGCGAAGTGCGAAGTTTAAATGAGGTAAAACGAAATCAAGATGTGCTAGCAGCGTGTCAATTTTTTATAAAAATAATATTGGTCCCTAATTTGTGGATATAATTTTGGAATATAATTATACAGTTTATGCAACCACTATTTAAAATAATTTTTATTTTTCTAGTTAACGATCGTTTTGATCTATTTCAGATTATTTTCTAAACATTTGAGTTATTTTTGAAAGTTTATTAATTTACTAGTTTATTTACTTTCCTCGAAATATAATATTTTTTGGTACACTTAAAATACCAAACGCACATCAGGTATCACCGTTCCGTTGGTGGATTTATTCGGTCTTTTTAAGTACCTGTTTTTCATTTTATATAATAAATTTTGATTAGTAATTTGGGTACTTGGGATATTAGTATAAATTTACTTGTATGGGATATTAGTATAAATTTACTTATTGTACCGCAGATCATTATCAATGAGATATTTAATATTATTGGTATTTCGATTATAATTTAGAGGTATAAATTATATAGTTATATAATTTATATATTATATAGTTATATATAATTCATTATTATATTATATACCCACAAAAATTTATATGCTATTTTCTGGGTTTTCTAAGATAAGGTTTACAATATGCAAAAACATAATTTATTTACGATTGATAGTTGATACGAACTAGTTACTGAGATATCACTTAAAACAATTCCAAGACGATAGTTATCCATAGACGATTTCGATTGATATCCCAAAACCTACGCATCGGCTTGGCAAATAAATCCGTTTTCAGTATATTTTGAACTTAAATTATCTTATGCGTTTAATAAAAATTGGAGACAAAAAATATTTTTTTTTTATTTTTTCGAATGTTTTCTTGGTGATACTCCTTACAAAATTAATCGATAAAATTGCAAAAATCACTTTTGACGACTGGATGTGTAATTTTTATTTCCGTAAATTGTGGTTTTTAAACAAACTTTTTTGAAATTATTTATTGTTGTTTTTTTTAGCAAAAATATTTTGATTCTGGTGATTATCAAATGGCTAAACAAAAAATGGGCGGCGCTAATAAAGCTCCATTAAAAATTCCATTACCCATAAATCCATATGCAACTGGAGATGCCATACCAACACCAGAAACAGTGCCTGCTCGAAAGACGTCTATAATACAACCGTCCAAATTTAATCCACAGTCGAGTACTACACCAGCATCGGCAGCTAGTTCTTCTTCATAGGATGTGTGTGTATGTAATTTACCCGTAAAAATTACAAAATTTTGATGACACGTATCACCAGATCACCCCCTTCTCGCCCAACACTTTACCACATTTTTATTTTATTTTATAGATTTTATGATTTTTTTTTCTGGTTTACGTGTCTCTCAAATTCGTGTATCGCATAAATTTTTTATTTCATTGTTTTAATCTTTGTTTCAATTCATTTAATATTCAAATAATTGTAGAGAATAATTTTTCATTGTACAGGGTGTCAAGTAATCACAGAAATCGGGATTTTTCGGGAAAGACTTATTGAATAAACCAGAACATTTTCAAATAAAATAATCCAAAAGCTTTTAAATCATTTTCACAATGTTGAATAAATGTCAAAACCACTATTCCTATGAAAATTAATTTAAAACATAGGGACTCCTCCTTTTCGAAATAATCGGAAATTTGGTGAAAATTTGTCTTTTAATAAGATATTTTCTAAAATCAGCTAATTTTTGTTTTTATATTATTTATAAACTAAACTAACCCCTTTCAAAATGAGTGCTGCAATTATATATTAACTCTTAAAAAAATAGAATTTTTCGGTAGATTTCCCAATTGTTGGTTTAAATAGAAAACCAATCAGTTTTTATTTCTAAGTAGACAAACTTTCAACTTTGTGAAAATGATGAAGAAATTGAGGAAAAATGGGATATATGATGGCTGTGATCGAATAGCAAAATACTATTAACGAATTTTAATAATCTAGATTTGGCTATCTAAATTTTCTATATTCGGATAAATGCGAAATAATTTTTGAAGTTTTCTATCCCGATACAAAAAGCGAGACACCTTTGTAATGATTGTAGTAATGCATTTTTGATTTGGCTTAACCCAATCATTCATTCAATTTAAGAGCTTCAATCTAAATCTTGAATTAAAAATTTTTCTGTTTTTGAATTTCAAATAGCATGCGCAGATTATTGCAAATTCAGGATTTAGGTTGGAACATTCTAAATATATATTCATATGAAAATACTTTTCTTTTTATTTAGAGTTTTATTTTTTCATTTTAAAATTTGAATCGAAAATCAAAACTTTTTTTTTTTTTAATTTTAAATTCGCGGTCGTTTATTATGTTTTTGTTCTTTAATCGATTTTCAAATGTATTTTATTTTATTTTTTTTAAGAGTGAAAGTGAATAATTTAGATAAAAAGATAAAAATGTAATTGTAATAATTGTTTCAAATACAAGAAAAAAAAATTAATAATCAATAATTAAAAACAATAATATATTATAAATTAATTATTGATTTATTATAAATAATAAATTGTTTATTTATTTAAGTGTTATTTATTATTTACCTATAGAAGAATCCATAAACGTATGGCTATGGTTTATACAAAATGAGACACTTTTATAGTGCGTTCGACTTGGTGCTCAAAATAATCCACAAGACGACCATAATCGTTGTGGTCGTGTCAATAACTGCTTTATTCTCGTCTACATCGAGCTCACAACGAATCATCTAAAGAGGTGGGTCGACATGGACATTGATAATTTTGGTGCATTTTTTTAAGTTTAAAAATGGTCAAAAATAACTGAATGGTTCTGAAAATAAGGAATAAGTGGAAACTTATGCGTCTTCAGCAAATAAGTTAATTAAATTTATAAATTTTTACTATATTTGAACGTAAATAACTTAAGGATGATTTAGATATACCCTTGAAATATTTTTTCGGAAAAATCTCTTAGGCATGCCCTCCGTTTTCATGCCAATATTGTGTATACAAAACTTCATGATAATTTTAGTTGTGGGTATATTACTTTTAAGATTGTATTTATTGCAGAGGTCTCATATTTTGTTACTATGGTAAATGTCAAGAAGATATATATTACTATTACAAATATTTAATCTATATTATGGAAGAAAGTTCTATTATAGTATTCAAATTCTATGTGATTCTTACACACGAAAGATGAATTCGTTTATGTTAAGTATAAGTGCGTTTATGTCTTGCTAATTTACTATGCTGTGAAATTTTTTTATCGCAGTTTGACAAAGGTCTTTCACCAGTATGAATACGTTCATGATACAGTACATAATTATTTTTATCATATTTATAAATTATCATGGATGATTAATTAGATAATTAAAAATAAAATACGAGAAAATAGTGGCAATTAAGAATTACAAGTAACACCTGATAAACACAATATACAAGTGAAACATTTTTATTTTAATTAGATACAGAATAATAAAATAAGAAAATGTTACAATGGAAGATTGGGAAATTAAAAATAAAATATTTTAAGTTAGTGTCAGTGATGAAATGAACGAAATACAAGATAACAGAAATTTGAACAATAAAATTATTGATGAAAATAAAAAATAGTTTTGCTCCTTTCAGTATAAATTACCATGTTTATGAATAAGTAAATTACTTAGCTAAGTATTATTATTACAAAAACGATGTGTATAAAGTTCTGCCACAATAATAGCTCCGCGTCTTAATTATAATTCGATTCTTTTGATATTTCACCAATAATTTTTTTAATTTAGGTCGAAATCCTTCATCAACTTCAATTTGTTCTTTTTGAATTCAACAATTATTAATGAGCTGTGTTCAATTTTTATATATTCATGATTAGTTAAAAGTTCCAATTGACATATATACAATAAATACATAATTAGACATTGTTTATGTATTTTATGTATAATTCAAAATTATAAACATTAATTAACAATTATCAAATTAGTATTTTTGTTGTTAAAATTGATTAACAAATTTTACTCTTATGATTAATACAAAAATTTAATGATTAATTCAACAAAATTCAAATTTAGTTATCACAAATCCATAAACGTATTAATAATAGAATGGTATGATTTAGGGCCAGCGCACATTGAAGATTTTCTGATCAGAAAATCTTATAATCAATGCACACAATCGGACAGTCCTATAAGAAATTCTTATAATAAAATCTGATCATACTTTATACAAAAATCTTAAGCTTGCGCATATCATCGGATACGTATAACGAACGAATGAACTTTCAAATAATTTAAATTTATAATTTTTATACTACAGATAACATCGTAAGAAATTCTAATGCTACTTCAGACAGCATGAGCATCGTATGTTTTAATAAAAAAGTTTTAGTTAAAAACAGTCTGATGGTGGATAAAAAATGTTTAAATTCACTGAATTGTTTAAAATTATGATTGAACTTCTTATTTATGATAAAAGTTGGAAGGTTTTAAATTAACTTTCTGAAATTGAAAATATATAACGTGTTAATTTAAAATTTGCAAAAATGTCTAAATGATGCAACTTTCCCAAAGATAGCATTCTGCATGAGCTAGGTAAAAATTGAATGCGTAATGTTATAAATTTTTCTGAACTATTCTTCGGTCATTAGTCACTGAAATCTTAGATTCGTTTCAAAGCACATCTCCAAAATTAACTCGGACCATACATTACTATTCAATTAAGCTATACTTTAATATTCACACTGACTCTGAGTGCTTAGCAAACAGCGTACTTTAGAGAGCAATATTTCAGTATTTCTATCGGTCTTCATTTAATAAGTCTGTGTGAGTATCACATTGACACTTGACGTCACATGACGTAAAATAATTAAACAATTGAAATTTTTTTAAAGTGCAACATGTATCCTGTAAGTACACGGAAATTTTTTTATTAAATTTATAATTTTTACTAAATAATGTTTAAATAGGGATTGGGTGATCAGTCTGGTGGATATCCAGGTGGGTATCAAGGACAACAACCTGGAAATTATTCCTCTGGTTATGGTCAGCCTGGAGGACCGGGTGGTTATGCACCTGGAGGACCAGGAGGTTATGGTGCACCAGGTGGACCTGGATATGTTCAACCAGAAATTCAACAATGGTTTAATGCTGTAGATCGTGATCATTCAGGGAAAATTAATTCTGAAGAATTACAAGCGGCATTGGTCAATGGTCAGGGGAAAAATTTCTCTGATAACGCATGCAAATTAATGATTGGTAAGTACAACGAAAAATAAGAAAAACAGTTTATTTAATATTGAAATCTTCCCATTTTTAAGAGAATGAACTTTGGGGATTCCTTCTCCGGAATTTTTTAGTTTTTCCTTCCTAAAAAATTATTAAAAGATTCTTGCACAAATTTTTTAGATATTAGGGTGGGCTCTAATGTTACCTCAATACTCTTTATAAGATTATAATATGTATCAATTTCAAAAATTCTTAAATCAGGGTTTGACCACCTCAGCCTATTGTATAGGATAATAATAATACACAATGTACAACTCATTGTGTATTTTTGTTAATTTTTAACTTTCACAATTTATTTAAAAACATATTTTCGAACTTTTTATCCACTAGAAAGGTTTTCTCAAAAGGTTCGTGCAGACTTTTTTAGGTTTTCCGTACTATGAAATTGTTTTTTGTCCAGGGAGATATTTATTTTGAATTTTCTATTTCAATAGGTATGTTCGATACCGATCACAGCGGTACAATCGATGTCAATGAATTTCAACAGCTCTACAACTATGTTAACCAATGGATTGCTGTTTTTCGAGCCTACGACCGTGATCAATCGGGGAGTATCGAAGAAGCCGAATTATCGCAAGCCTTACAACAAATGGGTTTTCGATTTTCACCGCAATTTATTAATTTCTTAATTAATAAATCCGATTCGGAACATCATACAAAAATTACGGTGGATCAATTTATTGTACTGTGTGTACAAATACAACGATTTACAGAAGCATTTAGGCAACGTGATACAGAAAAGAGTGGAATGATTTCAATTAGTTTTGAAGATTTTCTAACTGTAGCTTTACAATGCTCATCCTAAAACTATTATTTTTGTTTATTAAAAAAAGTTGGATTTAATTGAGAGGGGAAAGGGGTATAGTTATTGTAAAATTCTTGTGAAAATCTTACTTTTAAAAATACTAAATGGGTTCAAATGTAAAAGCTGTGTTTACAATCTATTTACGAAAGCAAAATAAATTTCTGTAAATAGGTTTCAATTGTTTTTGTAATCTTCTTTAAGCGAAGTTTTTATACAAAAGCAATCGAAATCGATCTAGCAAAATATAGATTAATTTTTCTTATTATTTTACTGTGGATCCATTCAAGTTGGTTAAAGTACAAAGTTTGCATAGGCCCTTGCTTAGTCTGCAAGCCTTTGGCCACTCAGGTAAAGAAATTTGTTAAAAAATGATAAAATTGTAAAAATAAAATTTCTCCTTTTAATAAGTACCTATCGTAATTAGATCCAACCTAAATATTTCATAATTATTTGACCAAAAAAAAAAAAAAAGAAAGAAACAGATATATGCATTATAATTTTGTAAAATGACTTTAATTGTATTTTTCTTTATTATATTTTTAAGATTATTATCTTTTTTATAAGAAATTTCCAAATAGTTTTGACTCTTGGCTTCATTTAAAAGTTTGAAATTTTCACTTAAAAAAAAAAAAAAAAATATTTTTGAAATAAATAAAATCTATTATTAATTATACATAATTTTGTTTTATTTATTAAAGCTTTCCATATAAGTAAAAGAATTATAATAATTTTGGACCTATCTAGTCATAATCTGGTTTTCGTTAATATGAACCTTCGTTCATAATATATTTCATATGTATACTACAAGATGAATCATAGTTAAAATTTTTTAATTACATTTTATTTCAAAATTAACCCACAGAAAGCAATTAAAACAAATTTCTTGGAAAATAAAAGAACATGTCAATCTTGAATTGTGACAAAAAGAGAGTTTCATAAATTACATTTTTAACGCATTTTATGCACTATTATCGAATTTGAATACACTGTTTCCTAAATTGTTGGATAGAGAATACAAATACCGTTATTTTCTTAAAAATTAATTTGAAAAATTCATTACACATGCATTATAAATTAAAAAAAAAAAATATATTAGCTTTAATATTTATATCATAAAATGGGGAATTTCAAGATAGACTTTTATTTTTACGAGTGCTATAAATTTCCCATCATCCAAATATGGAACAAAAAGTTATTTAAAAATTTAAGAATTTAATTTTGTGTATGAACATCATATTACCTCCATATGTAGTTTAAAGCTATATTCAAACACATCAGTTACGTCACAGTTTGAGAAATCTAATAGAGAGTATCTACATTTATTTGTCGATGAAGTCCTGAAAAATTGAACGTAATTCAAATCATAGCTTCATTCTTTTGATATCCAAATATGATATCTTACATAGTTTCGTATTCAAATGTATGGCCTAGAAAATATTTATTTTCTTAAGTCCGTACGAAATCTTTTTTCCCATGTTTTGCGCTTTTTCTTGCTTATTTTTCTTCAACTTTGCTTCTTCCTCACACGTAAAGACATTATTATGGCAATATATTTTGCGTTTATTTGCTTGGAAATTATCGTTTCGCTGCAATTTAAGTGCGATATTTTGCTTCATTTTAACAATTTATTGTTAAATGTTAATAAACCTCGACTTAAACGACCTGCATCATTTGTTAATAGGTAGTAAAAATGATAGTATTTGACAGTAACTTCGAATACAATAGCTTCATATTACTATACACATCTAGTATACGGAGGAGTTATAAAACATTGTTTATTATATTCCAAGAATAAAATCGAATTTCTGAATTACGAATATAGTGAGTCACTTAAAGTATTCAACATCGATGTAAACAATAATCACATTCATGATTCAATTTGTTACACCCAAAAGTCATATCTGTGATATTGAAAGTATCAAATCGATGACTAATAAACTTCAAAAGCTTCTGTAGACTCAAATATTTCAATTATTTTAAGTGAATATCTTAAATAAAAGAGTGTTTTCATTTGAGAATAATAAATCAGTGATTTATTTTGTGTACTTGTAATTTGTGTGTGTAATAAAAATAAATATTTTTATGTCAAAATGTCAGATCAATTCGGTCAAATGTCATTGAAATGGGATCCGAAAAACCTAGAAATCCGTACAATGTCTGTAGAGAAAACATTAGAACCGTTGGTGTTACAGGTAACAACACTTGTGAATTGCAAAGGACCAAGTAAAAAGAAAAAGGGTAAATCGAAACGAGCAAATGCACTTGTTGGAACGGTTGAGAAAGCAACGCAAAATTTTATTGAGAAAGGTGAACAGATTGCATATGAAAATCCTGATATCACACAAGAAATGTTAGCCGCTGTTGAAGAAGTTCGTAAAACAGGTACGATCAATATTTTTAATTATATCCTTAGAATTGGGTTAATGATTTTTCTATTGAAAGCGAAAGAGGGACAGTACGATTTCCCGTGGAATTTTTTTCCCATGGTCATTAATTAGATGAGTTTAGGTGTAAAATTATGTTAAGAAAACTATACCTATAATCTTGTGTTTAAATTGAATGCTGTCTCGGGGATCGCCAAATTTAAATGTCTCCGAAAAAATATTCAATGATCAATTGTGAAATTATTAACTGAACTTATTTGTTTTAGGTGATGCTATGAGCTTAGCAGCACGAGAATTTTCCGAAGATCCATGTTCTTCCTTAAAACGTGGCAATATGGTTCGTGCCGCTAGAAATTTACTGTCAGCAGTAACACGTCTTCTAATCTTAGCTGATATGGTTGATGTACATCTATTACTAAAATCACTACGTGTTGTCGAAGATGATCTAGAAAAATTAAAGAACGTATCAAGTCAATCAGAATTGGAACATAATATCGAAGCCTTCAATCGTAATGCAAACGAATTAATCAATCAGGCTGCAAAACGTCAATTAGAATTAAAAGATCCACAATTACGGGACGATTTAGCTGCAGCACGCGCAGTTCTCAAGAAACATTCCACAATGCTTTTAACCGCTTCTAAAGTCTATGTTCGTCATCCTGAATTAGCTGCGGCTAAAGCAAATCGTGATTATGTGTACAAACAAGTATGCGAAGCTGTGAATACAATTAGTGATGTGGCCCAAGGTAAAAGTTCACAACTTACACAGAATCCATATGATGGGCCTGGTGAATTAGCAGCGGCTCTAGATGACTTCGATGAACATATGATCATGGATCCGCTTGCATACAATGAAATCCGTACACGACCATCGTTAGAAGAACGATTAGAAAGTATTATAAGTGGGGCAGCTTTAATGGCAGATTCGTCATGTACGCGTGACGAACGCCGTGAACGTATTGTGGCCGAATGTAATGCAGTACGACAAGCCTTACAAGATTTGTTATCTGAATACATGTCGAATGTTGGACAAAAAGAACAAAGTGATGGTTTAGAACGAGCTATCGATCAAATGTGTCGAAAAACTCGGGATCTTCGTCGTCAATTACGAAAGGCAGTTGTTGATCATGTTTCAGATAGTTTCCTAGAAACAAACGCACCGCTAGAAGTATTAATTCAAGCAGCCAGAAATGGTAACGAAAAAGAGGTTGAGGAATGCGCAATTATTTTCACCGAACATGCAAATAAGTTGGTAGAAGTTGCTAATCTCGTTTGCAGTATGTCTAACAATGAAGATGGTGTTAAAATGGTGCGTTACGCAGCCGCACAAATTGAAACGCTGTGTCCACAGGTTATAAACGCTGCAAGAATCTTAGCTGCACGCCCACGCAGTAAAGTTGCTCAGGATAACATGGATGTATTTCATAAAACATGGGAGAAACAAGTTCGAATTCTAACTGAAGCGGTTGATGATATCACAACAATTGATGATTTCTTAGCCGTTTCTGAGAATCATATTTTGGAAGATGTCAATAAATGTGTATTAGCCTTACAAGAAGGAGATGCTGATACATTAGAGCGTACAGCTGGAGCAATTCGTGGACGATCTGATCGTGTTTGTACAGTAGTCGGAGCTGAAATGAATAACTATGAACCGTGTATCTACACAAATCGTGTTTTGGAAGCGGTTAAAGTATTACATGATCAAGTTATGCCGAAATTTGGACAACGTGTTAAAATTGCTGTCGGTGCTTTGTCTAGTAATCCACCACAAGAGGTCGATGAAAATGATTTTATTGATGCATCTCGTTTAGTTTATGATGGAGTACGTGAAATTCGTCGTGCTGTTCTCATGAATCGTGCCGATGATGATTTAGACCCCGAAGATGTTGAACTAGATGAAAATTATACTTTGGAAACAAGAAGTAAATGTATGTATTATAATTTCCCTTTCTACGAATTATTTTTGTTAATTTTATTAATTTTTTTTTTTCAGCGAGTGCCCAAACTGGGGACCAACATGGGGTTGACGAATATCCAGACATCAGTGGAATTACTACAGCAAGAGTAAGTATTGAAATTTGGTATTAAAGACAATATAAATTGTTACCTGATCAGTTTCAACTGGGAACAGTTAATTGGTTTAGCTGTGGTAATACACAACATAGCCAGTCGCGTACAAATCCGTTAAGTCCCAGTAATCAGTCCCTAATACAGGATTTCACTGAACATTTTCCAATAGAAATAACAGATTCAGGCAAGAGGGATGTGTGTGACTGCCCTTCTTGCGCTAATGAATAATTATAATTATACAGGAATAAACGGAAAAGAAACAATAAACTCACTGGAGTTAATTACTGGAGTCTGTGATTTCAGCTAGAAGATCCTCGAATGGGATTTACTTCGAACGTACATTTGTCTTTCTTTCGTGGATAAATTAACTTTCCACTCCTAAAAGTATGGTTTTTATTAAGTATTAATAATATTATTATAATTTTTTTTTTCTGTTTTTAGGAAGCTATGCGTAAAATGCCCGAAGAAGATAAACAAAAGATTGCACAACAAGTGGAATTCTTCCGTAGCGAAAAACTTAAATTCGATCGTGAAGTTGCTAAATGGGACGATGCTGGTAACGATATAATTGTGTTGGCCAAACATATGTGTATGATTATGATGGAAATGACAGACTTTACTCGTGGACGTGGTCCTCTGAAAACTACTATGGATGTTATTAATGCGGCAAAGAAAATCTCTGAGGCTGGTACAAAACTCGATAAATTAACACGTCAAATTGCTGATCAATGCCCTGAGAGTTCTACGAAAAAGGATTTATTGGCTTATTTACAACGAATTGCACTTTATTGTCATCAAATGAATATTACGTCAAAGGTTAAGGCTGATGTTCAAAATATTAGTGGAGAATTGATTGTGTCTGGGGTAAGTAAGAATAAACTTTCATTTTATTTATTTGTCTTATGGATATTATAAAGGATTTATCGATTTTTTTCTCCAAAAATCACGTTCTATTTAGCGTTGATTAATAAATTATAATTATTTAAGTTAATAATAATTTGTTTATTCATATATATTTTGTATTATTTACAGTTGGACAGTGCAACCTCTTTAATTCAAGCAGCTAAAAATTTAATGAATGCAGTAGTCCTTACTGTGAAATCTTCTTATGTAGCCTCAACAAAATACACTCGACAAGGAACCATTTCTGTAAGTTTTTAATACCATTTTTTTTCGAATCAAATGTGAATTTTTAATAAAAAAAAATTACATTTTATTTTCAGTCCCCAATTGTTGTATGGAAAATGAAGGCACCCGAAAAGAAACCATTAGTACGACCTGAACGGCCCGAAGAAGTACGTGCTAAAGTACGAAAAGGTTCACAAAAGAAAGTGCAAAATCCTATACATGCATTATCGGAATTTCAAAGTCCAACTGAATCAGTATAAAAGTAAAAAAAAAGAACCATTTTATTTAATTACCAAAATTTTATATTATTTTTAATTAAACAAAAAATTTAATTAAATTGACGCACTCTTGTAGAAATTAATTAATATATATATTTAGTTAATAATTTCCATGCGAAAAAGCTTCCAAGCGTTTCCGCGTAAATGTATTTATTCACTTTGAAAACGATTGACTTTGAAAGTGAGACTTAAGTTGAAAATATGGCTAAATAATTTTGTAATGCACTTACTATTTAATTTATAAACATTTTTGTGGACGGGTGAATTCTGATTTTTAGTTGGAATCGTTTTTAAAGTTATAAAATAATGGGTAATCCAATTTAAGCTTCCTATATTTGAAACACTCAGGCAAATTACATGTGTGCTCAAATATTTTTTTGCATTTTTCGAAATGGATCGATTGGATATTAAAGCCGCAGAAACCTTAATGATTGATTCAAAGCATTCAATTTCATGTAGATGCCCGAATTTGTATGAAATCTTATTTTTGGTTTTTTAAATTTTGTGATATTAAATGAACGCCAAAATCATATTTGAAGCAATGTGCGTGCGGTATGTTGGAGTATTCTACATTTAATATTCAGCAAGTTATGTTCATATAAATCTCCAAAAAGTTATTGAAAATACTCTTAAAAGTATAAATTGCAGCAGAAGTTTCAAAAGTGGCTATTCGAATCTTTCAAAAGATGGCCAAATGTTTGAAAGCTAAAATTGAATTACTCATTCAGCGGTTGAAAACAGTTGAAAAAAATCTGAAATTGCGTTATATTCGGTAAGTTTTGAATCAATTACCTTGGGAAAAGGTGTGTTGAGGTAAATTCAAAGACGACTAGAAACCATATGTAACAGGGTGTTTCAGGAGAAATTTTACATACTTACAGGGTTTATAACTCTTCTGAAAGATTTTGTAGAAGACTGGTTTACTGAGAGCTCATTTAAATTTATTTTTAAAAGCTTTAATTATTTAATAACAATAAGCAGGGGAACTTTACTATTTACATAGCAATATTTTCAAATTATTAAGCAATAAAGTTTTTTTGCTTATTGCTAATTCGTTCGATCGAAGCTTTTAAATCCCTGCAATAAAACATCTCATCTAAATAATTTCTTTTAAAAATTAAATAGCTCTTATAAGTTTTTCAAAATTTTGTCTTTATTTTTATTCGTGAGACTGAATTTAAATTTAAGATTATTTGCTTTACGTAAAATTTAGCTTTGATCATTATTTCCAACAATCAAGCTTCGATCGGACATTTATGTTCCGCTTTTAGTGATTGTGTATACAGTCAAACTTATATGAGTTAAATTTTCCTTTGTTTCGAAGTTTGTTTTAAAAGTCTTTTCAAAGAAATGTAGTTTAATTTTTTACTTCGGAGTACACAAGGATCGATTTATTATATCAATCTTTAATCTAGTTTTATTAAACAGTAAAGATTACGCAAAAAAGCAATCTGCTTGCGTTGGAATGAAAATCAACCAAATCAAATTGAAGCAATCAAATGAAAATTGACTTAATTTTATTTTTATTTTGGGCTTCAGCATGTCCTCCAATTCTGCCGAAGAATTAAGTCTTCTATTTACTTTATGTCAATCATAAAGACGAAAATATGTACATCCTTTGAAAACTTATCTATATGAAAACTTTATGACTCATCAGCTAACACCTAAATTGCAATTCTTGCACCGTACAGAGGTCAGATACAAACATCAATCGATTCACTTAGTTTTCTTTTGTTATACTACTAGCTTCTATAGATTTGAACAAACACAAGAAAATAAAACTCACTGGGTTGGTGAAGGTTCTCTAACTTGTCTAGCTACGCCATAACAACCTACTGTACATACCTGGACCAGATTAGAATTCTTACTAGCATTATCTAGAATCCAAATATGCGAAACTTTTTAATCGCCATTAACGACAAGCAATGCATACTTTGGGCATAACTCACTGTGTTTTTCAAACCAATTGGGGTGAGCCATGTGCTGAGAAGAAAAACAAAAATATCGCCAAAACTTGGCTGAAACACGTAGAACCGAAGAGAAGTCGAAGAAAACAAAATGGAGTTTACTGAAAAAATATCGCGTAAGCTATTGTTTGCCTGGAATTTGTTTGTAAATTTCATAATCATTATAAAACGTGTGAGATTTATTCCGCTTTTTTGGTTGTAGTAAGTTTGACTGTAATTTTTAAAGAAAATTCTTCTTTCTGACCGAAAATTATGGCGATACGATCAGATATGTTTTATAGGCATATTTCTTAAACTTTGACTTATATATGACATTTAAAATAAATAAATAAATAAATAGAATTAGCAATTAATTGATTTAAATTATTATATTTCCCAACAAAACTTTGGAGACACACAATTCCAAAATAAGTGATGCAAAAAATGAACATTTTGCTAACATAGAAATGCGCGGAGAAATTCTACTAAATAAAAAATAAAACCAAGTACAATAAAATAATTTTATAAAAAAAATTCTCAGGCCCCTTTAAGACAAGTTAAATGTTTAGCTAATATTAAATTTGTGGTCTTGCTCAATTATGACAAAAAAAAAGTATTAATTTTTCTGCGATAACACAATCGAGTTTTTCCTCTTTTATAGTCTTTTAAAATAGTGAGAAATAAGGTCTGTTTAACTAATAGAGATCCTTTATTAAGAGTTAAAGCAAATGGATGGAGACTTATGCAAAGAGAATCTCCAACTATCGGTTAAAATAAGAACTATTATTAAATTCTTTCATAAAGATAAAATGTTTAAAATAACGCTACCCAGTTATCGATAACAATCGAGTTCTGAATTATCATAATGTAGATAAAGTAACCTTAGTAAATTTATCAAATTTAAGTAATTTTTATCATCAACTATTTAATAAATTATCACCCAATTATAATGCAATTTGTGAGGAAGAAATAAATACCTGAGGCCAGATCAGGTATTTGTCGTAGAACAGCGTGAGATGAAAATCATTTCTACCGGCTCTGTGTTCCCATCCGGATTAAAAGATTTTAAACCAAGTCATCCTTAAATATCATCGTGCACCAATCTCGTGACAACTCTGAATACAGCTTATCTAGCGAAAGAAATTTCTATATAGTTCCCTATATATGTGTTATAACTCTTAATAAAGGATCTCTAACTCAATTAAGAGTGATATAACGGATTTGTTACAATATAAAAAAAAATTTATGATGCCAAAATTATTCCAAGCAATTTATTCACTTTTATATTAAAAAAAAAGTAAAATTCACACAAAATTTGAACTAATCATTGCATTCTAGAGGTATTCTTCGATAGTAATAGCTAAATTATTCGTATTCAAATATTTATACAATTTTAAGCTACAATTTTTGTATTTTGTAAAATTTCTTATAAAAAACTAAACTTTTTCCTACGTATCAAAAAAAAAAAAAAAAAAAAATTATATACCAAAATCTTATTTAAAATAAAAAAAAATTGTATTTATTACGTTTGTAATTTCCCATTTTTTTTTTAATTTTTAAAATAAATTTATTGTCAAAATACAATTTGTATTGAATTTTTATTTTGTTTAATTTAAAATATAACACCAAACAGATGTCCCACACCAAATACCAGGCATCTGACATCAAACGATTTTTCGAAATTCTACCCCTAAGGCGGTGAAAAACGAGGGTAAAATTTGTATGGACAAAGTGATTCCTTGGTCCAATCTCTACTGCAAATTTTGCATGAAATCGATGTAACATCATTTGATAACGCGGGAAAATAGTTTTTCCAAAATTTTTTTCTGTGAATATTGTCACAACAACGCGTGGCGGGATCTTCTAGTATATATATATATACATATATATATATATATATATTTATATATATATATATATATATATATATATATATATATATATATATATATATATATATATATATATATATATATATATATATATATATATATATATATATATATATATATATATATATATATATATATATATATATATATATATATATATATATATATATATATATATATATATATATATATATATATATATATATATATATATATATATATATATATATATATATATATATATATATATATATGATGAGGAAATTTAATTGCTGTTCTCAACGGATTCCCAAAGTAAAGCAACAACATGAACTGCCTGTATACTGTACTCATTGATAATATTAGTAGTTCAAACGCATGTAAAGAAGTTTTCACTTCAAAAATAGATATGTCAAGAAGTATTATAATCAATTAAAATTGCTATGAAGGATTTTTTCAATTTTATGTCCTGAAATATTACAATTTCAAATATAAGCTAGGAAAAATGGAAATACAAAATATATCTTCCACTTAATTAATTTTTAAATGGAGAAATACAGAATAGACGAATTAGTTAAAAGAGAGAAAAAAAGTAAAATTATATTTATAATTTATTTTAAATATACATTTTCTTAAAATTTATTGGCGTATAAAAAATGGTAAAATATCAATTGGTGCCGGATAGTTCTTAATAGTACGCCCGCCTTCATAAACAACTCCATTGTTACCATCCTTCCATTTTCCACTTGGTAAATAAATATCCCGCATTACTTCACCTTCAACAACAACTGGGGCTGCTAAAATTTTATCTCCTAACAAGAATTCTAGAAAAAAAAATTGGGTAATAAAGTAACATATTTACAAAAATTTGAAATAGGTATAAGCAAAACTTACGATCATTAATTCGGTATGTTTGAGGATCTTCTGGGGCAACCCACCACACAGGTGCATTTAGTGGGATACCTTCTTCAATGGCTGCCTTTGCTGCTTCCAGAATCAATGGAGTGTATTCAGCGTGTAATTTCACAAATTTTTGTGAAATTCCTAATACCTAAAAAGAAATTTAAATATTATTCTAAGGCGCGTAATGAATGAAAAAAAAAACTTACATCAATCTTTTCTTCTTTGAAATCCCATGGCACCAACGAAAATTGAATACTTGGCATAAAAACGTTAGCTTGTAACCATCGGATAAATAATTCAGCCGTAATTGTATCACCCTCGTACAAGTTTCCACCAACCATATCAGGTAATACCAATGGATATCCCGCTAAATTCATTTGTAACAAAGTAGTGATCAAAGTTCGTAAGCCGTTTTCGAAGCCCCAACGAGTATCTTTATCTACAATACGCACAAATATTGGCAAATCTTGTGATTTGTAAGCGGAACGTACTTCAATCAAATCCCCAAATTGGGCACAGGTTTTCACATATTCAGTGGTGAATGCATTTGGTACTTTATTAAAAGTGTCATTTTTACCGCCAAAGAAAACTGGGATCTAAAATACAAAATCGAGATTAATTTTATCGATTATTCCAGCATTACATTCTAAAGATTATAAAATAAAATTTCGCTTACTTGAGGTGCCCAACTGGTTTCACCTGCATCAAATTTATAACTATCCAAACCGGTTTCATTTTTCAATTTCCATAAACGTTCTGCCCACCAATTCCTTGCCTCTTCATTTGTAAAATCAACAAGGGATGCTTCTCCTTTCCCGCTATTCCACCATTGTGTTTCAACATTTCCATCTTCATTTTTCACTAGATAACCTTTTTTTTTTGCATCCGAAAAATATGGCTCACATTTCGTATTTATAAATGGATGGACCCAAAGTGTCACGCGAAAACCTTGATCATGCAATTTTTTCACAACAGCTTTTGGATCACTAAATTTTGAATCACGGAATTCCAATGCACCGTAGCATATTTCCCAATCATCATCTAATTCAAATTGTCCAGTGAAATTGTTAGAAAGTATCTCTTTGGCAAATGTTTCAACGACCTCAGTGTTAACGTCTCGTTTGAATTTCGCCCAAGTAGACCAAATTGGTTCTTCGAACATTTTTGGATTTGGTAATCCAGTTGGTTTACCGAATATTGTTTTGACAGCATGTTTATGGGCTTCTTTAACATTCTCTTTAACTACAATATTGTAAGCAAATGTGAAATTTTTTCGTTGAATGTATGGCCCATCTATTTTAGCAGTAAAACACACTTTATCACTTTTATTTCCTGTTCGATTTTGTGATACGAATAATGGTGTTTCAGAGTCTACATGAATGTAAGCACCCACTTCAGATAACCAATATGGCTCAATTACAGCGCAATTTCCCTCTTCCTTTGTAATGTAAGCAAAATCGTTAAGTTTTAGCTCATCAATTGGCCAATATTGTTGCTTTTGTTCTGGACCGCCAAACCAACTTTGATTTTGTAAGAAAACACAATCAGATAATATCACACTTGGATCTCGAACTGTCCATACGAAACGTGTAACATCCTCAGATACCTCCTGGATATTGACGTATGCTCCATGAAAGTCCCAGCAATCTTTTCCGCAATGCCCCCAAGTTACATTGGGAAAATTAGTGCCTCCGGCAATTTGAATCTGAAGTACTTCTGAATCATCTATAACGGCAAACAAAATCGTTTTGTAAATTTGCATCGATAAGAAATCAAAACTTGTTACGTTTGGTCCCATCTTCCATACAAGAAATTTTTGCAAAGATGTTATTAAAGTTTTTCGTCTTACAATTTCATTAACGGAGAGCCAAGGCCTATCAGATATACGTCATAGTATAAACGCTCAAATTTTTTCTGTGAGTTGACAAATGTGTAGAGAACAATGTTTACGAGTTGCAAATTTCCAGCCCTGGTGCCTACGGGAAGACGGGGATAAAGTTTACATATGTATAACTGTTCTGGCTCTGTTATTTTTTGCAAAACAATGTTTTAATGTAAAATTGTATGCTTTATTTGAAACTTTTTTTTCTAACTTCTATCTATTTTGAAAAATCTTAAAAAAAACTTTTTTAAACTTTTTTACCCCCTCCCTCCTTAAGGCACCAGGGCTAGAAATTTAAAACCAACAAACATTATTGTCTACACTATTGAGAACGCATAGAAAAATTTAAATCTTTATACTATAGCGTAAGTTTAGCGGACCTATGCTCTCAGTTCATTAGCTATAAAAGCACCTATCACTAGGAGGTATCCTTGCTTCGAAGTGATGTAGTTTTTAAGAAGATCACAAGAGACGTGTATTCTATATTATACTGATTTCTGCCATCATTCTGAATATTTTTAAACATATTCTTACGGGTTCTAGAAAACAGTGAGGTTTAGAAAAAAGTACTTACTACGATAAATAGTATGAATTAAGCTTATTCCTGTTAGAGTTCGTACTTCATCAGTCTTATGGGTAATAGTTGTGGATCCGGTTGGATGAGAATTCAACAGTCCACAAACGCTTAACACTACTGAAAAAAATAACAAATAATTTATTAATTTAAGGTACGCCTATGGTCATAATTTCTTGATTTCAGGGTGGTTATGGTTTTGATAGTATAAGATCTATAATAAAGACAATCTCTAATGTAATGTACATTGTAGTTTTCTTAATTTTTGCGCACAACTAACTCAAAAAATAATAATTGTTATGAAATTTGGCATAAACAATCTTGACATAAAAACGAAGGACTTATCGAAAAGTTTTCCTTCGCAAAAAAAGGATTCTAAAGTTAAAATCAAATTTTATTTTATAATTACAAATATTTTTTTTCGCGAAAAACTCTTTAACTGTTTTCATAACATTTGGATAATTATTTTTTGATTTATCTGTTTGATTTAATTGGAAAAAGGACAATGTATATTACATTAAAGATTGTCTTTTATTTTACTTGTACAATCTAAACATCAAAATCAAGATAATGCCAAGAGTTTTCCCGAAAATATATTACCAAAAAAAAAAAAAAATAAATAAATAAATAAATGATGATAACAAGTAACACGATTAATTAATTAGATACTCAACATATGATTGAATTTCATTGTTTGACTATTTTTAATTAGAATTCATAAAATCCTCTAAATACTCAGTCTATACTGTTATACAAAATAACAAAAATAGATAGCGAGCTAAATTTGTCGTGATGTATTCTAAACATATAGAGTGACTTTAATTTCGTGAATAAGCAAAATCGGTCCACTGGGTCCAATGAATCCTTGACCCAACTTTTTAACTATAAAAGATAGAAGAAAAGTTCAAGTAAAAACAACTTTTGTTTGAAACATTGTTTTGTAAAATGTTTAAGCTAAAATTGTGGAGAACTCAAACATTTTACGAAACAATGTTTCAAACAAAAGCTGTTTTTACTTGAACTTTACTGTTCATTCTATTTTTGTATTTAAGGTATCGTGATGACGGACGAATGAACAACCAGAAATGAACTAATTAAGTGTTTCTATGAACACCTATACCAAAATTTTGTATGTGCGGTCAATATTAGGTAACGTTACAAACTTAAGATTGAAATTAATATAATCTGATATGTCTGACGAGTATAAAAATTGAAATTATTATTATTATTTTTTTAATTATGATTTTGAAACTGTTTGTGGTTTGAAAAGACATTGTAATTTAATAATACTTGTTAGGAAAATAATGTCTTTCGTAACTAATTGTTACGAAAATAATGTCTTATTAAATGAAGATAACGGGAATACCGTGCTTTAATAGTTTAATTGAATATTTAAAAAAAACTTATAAGAATGTTAAAAAATTATTTGAATTTTACTTACAAATAACACATATAGAAAATTTGAGTAACATAATTGTTAAAAATTATGTTTTGAACACTTAAAAGAAGTTTAAAACAATATACAGTTGCACATCAAGGTAAACAAATTTATATAATTTGATTTGTTTTATATTATTAATTATATCATTTTGATTATTATTTAATCAGGTGATAAACAATTCAACACTTATTAGAATATATTTTCCATTGATCATACTCATAATTGGTGAAGAAACTCATTTACATTGGCGCCTGTTCACTTTTATCCATATTTGATTGAAAAGCCCTCAAAATTTTCGAGAAAATTCTATGTGGATTCTAAAACATTTATTTAGAACATTTAGAAAATTTTTTGTCGTAGCGTTTATTTGAAAATTCATGTAGTATCAAAAATAAAAATTTTTCAAAAAATACAACCCATTTCAAAAGAAATGAACTAAAAAGTAAAAATTAATTTTAAATTAAATAAATTTACAAATAATTTTCTTTATGACCAATTCCCATTTGAAGTCGGCGCTAATCATATTATTAGCAAGAAATAGATTCTTTTCCGACGACTTCGAATGCCAAAGAAACATATTATAAACATATGTAAGTTTTTAATTAATTTAAAATTATTTTTTACTTTTTAGTCCTTTATTTAATCAATTTCTGAAAATTTTAATTGTAGATAATTTCAATATTTTTATTGTAATGAAATGCTACAATTATCTATATCAGAGAAAAACAATTCATTTTTATACCTGTTTTTTAATTATTTATTACACAGTATTTGCCACTAACCTTCAAGTATGTATCTATCCTACTTACGTTGCAAACTGGTTACAAATAAAAAACAGGTATAAAAAATGAATTTGTTCTCGCTTAAGAATATTATTAATTATTGTATAAAAAATAAAAAATATATCTTTTATATTTTTTCTTTATTTATTTATAATGGATAAAAAGTATCCTAATCGGAATTTTTTTACCCTTTAAAAATTCGCATCTCCAAAATTAGTAACGTTATCGTAAAAAGTCATAGGATATTTTTTTATTCATATTTCATCAAAGAATATTTTTTAAACAAATTTCCCGTTTGGTAATAACAATTCTTTGTAATTGATTAAACAATATAGCACCAAATCAATATGTATATTTATATCATTTAAAGAGAATCACGTTAGGAAATTGAGGTGGAGTAATTTTTTGCTACTCATGCGTCGATTACTAAACTATTAAACACTCCACAAAGAAATGCCGCCTATGGTTTCAATTAGTCATGAATATATAAAATTTATCAAAATTAATGCAATTAACTATAATGAAATCACTTCCCTATATTATCAAAAACTTCGAGTACTCAACAATATTATTCAATGAGATTGTTTATTGTTGTTTTTTTATTTAAAAAAAAAGAAAAAAAATCATTTCTAATCTCATGAGTTCTTCACTTAACTAGGTGAATTTTCATACGTAATCTTCGTACGTACACAGCCATCATTCATTTAAATCATGATCTAAAAAATATTTCGAGTATAAAAAAAAAAAAAAAAAAAACAGTTTTTCATGCAATTTACATCAATCAGCTAAATGATGCATGATTTTTTGTATTAAAATTTTAATGGGTTCCAAGAAATTTTAGTGGGTTTAAATCAGTTAGACTAAGTTTAATAGAATTCACTATTTTAAAATCAATAGAGAAAAATTATCTAATTAAATTTAACTGGGTAAAATTGCGGGATTTACACTTAATCTCAAGTATAGTTCGACAAGAATTTTAGAATTTTTTTAATGAAAAAAATGTTGTGTTTAAAAATAAATATCGATTTACAAAAACTCAAAAAGTATATACCGATTGTGACAACTGAGCCGCCCGCAATCAACCCCAGTTTTTCTTAATTAAGGCGGCTTGACTTAAATAATATGTAAGATACATTGTATTTCTTTTAATGAACCAGAACAAATAACTTAAAAGATACTTACCCAAATAGTATGAATTTTTGTATGCACAATATTGACATGAAAACAGTGCTTGTCGAAGAGTTTTTCTCGAAACAAAATTTCTGAGGTAAAAATTAATATTTGATTTTTTGATAATCTAGGTTTTCATATCAATATTATGCATACCAAATTTCATAACATTTGCAGAAGTATTTTTTGAATTATTTCTGCTGGAAAATTGTGTGCTTCTAGCAACTATTGATAAACCCTTTTAAAGCAAACGGTGTAATCTTAATTCTATGATAATACTATACGCGTTTATTTCATTTTATTAAAATCATTTTCATTCCTATGTTTGATTTTATGTAATGAAATAGCTTAAATTTATCTCTGTAACTTTCGAACGCTTTGTCCGATTTTGATAAAATTATGTAGATATTTTTATCACATTCAGGAAATTTACTGTATAGATTCTGATCAATTTTTATCTGTACATAATAGTAAGATGCGTTGTTTTTCAATCGAAGGGAAATGAGTAAATTTTTAATGGTGTGTGATTTATAAATAAGAGGACGGAACCCTTCGACCGCGAGTCCGACTCGCACTTTGCTGGTTTTATATAATAACCGGTGTGAGATCAAGAATACTTTTAGAATGACAACTATGGTCAAATGGAAACCACATGGAAACACATACTTTAAATGTCAACAATTATTTAAACATGTGATGGCTATATTTACATAGCATTAAAATTATTAATACCTAATCACGAATGTCAATTATTCAAAACGTCTAATTATTGAAAAATTAATGAAATAATTCTTTAATAATTATTTTTGATAAAATAAAACCTTTGTAATTTTATGATATTAGATAATTGGGATAATCTCTATCCTGATGGATTTTATTTTTATGTTTGTCAAAACCTATCATAAAAAGCATCTTCTTTCATAGACTCACCGATTTACTGTAGGTATGTGCTTTTGATAGACCTCTACAGAGTCTATTAATAAAGGTAATCTGTATTACCTTTTTTTGCGTATAAAAAACTCAAAAAATACATATCCATCTGTTATAAAATTTTCTATTCACAAATTTTGAAATGAAAAAGGAGGGCATAGTAAAGTGTTTTTCCCGCAAAAAGGATTCTAAAGTAAAAATCTAAGTTTTATTTTCTATTTAGAAATGGTGTTTCGCGAAAAACTGTTTGACACACCCCTCGTTTTTATGTCAAAATTGAACATATCAAATTTCATAAAATTTGGATAATTATTTTTTGAGTTTTTTATGCGCAAAAATTTTTAAAATACAAAGTATATTACATTACAAATTGTCTTTATTAATAGAGTCTGTAGAGGCCCACTCATTTCCGCATCTATGCTGACAAAAATCTCAAAATTATAGTACAACCTTAACGAAAAAGAAAAGCACTACTGCACCAACTGCTTAAGTAGATTTAGGAAAAATAAAAATTTTTTGTTTTATTTATTAAATATTTATTTAAATTTCTTTGAATAACAGCTTTTCAACAAAATCACAACGAAAATTAAGATATAAATTCATATTTGATATTTTAATTTTTTCATTATTTTTGCAATACAATCATAATTTTCCTAATAACTTTTACTATACTAATTAATATACTATTCTCAAACGATTCCAATTTCTGGCCACCCAAGCACATAAAAATTATTGAATACAAACAAAACGAATGTTTATGCATTAGCAGATATTATAAACAAAAAAAACGAATTTATTAAAATTGGAATTGAGCTGATAATTATTTTCAAATAAAGCATTATGTCTAAAACACGAATATAATTATTACCAGACTATTTATTATAAAACCAGATTCTCATGCTATTTGATATAAATTAATTTATTCACGAAAACTTCTTAGTTACTTTAATTTCTGTACATGACAATATTAGTTAATACATTAAGAACTTAAGGTTATACTGCCACCAAAACAATATAGGGGGGCGGGAGTTGTGCAAATTATTCATCAGTACTACCTGCTTTTAAGCATCTATAAAATCTCTACATTAAACTAATCTTCGAATGTGTGATAGAATTTCCAATTGATTCCCAGGAAACCTCCAGGGAATTATTATATATTCCAAGGTGTATATCTCTTTTGAAATGGCGAAAAAGTATCGGACGCTATTCCGAAATGAAAACATCCTAACAAAGATCAACATTAAATAGACAGAGGAACACACTTCCGGTACTTGTTTAATAGCACAGCAGTTCTTTGTGAGCCAAGACTTTCTGCTCCTTCAGTCTGTTCGCAAGGTAAATTTTAGTGTTTTTTAGGCTTAATATCAATGCTTTCAGCGTCATTAGTCTAGTCCTGTTTCTAATTCGGGTAGCAATCACTTTGAAGTAGAAGATTCGAGAAATTTTGGCACTCCAAGACATATATGGTTAGAGTATAACCAGAAGGAGCCTTTCAAGCTCATCTATATACAATATATTAATGGATTACATAATACTGGTAACGAAAAGCCTAAAGTCAAAATATTTAGAAATGTATTCCGCTTAGCGCTAAAACGAAGTGAACGTCGATAATTAGTAACTAATTCCATTAGGAAACAGAATAAATCTTTTATTCAAACATTAATATTGAAATATAACGAATGCCATTAATCATTTAAGTATCATGCAAATACTGAATTGAGTATTCCATATAAAAATGAGTATAAATTTTCGCCTATTAAAAGAGATAGATATATGAGAATCAGCCTTTATGTACAGGAATAAATATATAAATAATTACATCGCCTTGATTTTGGTAATAATTAATTTGTGATTTTCATTATTTTTTTTTTCTTTAAATCTACCAATTCACTTAATACATTTTGAAATATATATATTTGTACAACCTACCGTATGCGCGCGCATATGTGAGAGATCTTGCATTTAAGACATTGATGAAAATTTCCTAAAACATCATAGAACAATACATAAAACTAATTCACTGTTGATGTGTGAATATCTTTAGTCGTGCATTAAATTTCCATATATTAGAAACAAAAAAATACATATGGTCTTATTACTTACGCTTTGAAATGATTCAATCTATGCTTACCCAATTAAGAATCGTCAAACGTCAATAATTGTAGAGTCATGCATTATTATCATCATAAAATTACTTCGATTAAGTTAGCAAAACCAATTTTCAATCAGTCGATTTGATTAAATCACTTCAAAACACAAATAACAGAGCCCAAAACAATCCAAATTAATTCAACTCAACATTTCATATAAAATAATTTGAATTATTTGCCGAATATTAAATTAATTTGGACTCAACAGTATACACAAAAATAACTGGAAAATAATAATAAAAAAAAACTGAACCCAATTGAAAACACGCAAGGTTTTTATTATCTTGCATAAATTGTTTTTTTGGTGAATTTATCAATTAAATCAGTACGAATCTGGTTATTTATTTTGATACGAGTCCGCTAAAATGAGAGACTAATTCCTAATTATACCTACATTCTCACTTGTGCAGTTCCCATATGCATTTTAAAATAAATCCATTTTATGAGAATCTCATTACAAAGCCTCGTTTACAATACCATAAATATATTATTGAATACGTAGTCAAACTGCAGTTTTTGTTTGAAAGAAAGCTTAGAATAAAAATGGTCGATTCAAAAAATTATTTATACCATATGAGATTTGGCAATAAGATAATACAAAAACTTACGCAAAAATCCACGTCCACGATTGACTCTATGTACTTGTTTCCCAAAAAAAACTTCGATTAACTATTCTTAAGGTTAAAACCAAGGCTCTTGGTAGTTAAAATTGATGGAGAATAGACTCCCAAATATCAAAAAAATTAGATCTTCAAAATTCAGAGACTTTGAAAACATTTTTATCACTTTTCCTGACTGATGCTAAAATTTTTTAACTAAATTCCTGATAAACATTTACATCCCGAAATTTTTAGAATCTCAAAATTTTCTGATACATCTGGTCTTCTTTTTTACACATTGTTTTCCTGGCATTGTAATGATTATCACGTATTCCATCAATAGGTCTCGCAGAAAATCATTTATCCTGCTTTGTTGACCTTGTAGACATTGAATGTCAAGTCCTCCAGTTGAGCTTTTTAAATACAGCACTTGTATTCATGTTATTGTAGATGAAGCTTTAAGCTACCCCGACACTTGATAAACGATTAACGGTCTAGACATTTAAATTCAATCCATACATCATGTATTCGAAAACTGTAAAATGTACTTCAGATCAAAAAATAGTAAATTACATAATAATTTTTGTTACTTTTTGAACTATTTTGATCTGGTGTTTCTCGCAGAATTGTCCCAAAACTTCATCGAGAATCATTTGCATCAATATCTTCTTGGACATATGAGACATAAATTGAGTAATATTTTCACAGACATGTTTATTAAAAACGTAAATATTTATTTGTAGTTATTATAATTTGTGTTGTTAAGAAATATTATTATCTGATAAAAAATCTATGTTTGTGTTAACAATTTAAATTATTTATTTGCATGAATAGGTGTTTGTTGTCAAACAGGCTAGTAGTATATCTCTATCTCTTTGGGAACCACGGTTTACAAAAAATAACACAAGATGGTATATACTTGATTAGCGTATACTAGAAACGTGTACAAGTGTGGACGTAGCTTTATAAAATTAAAGAAACTAAAAACAAAAGAAAAATGAAAGGACTTTCTTGAAAATTTATTCATAATAAATATTTAAATTTGATATTAAAAGTAATAATAATGAAACAAAAAAAAATGTACAAACAATGACTACAAATGAAGGTTTTTTTTTTTTTTTTTTTTTTTAAAAAAAAAAAAAAAAAAGAACAAAGAACACAGGAGGAGCTTTACCACATATGTGTCTCTCGTATTTCACTAATTATATGATTTGCCTCTTGTAAAGCCTAAAAACAAAACATTATTTTATTAAAATCAATTCATTTAAATTTTTCGATATTTTAAAACAGACGTTTGAATCCTATTTTAATTGCGAATTGAAACCAACGAAATTGTTAAGACTTCTTTTATTTAATAGTATTTTTATTTTTAAACTAGCTTCAATCGCGACTTCGGTACAACTTCAATTCAACTGAAATTTTCCGTTTAAACATTTAACACAAGATTTGACTCCCGTCTCCTTTTGCGTTTGCAAACGGGACAAAAAAAGTATTTTAAGTTACTCCTATTTATGTCTGCGGAATTACGTTAAAATTATTTTAGCCAATTCGGAGGCTAAGATTTTCTTATATACAGTGTGTCTCGGTTTTTAATATAACTATCCTTTTTTTGAGAACAAAGAGCGATTTAAATAATTTAAGTACCAAAAATTTACTACTCAAAGAGATTTAATAGTAGCCATTAATTTATTTTAAAAAATTGAAGCAGATTTGGTTTTTTTTTGCCACAAATACTTTAATACGAAGTTTCATCCAAATTATCATACAGTGCCATTGTTATCTTTACAATAAAATTTGAACTTAAATTGTATACTCGACCCCTCCTCCATTTCATACGAACGGCAGTGCTCAATTGTGCTTAAAAGTCTAGCGAAATCTCTACATATCGAAGTTTTAATTCCATTATCTCGAAGTTCTGTCCGTATTTTATAATTCAGTATCTAACTATCGCTTCCAAGTTGTCACAGGTGCCGATTTATGTTCCAAACACTTCCATTATTCCATTCGATCACCACTGTGCATATATTATTCGTCTGTCTAAATAAGTTATCCGAAAAATTCCACTATTTTTTTTCAATTTTAACAACAACTAAACCTGCGCAACTCCAAAGTACTTTTTTGAAATGATTCTAGGTTAGGCTTGATATAACGAAAGAACTAAATATTTATATATTTAAAATTCGAGGTTCCACTGTATATTATTATTATTATAATTTTTACATTTACGATTATTCAAATAATTTCTAAAACAGATTTTTTCGATGACTAGCGGAATATCTATATTGCCTGCCTGCGTCTGTTTTAAAAATACCATTTAAACATATTGAGAACATACCTTTAACATATCAGCAGCTTCTTTACGCCGTTGAGCTACATGCTCGGATTCATTCAATAATCGATCAGCATTATCACATTTATACAAATGCGTCACTAATTCTGATTGTAAATTATCCTTAACATAATTGACTAAAAAATGCATTACTGCCTTTGGTACTGAATCCTGAATGGATTTTCTCACAATATAAAAGTATGATTTAATAAGCCGCTCTGTGAACAAATAAAAAAAAAATATTAGTTTTTAATATACCTCTTGCTTTGTCGATTTGGGAAGCTTCTTTGACTATGTCGCTGATAGAAATATACGCAATTTTCCTAGTTTGCAGATCGTCGTCTCAAAATTTAGCTGTGGTAAGTTTTTCCAGTTTTGGCAAGTGAGCCAATTTTCAAGTAAAAATTTTTGATGGACGAATTAAATCCATCATAAATGGAAAATATTTGAATGGAAAAAGTTGTTATACATCATTTTCCCTGTAACATCCTGTAAAAAATTATTAAAAACTTACCAATAATATCACAATCGTGTGATTCTTTTTCATTAAGTACACGATTAGTATTCAACGGTACTTCTGGTAATAAATTCACAGGTTTCTGTGGTGTCCGTGTCGGTTGCCCTTGACCATAATCTGCACTTTCTTGATCACCCGAATTCGGTGGTGAAGTTGGTGTATGATTCCTTTGTGATGAGTCTTCATCATGAGTTTTCCCCGGTAATATTGACGCTAACCAATTATTGGTATCCATACTTGGAGTATTAGTTGGGGGACCTAGCGGTTGATTAGCTAATACAGGACCTCTTTTTGATGTACCAAGTGGTTCGGAAGATGTTTCATGTGACGAATTTAGTCTTTGTGAATGTTTGTATTTCATAGAAATAATATCTTTTTCAGTGTTCAGTAGAGACGGTACCAAAGCTGCAACTTTATGGAAATCGGGATGTTTTGTATTAATGTATGCTAATTCAATAGCAACTATATTCTCCACCATAGCATTGGTTGTCGGTAACCGTCTTCGAAGTAACTGTGTCACAACGTCCATAATACGTTCATGTAGTTTTGGGAAACGTAGCAATTCTTGTTGAACCTCCGTACCACAATGCTGAATAATACGCTGCATTTCTTCGTGAACTAAATCCACACATCTTAATGAGGGCTCTGTCAATCGAGCTATCTGTTTCTTCACCAACAGTTCAAAAGATACTTCTGGTACAAATAACGCGGGTCGAGGTCCAGTCGCATTTTTCATCGCCGTTAAAATATCCATTTTAGTTAGCCCCGACAGTGGATGTATGGAATCTAACGTTTTACCAAAAGTCTCATGAAAAATATAACAAATACGTGCACCTCCACACAGCTCGGTGGTCTCAATATTTCGTGCTGTACCCTCGATTGTCGAACAATATGCTGATGCAAATTTTGTGATAATTTGTAACAAAGTTTGACTTTTATCGGAAACATCTTCACCGTATGATGAGAGTAACGCTTGAAATTGTGAGACCATCACATTGACTCGGGTCTTCAAATCCGGTAAACAATCTCGAATGTGATGCATAAGTAGACGATTTAGTGTTTTTCCCAAGTACATGGTCCCATTACGATTTGCTAACGTTGGATATTTACGTTGTAAAAATGCTTCCTCATCGCGTAACGCATCTTTGATTGTTTTATTATTCATAATATCCTGTTGCGAACGATTTACAACCCCGATTATACCTAACTTTACTGGAATTACACGTCCACATAAAATATCAATCGCATCTGTTCCTGCATCCATTAAATCGAGTTTCGTTACAACCGCAAGCGTTCGCCTTCCATCAGGATCAACGTCTCGGGATAGTTTTAAGCTTTCCGATGTTGCCATATCAGTATTCGCTGTGACAACAGCTAAAATAATTGAATTTGGATTAGCTATATATTTAACGACTAAATCCCGTATCTGCTGTTCAATATCTTCTGGTTGATCACCAACCGGGACTTTTGTGATACCAGGTAAATCGATTAATGTTAAATTTACAACAGCCGATGAGAATATTTTTAAATTTATTGGTTCCGGACATATTCCTTTATTTGTACCAGCTTTACGATTAGTCTCTTCTTCGATTTCTTTACGAATTTGGTCGAAATTTTTAAATATTTCATTTGGTTTATGTAAAAATATTCCCCATTCCTCCAAGTCAAGAGTACCAGTTTCGGCATTACGATATTCACGATCATCTTTTGGACAATACACCAATTGAAGAATTAGTGGTCTTCGTGTAACAATACCAGTTCCACGGGGTAAAAATGATTTTCCAACAAGGCTTTCAATTACTGAACTTTTGCCAGAACTCTAAAAAGTTTTTATAATCAAAAATGTTAATACAAAAAATTATCATTACGCAGTATCATAAAAAATTTAGAATTTGTTAATTTTTCGTATTTACGAACATTCTAAAAAATGTGCCTAGTTTAGAAAAAGTTATATAACCTCAGAAATATGAATTCTATATGGGATGTATCTATTCGAATACGAAATGAATCTGTAATTAAATAAAATCTCAAGAAAAAATTACAATTACCTAATTTACACGGAGAATCTAATTTGTAGTAGAAATGCGTATTTATAACATAAAAACTGAATTAGTTTTTAGTGAATTTAAAATTTTATTAGCCAGAAGGATCCTTGCTTAAATAAGTAATGTTTGTAATCTTGGAAGCAAAAATGTAACTATAAACTCCTATGACCGGTTATTATCAGATAAATTTTGAAGTTGTTCCTCCATCAATTAAAAACATGACAGTAATCTCGAAAACCTAGTTAATGTGGGTTAATTTTCAAAAATACAACCAATTAGATTAAAATGAGACCATAGTTTATTCATAAGATTTATATTTGCAAAAACATTGGCACTTGAAAATTAGATTTAATACTAAAGGTTAAACTCTTATCTAGACCCTATTTAAGCAAAGTTTAACAGTATTTAACACAAATAAATGAAGTCATATTACTATTGCACACATTTAATACAAATTCTAAGGCTATGACTCAAATTTTTAAAACACTTACCTGAGCACCTAGGACAACAATTTGTGGTAATTGTATAGAATCGGCTCCAACAGTATTAAATACATCTTGTAATTTATTAATAACAGGAATTAAAGCCTCCATTTCAGCTACAAATCTAAGAAAACAAATTTTATTTTCAATTATTTGTATACACAAAATATAATTTTTTTTAAGTACTTACATGAATTATTTGTATATTTTATTGTAAATACGAATTATTAATTTGTATAAAAAAACAAATGTATAAAATTAATTACAAATCACTTAAAATTGATAAATAGTCGGCATATCTATTGAAACAAAATTATATATTCAATTAATATAAGTTCACTTCAACGGGTATAATGGTATAGGACATATGAATATTTTCTAATAGGCTGCCAATATCGGTTTTATAGATTTCCTATTATTACTACAAATGTCACTTTTTTAAATATCAAATTTTTTTCATTTTTTTATCAATATAGTTTTATAATTAGTCATTTATTATTTAATTTTATAAATTGTTTTATTCAATCAACTTTATAATTTTTTTGTTATGTAATGTTAGTTTATTAATACAGTTTAAATTAAATTTGTGTGTATGTGTTTTTGATATGAATGTTTTAAATTTCCCGCTATTATAAATATTACGCAAGTAATGGGTGGATTATAAAGTAGTGGTTATATGAACGATTATTTCCATATACGGATTCAACGTTGCATAATACACATTTTTTAATATTTAGATTCAAATAAAAATATAACTAGATACAAATTAATGTTTGTAATTTAATGTTTTCTGACAGTAACTACCTAGAAAATAACTTCAACTTTACTACAAAATTCAAGAGGGCGGGGGAAAGTTCGAAATTTATTTAAACTAGAAAATTTTAAATCGTAGCACCAAAAGGACCGAACATTAGAATAACTGTTTACTAGATAAGTAATTTGTTCAATTTTATGTTATTTCCTAAATTTGGAACTTAAAGCCTCCGAATCAATATATTTGACAGTGTAAATAATAAGTGATAAAAAATGAATAAAAAAAAAACTTTTTATTAAATACACATCTGTATGTTTATATAAATGCACACTTATACACAATAAATATAGTAAATATTTTATGTTGTACAGTAGTTGGTTCGTTAATTCTTTTGATCAACTCTGTACTATAAATTGTACGTTATTCATTTGTTTTTGTTGTTGTCATAGTATTAGATGTATGTTGTTTAAAAATTATTATTGTTATTAATATTTTTTTATGAATTTATTATTATTGATTAATTTTTCAATACATCGATTAAATTTAATTTATGTGATGTACCAATTTAACTACAACGCTATCAAGTGATAAATTAGACTTTCTGTGTTTTAATTTTGTTAACATTGTGTTTACTCTTCTAGATAATGATGTTCTATCGTGGAACCAAACTTACAACAAATATAATATTTGGAGATATACTTCGATTTGAGAAATTCCCCATTTTACCGGATATTAGCAGAGAGATAATGCAATTTCGTCTAATCTGGATTCAAGTCTCGATTATCTTAGGTTATTCGATTCAAGGTAATTTTTTAGAATGGCAATTGTACCTCTAAGCTTCATCAAATTTTCACTTTCAGACTTCGACATTTAAAATTTCGGAAAAATTAATTATTATATTGTTGTAACAACAACATTGCATTTTAATACAGAATTCTCATAGCATAATCAAGCTAACATAGATTTCAATAAAACCTATACAAAAAGTAACTCTATACATATTATAAAATTGTATATACTGTGCATTAAAATAATTTGACAAAGTTGAAAGTACAATGACATCAATCTCTGTTTTTTAGCATGTAAACTCTTCTTTAGGTGAATAAACCTTTGTAGCTGATTTTGTTAAACTAAAAAATAAATTAATTTCTTGACTTAATTAAATACCTATTAAAATTTATAATATTTAACTAAATTTAATGAATTTTCAGATTATCTAATATAAATGTATTTAATTTGGATTTAAATAGAGAAATAAATTTAAATAAAATAATTTAACGCATGCGCTTATATATTTGTATATTATTTCTTTTTGGTTACAAAAATTATGGTATTATTTATCTATGAATTCAATGAGCAATAAAAATTGCTTTTTTTAAAATGACATTAAAGGAAACTAAATAATATATTTTTGAATAACTTTAAACAAATTATAGTATTTAATTTATCAAAGGAAAGAAAAAAACAAATTACATGTAGATAAATACAAAGTTGTTAATTTATTTTAAAATTTTTCAAAAATCAACACAAAATTTTTTGTAGTAGTAATAAATGATTAAAATCATCTCAAGTTGAAATAAAAACATTACATGTTACCTAGTAAAGGATATTTTACGAATATACGGTGTTTATTTTACGATGCTGGTTCATGTGATCGGCCGTATTGCCATTTTAGACATTCGAAAAAAGGTATTTTCTATATTTATTTTATTGTTACTTATAATTTTTAAATTTTGGTAACTAATTTGAAGTTCTTGAGAAATTAATGTAGTTAATATTATCGTAACCAATCTCTCCAAAACAAAAGTCACTGCCCCAAAATTGCTATGAATAATAAAATGAGCTTAGGATTGATTATGGTATAATTACATTCTTTCAATAAATGTTGCTTTTATACATATTCTGGATTTCCAAGAAATGGAATACCTTTTAGAAGTTTTATTTTTAGGAGATAGTTCATATCAAATCAAGCAAATAAAAAAATTTTTATTTCTGGAATAGTGCTTAATTGTTTAAAATTAAACTATTTGGAGTAATATGGAAGAAATAGAGTTTTGTAATCCTTTTGGAGAACTTGAAATTTGATTTATTTTGGATACTTGGTTGGTTTGGCATGGAATGACTCTTTAAAAATGATACAAGAAAACTTGTTTAAATTTTGAGTCATACAGTTCAAGGACCCTGCATAATAAAAATTAAAATACATAAAACTATTTGAGTTTCATAAATAAACGGATCCATGTTAAAAATAAATTTCGATTATTTGTTGATAAAAACATTGATTCGAAATTTCGATAGTGTGTTCTACAACACGTTAAAATTGATTTGACGTTCGCAAATAGAAAAAATCGCTCAAATCAGACTCATGGATAGAAGCGTAAAATAAGAAAATATTTTTTCATAAAATATTTAGTGTGTTTCAAAAGTTATGGGTTACAGTAAAGGGGTTAGGAGATGAAATTCTAAGACGCGATTGCGGTTTTCAAATACTTACAAAATCGTTAGCCAGATAAAGCACTTAAATTAATAATTGAGAAAATTAAACGGCTAATTTTTCATTTTAAAATTTAATCTTCTATTTATATTTTCTTACTGTTCATGAATTTAATGACATCCTATATAATTTTAGACAAAACTCGTAAATTTTCCTTGGATGCAAATTTTTAATATTAAAAATTTAAGGTAAAAAAATCTTGAAACATTTTCATATGAATTTTCTTTTTTTTTATGTGAAAAAGGTTCATTGCAAGATGAAGAACAGGAATACATCATAACTGGTGCAAAAGTATTGCAAAGCAAAATCGGTCAAATAAAAAACTTCGATAAGATAGTAAGTGATACAATTCAAGATATCCATTTGAATACTCAACCAAATAACCATCAAGAAAGTCTCCAAGCCACCTACAGCCCAACACCTATAATACAATTAAAGAACAAAAATGGTGAAAATACACGACGACATTTACCTATTGTTAACACACCATATCGTCCCCCTGTTCGTCCTATCACCAAACCAAATACGACATCATCTCTTTTAAAATTCCAATATGATTCGCCTCAAAGTGATACGGATTCCGATTCAAAAGGTGTGCAATATATACCAACACAAAATCTATCTCAATTACCTACATCGACAGCGTATTCGTATACACCAACATCAACGGTGCCTCGTAATGGATTATTATCGGAAAGTACGAAAGAAAAATACATACCAACAGATCCTAGTGCGAAATTAAAAGCCCGAAAATGTCAGCAGTATGTACCACAATTGCAGAATTCTGAAAGTGAGTTAATTTTCAAAATTATCATTATTTGAAGTTGGTTTTGTAAAATTTAATAATTGCTCCAGATCGAAAAGGAGACTAGAAAGTCGCTTCTTTCCCAAAACTAAAAGTTGTAATTTCCTGCTTTCAGGTAAAACACCGGATATAACATACCAACCAACGGACATTAATTCTATAATATCTAATTCAAATTTAAATTATTCACCGAATGTAACGGATAATTCGACAATTAACGAAAAACATACGTACAATCCAACGAAACAGGGTACAATAAACTCAACATTATCTAAGGAGGAATCAACAATAGCAGCCGTAACGAAACCACCGAATGATGTGGAAATTGCTGAATTAGATACCGATTTAGATTTTATAAATGATATCCTAAACGATGTTAAAAATGATGATGGCCCAGGCGATTCTCGTGATAAAAATAAATCCAAAGATAAATCGAAGTCATCACATCATCATCATAGATCTAAATCGAAAGATCGGGATAAATCTAGTTCAAAATCGAAAGATCGTGATAAATCATCATCATCAAGTTCGAAAAAAGATTCATCGAAAAAAGAAAGTTCCTCAAAAAAAGAATCCACTTCAAAGAGTAGTTCAAAAAGTAGTTCTTCGAAAGATAAAGAAAATTCGTCCAAAGATAAAGAGAGTGTTTCAAAAGACAAAGAAAGTTCGCCGAAGAATAAAGAAAGCTCAAAAAAAGATAAAGTTTCATCATTAGACACTCGAATTTCTGATGATAAAAAAACATCCTCGTCGAAGATTCGATCATCCGATGAAAAGAAAACATCATCATTTGATTCAAAGAAAGAATCATCATTTGATTCAAAGAAAGAATCATCAGATGTTACGAAAAAGAAAGAAGATAAGAAGGATTCAGATCGAAAAGAATCGAAAGATTCTGATCGAAAACATTCATCGTCCGATAAACATAAAAAAGAATCATCTTCGTCCTCTTCATCAAAGAAAAAATCTTCAAGTCACCACCATTCAACGAAATCATCGAAAAGTAGTTCGTCATCATCTGCGAAGCCAAGTAAACATGATAAATCGCCGAAACATAAATCAAAAAGTTCATCACATCATAGTAGCTCGTCACACCATAGTTCATCCTCGAAATCAAAAAGTCACAGTTCTTCGTCAAAGAGTAAAAGTGGTAGTAGTTCAGATAAGAATGTTAATGATTCGGAAACAGTTTCTGGTGAAAAATCAACAATATCAGCCGATATTAATTTTGGTGAGTTTTTTTGTGGTTATTTTCGAAGATGGAATTATCAATAAGCTAATTCATCTATCCTTTTCTGCTAAGCCGGAAGATGACACCCTAAAATTGTTTTCATTTGTGCGAGTAACCATCAATTATGTTTTTTCATTAAATTGAGAGAGGCAATTAACGGCAATAACTTTAAAGGGACTTCAGAAAATATCTAATTGATCTTTTTGTATTTTTAGATGATGTAGATTTTTCCAGTGATGATGACATCGAAGAACAGTGTCGTAGAATATTTGAAGATAGTGTAAATATACCAAGTGTGGTAAGCAAATTTTATCAATTTTTCTGCATTAAATATTACACGAAAACTACTTTTCCAGCCTCAAACTCCAAAAAGACCTCCTGACCCTCCTAACGTTGAAGAAGAGGCACCACTGAAAAAACAACGGATAGCACATCCATCAGCCACGACCCCATGTACAAAAATTAAAACACCAAAACCAAATTTTCGGGCAGAATCATCAAGGGTAAAGAAAATTATTTATTTATTTTTTTAAATATGTATTTTAATCAATTTTTTCAAATAGTTATTACTGGAACGTTATAAAATTAGTCAGCAAACTCACCAAATGAATCAAGTATTCAATCCATCAAATGAAAATACGCCGGTATTACCTGAAATACCATCTGAGAAATCGAAAATAATTCGTCCTGCTAATACTCAACTTATAATGGCTGCTCCGCCAAATATTCCAGGTAATTTTTTTTTTATGTATATTTATTTTAAGGTTACACCGGCAACTTTTTAAGGTTTATACGGACAAAAATCTTTTTGTTATTGTCATACCACTTTCTCTATTGTTTCGTAAATTTGGGATCGCGTTTGTTTCCCGGGATGATTGTGATCCGGTTGATCAAAGACTGGAATTCTGAAGAGCTTTATGGATCTAGAATAAAGAAAGCTATTCTAGATCTTGCAACAACCGGTGGTTTTCCAATCAGGAGCTTTGCTGAGAGGGTTATATTGAAGGACATATCTTAATTTGCTAAAATAACTTGACTGGAACGATTGAGATAATGTTGCGCCAAGATTTGATATCGTTTAAACTTGAAAACTGGAAAATTGGATTTCTTCAAAAATAATTTCCAAATTGAACGTAAAATTTCACGTTCCAGATTTTTTACGAACAAAATATCATTTAGAGCATTTTAGAGTTAGAGTGGGAAATATGACTTTATTGATGTATTTTTTAGGAAAAGTTCGTATTGCTCATGTACCAAATGTCTCAAATTTAATGAATGCAAAATTAAAACTACCAACAAATATGGCTGTGAAAAAAACTATACCACAAACAATACCAAAAGGAAAATCGCGTACGATGCACGCACCAACAAAAGTTGATATTGCAGATAGACCAACAGTTAAAGATCCAGAAAATACCAAAATTCCACTACATGTACGATCAGTATTTTTAAATAACATGATTGATGCCTGCCTGGATATGTACGCATATGCGGTATCTGCATACGAACGGGTAAGTTAAATCACTGTACAATTAGAGCAAAATAATTTTTTTGGATTTTATACCTAAATTGTGTATTGTTCGCCTCTATAAATGGCAATCTTCTATCTGTTGATAAATTTTATAATTTTTTAGGCACGAAGTGAAGAATTTTCTGTGTTTGATAAGTGTCGATCGTTACCAGTGTACAAACAATCAGCAAAATTATGTGTACATCGACTACAGAACTTAGCCAAACAAAGTGTTCTAGAAAATAATACCATACCCGACGCACCATCTACATCAAAAATGTAAGTTTCCAATAATTTTCCATCCCAAAATCTTTGCGTTAAAAACCGGACTCGTAAAAAGTCTAATTGTACTGAATCCTTAAAATACTATTTATACTCTCACTTGACCGTTTTTTTAAATGAAAATTTATTTTTCTGTGTATCTAGAAGAAACACACAAGAAGATAATGTTTATGCACAACTTGGGAAATATATATTAACAGAGGAACAACTTTGGGAACATGGTTTCCCACGACCACATCCAACGATTACAACAAATGGGGCAGCTATTGTAAATTCAAAGCTTAAAGCGCCTCCTTCCAAAAATGAATTTGAGAAAACTTGTTGTCGATGCCATAAAGTATGTAAATTTATCCATAAAATTGAATACCAATTCAAGTAAAGGCAAATTTCGCCCTGATTTTTTTATTTTGAATGAAAAAATTTGCATTTTTAGTTGTAATATAATAAAAGCTTTTTATTTCTTCAAGGTATATAAAATTAACGAATATGGCTATCCACAATTCCCCGAAGAATGCATTTATCATTATAAAAGACGTTATCGAATACGAGGTAATTTTTTTTATTTACGTTGTTTTTGGGTAAAATTTCCACTATAGAAAGTGGGAAGAAGATGAGATATAACCAAATAAATTGCAACTCTAATCTGCGATTGTTACTTGCAAAATTTCACAAATTTGCTAGAATCTTTATTATCGATTTAAGCAGCTATCTGAAAATCACTAATGGTCTTTCAGTTGAATAAGATTGGCGATAAAGATTTATTATCATTTTATAGTGAAAAATCTGCATGCACCGAATAAAACAATCTTATCCTTCCTTTACCTTCTTGTTTGCTAGCGTGGTGATCTCCAATGATTTGGTATATGTTTAAATCAGGCTGCGGTTTCGACTCACTTAAAATAGGCAGGGATAAGGAAATCTCGATTACTGAGATCACTGACTGATTTATTGAAGAGAGCTTTACTTTGTGGAAATCCATGATAATGACTGAAGAAAACTTCAAGGATATATATTTTGCATTATTCCACTATTTAAATAGTGGAATAATGCAAAATATATATCCTTGAAGTTTTCTTCAGTCATTATCACTGACTGAGTTTGGAGGACGACAAATACTCTATTCACGTCATTCCAACATGTGGATTTATCCAGGGAGTTTGAAATTGAATACGTGGATTCGATATAGTGAACTATAGGCTTTTTTGCTAGAATGCTTTTGCCTATGATTTCGACACATCTTGTAATTTCAGCTCCTACGCAGGAAATATCTTTAGAATATCTCCAAAGTATGAAGGAGATCTCAAACTTTATTTGAATATTTTTGAATAAATTCATGTAAGCTCCTAATAAATGCCCTGATTTGAATTATAATTAAGCAATTTCTCTCGTAAAAATTTAAGGATTAACATCTAAATAAATAGATTGTTGAACTAAATAAATGAATGTTCTCTAGGTGAAGCTCGATATGGTTGCTGTAGTAGTTCAGATGATTTAGGATGTATTTCAGCACCGTTACATGTGTTCGATGATGTTGATTATGATAATCTACGTGGATATGTTGAGACAATGGACTTAAATGATGGTGAAGATGATGATCCAAATCGGGACTATGGAGTTTACGCTCTTGATTGTGAAATGTCATATACAACGGCTGGTATTGAGCTAACACGTATCACAGTTATTGATCGAAAATTGGAGGTAGTTTATGAAACAGTTGTGAAACCATTTCATCCAGTTGTTGACTATAATACGAGGTAAGTGGACTCTGGCATATTTTCAAGGCATAAGACATCTGTCAAACTGTTCGTCCCAACTGAAAGAGTGCTTAGTTTTTTATTATACTTTGATTGTTTTTAGGTTCTCAGGGATCGAAGAACGGCATATGGAAGGCGTTACAACCACGTTATTAGATGTTCAAGCGAATTTATTACATATGTTTAATAATCGTACAATATTAATTGGTCACAGTTTAGAGAGTGATTTTAAAGCGTTAAAATTAATACATAACACAGTCGTTGATACCAGTATTATGTTCCCTCACCGTTTAGGTCCCCCCTATAAACGAGCTTTAAAAAATATAGCATTTGATTATTTATCAAAAATCATTCAAAATCAAGGTAAGTTTTACACATTTTTTTTTCATGCAAAAATACTTTAGTTGTTAGTAGTATTGGAGGGAAGACGTATGTGTGGAAAGCCTTTCTAGGCCGTTTTTATAGATCTTGTTTTTTACACCAGTTCTTCACAACAATAAATTTTTGTAGCGACGGGGAAATCATACCTGTACCCTCGGTAAACTGCGTACATTGCATACCGAGAAGGACATCCAAAAATACTTAAATGGCAATATAATAAGCAACACTTTCAGGCTTCTTGACTCCGTGATGTCCTTTATTAGAGAGTAGCTTGGGCAAGCACAACTAGGTTACTGAAATTTTGGATGGTATGCGAGAAACTTGCATAAAACCACTGTTAAATCATTGAAAGTAATCAGGTTACACTTTAGAAGGGAGGGGTCTTTTGACAGTATACTGTCGATTGAATGATATTTAGAACTTAGGGATCTGAATAATATCCAAAGTTTTCGAATATTTGGATTTAAAATATCATCATGGGAATAATGTAAACGAAAAAACTGTGGGCTTTTTGTGTGACCTTTAGTCTTGACAGGATTCTGTAATTATATCTAAATCTGACATTATAAGGAATTGTCTCCAGGTCGCAGAGTGTTCAAATTCTAGGTGTTAAAGATCGAAACGTGTTTTCCCTCATTTATTAATATGATTACTATGCTTTTGGTCCTTTATAAAAATTTTATTAAAAAAAAATATTTTACAGTATCAGGACATGACAGTGCAGAAGATGCCAACGCTTGTATGGAACTGGTTTTGTGGAAAATAAATGAAGATAAAAAATTATAATGCTAAATATATTTATGTTTAGAATGTATAGCAACAAAATGGCGGTACCTGTGATTACATTTATGACACTTTTAGTGATCAATCTAATTGTTCTAAAAGTTTTCTATTTATTTTGATGTGGAAAGATATCCTTTGGTAGTACGTGTAATTAATTGTTAAATTCTCGGATCGATTTTCTTTATCTTATTCATCAATACTCATACAATCTTTATCAGCGTATGGTTTTTTTTTTTTTTTTTTAATTATCCTAACAGGATTGGAGATATCACTTCAACTTCACTAGTAGTGCATTTCATGTTGAGGTCCCTCAGGTATAGATTCTCTATTACCATAATTAAAGTTAAAATTACTTAGATCAATTTAAAAACTTCAAAGAATTTTGGAATATTCCGTCTACATTTTCTCAAATTTTATCACCGTTGAACCCGGCTTCATCCAAGTGCCAATCGAATCACCTGTAGTATTCAATTCCCAGCAGATATGTAATTTTTTCAATTGTATCTATCTTTTAATTAAAATTCATAATAGACGGTCTATCTACAGAGGTGTAAATGTCATTTCTACTTCTGTAAAACTGGTATGTGTTAAGAAAACAAAAGTTGTTAAAAATTTCTAACTTGAAGAATCTTACAATCGCAAATAAAATGAAACAATTCATCTGTGTTCATTATAATAATATTTCTTCCAGTTATTGATTTTCTAAAATTGCTCAAAATTAACTAGGTTGTTCTAACATAATTATAGTAATGTGGAATCCTACAATTTTCGACATCTCAGAGAGTTTTACTAGTTATAGATCTGTACTTTCAATTTTTACCATAAGATTCTTTTATCGACAATTTCCTCATATCAATTAACGATTACAATTTTCTCTATCCCTTTAAATCGTTTCAAAAAATGATTGCACAAGCAAAAAATTCTTTCAACATCCAAAGAGAAAATTGTAATTATCTCGTAAAATTTTATGGGATTTTATTTTTATTAAATTCTATCGAATCAAAAATAATTTCTTACGTAATGCGCTTCAAATGTAAAACTTTGTTATTTATTTAGTTTTCTTTAAAAGTAGGCGATTTTTTTTAAACACATTAATTTCCCCATGCCTTGAAATTTATATTAACTCCTGCAAAACAAATATCGCAATGATGATTAATTGTTTCTATGTTTGTTTTTAATCCAAAGAGTATAGGATAGAGTGGAACAAAGTCTATAAATGAATTATTCACAAATATTTTTGGAAAATTATTTTAACAATCTTTTGCATTACATTAAAAAATGGTAATTTTTTCTAATAAAAAATTTATTAACCTATTCAGTTTTTTCTTCTTCATTCTAATATCTGATTATGCCGCTAAGCAGCGTCGGATGCTTCAGCCCATAAATTGTGTTTCTTGATAATTTTGTTAGCCTCTACATATGTTTTGTCTTTCCTTATACGATGTCGCTTACCATATCCTCCTATACCATTCCCGACCTTCCTCTATCTTTTCTGTCTTGTGGTTTACATTCAATTATCTTCTTGGTATTCGTTTTCTGCAACATATTTAAGTTAAACTAACTGAAAAAATTTAACAAATTTAATTAATTGAATGTGTTCAGTTTTCCAAGACTATTTTTCAGGGCGTGTACTGATCAGGGAAAATCTGAAATAATCAGGATATTCGTAAATTTTCTGGATTTTTTAAATTTTAATTTATTTGTTGAGAAAAAGTAAATGACAATCTTCAATTTTCCATTATCTGAAATTTTTTTTAGTTATGCCCCTAATTTTTTAATGCAAAATGTCCGTTCAATCTTCCTGAACATTCCAAAATTTTTGTTTTTTTGACATATCAAGACATACAAATTGAGATATTAGGCATGTATCCTATTCTTTACGGCTTTTGTTTCTCCAGTATTATTTTTAAATTCTTTGCATAATTTCGTATAAAGATGAAGGGATTCCACTCTCCATCAATAAAAAATTTTTGTAATTTAATTTCATTAAAACTGCTAAGTGTTAATTTCTAAATAAATTTGTTTTTTTTTTTTGAAGGTTCATAAATTTATTTGTTTTTTGAAGGTTCATACATCTTTCTAGTGTAACGTTTGTACTTGCTTTTTTTCTTAAGATTCGGTCTATTAATTGGCAAGTTGTTTGCTTTCTGATGTTGAAGATAAATTGGAAGCAAACAGAATAACTCTAGATGAAAAAAAATATGTAAAATTTAATGGAATATTCCCACAGGACTAATTAAATTTTTAATAAAATGAATTTCATTACTTAAGAGATTGCCCTAATTTTTAATGCAAAATATCCATTCAATCTTCCTGAAAATTCCAATTTTTTGCATTTTTGACATACGAAGAGATAGAAATTGAGATATTGGGTACGTATCCTATACTCTTTGGCTTTTGTTTTTCCAATATTTTTATTTTAAATTCTTTGTATAATTTCGAATAAAGATGAAGAAATTCCACTCTTCATTAACAAAAAATTGTTGTATTTTAGTTTAAAATGGTGCTAAGTATTAATTTCTAAATAAATTCATTTGTGTTTTAAGGTTCATACATCTTTGTAACTGTAAGGTTTGTACGTAACGCGCAAACATAATTAATAATCATTTCGGAAAAAAGGTATTTGTCCTTGAAAACACGTTATGGGCGAAATTGATTAATTATTCAAAATATAAATTCAGCCGAAACCAAATATTATGACATTGGAGAAATCATAAAATGTAATTCGCTTGGTTGTTGTAAGCAGTTTAATAAGGTATTTGCTTTTTTTTTCTTAAGGTTCGGACTATTAATTGGCAAGTTGTTTGCTTTCTGATGTTGAAGATAAATTAGAAGCAAACATAGTAACTATAGATGAAAAAAAATATGTAAAATTTAATGGAATTAAATTTATCAATTATTGACAGGTCTATTTTTCAATAATCTGTCATAGTGTATGACAATTCATAGACTTTGAAAAATATAGACTATAGGAATAGTTTTGATTATAGAATAAATAGGACGGAATTAAAATCAATCTAGAGAAGTATAATTAAAAAACAAAACGAATTTTGACGGATTATCGATTAGTCGTTCAAAGTAATGTTGGTAGAACAGGTTTCAACTATATCAAACCTACTTATCATTTAATTTTCTTAAAAATCACTATTAAAAATCGTATTTTTATTTAAAAGTTATTAATTTTAAGACAATAATAGTTTCATTTTAAAAAATCGCATCGATTTTACTGACGGATAATAAAATCATTTTATATTTGTCATTTATATTCCTAAGTCAGCCATACCTTCCCCTTCCCTTCATATGTCCCATTTTATTTTTTGATTTATTCTCTACAATTATGTATTGTTTATAAAAACCAATGAATAAAGTATTGAATTGAATTTGTAATTGTAAAGAAAGCAATTTATTGACTTTAAATTAATCTACGATTAAATTAACATTAATTTGATGAAATTAAAATAAAATTAATATTAATTTTATTTTTTTCTTTAATAATTATTTTTCTGTCTTCCATACTTAATTTGTCTAAATCTCAGATGGTATATAATTTTACAAAAAACTTGTAATTGCTCTCAATCAGATCCGTTTTTTGAGTATTCATTACCAAAATTTATTCATATTTTAATAAACGAGAATGAATTTCAGTTTTTAATTGAAGAAGAAAATAGCATTGCATCTAAAAAATATTTAATTCACTTACATTCGTATTCAATTTTCTTTCGCTCACTTTTGACTGTAGTATTTTAGTTAATGAAACTTATTTTTTTACGTACAATTTGTTAATTCTGTGTGAATGAACCTTTAAAACTTTATTTTAAAAAATATGAAGTTTGCCAGTGTGTCCTGATGAAAATATGTAAAATAAAGAAAGTGTAAAATAATATTTATAATGTTAGTTTATTGAGCTAAACAAAAAAAAAGTAATTTATTATTTTTATAAATGAACAAAATATAATTTTAATAAAAATTCAAATTTATTGTTAAATTTTATTTCATTTATTTTTTCTTGCCACCAATTCCTTTTTCTTTTTTTGCGTATTTCAGTGATTCTCAATCTTTTTAACTTATCCTGTTGTATTATTTGCCTACGGTCTTTTCTTCCGATTTCCCCGAATTAATATCTTTCTTCCTTCCTGATTCTGAGGAATTGACATAAAAATCCGATTTAGTAATAAAAATAATCTCTGATGTAATACAGATCGTATTTTTTTTCAACTTTGGCGAATAAATAATTCAAAAATAATTATCCAAATGTTATGAAAATTGGGCAGATTACGTTATCCGTTGTGCCTCGACTTGGGGATTTTGGTAAAACAAGTCAAGATAAGACGAAAATGAAGTATACCAATTTTCGAGTTTTCACCTATTTTTCAAGTTATCGATACTTTTTTTTAGAAATTATCGTATTTATGTCACATAAATACCACAATTTAAATTTGCATGTCACAAGATTTAATACTCATTTTTTTTTTTTAAATGACTATAATTTAAACCCAATTCAAGCACAAATAACCGTAATTTAATTCGTTTAAAAGAAACCAACACTTGTATATTTAATACAACTATTAAAAAAACACATACGCCATTTTCGCCTGTTATTAACCCATAGATTTATGGGGTGTAGTTTGCACGGGTTGGGTTTGCTTTTGACCCCTACTTTCAACCTGTGATTAAACTACCCATGGATTTATGGGGAGTAGTTTGCACGGGTCGGGTTGGTTTTTGGCCCCTACATTCAATATGTGATTAAACTACCCATGGATAACTCGAAAAATAGGGGAAAACTCGAAAATTGGTATTCTTCATTTTCGTCTTGTTTATTGATGTGAATATATCGTAATCGAGACTGAAATTTTGTGTTTACAATCTTGATATGAAAATGGAGGGCATCTTGAAGAATTCGCGTCTCCAAACAGAATAATGTTTGGATTTTTACTTTATTAGTGTAAAAACTTCTAGGACGCTCCTGATTCAATTAAATACGAAAGTGGGTAAGACAGAAAATATTTTAGTAACATCCAATATGAATGAAATTCCCCTAAATGTAATTTAACCTAAATCATAAAAAAAATTTTTAAATAGATATTTAAAAAAATTTCATCAAGTACTTTATTTCTGTCCAAGAAACGTTTAAACAATCAAATATTTTATCTAATTTGTATCTGAAAATTTATAGAATTAATTAATGTTTGCGTGTCAGTTTTAGAACTACTGTCAAACGTACTCAATATTTTAAAGATAATATTTTAATTAGGAGTGGCTTGTTAATTTTTTGTACACGATTAATTTATAAAAATTTTACTAATTTTTCAAAATGTTAGATTTATCAGTATTTAAAGAACCGTTGGGTATTATGCGAGTATTTCAATTTGTATGTTTTGATTGTACTGTTAAAATTATTTTTGTTTGGTTTTAATGAAAATATTAAATTTTGATCCGTAGATATTCGCATTCCTGGCATTTACAACCACCACAAGTTACACAAACGAGTTAAATTTCAATTGTAAAAGTGAAAATGGAACAATTGGATCATATGCGTATCCAATTGAGTATCCGTTTGATGTGAGAATTTCCCAGAAAAAAGTGTGCGCTGGTTCTTCATTTACAGTAAATGTTTGAAAATAAATGATCAAAATTTTATTTTGTTTATTTGTTTGTTTTATTTTTCATAGTTATATGCTGATTTTTCATTTGAAGCACACTTTTATTTCATAACTGGTTTATTATCTATTTTGTATGCAATTGGGATTTCTGTTGTTTACGCGCTAATTGAAGATGTTTATAAAAATGATAAGCGCTTTCCATTTTTCGTAAGTACATTTGTATCTTCTTAAATTTTTTCATAAAAATTGATATAGGATGAACACCTTCAAATTTACAATCCATGTTTGACCACAAATGCGTCGAGGAAGTGCCTGGTTCCATACAAGGAACGATACAGTGGTTTCACAGGTGCGGGAAGAATCAACACCAATCACTTTGAGCAATTTTACTTTCAGTTATTTTCTGAGAGTTTAGATAATAGATTTTGCGAAGAAAATTTTACGAAATAAATTATTGTTTTTCGTTTAGATTAAAATTAATATTTTATGTTTAATGTATTTTATTGAAAAATTCTAGGATTTTGGAGCAACAGTAATTTTAGCCGTATTCTGGTTATCAGGTTCAGCCGCTTGGGCATATGGTGTATCCGGATTAAAAAGTATCACCGATCCTACAAAAATTAAAACTGCTATGAGTTTGGATTGTTGTACTATAAGTCGATCTGGTTTTACTCGTTTAACGATATCGATTGTAAGTTTCAAAATTTACATTTTCTTATACTTCCAAATTTTCTTACATCTGTAAATTATTTTTAGATATTTGGATTCTTAAATTTCTTTTTATGGGCATCCGATTTATGGTTTGTATATAAAGAAACAGCATGGTTCGCAAGTTTATCAAATCAACCTCCAAGTGGAATCTAGAAATAAAAAAGGAAGTAAATTCCCTCGAAATATATTTTTTAATTAGCTCGTAAGAATTTCACACATTTTATTTGTTTAATAGAAAAAATGTCTTCCACATTTTGAACTGAAGTATTAGTGCCTTATACAAATACATTTTTGTAAAGAATAATAGATAAAAAAACGTAAGTACTTGTCCGTCCAATTAGGATTTTAATATAGATCTTTTAAGGGAATCTCTTTTTAGTGCCTTAAAGAATTGTTTGTAACTTTTACACCAAAGTACTAATTTTAATTTTTGTAATATTTGCAATTTAAAAAAATAAAATCTATAAATTGTAACTTATAAAAAGCTTTATTTTGCAACATAATATAAAAGTTCACAAGAGTTGTGTAGTCTTTGTTTTCTTTACAGGGCGAATCAATTCTTTACATTGATTAAATATGAATAAATCCAGTTCACGCAGTACATCAATTGCACGTGATTTATTGTTTGCTGTAAATTGCATTGGACCAACTTGTTTCTTTTTTCATTTTCTCACGAATTTTATCTAATGATTCATCCTTACTTTCATATTCTGATTTCGCTGTTATTTAAAATAATTCAATTAATTAGCCAATTCCTTGCTCGTGTAAGGCTTTTGTGACCCCAAATAAGATTAATTATGTTCCAGGTATTTTACATCTTTGAATGAATTTTCCCAGCTACTAGTTCGAGAAGATTATAATCTTTTTTTGTTAGTTATTCCCTGCATTATCATTTTGAAAATTTCAAAATTCTATCAATATGACATGATTTGCAGAAAAACGAAATTTGAAAATCCTGCCAGAAACCTGTTAAAAAAACTTTTTTTTTTTTTAATTTTTATATAACTAAAAAAATCGCTAATATTAAAATATACAATTGAAGCCATTTTTGGCGCGTAAGGCACATCGCCCATGGAGCGATTTCTGTGAAATCGCCGATTTCCGCGATATTACAGCATTTTATTCGCACACTGAGCATGTGTACGCAATCACTTAACGATCAGCTAAATATTTTTTAGGTAGGGGTTATACATTTTTTATTTTCTTATAATTAAAATGTGAATGTATAGTGTCTTCAAGGATGGAAAATAAGTAGGTTTATTACAATTTTGAGCTTAAATTTAGTGTTTATTTTTTAATATCAGAATATATAAGTATAGCCAATTTCCGTTTATTCTTTCGTCAACAAGATAAGTTAAAAACAAACTGAAATTTTGGTAGCGTATAACTTAAAAGTGAGTTTCAGTTCGGCAATGAGCAATATCGGTTCGTTAGATCCAATGATCCAACTTAAGAACCATAAAAGAAGATTCAAAAACAAAAAACTATGTTTAAAAAAAAAAAACTTTTGTTTGAACATGTTGGATTCGTCTCAGTTTAATTCACGGATATATAATTACAATATATATTATTATTATATGTGTATTTATTACTGTATAGACTGGATATTTAGATAATTTTATAAATGCTAGTGATTAAAAATAGATCAAACATTTATCCACAATCGTATGACGAGTATCTAAGAATTTAACTCTTTTAATTGTTTCTTAACTTCTTTTGTTTATATTTTAAATGATTTTAGTTAAGAATATATAACGCGTTGAAATTCATTTACAGACACTGTATAACCACTACTGATAATACAATAAACTTTTTTAACAAATAATTCCAAGAATAAATATGTCTTATATTTTTGGGTAATAGTATAGAATGTATTGGCGTAACTTCATAAAACAAGTGTATAAGTTCATTTCTGTTTATTGACTGTCAGCGGTGAATGATTGAAAAGAATATTGACGCTTGAAAATACGGGAGGATTAATTTCCATTTACCACATTTCTCTGTTCGTGTACATATAAAAAATGTTATATAAAAATAAATTTTTACCTTTTGCAGAACGTCGTTACTGCAATGATGTGGCAATGGCCGCAATGTTGAAACAATCTATTGCAATGTTGCCAGAACAACTAGAAGAGTTATATCTACAGAAAGAGGTTTTTCTTTTTTTCGGTATCCACACATAATAAATATATATAAAATTTTGTTGGGTTGAGCATTTGTTGAACTGAGTAATACTGAAGGTGAAAGCTTTTCTGTATTTAACAATGTTGCATACGAATCTAAACTTGCATACGATTGTGGATTAAAGTATTGCGACTTTTGAAGAAATTATTAGTATTTGATATATACACTCGCTACTCCTCGTTTCTCTTCATTGAAGCATATTTTTGTTATTTTAAAATATTTTTAATCTACTTTATTCAAAAAAAATAAATTGTACTTATCTAGAAATGTCTGCACCTATTCATCCTGTTCTATATGGTTAAAGTGATAAATCTAAATCATTTGTGTTCTTAATTTTCGTTTGAATATAAACAAAAAGTCGGTACTTTTTTATATATAATATAATATATATATTTAAAAAAATTATATAACTATCTTTGTCACAAACATTCATTTATATTCCAGTATAGACAAGAATAAAATAGTTTATCGTATGGGATATTATGAACGTAGGATTTTATATACAATATTGATATCACAGGCATGATTTCTAATGACGAAAATTACACCGTGTGTGAATAAACATTACTTTCCATAAGCAAATCACTTCCATAATATCGCCGATATCACAGAAATGTGCGATGTGTCTAAATATTGAAATTTGATTTGATATACTTTTTTGCAATAATGGAATATATGCTTTTTAACCGTTTCAAAAGAGGAGGTTCGTTATTCAACTCGTATGTATGTATTTTGCATGGTGACCGCATTACTGAAAAATCTAGAAATTCTGGAAATGTCAAGGGATTTTGATTTTTTAGACACGTCGGGAATTTTCCAAAAGCCATCAAATTTGAAATTTAAAAGTTTGCCAATAAATAATAAAATTGACAAATTTAAGAATTATTCATTTGATAACTATGAATAAAAATTCTTGCAAGGGGGGTGGGCTGGTTACATGGTTGATAAAACAAATTTTTGATGATTGAATATCACAGAGTAGTTCGATTTTTTCTTAAATTTTTTTTCTTAATTGAAAACAAAATCTAGCCCTTAGGAGAAAGGAGGAGCAGTACAAAACCAAGTTTTTGTCATTGGATATCACAGAGAAGTCTGAAATTAGTTCCATTAAAAAAAAAGCCAGAGTGGGGGGAGGTTAGTTACAAAACAAATTTTTGTTAATTGTGTATCTCTGAAAATACATTTTCCGTGGCTTTCTGCAACACTTAAAAGTAAAAATAAAAATTTATCCATCCTTCCGTAGTTAACGCATTTCATTTTTCAGCTTAAAATACATACTCGTTGTCGCCGACTTCGAAAGGTAATAATTAAAATTATTTTTTAATTCATTCTTTTATAATTGGTTGTATTTTTTTGCAAAAAAAATTTTATTTTGTACTTTTTAGAGTGGTACGCAACCACAGACAATGTATTTTCAATGATATACAATCATCAAAACTTTGTTTTGTATCTACCCCCCCCTTCCCCAGCCGCCTCTTTTCTTCAAATTTTAATGGGACCAACTTCAAGGTAGAAGACTATAAGTACTCAATAATTAAAGAATCATTGGTTCTATTCATCGGATATTCTATTTTATGGGAAAAATTTTTTTTTTTTATTTCAGTTTCTTCTAGTTTATACTGATGATGAATAATTTGTAGTTGGAAATACGTATTTATAATTAAAAAAAAAAAAATAATAATAATAATAACAATATTATAATAAGTAGAAAATTTATAAGGTTTAAATGTGCAATATTTATATTGAACTATGAAACTAAATATAAATTGTTTAGTAACATGAGACCCTTAATGAGAGTTGTTATCGAAATAATAATTATAATAAATAAAATAAATTAAATTAAATGATAAAATCAAATAACGTATTATCGAAAAACAAAACGTTGCTTTGAATTTCTGTACACTATTGTTTTGAATTACTAAGTCAAAATAAAAATCATTCTTATTGTTTATAGATTGATTATTTTATATTATAAAATAAAATAATTTACATCAATCGAATTATTATCAAACTTCTATTTAACCGTGTATGACGTGTGTGTGCTATTAGATCACGAAATTATCTGCAATAATAATTAATAATATAATAAATTTTGAAAATTTTCTGCCGAATCAACATTCATACAAATTGAATGAAAAACGTTTTTCTATTATAATAAACAATATTAATTTTATTCTTAAGTGTTTTTATTCAATTTTAGTGTTTTTAATTGTTTCTTTGTGAAAATGCGTTATTTTACGAGTGAAAGTTTCCGTAATATGGAAATGCCTGCAAAAAATTGTTTAGCGATAATGATGGTTGAATATTACGATACAGTAAGTATTTTTTTAATTTCAAAAATAATTTATTTTGGAAATATTTGTATAAATATATTTAAGTTAAATTTTCTGTTAAAATGAACCCGTACGTTTTTTTCTTTTAATTTAGCAATTATTTTAAAAACAATTGATCTAGTTTTCAATTCGTTAAAAAGAAAATACATTTTTGAAAAAACACAAATACCACAATTTTTTTATATTTAAAGAAAAAAATTGATTTAGAAACATATTTTAGTTAAATTTTCCGTTGAAATAAAACCGTATTTTTTAAAATATGGCAATTATTTAAAAACAGTTGATTTAGTTTTCAAATTGGATTCAGGACAAATTTATTTTTGTAAAAATACAAATCAATTTTTATTATTTTTCAATAGAAACAAGTAAAGTTAATAAACAGCAGTCTTCATTGTTTAAATATCCTATATATGGTTTCGTATTAATCATTGAACTATTTATAATTATTAACATTAATAAAATATCCTGGAAATAATATTATTTATTTTAAGGGAATTTAAACAGTTTAAGAAAACACGTTGTTTGTCTTTTAGGTAGTACTACCAAAGATGAAACTTTCAGTAAAAATTTTTGTTTAATCTAGGTTCATTTACAGGGTTTCTACTAATTTATGAAATTTTGTGTGTATAAAGTCATGGAATAGTTAAGGAATTTATGAAATTTTAGTAAAAGTCAGGGAATTTCTTTAATTTACGCGAATTTTTAATTATTTATTTAAGAAAGGTATTCCCCAATGTAGTGTTTTAGGGCCAAAGTTGTTTCAACTCTTTATGAACGATTTACCATCGTATATTTTAGATTGTAGGGGTGTGACGTATGATGTCTTTCTTTATGCTGATTACATCACGATGATTGTCGGTTCTGAGCGGCATGATCGACAAAGTAATTAATTTTGTAAATGACTGGTGCCATTCTAGTAATAGAGGAATACATAACATTCCCGGATTATAAATGAAAAAAAAAAAATTTAGGTATAATAATTGACAGTACCAAGTATTAAATGGAGAGCTCACGTAGTATAGATTCCTTATGTGCTAAATTAAATAAAGTTTGTTTTCAGATTAGAGTAATGAAAAAAAGAATCGATGTTAGTTTTTTAATGCTTATTAATTATTCAAAGTGTTACTCGATCATGTCGTTTGTCATTTTTTTACATGACAACAATGTGGTTATTTGTACCCCTGTTGCAGTTACAAATGCGTAGATTTTGGACCTCGTAATCCGGCAATTCGTCTGTATAATAAATTTGAAAATTGTAATAATAGAGAAATGAAGGTCGAACTTTGTGACTACCGTACAAATGCATTTAATAAATATTAGGTCATACCTACTCATTAGAAGAAGTTTTGCTGTAAGCCTTGGGCACGATTTTCCATCTCTTGAAAATTAATTATAGATAAACACTCTATGCACTAATTGTATTATGATTAGATTTATGTATACTTATTTATATTTATTCTGTAAGAATATTTCTCCAGACAAATTTGACTTCTCAGTTGAATCGATAATAAATAGTCGATTTAAATTTTATAATTATATTTATTTCATTTACATTGATAAATGAATTTTCCTTTGGTTTTTTATCTTGCACCAATTCAACTGAGAAACTTAACTTTTTTGACTGTTATAATTTTACAGCTTTTATTTAAATGTACTTCATCTAAGCATCAAGTGTATTCCACAGTTTGAGTAGTATCGGGTACCGGCTATCCTTACCGATGGTTTTCTATGGTTTTCCATTTTTTTTGCACAAAGTGAATACTGGGATAGTTCCATATAAAGTCAATCATAGCTGCACACCTTCTCATTCCCTTTATATGCCCTTTCCTATTTTTTGACTTATAATGTACAATTATGTATTGTTTAAAAAAAGACTGAATAAAGAATTAAATTGAATTGACGTAACTGATATGTGTGAATAGAACTTTATAAAGATATTTTAATAAGACGATCTAAAAATGTAATTAAAAATAGAAAAAATACCGATTATTATAGGCAAAATATATAACATAAGATTTATATTTTAGTCTAAGCTGAGCAACCATATGCAAAATAATTCATTACATTATTAGTCAATCACTGTCTGTTCCAAACAAACATATTTTATTTTTGAATTTTTTTTTTCCATTTCTTATAGTTTAATAGTTGGATTGGATATCGATGAGATTCGATGGCCCGAGCTATTTTTAATTTTTAAACTTAAATTTGTTGTTTAGGTCTCAAATATCAAATCAAAACTTCAGTTCGATATCTATTTTCCTTTTTAAGTTATCTTAATGTTTGACTTACAATCAGTCAAAAAAAGGCAAACGATTATAGGTACCTAAATTTTTTGTCTCCAATATTTACAAACTCTGAACTAAATTTAATATAACCTCATATATGCATATAAAAATATTAAATTTATTTGAAATTTGATAATTGTATTTACAATGAATTAAAAACATGACATTTTTAAGATGATTATAAAGTTTCTCTTGGGGGCTGGGATAGTAATTTATTTTTGTGAAATAAATATGCTTTTGTTATTTGGCGGTTATTAAATATAACAGGTGTTTCCTGTGTCATCAAATAAGGAGGGAGAAAATATGTTTTGAAATTTAAAGAAACTTAAAAAAATCTTCTTTTCTTTTCTAATTTTCTGATTTTTTTATATTTTGGAGGATCGCGAATTTATTATTATTATTTTTTTTTTTTTTTGTAAGTTATAATAATTTTTAAATGGACAAAAAAAATTTGACGATTTTAAAATTTGGCAGTTATATGATCACAATATACAAACAGGTGACCTTGCTTCTTGTTTCAATATTAACTTGGGATCTATTTTTGGATACTTGTAAAATACATTTTCTTTTTTTAATTCGACAAAAAAAATTTGATGCTTTTGTTGATTTAGCAATCGAAAACAGGTGTTTTTATATCGAGTAAAGAGGAATTTATTTCTTGAAAATCGTAAAATTTTTTTAAAGTTTTTTTCATTAACATAAATTAGTATCGAATAATAAAATTCTGGGTTATTTTATAACATTAATTACAGATAATTTTGCCGCTCCTTCGTTAAAAGGGGATATTTATAGTCATAAAATATAGTTTGTATACTTTTAAAATTTGGCAAACATTTGTATTTTCAGTTGCGCCGTTTAAAAAGAAAGCGCAAATCAATATTTGAACTATCTATAACTATTAAAATACCCAAAATACGTAGTCAATATAATAAAGTCTACGTAGACTTTGTTTAGCCATGAAAAATTATGTTAAATTTTATCACATGTCGACCTATGGAAATCACTTTCTTTATTCTATGTCCATAATTACTACCACGATTTACCCTCCCACTCCAGATAGTTTCGAACCATTATCCATCTGTGTAAAGCATGATTTGGATGGGGTGAAAATTTAGGTACGATTGTTAGTGGAAGTAAAGATGATCCTAAAATTTCGATAGAATGAATAAACTGGAACAATGAAAAAGTTCATGGTAGAGAGCTTAAATTTGTGGTATTCCAAACTATTAATTATGTTATGTGAATAAACAAATTTACACACTTCACTTTTTTGCTTAACTACTTTATTATATCCTAATTATACGACATGTTTCGGATGTTACTCTATATTCAGGGCATTTAAATATACAGTAACATTCGAAACATGTCGTATAATTAGGATATAATAAAATGGTTAAGCAAAAAAGTGAAAAGGGTAAATTTATTTATTCACTTAACATAATTATTACAATGGAAAAATAATACTATATCTTGGTTTTAATATTTTAAAAGTTGTATTCTGGAGATTATGAATTAATTTGGATAATGATTTTTCATCTTAAATAATTAGAAAATTCTAGTTTAAAGAATTTATTGAATATACTTTTCAATAATTTAATGATTTAAAATTAAATAAATGCAAATTCTTCGCAGAAAACATTCCTTCTTATAATTAGTTTGTATAATCAATATAAGAAAATAGGTAATTTACAGTATCAAAAAGTGGGCAGAAAATAAAATTAAATAATGATAGTCGATTTTATTCCTCAGTTTCCGATTCATATCAAACAAAACAGGAAAGAACCACAAAAATAAAATTGAAATTGACGATGGCTGAGTGCGCAATCGCATTGCATTGCAGTTTTTTTTTTTTTTTTGCTTTTTTTTCAATTACTACATTACCTCTATTGGCCACTTCGTCGCGCCACTCGTCTATCCTTCTCATATAAGTAATTCAATGTTTCGCTGTCGATAGTTTAAAACTAAAATGGCCGAGATTCGATTTAACGCTACGTTCTGTGTTAGATTCAATTACTAAAGTTGTCAGTGGTGTAGAAATCGTTAACCTCTCTATTCAACAAATATAAATATTTGAACTAATAACAAAACGTTACTTAAGATTAAAATTTGTTGATTTTTTTTGTAAATTTATTCATTTTGTCATTTAATTTTTAGTGACTATAATCGTCAATTCGTCATCATGTTAAAAATGGCGACGCCATTTTCATTAAATTTTACTGTAATACTAAGTGAACTTCATAATTGAATATATTAGTATAAATTGTAAATTAGATTAAAATTTTAATAAAATAACTTTAAATCAATGTGTTTATTAACGCTTTAAATAAAATATATCAAAATTTTCGTTTTAAAATTTAACTTTGACGGATGCCACAGCTATCTTATAATTTTATCTCATACATAAATGCCCGAGGTGAGAGTATTTCATTATTTTTCATTTATTTTTCATTGTATTTTATTATTTATTACATTTATTATAGTTTTCCAAACATTTTCATGTATGTTTTATCGTGATTTCTTGGGTGTGTCTGTATAGAACTTTGAATTTTTTATTGGGATTTGTTGAATCTTTTATTGTTTATACTTGAGTTTTTCGAAAATTTTCGATATAAGGATCTTGTGTTCCATTCATTTTAACATATATTCGTGTTCTACGTTGTTTGAGGAATATCATACACTAAAAATTTTTAATTTTCATGATAGACCCTTTTTTGTTATTTTAACTTAAAGTTTCGATTATGTTATTCACAAAAGTGTAATTTTATCATATTTTCATCCGTTTATTTTCCATGAAAAGTATGTGTTACGTAATACTAAAAAATCCTTTAAATTGAGTGAAGAATGTTACCTTTTCATTTTAAAACATGTTTTGATCCCTTATTTCAAGGGTAGTATCCTGTGTTTTTACTGTATTATGCCCCCATCTGCTATTTCGTTTTTCTTCAGTGTATTTTGTTAATTTTCTTAAAAACATCTGTTCCCAAGCTTTACTAGTTGGTTTCGTTCAATTCATTTTGTAAGAATTCTTGATTTTTCTCCGGTTTTTCGGTGTTGTTAACATGTGTATTGATTGAAAGCAGTTTTACTGTACTTCGCGTAAACTTACAGAAAAACCACCTTCAAGTGTTTTAACTTTACCGGGAAATTTTGTGAGGTTTGGTATGTTTTTTAGGATTTCTAGGCTTTTTTATTTTTTTGGCTGGTAGGGCTAACATTATTTTGTTGTATTTTATAGATGACCATGTCCGATTCGGAGTCAGATAACTCGGGATCTGATGGTGATGTAAATAACAGCAAAAGTGGGTCTTCTTCTGACAATTCTGGATCTGATAGGTAAGCGTTTTTCTTTAATTTTTTTTTTAATCACGACTATTTAAAGGACATTTCCTCTTCTGTGTCCGTGAATTGCTGTTGTGTTTTGTTGATATTGATAAACCGTATGGAAAAATTTGCTAAGACATTTAAAATTTCTTATTATCGTGTTTCCAAAGCTACAGCGATGGAAATTTTGTAAACAAGTAATTTCAGAATGTTTTTTGGATTTTTTGCGACGTGACCAATGATTTCGCATTTAGAAGCCATCTGTTGATCATTTTCCAAGGATTCTATAAACTTTATAGACCGAAACTTTATTATTTAAAATTTTTTTTAAAATAAATTTTTGGTACTAAATTTTTTAATAAAAGTTGGCTGGTTCAAGGTTATTTTCGTTGGAAAACCACCTGTTTATATATCAATTTGTAGATACAAATCTTAAATTTCTTTGTAAAAAACGTTAAGCTTCTGATAGGATTTAAATGCACATAGTCTTAGTAAATTTAGTACTTGACTTCGATCATCAATCGTATTTAATTTCCAAAGATTTCCACTGGACATTTTATACTATTTTTGAAATTTATCATAAATATTTCCAAAATTTCGTTCTCAAGAAATGAAATTAATTTTCGTCAATAATTTCATAAACCTATTCAGTTTATAAATTTTGTAGATTTTATGAAAATTTTAGGAATTCGTTTCTTAATAACATTTTATAGAATTTCTAGAATGATATTCGAAATTCACTGCAAATTATCTGAAGTTACGTTGTCAAAAATGCAATTGTATTTTTCGTGATTTATTTTCGAAAATAATGATAATATGTTAACTTTTATGTTCACCATTTTGAAATTTTTTTTGGAACCCAATTCTATAAACTTTTATAATGAAAATACGCCGTATTATGGTAATTCGAAGAGGAATGATTTTTTTTCACATTACTAGCGTTCCTAATAGGAAGCTTAAAATTTATCGATTACAAAATTTTTAGGAATCTACTTTTTAAAATGATAGAAAATCTATTGTAATTATGAAAGTTCATTTGGCTTTGACCTAAGGGAATGATACCTTTTCATAAATATTATTTTATGTATAGAAGTCTCGATTCTTTTTTTTTTTAACGATTTGGTATAATATTCCAAATTGAGTCATCCGATTTTTATTATAGAAAATGGAATTAATTATCGACATTTTTCGTTAATTATTTTGAAAATTTTTAACCTGTAATTTAGGCCACCATTTTGAAAATTATCTGATTTATTTTTTAATTGGAACCTATAAAAAGTAAAAAAAACTCCCATGTAATTGAAATTTATTTAGAAAATATTAGAGCATATAAACATTATTTTGAAAATTATTAAGGAAATTTTTCGAAGGATATCAGTAATCCGATTATGATGTTAATGAGTTGGAATTTCAAAACAGTCAGGTATATAATTTCGTTAAATTTTTAGTGATTCTGGATCATCAAGTTCCAGTTCATCAAGATCTAGTAAAGGAAATGATTCTGATTCTGAAAATGAAGAAAATTCACGTGCTGCATCGCCTGCTAAAGTTAACGAAAATAATACAACTGTACCGCCGTCTCCAACCCCACCCGATCATAATAAGATAAATCACAATGATCAGGTATTTTGGCTTTTTTTATCGCTTTTATTTTCTAGTATGAAACTTGCCTATTATTTTTGATTACTTTTTATTGATCATCAATGTTAATTTATGGATTTTAATTTGAAACAAGAAAAATTAACAATTTTGATACCCAACCACTTTTTCGATTTTTTTTTTTTTTTTTTTTTTAAATGTAATTTACGCTCTTTTATATTACACTATTTTCTATTTAGACATAATTAGAATATTTTTCTTTTATTTTATGAAATTAAAATAATTTTTTTTTGTTGTAGAAACGGTATTTTACCAAGAATATTTTTCTAGTAAAAAAAACTTATTTTCTTTTAACAAATTTCAATTTTTTTGATTTTGTTTGAATATTCTCAATAATTTTAATTTTTTGTTTTTGTCAACTTCTCATTAAAAGGATGTATCGAATTCTGATTCTGACGATGGTCGAAAATCAAAAAGTTCACGAAAAGATACTTCGGAACGTGCGGAAAGTGAAAATGATAAGAAATCTAAAACTAGCAGTCGAAGATCTAAAGCGTAAGTATGAATTTTTAAATTACAGGGGAAATTGGTAGGTATTACTTTATTTTTAATCATGTACCAATTCTAATGTGAAAAATTACTTTTAGTTCATCGTCATGGAATTCTGATAGCTCAGATTCCGAGAGTGATGAAGAAAGAGAACGTCCACCACCAAGTAAACGTGTTGGCGCAAATTTACGACGTATTCCTCAAAAACCAGCAATAAATTCACATAGTAGTTCACGCCGCCAAGCAAATAAAATTGTACATAAATCATATAGTTCAGAAGAATCTAGTGTTGATTCCGATGATGAAAAAATTAGCCGACAAGCGTCACGCAGAAACGTTCGTGGCGCAAATGCAATTAGTTATAAAGAACAGAGTGAAGAGGATGCAACGGGTAGTGAAGATTTAGTGGAAATTGATGCTGAACAAAAATTAGCCGAAGAAGCGGCCTTAGAAGCTGATGAAAAATGTGAAACAATTGAAAAAATTTTAGCACAACGACGCGGTAAAAAGAAAGGTATGTTTCGTGAAAATAAACTATTTTCAGAATTTCTGTTTGCAATTCGTAATCATGTTTTCGATTTATATTTAGTGACGGGTAATATTACTACTATTTATGAAGTTGAAGAAAACGGTGACTCAAACGAAGGTGCGGAGAATCTTCCACCGGAAGAAACGGAAATGCAGTATTTAATCAAATGGAAAGGTTGGGCTCATATTCATAATACATGGGAATCAGAAGAGTCGTTAAAAGAACAAAAAGTAAGTTTAATTTCAAATTTTCATTAAACATATAGTGTGACGTAGACGTGAAATATCTACGAAAATAGTTGTAAAAGTAAAATAAAATTATGGCAGATGCTCATTCGACGCGGAATAAACTTTTCAGAACTATCTTTTTGTTTTCTGCAAAGAAAAATTTTAATTGTTATAAACAAAAAATAGAAAAAAAATACGGCCGCTAGTCAGTATATACGAAAAAAAAATTTTTGAGTATAGAATATCAATTTCAAATTTTAAAAATTATGGTGTAATGTTAAAACTATATTATTTTATATGAAACAATAAAAAAAATGATCCTTTAAATGTTAATAGAAAAGACCTTAAAATGTTTTATAAACAAATTTAAATTTTTAAATATTGCCAACGGGAATATTTTCTTAAACTTTTAATGATTAGATAACAAAAAAATTATGAATTTAAAGAATTTTATATTGATATCTTCCCCAGTTTTTGTAAATATTGTAAAGTTATAACGGTAATTTTTGTTTACAGGTAAAGGGTATTAAAAAATTAGATAATTTTGTAAAACGTGAGACTGATTTAGAAATATGGCGGAACCATGCATCTCCAGAAGATTTAGATTATTACGAATGTCAACTAGAATTACAACAAGAATTGTTAAAAAGCTATAATAATGTCGAACGTATTATTGCACAATATGAGAAACCAGAAAAAACTGGTATCGATTATTATGTAAAATGGGAGAGTTTACCATATGCCGAATCAACATGGGAAGATTCAACATTATTAGATAGAAAGTGGCCACATAAAATACGTGAATTTCGGGAACGTGAAGATTCAAAACGGACACCATCACGACATAGTAAAGTATTAAAATATCGGCCTAAATTTCATGAGATTAAAACTCAACCGGAATATTTTGGTGGGGATGAGAATACAACGTTGATATTACGTGATTATCAAATGGATGGATTAAATTGGTTAGTGCATTCGTGGTGTAAAGAAAATTCAGTGATATTAGCCGATGAAATGGGTTTGGGTAAAACAATCCAAACTATATGTTTTTTATACTATTTATTTAATGTACATCATTTATACGGGCCATTCTTGTGCGTCGTACCTTTAAGTACAATGACGTCATGGCAACGAGAATTTCAACAATGGGCCCCAGAAATGAACATTGTTACATATCTGGGTGATGTCAATTCACGTAATGTGGTAAGTATTTATTTTAAAAATTAAACAGATTATTTTGTCTACTACACTTTTCCATTTCAAATTCTGCTAAAATCATGAAAATTGATGCTAGATCGAATAAAAAATTACAAGATATCTTTTTTGTAGTACCATAAAAAATTTTCTACAACAAACTTTTTAATTAACAAAAAAATTTTCCTACCAAATTTTACTTTAGACGATATTTTTGAAATTATTCCGATGTGAAATGTGAAGGTTTAATCTTTAAGCGGGATTCTGAGCTTACAACTTTTGGCATTCATATCAAAAATTTTGAATAATATTTCCGAATTTATTGTTCTGTTTCCAAAATTGTGTACCTTGCCTTTTATTCCACTTAAATGCTTATCAAGATCTTAGCGTATTGTCTTCACAGAAAAAATTTTAAAAAGTTTAAATGACGTTTTCAGATTATCTTTCCTCGTAAATACGATTTAAAAATCATCTGAGATCTTTCTGTACTGATATTAAAGAGACTTGGTAATTACCGTGGATCAGTATCCTTGGAATATACTCAAATACAATTTAGAGAAAATTTTACTAAGTTCACAAAAAGAAAGTTTTTAGAAAAAATTTTAACGTTTATATCAGGATGGTGGAACTTGATATCGATTTTATATTCTCGAACTTTATAGTTTCTCTGAGTTGTAAATATTCTTCAAAGTAAATGAAAATTTCGAGCTCTATGGCCATTTCTGATCTGTATCTATATAAAAAATAATTGGTTTCTTCTTACAATTTCTTTGAGAATTACTGACTTTTTCTAGGTTCAAAGTTATTTCATAGTCTAGTTTTGTTAAGAAAAGAAGATTATAGTATTTTATTTTTATAATTAGGTGAAAGATCTGTAAACCGATAGTGGAATTTTGCTGGGATCGGGCCAGACAGCTCTGGCTTGTAGTAGACTGTAAAGCTATAGAAGAAAATAATATTCTTTTATTCCCGATTTATCCTCATTTCTTCACAGAACTTAGAATTAAGCATGTTTGTCGAGTCTAGTAGCTAGCTTCAACGTTAGTACCTACCTATTAAATTTAATGATTACGTAGATAACCCAATATTTCAACGATTTTTATCCTTCTTAATGTTCTACACTAAGCGTCAAATTTTTTCGGATCTTCCCTTGTTTGTTTAAACTAAATTATCTCATAATTAAAATCATTCTCGTTTTCAAGCATAATTAAACTGTTTTCTTCAATTCAAACTACTTAGATTATCCTGATGATAAATAAAACTGGGTAATTTTTTATCGTTTTCATAATATTCTAAAATAAACCTTACATTTGCAAAATTGACTATAAAAGCGTATATTATATACCTTTTTAACTTTACAGACTCCTCTGTAGGGTTTTTAAACGAAGCCAATCAAAGCGGGTACAGATAAATTACTTCTTAATATTTCCATGGACATTATCCTTAAAACTACTGTTGCTGAAGATGTACCGTATTCAAGGGCTGTCTAGATGATCCAAAGAATTTCTTCAGATGGTATTGACACGTATCTTCTTCTGCAGTCCTTCGGATTCTAATTTAATGGGTTTTAAACAGGAAATTCTTAATATTTTACAAGTCACAAATTGAACACATACGTACGTCGACCAACCTAACCTTTCACATCAAAATTTTGAAAAATAATATTTTTAACAATCGTCTAAATCTAATTTTGTATGAAATTTGAACGCTATACAAAAATGTTTTCTTGCAATTTTGCTCTATTTAGCCTTAATTTTTGCAGCATTTGAGGTTGAAAAATGTATATGGAAAAAAATAAAAAATTTATTAAAACAAAAACAAATTCCAAAAACCACACAATTCTATTTTCCATGAACAGATTCGACAATTTGAATGGTGTTACAATAGTTCAAAACGACTGAAATTCAATGCTGTTTTAACTACGTATGAAATTGTATTGAAAGATAAAGCATTTTTGGGTAGCTATAGCTGGGCTGTACTATTAGTTGACGAGGCGCATCGTTTAAAAAATGACGATTCACTATTATACAAAGCCTTAATGGAATTTGAAACGAATCATCGATTATTAATTACAGGCACCCCATTACAAAATAGTTTAAAAGAATTATGGGCATTATTACATTTTATAATGCCACAAAAATTTAATCAATGGGAAGATTTTGAGAAAGATCATGAGAATGCCGCAACAAAAGGCTACTCAAAATTACATAAACAATTAGAGCCATTTATATTACGGCGTGTTAAAAAAGACGTTGAAAAATCATTACCAGCAAAAGTTGAACAAATTTTACGTGTGGAAATGACTTCGATTCAAAAACAATATTATAAGTGGATTTTAACAAAAAATTATAATGCATTACGTAAAGGTGTCAAAGGTTCAACAAATACTTTTTTAAATATTGTTATTGAATTGAAAAAATGCTGTAATCACGCACTTTTAACAAAACCTACGGAATATGAGGCTCAAACAAATCAAGAGGATCACATTCAGGTAAATAACTGCTTTTAAAACTACCAAGTAACGCCTTTAATTATCTGATATTGTCCAAAAACTCCATGAGTTCACTCAATCCTAAAAAATTAGTCGGCCTTGCGAGAAACTGTTACAGTTCATTGAGTTCTTAAACCTGTTAATTCGAGTTATTTAAAGGCTTTATTTAGTAATATTTCAGCAAAATTCCAAATTTTGTATTCACAACTTATTTATTTTATTTTTTTCAGCAATTATTGCGTGGTTCAGGAAAATTAGTTTTATTAGATAAATTATTAGTACGATTACGTGAAACAGGACATCGTGTTCTAATATTTTCACAGATGGTTCGTATGCTCGATATCCTAGGTGAATATTTACAAAAAAGGCATTTTCCATTCCAACGTTTAGATGGTAGCATAAAAGGTGAATTACGTCGACAAGCATTAGATCATTTTAATGCGGAAGGTTCGCAAGTACGTACAAGCATTTTCCTAAATATTTTCTTGGTTTTTTTTTTTTTTTTTCACTGAAATTATCGTTTTATATTTTAGGATTTTTGTTTTTTACTGTCAACAAGAGCTGGTGGGTTAGGTATTAATTTGGCAACAGCCGATACTGTGATCATTTTTGATTCAGATTGGAATCCTCAAAACGATTTACAAGCGCAAGCTAGGGCTCATCGTATTGGACAAAAGAATCAGGTTTGTATTTTTTCGTCATTTCAGTTATCTCACCTAGATTTCATATAATAATTATTTTGTTCTGAAGACTGCGTATCTAATCTAGTGTTATAAGAAAATCCCGTCAAAAGGTGAAAATTTGTAATTCCGCATTTTTCTCTTAGAAAGATGGAAACAAAGTCTCTCTTCGACGTAATAGTTATAAAATATTTAAATTACCCCACCTGGTAGATGTTCGTCACGGATTACCAGATAAATTTTTGAATATATATTTTGTTATAGGTGAATATTTATCGTTTGGTGACCGCTCGTAGTGTCGAAGAAGAAATTGTTGAACGTGCTAAACAAAAAATGGTATTAGATCATTTAGTTATTCAACGGATGGATACAACAGGTCGTACTGTACTCGATAAAAAAGGATCATCGAACACTACGCCTTTTAATAAAGAGGATTTAACAGCTATACTTAAATTTGGTGCCGAAGAATTGTTCAAAGACGAGGATGATAAAGATGAAGAACCTACTGTAAGATATTATAGTGAAAACAATTTTCTATATACAATTGAAATTATTAAATCTTAAAATGTATTTTAGTGTGATATTGATGAAATTTTACGACGTGCTGAAACACGAGATGAAGGTCCAACAATGGCTGGCGATGAATTATTAAGTGCATTTAAGGTAGCCAGTTTTGCAGCATTTGATGAGGACAAAGAACCAGAACCAGAAGTGTCTGGTGTTGATGATGAGAGTAAAGATTGGGATGATATTATACCTGAAACGTTACGAAAACGTGTTGAAGAGGAAGAGCGAAGTAAAGAAATGGAGGATTTATATTTACCACCACGAAGTCGTAAAACACTTCAACAGATTAATCAATCTGATAGTGATGGTAAGATATTTTATTTTCAACAAACTTGGGCTAGTTTTTGAACTTTGTGTGTAATTTAAGGTGAAGGTGAAAGAGGGAGCCGAAAACGTAGGCGTGCAGCCGGTAATGAGGATACATCATCATCAGACGGTGAGGGTGGTTCAGACGATGATCGACCCAAGAAACGAGGTCGTCCACCAACTGGTGCTCGTGAACGTATCAAAGGTTTCACCGACGCAGAAATTCGTAAATTTGTCAAGAGTTATAAAAAATTCAGTGCACCATTAAAACGTTTAGAAGCTGTGGCATGTGACGCCGAATTGCAAGAGAAACCTTTAGCCGAGCTTCGTAAACTTGGTGAAATGTTACGTGAACGGTGTCTGGCGTATATGACACCAAATGAAAATGACGATGCTAATACTGGTGCCGATAGTAAAGGTAATCTCAAAATTGCTCGTCGAATCTTTATTTGTAATCTTTGTATAGAATTTAAACCGAGATCATCACTTAAATTTGATTTTTTTTTTCTAATTAAAATTTCATTTCCATGTATTTTGTGTTTAATTTATAGATGCAAATGGTCGTAAACAACGGGCCCGTGGACCATCGTTTAAATTAGGCGGTGTATCCGTAAATGCCAAAACAATGATGCAATGTGAAAAAGAATTAGAACCATTGGATACAATATTGCCCTCCGATGCGAATGAACGTCTTAAATGGACATTAGAAATTAAAACAAAACCAGCTCACTTTGATGTGGAGTGGGACGGACCAGAGGATTCAAAACTATTGATTGGTATTTATCAGTATGGTATGGGATCATGGGAAGCAATTAAAATGGATCCATCATTAGCGATTGGTGATAAAATATTAGCAAATGGTGATAAGAAACCTCAAGCCAAACATTTACAATCCAGGTGTGAATATTTGTTACGGATATTACGAAAGAATATTGATTTGAAACAAGGTTTGGTTAGTATCTGTTTTTTTTCTTTTATAACTTTTTCTTTCTACTTAATTGAGGTTGCTTCAATTTTTATGCTATTCTATTAATAATCAACACTGTTCCTGTACAAGGATAAGAAAATAAAACTATACAGTTCCTCACTCTTGATTATCAAATTATGTATATTGGTGGTTCAACCAATAATGTTTAATAATTAAGTCAGGTTTGTCTTGCACTCCAAGAACATTCACATCGAGTCATTCAAACGACTGTCAAAGAACAACTACGAGGTCAAAATGTCTGAAATCTTGGCGAGTAACTGTCAAAAGATGCACAACTACATTCGTTGTCTTTTATTGACGAGTGCTGATATCTTCACTTTGAAGACGGAAACTTTTCAGATTACCCTCGTATATTTAATTGTTGGAATTTAGGACAAAATTTGATTCCCTTTAAAAAATTGATGCAATTTCTTTCAGATCAAATAAATTTCATTCTTTCAGATGGTATTAATTTTTGTGTTTTATTCACAGTCGAAACCGAAAAAACAACGAAAAGTCAAAGAAGTGAAATCAAAAGAGACAGCCGTAGAACACGATGATATTAGTTCTGATAATGATGGTCATAGTATGCCACATACTCCATCCGGAAAGAAACAGCCAAGACCTCCAGAAAAAACTAACAAGGTGAATTTTTTGAATCTTATAATAATATTTCATTGATTATAACTTACATGTTGTCATTAAGGTCAAACTAATCAAAAGTTTGAATGTTTTTTTTGTGCTTTTAAGAGACCACAAAACTCAAAATGACACCAGAAAAAAATTTTTTTTTTCTGTTCATAAGTTTTTTGTGGTTATTAACGTCTACAAAACACAAAAATAACAATTATTTTACAATTGATCTATTAGTTTTTGAAATGCCGCTTGGAAATCGGCCTTCATATTTAATTGTAGGCTCAAAAACTCAAAAACTACGCATACAATATTTAACGTTATTTTTGAAATTTGTAGGTTAAAATAAACTTGTAAACATTTTGTCATAATTTCTAGACAAAAAAAGTTTTTTAGATTTTACGGAATTTTTTTTAGTAAAAATTCAGTGTCGTTTTTCAGTAAAATTATGTTTGTTTAACGAGTGAAATTGTAGTTTATGACATAGCACGTAAAATAGTATCTGGAAAATAAAAATACAAGGATAATTCACAAAAAGTGATTATAACTAGCTTGGCACAATTAATTAAACTATTTAGTTGAATTATTTTAGGTAAAAGCAAAATCAGAAGATGAAAGTAAAGATGAATCATTAGACAAAAGTCGTGAGAAGAAAACGAAAAAAGAAAAAGAATCAAAGAAAAAGAAGCAAGTTGGTCCAATGCATTTTACAGCAAATAATGAACCCCGTGCACTTGACGTACTGGGTGATCTAGATCCATCCATATTTAATCAATGTAAAGAATTGATGCGTCCGGTAAAGAAAGCATTAAAAGCATTAGATAATCCAGATCAAACGTTAGATGAAACTGCTCAAGTGAATCATACACGAGAATGTCTTTTACAGATTGGTAATCAAATTAATAAATGTTTAACAGAATATGAAAAAGATCCCGAAAAAGCAAAAGAATGGCGAAGGTAACCTCAAATATATTGAATTTTTATTTTCAATTTATTTATTTTTTGTATTCCTACAGTAATTTATGGTATTTTGTATCGAAATTTACATTATTCGATGCGAAAAAATTGTATAAAATTTATAAGCATGCTGTAAAAAAATCGAATGCAAAAGAGGGTAAAGAAGAGAAACCGACGAAAGATAAACATACCGATAAGGAGAAGGAGAAAAAGAAGAAGTCCAAGGATAAAGATCACCATCATCATAAAGAAAGTAAAGATTCTAGGACGAATGATATGGATACGTCATCATCACATACTTCAAATAAACGACGCTTAGATGAGAAAGACGATTCACATAAGGATAATAAACGAATACATCACAGTGATCGATCTGACAGGTAAATATATACTTTCACTCAGGAAGCATTCCCTTTTAACTTAAATATCTAGAATTTTGATGTTTTGTAGACAAATTAAAATTCTCAATATCTAGGAATGTTTCCATCTAAGATTTTTATTCGTCATTTAACGCATAAGTTATCTCGTTCAAATCATATTTTTATAATTTTAGATCTCGAGATTTAGATACATCAAACGACCGATCTTCTTGGTCGGGTAATATTGGTCCAGTGGCTGCCGCAGCAACACCATCAAGAACAAATAGCCTACCTTATAATCGACATGATGTAAATTCGGGTGATGGAAGAGCCCCCCTTTATGGAGATCAAGCAATTGATCGTTGGCAATCATCGAATGGTCCGCATTCTAGAGAGAGGTAATTTTCAATGGTTTATCCGACATAAACATACATAAATAATTATAAAATTTGTTTTATAGATTTACTGGAAGCACAAGTAATGATCATAAAAGAGGTGGGGAACGTTTTGATGGCTATTCAAGGGGCTCATTAAGTGCGGGCTATCATCGTGATCGAAATCAACCACGAATTAACGATAAAAGACGGTAAGGATATGCAAAATGTCATATTTTTGTTTCTTTTCACTTTACTAATTGTACAATGTATGGTGCTTCAATGTAGAGTGGCCACCGGAAGATGACTTTAAATTTTCACAGGTCTTCAAGGAAATTTATGGTGTACTTTTCCAAATCAAAATTGAGAATCAAGAAATTTTTTCACTCGCTCTTTTTTAAGCATCAGTAAATTTATTTTTCTTACAACATTTTCAACTGGAAATTTCTCAAGACATCGAGTTCGAATATGAAATTTTTTTCATTTCTGTTTGCTTCCTGTTACTCATTTGATTGCTTAAAGTAAATTAATTTTGAATCATTTCAGATTCCATCCAGGTGGAGGCGGCAGCGGCAGTTACAATAGTCATTATGTAAGTGTTCAATATTCATCAAGTGGTCCACCTGGTATGTTCCCACGTGAGCGTTTCCCCGGTACAAATGATTGGCGAAATGAACGAGACTACCGAAAAGATTACAACCGTCGTGAACCACCTTAAACAATTTAGCTAACCTTAAAATAAAAACTAATTTCTTTTAATTTAATAAAAAATTACAAACAGGCAAGACATTACCTCATACTTAAAAAGATATTTTACTGTGAAAAAATTACGGAAAAGTGTGAGATGTTAAACTAGTGTTTTTTTTCTTAAAAAAACAAAAATGGAATTTTACTAAAAAAAAATTATTCATCAAAATTCATCATCGTGTGTAGATTAATAAAAAAATTTTTGATTTAGTACTGCGCAAGTGTTGTACAAATTTAAACGTGTGAAATTATTTTTTGGGTCGAACCAGAAACGTTTTTATTTTTAAATAGTGCAGACAGATCAGTCTTAAAATTAAAAAAAAAAGTGTGTGCATTTTTGAGCGTAATTTACTCAAAACAAAAAAAAGATCTTTTACGTCTCCTAGTTTCCAAACCAGAAAAAGTTTAGAAAAAAAATTAATTGCAAGAAAATTTTTGCTTTTTATCAGAATAATTTTCCTTTTTTTTTTCTTGTACAGATATTATATTTAAGCATAAGTTTTTCGAAAATTTCCAGATGTAAATACTAGTTAGTAAGTTCTCTATTCCCCTCTTTGAAATTCCCAACTCATAAATCATGATATATATGATATAATTTGTACTAGCCCAGTTAATAAAAATCGGTGCATTAAAGGAATTCATTCATTTTGTAATTTGATATCTTAGTTTTACGCTTAGTCAATCCAAATATATTTTGACAACGACGTATTCCAAGTTAATTCTCAATTCAAGCAAAACCAAGTATAACTAAAATTAATATGGTTCTAGTTTGCCAAAGAAGTGTTGTGTCAAAGCTTATTGTAAGATATGAAAGCGGTTTCTTGAAAATCCTTGACAAATTTAACCAACGCCTAAAATTGATTCACAAATCAAAGAAATTTATTGTATATCTTCTAATTTAAAGAAATTTTAATGACCTATAAACGATCCGGATTTTTGAGTTATTTTAACACATTGAAACGCTTTCAAGATACGTTTGAAATAACGAAATTAAAAATTAAAATTATGATACAATACTTTAATACGCGTTAAATTTTTATTAACTGACGTACAAACGAATTTATCCCAAAACCAAAAATAAAAATCAACTAATTTATGTACAGTTAAAAAAACAAAATCATTTTTGTTGATTTTAATTCTGTGAAATACCATAAATCGGCATCTTACAAAGCCACAACGCTTTACTGAAAATTTTTTTTTAGCGTAAATACGCTATTTTGAATCAAATAAGGCCACGATAAATATAATGGCAAAATTTCGATTTGTAAATATGTTTAATAAAAAACTATAAAATGTGTATTGTTAAACAAATTGTATTTTTATGAATTGCATATAGATTTTAAAAATAGTTACAAGCTCATTGAATTATTGACTTGACACAACACATAAACTATTTTATTAGTAAGATGCATGTGAAATATCTTACTAATAAAATGAAATGAAATATATATACAGTTTTAAAAAACACAATCTGTTTAAACATTTAAAGTATCTCCAAATTGAATATATTCGCATGTGACTTTAGAAAGAGAAGTACATTGTAACTATTTGTAATCTGAAATTATCAATGAGTGATTGTAAGTACATCCTAACTTTTTATAATCTAAAATTATCGTTATGTGATTTTAAGTACATTCTAAATCTTATAATATGAAATTATCGATATGTGATTGTAAGACATGCTAATTTTTTATAATCTGAAATTATCGTTAAATGATTTTAAGTACATTGTAACTCTTATAATATGAAATTATCGATATGTGATTGTAAGTATATTCTAACTTTAATAATATGAAATTATCGATATGTGATTGTAAGTACATCCTAACTTTTTATAATCTGAAATTATCGATATGTGATTGTAAATATATCTCAACTATGTATAATCTGAAATTATCGTTATGTGATTTTAAGAATTTTTTATAATCTGAAATTATGGACATGTGATTTTAAGTACATCAAAACTTTTTATAATCTAAAATTATCGACATGTGATTTTAAGTACATCCTAACTTTTTATAATCTGAATTATCGATTTGTAATTTTTTTTTTAATTTTTAATAATAATTTAAGAGAGAATCTGACGACCACAGAATTAGACAGTTCTCTAAAGAAAATCTGATCATACTTCAGGCAGCGTCATAAGCACGTTGTACATTATAAGAAATTCTAAACAAACATCGGGCAGTCTGATTTACATGCTCGTATGAAAATAAATGAACTTTGAGTTATTATTGTTCAACTTATTAATTAATTTTTTGATTTTTCGTCGATCACGTATGAATTTCTGAATATAAAATGAGATGAAATTGAAACATTTTAAATTGTACCTGGAATGGGAAAAAATTCGAAAATACATTTTCTGCCATTTAGTAGATTATTTATATTTTATTTTAGAAAATTATGAGCTAATTTATGGGAAAGTTCTCTTTTCTATGTTATGCGTATATTTCATATGCTCTCAAGAATCAATATGGTGTCGATTTATGTAAAAAAATATTTATCATTTATTGTATATTTATATTTTTCTCTGTACATTGAAAAGAAAATTTAATAACACTCAACGATGATCTTAAACAAAACAAAAAACATTTAAATTATAAATAAATTAAAAAAAAAAAAAAAAAATATAATAAAACCAAGAAGAACCTACCAATTACAGATTTCTTAAAATCTAACTTATTATATTTTATATTACAATAAAAACAGAACTAAAAAATTTACAAAATTTGTTTCTAATTTAATTATTATTTTTTTTTTAATCCTTCAATTTTTCTTTTGTTATTAATTTGTAGGTACAAATTTTTGAAGTAATATCTACATAATCAGTAGTACGCTGCATAGAGGTAAAATTCACGTAATTTATGGCCTATATTGATAAAAATCTAGTTACTCTGAAGAAGTAGTAACCTAAATTAGTAACAAGACATATGCCGCTATATATCAGTGACCTGTGTAACTTGACACTTTATATTTAATTACCCACATGTTTGATTTAAATAGTGATATTCCACACTTTCAGGTGTTATATATTACCACAAAAGAACTACAACATTTATATTACGATTGTAATATAAAAATATATTGTTGTGAACATGTACTTTATCATTTAGTTTTTTCCTCATAACGAAAGAGTTTATACTCAATCGCATTCAATAGATCTTTTCATTTTAATTAATGATTCGTTTTTGTTTCGAGCAGTCAGCAACAAAGATAAAAGATAGTTATTATTTTTTTTATTACATTGTTTTTTGACATTCCGCTCGAATCAAAAGAGATTCATATTATTTGAAATGAAAAGTTCTATGCGTTTTTTAAACTTATTATAAAGAACATTAAAGAAGAGTTTTTTTTTTCAAACGTCTTTTTATTTTATTGTTTTCCGATTACAGATGTCCAAGTCGATTACATGGTGTGTATCAGCCTTATGAAACAAGTTCAGTGAGTCTAACACGTTTTGTGTCAGTTCTACCAAAATAATAAATAAAAGCAAACAAATGAGTAAAATTTGTTATTAATAAATATTTTGTCTATTAAAATTTGTCTTAATACGAATTAAATTTTTAATTTTAAATAAGTGATTTCATTGAATTTAAAAATTATATAAAAAACAAAAAAACATCATATTAAAGAAACTAAAAGAAAAACAAAAGAATCATGAATTCTACACGACTAAAAAAAAGTGGACAAAATGTCAAAATGACAAATTTGAATGGTGTTATACGTTCGAATGAAAGTGAAGATAATTTTAAGAATATGTCAAATGAAGTGCAATTACTTTCAAATAACAAGAAAAATAAGAAGAAAACGGTATGTGAAAATGCGTTGAGTGTTGATTAGAATAAGCGACAAACTTCAAATTCTGTCGGGTTGAGCCTAGTATTCGACGACGATTGTACATTTTACAAATTTCGATTCGTGTCGAAAACCAAAAAAATCTTAACTTCTAAAAATTATTATTAAATTTCATTGTGACTCATCAATAACTGGGCGGAAATTCCAATCTTGTTGGGCGGATATTTAAAAAAAATTTTATTATGAAAGGAAATCACTTATAAATATTCTGAATTTTATGCAAGTTATGTATTTTATTTATTTTTATTTTTTGGTAAAATTCAATAAAAATGACACAAAAAATTATTTACCGAATGAAGTGAGGTCTATGCTACAACTAGATGATTTTGCATTTCGTTTGTACCCTGATAAAAAAGCATTGCTCTCCAAAAGTCCTATTAAATCGTATTAATTTCTATTCAGAATTTTGAATAGGAAATCATTTTTCAATGAAATTGAATAGGACTTTTTTATCACGGTATCTATCTATGTTTGGTCTGATGTAACTTTTAAACGCCTTGTACGATTTTCACAAAATTTGGTAGACACAGTGATCACACTCAGGAAATTCACTTCATTTTGCTCTCCGGTAAAAATCACTTCTTTTTTCTAATAATATTTAAAAAAATGTGTTAATAACCTGTTGCGCAAACGGGACTTAATGTTTCGAAAGCAGGTTCTCTCACCACTAGGCTACTGTACTATCTATTTATATACTATTTTTTGTTTTTATTGAATATATATAATATTTAATTTTCTGTCAATTTTAAAATTGTCTTAATCAATATCATGTTTCGGATTGTGTCAGATATCTTCTAAATTATGTGCACGTATTATTTATATACTTTTTGAAATAAATTAATATACAATTGAGATTTCTTTTCACGGTCGAATTTTGGTCAAGCATCGCCCTAGTTTTATTAATGCCCAAAACATTTCAATGAAAATAGAAATAGAATGTATATAAAACTAAAATTTTAATAATACTCAAAAATATGCATAAATTAAAGTAAAGTTTCCTTTAATTAACAGTGGCAGACAAAAATATTGAAGATAGCCATTGGAACCATAAAATACAGAAACTACACTAAAATTATAAGGTTTCTAAAAATTAAAAAAAAACATCTCAAACCACTAAGTATCGTCAAAAAATTGAATCCCTAAACCATTATACGTATATAACTCAATTAGCGGAAACAAGCCCAATCTGATTACACAAGTCCTAGAAAAATTCGAAAAATACTTTTCCACCCTTAAACCTAAATCCGACTTTGAAATTTGAGTAATTTAAAATTTATTTAGTAAATGTAAATTTTATATAAAAAAAACTAAATAATTTTCTCCACAGCGAATCCCAAATAAATCCGAATGTGTTGGAACAAATAATTGTACACATTGTTTAGACGAAAGGTATAATAAATTATGTCTTTCGTTCACTAAAAGCTAATAATCGCTACAAAAATAAAGAGCAAATATAAATTAGAAATGAAAAACGAGTAAATTTTATTTAATGACGATGTTCATCTCTATATCTGTGGAGAGACTGAAGACCAATGCTCGAATAATTTTTCGAAGTGTTAAAAAAATAAAATTACTTAACACTTTCACATTATCTGAGCTTTATAATTTAAAGAACTTTCATATTGCTATTAGAGCTTCGAATTTTAGCTTTCAGTGGAGGAAAGACTTGATATTTTTAATTAAACATGTTTTCAGTGTTAATATCATATTCTGGAAATCCTTTTTTTAGGGAAATTGATTTAGTCTATTTAGCAGAAAATCAATTACTATGGTCTGAATTACGTGGGCATGTATTATATATGTATAAAATTGGTCGAGATCAAAATTTAGGACCTACGACTGTGGATCGAGTTAAATATTTAGTCGATGCGTAAGTTATTACTTTAAAAATTAAATTATTAGAATTTTTCAAGATTTTTAGTTGTTACTCAACTGAAATTAATTTTTCTAATCTGTACTTTCCCCTCTTGGACGATCTCATATGTTGTTGGTCCTCAAAGCACTATTTTATGGCTGTGTCGCTTATATTTTTCTCTAATTTTGATGAAAGTATTGTAGGAATTAAATCGTTTAAAACTAAAAGAAAACTTTGTAAATGATTCCATAAGATCTTCCAGTTCTCATTTGAATTAAATTTTTAATCTAAAAATTTCTTGATTGCCTCAAAATTTTGATGAGAAAATTAAAAATTAAAAGTTATACTCTATCCCTTTGTCAATGTTTGAAGATTAAAGACATCGCGTAAAATTCTGAAAATCTCGTTGATTTTCAAGCTGGAGTACAAAATAACAATCTTTGGTCGAAATATTTGTGGCCAAAATTCTAAATAAAAAACTTGCAAAATAAATAATAACCACTAAATGAAAATTATGTTGGTACTATCAATTTTCGTTTTAGATTATGTTCGAAAGATATTCATCAATTGTTTATAAGACTCGAACTTTTAGCTAAGGAAGTTGTAAAAGATTGTTTAGAAAGTGTGGAACGTATTTTTCTAAATGAAATACGAAATACAACAATTGCGTACAATTATTTGGAAAGTAAGTTTAATAAATCGAACCATTACTAGATGGACCATTTATCTGATTTTGTATTTTTCTAGATATAATAACGGATTGCGATAATTATTTATTTGCGGCTAGGAAAATGTTACCAATGTTAAAAAATTTAGAAATACATTTAAAAAAATTTAATATATGTTGGATATTATTACATCAGAATTTATTTCGTATACATTATTTAGAGGATCGTCGATGTCAAATTCGAGCGAAAAAAGCAAAATTACTTTTACTATCCGATATGGAAATACCAGCATTTACGGAAACAATTTTAAAATTTTCACAATTTAATGAAGCATTTGGGGCGTTATCAAAACAATGGGATGAATCTATGATAAAAATAAAAAAATTTAGGTATGTATAATATTTTTTTTTTTTTTGGGATATTCATAATGAATATCTCAAAAAGTATCTAAAACAATTTGGGTCAGATTTCATGGGACCAAATTGATCGTTAACTTAAAGTGATTTTTCTAATTAAGAAATCGTATATTTTTATAGGGAATCGAAACAAATTTATAAAAATTGTCAACATTTGTTAAACGATACTTGGCAAAATTTTAATGTGAATAAAAAATCAAATAAACTTCTTCAAGATAACCGAAATTCGTAAGTGTTCTATTTTCCTTAATAAAATTATTCAAAAGAAATAAGCTGCTATCAAATGTTTCGTTGAAGAAGCCCACCAATTTTATTAAAATATTTTCCGATAATTCGAAGTTGATAGTTTATGAAATGTATGAATAGCCATCAGAAACCAGAGATATTCAGTATTGTAAATTTTCATGAAGGTTTTTCACAGGTCAGTGCATAGATGCTTTGTGATCACGATTCCGTGGTGCTGTAGGTACCGGCACATCGGAATAATCTTTTTTGTTCTTAGTAAATTCTTTTTTTTATGTATTTTTACGTTTTTATGTATTCGAGAATCAGGGAAGAATCTATAATGGTTAATTAAATAGCTTTAGAAGCGGCGTGATTGTGCAGCTTATTACTTTCTGAAGGTTGGCAACGGAAAGTATAGTATAAATCTCTGATAAAAACCCAATAGCATATTGAATAATTAAGGTAGTTTGGTACCCAAATGACTTAAAGTTAACCCAATATTTTTTTGTGTTTATTCGAAAGATTATAATTATATGCATAGAAGAAAAAAAATCACATTTTTCTACCACACCGTTTAAGAGATATAATTAATTAGAGTTTAAAAACTTGCGCGAGCAAAAGAATTCACGATATAAAAAATAAAGTTGACAGTTCAGGGCTATGTTTTGAAAATCATTTAAAGTTGGTATTATCTAGTGACAGTTGAGTATATTATTTGACTAGTCAAATAATATTTTATTTATTACATATTTTATTTATTTAATTATAAACCGTATTAAATTATATCAATTAAATTCTTATGTGAATTTCTATTAATTATTATAGCATGCTTCGTGTATTTGATAGTAAAAAAAATTATAAAAAAGTCTTTTGTTTGACTTTGATTTTCGGGTACCAAACTACTTTAAGAAGCTAGGTCTAAAGATCCGTTATCAAGCGACTACCCCAGTATAGTTATTCTTGTAGCACACTGAGGAAAAGATTAAATTTTCACGCAATTTATGAAATTGATTTTTTTCGAAATGAAATTCCTTCTAACAGAAATTTACATTTTTGAAAAAATTTTCTAGGCAAGACCTTATTAGCAACAAAAAAATGAATTTTGATACAAAACTCAATAATAAAACAATTCAACTAAATCAAAATTCAAATATTTATGAAAATAATACAACATTAACAAAGTCCCAGGCGAAAAAGGCTCGCCGTAAAATGAAAGGTGATCATAGTCGACAGCCATCGGCTGATTTAATGCCTCCACCAGCTCCGCCTCGAGTAACCGATACAGATTGTCAAAATCATCAAAAGTAAGTAATTTTAAAAATTTTGTTACAAATATCTAAACACGTGATTCCTAACTCCACATAAAAAGTATATAAATTTGTATTTGTGTATTTTATTAAGTTGTGCCAGCACTCAAACCAACCTTGCTGAGTATTTGGATCCAGGTGAATTTATGCCAAAAACAATTGGTGGTGATCCAACAGCACGCGAAAGAGCAAAAAAGAAATTGTTACCCCCACCGCCGGCATCACCAACGCCACCAACATCACCATTAAAAAAGTTTGCACCATCTATGAGTGTTGATAATCGTGATGTGGATGCTTTAGTTGCATTTGTTGAAGGCTTAAACATCAATGAAAAGAATATTGATATTATCGAGTGTGAGAATAAACGACGTCGAAAAAAACAGAAAAAAGAAAAACAACGTTTGAAAAAGATGCAAAGTTTACTAGAAGAAGATCAAGTAGCTCAATTAATAAAACGTTCGCCAGGTGTTACAATTACAATGGTTCGATCCAATGGTAATCATTCACAATCGAATAACAATAGTTAGTAAATTTTTTCTTATAATTCTAAGCTTCAAATAATTCCAAGCATCAAAATAGATTTTAGTTTTAAAGCACTTAATTTTATTTGATATGACTCTTGCCACATAATCTATTTCGGCTTTTTGGGACTTTGGATTAATAATTAAAAATTCGGAGACGATTTTGGTCTTTCTATTTCTAGTTTTTATTGCACTTCTTTCTTAATTGTATTAATTTATTTTTATAATTCTTCCGAGGTTCTGAACTTTTATTTTCAGAGATCTAATTCCTGTACTATTTGTGTACGTATTTCATAAATATTTAGTACACAATTTTAATTTACAGCTCGAAATATACCAGAACCAAAACCACAAATGGCAACAATACAGCCTCAACAATCGCTACGTAATATTCCAACAACTCCAATAGTAAATAATAATACCAAAAATGAAACAAAAGATCCAGTATTAAAAAATACCAGTAATAACAACGGTACAGGTAATGTTGTTGTTGAAAATAGTGGTTCTCGAATGGTAACAATTCGACGAATAACCGAAGCAAATACAGACGAACCAACTGTAACAATTACACTAAAAGGTCCCACTCCTGATCAAGATCAAGTATTGTATCGTATTATAAATGGACAAGCGAATTACGGACATCTAGCGGAAAATGTATTTAATAAGAAAATTGTTAATAATAATAGTAGTAATAATAATAATAATGTAGAAAAAACGGAACCAAGTATCACACCATTAGTGCAATTAACGAAAAAACAAAAGAAAAAAATGAAAAAAAATGAATTATCGATTGAAAGTGTACCACCTGTTGGACCAAACTTTAACTGTAATAGTGAGACAAAGCATGAAACTGATATAATTCATGTTACAAAATCAAAAGTAATAGAAGCAAATAGTTGTAATGAAACAAAGAATAGTAAAAAATCGAAAAAATCTAGTAATACAGAATTCACTTGTAATGAATTGAATACGAAAAGCAATAATTTGGGGAAAATTAAGAAGAAAAATGGTCATATAATAGAAAAGACAATTTCATCTTGTGATAATACGTAAGTTTTTTTTTACATCATTTATTATTCTGTACCTATACAGCCTTCGAGGTAAGATAATTTAATAAGAGGCCCTTTTACACCTACACCTTTTGGTTCTCTGTATTCTACTTTGAAACTCTCTATCATCTGAAGCCAGAGAAATTACAATAGACTAATATATAGATTCCTAATATATAGATCTATTTTTTCTATCGTAAGCAGATGAAAGTATAGGATCCTATGAGCAACAGAGGTAATGCAAAAAATGCACATTTTTTCTACTGGCTTTCTTTCATGATGAATGGGTTCAAAGATTCGGACCAAAAAATGTATTCCTAACTCTCTGTAGGCTTCGGATCTTCACAACATCCTGTTAAAAGATCTATTTCTAGTACAATTATATGGTTCAGTTGTTTTTATCTTTAATTTAATCGAATACAATTAAATTGGCTTGTCGAAGTCACTCAGTAATATGGGAGCATCTTGATGTTGCCACCGGCTTAGGTGAGAACTTCTCCTTCAGGCAAGAGTGAAACGTAACGCAGATCAATCTTGCCATGTTATTCAATGTTAAGTTGTTTTCCTCAAAGCATTTATAGTCAGTCGAATGAAATTATGAAATCTAAGGACCCAAAATACTTGCTGTGCGAGAAAATTCTGATGTATGATTTTTTTCTTCGAATTACAGAACTGGATACCTCTCAATATAATGGAGATTTTATCTTTAAAATTATTCACGTGTTCATCAACTAAAATTTATCGTAGGCCCATAAACCCTAAATCGTTTGACTTATCCGTTGTTTTTAGATAAAAAACAAAACTTTATACTGTAGAGTTTAAATCTCCTTTTTATTTTTCGAGTCGTTGTGTCAGAAAAATTGTGAAATTTTTTTTATTTGACAATTGGAGCATAATATGCTTTTTCATTTAATATGACTTTTCGCTGCCTAGAGAAAACTTTTAAATCTTATTTTACAATAATGGCCCTCCATGTAAAGAGCCGTCCATAACTAAGAATATTACAAATTTTGATAGTAACTATTTGTTATTTTTTTTTAGTAATTCCACTAAAACGAATAAAACGATGAAGCAGCAAAACTCAAAGCAAAAACAAAAAACTGTTGATATAAACACAGTATCACCAAAACAATCTACTAAAACGAAATCAGACGTGCCACCAAAATCCACACCAACCGTTAAAACGTCTATAAATTCGGAATCCAATAAAAAAGCTAGTAAACCAACATCATCAAATGCACCTCAAAAACAAAATTCCAGCGGAACCCGACCGGCTACAACAAATTCGTTACCAAATACCAAACAAAAACCAGAACCAAAATTAAACTCCAAACTTGTAGAATCAAAACAACCGACGACGAATAAAAGAGTATCGCTATCAACCACAAACACACCACGTAATGCTATTAATTCGAATCAAATTCGAGAACAGAAAAATGAGAGAGTTTATACATCGAGTTCGAATGGTCAGCAGCAGCAGCAACAACAACATCATCATATACAAAAATCAACCCCCACTACTACACATCAAATGAATGGAACTGGTATTTATCATGATACAAATTCAAATAATTATAAATTAATACCAGAAAATTTACGATTACCTGCTGGTATTACAATTACCAAAGTACCACCGAATTGTAATACACGTAAAATGACTTATGATACTCAAAGAAAATTTAATTCAAATCATTTAGATATTACACGTAAGTACACTATAATTCATATTAAAATGATCTTTATGATTGATTTTACCGACACTACCATTATGTATAAACATACATTTTTTGATGTGAATACACCTATGTATTTGTTTGTAATGGGGGGAGTATTACAAACCCCATCTGTTTGTACATACGCGATTTAAAGTATGGAATTACTAATCTTATGCTATCTGTTAACGTATACGTGAATTTAAGTATGAGATTTACGCCATCTATTGTTATCGTCTGTATTATAGGGGTATTTACAAACGCCATCTGTTTGTACTTAAGTGAACTAAATTATGGAATTAGTAATTTAATGCTATGTATTGCCACAAACGTGAACTTTAGTATGAGATTTACTGTATCGGAAATTCTAACGCCATCTATTGGAGCATAAGTAAACAAAATTGTTAAAAATATACGATCCGTACTATGCCGACAATTCGTTATGGGCTTAATCTCAGCTTGAAACATTCATTCGACTTCTCTTATATATAGAGGTATCCATGGAACACTAACGACTGTATCAAGCCAATTAGGTTTTTTCAGTAGTAAAAAATGTTGTTAATCAAGTTAGGCAGTTAATCATTAGTGAATTCATGTAATTTTTTGGGAGCGGTATAATTTGTATATTTTGTAAAATTATAATTAGAAGTTTTTGACCTCAACGTGAAGATAGCAGCCAGCATTCATCAATGAAACCTAGTGATTGTAGTTAAGCATCTGTTGACACGTTTTTAATTATTTTGGACGTGTATTTGTTATTTGACAGTCGTTTGAGTTGATGTGAGTATTTTTATAAAAATGGGAAAAATCAAGTATCGAGTCAACCCAACTCAAACAAAAATTCATATAATAATTACGCGTCCAAAATGATTGATATCTTGATGAGTAACTGTCAAAAGATGTACAATTCCATTCACTAGATTTTATTGAAGAATGCTGCTATCTTCACGTTGAGGTCGGAAACTTTTCAGACCATCATCGTACTTATTTACAACGATAATAATTGTTTCCCATCGCCCTTCGAACATTTTGATACCTTGTTTGATTTATCTTTGCTCTCAAAATGAGCCTCAGTTTTCAAATAAAATTTGTTACCCTGAAATATCTTTTCGATTTGCAAAAGGCTAGGAACCTAATGTATAAAATATGGTGCACGAGGACGGAATTCGAAATGATATATTCATTCCAACTTTTGGAATATCTTTTTATAGTTCTTGGAGATTAAATCTTAAGAGTGTGGAGAAGTAGTTAGAAGTTTAATTTATTGCAAGCATCATTTACACCCACCTGTTAGATGGTGCAATTTTGACACCTATCCTTTGGAGATCGGAGACTTACTGTATAATTTATATAATTTTAGAAAGTTACCTGGATATCCGGACATTGTAAAAATACAAAAATGCTTAGATATTTTATAGATGGTAGTGGTCGTCTAATCTTAACTAATAAATTAATACCTAAGGTTTATTATTTAGAGGGAGAATAAATTGAATCAAATCTTGATCATAACATAAAATAGAAAATACATTATCTTCTTTAAAGCCATTTTCTCTGAGAAAAGGGAAATCTATTGAATTTAAATTGCTAGGCTCAAGCCTTATCCTTTTTCTGTTTTGAAATTGTATCAATAAATAGCTTAAAGCTATTAAGCTTATATCAATACCGATACTTTATTTAGATAACATATCTAAATATGGATCGCAGAAACAAATAAATATTGTGTTTTATGTCCGCAAAATCTTAAAATATTGACAAAATATTCCTGGATAAGTTAGATAAGAAATTCGAGAGACTTCGAGGGCACACAATGAAATTTTTACCAAAAAATGAGTTTTTAAATAAATGATATAGTACGCTGAATCTGGCAACCCAATTGCGGCCTATCGTGAGCTTAAAATTTTCAATCTCTTCCCTAGAAGTCTGTCGAACAAGTTACCTTACCAAATTACAAGTGCCTAAAATGCCATTTTCAAAGTTCACAATAAAATTGTTTTTAGCTGAAACATCACGTGTACATTTTGCTGGTACGGAATCCCAACAGCAACAACAAATTCGACCACCTCGAAATGATCTCTCTGTGGACCTAATCATTGAGAAACAACAACAATTAGAATCTGATTTTGAGATACAACCAGAAAATCGCCAGCCACCAATTGGTACGGGTGTACCAAGAGCATGTGATGCCCCAGCAAAATTTATACGAGCACCAGATGGTCGAATAATAATACGTAGTCCAATGGCACGATCAACTACACCTCCATTGAATCCAATCACAATGATACGTCAAGATTTAGAAATGGGTGTATCCCCACCAAATGTCCCTATACCATCATTTTGGTCACGCAATGATTGGTGGTTGCCAGGTTAATGTATTTAAATATTCTTTTTATAAAACACACAATACAAAATTTTTTTTAAACACATACATACATAACTTTTTTTTATTATCGGCAGCCATTTTGATTTGTATTCGAAACGAAACAAAATTTTTTAATAAAAATAATTTTTATTTTTTATTTCTTTAATTTTATTTTAATTTTTAATTAAAAATCTAGTTAAAATATTTACACGACCTCTATATACAGATATAATGTTTTCAAAAGCCCCGTTATAGAGTTTGTCTGGTATAGAGATAGCCAGTTGAATTATTTCCCCGGATTTTATAAAAATATTTTTTAACAAAAAAATCGATTCCACTTATTTAAATTAGTAGTATTAGTATTAAGTTTTACTAAAAATTTCAAAAACTTTGGATTTTTTTTTTGAAAACTGACGATCACATCGAAAGTTTCCGCGAGAATGGTGATTTGAAGTGTCAAAGCTCAAACCTTGCAATAATACAGGGCTTCAGGAACAATTACTGAGTAAAAAAAAAAAACATACGAACCTTGATTTTGAAAGTTAATCCAAAAATACTCCACGGATTGAAAGAATTATATGAGTTTAATTTCCATTTGTGTACATCTTCTTCTGTGAAGTCTCGGTGGAAAGGTTTTTTTCTCCTTAAACGATTATTATGATAGATATTGTACACCCTTACGTGTGTATTTATTATCGTCTACATTCAAAATTAATTAATTTCCCTTCCCCCCGGTGTTTTAAAAACTTGGATTTAAGAATTACTGCAGGTAGAAAATTTTGATCTAGTTACCGAAACAGGATCAATAATCTAAGACATTTGGATTTTATGTCAATTTAGAAATAAAAGATTTCCTTAGATCTTTTTCGTTATCAAATATAAAAGATATTTTTTTAGATAAAATATCCAAAGTAAAAGTTAATGTTTAGTTAGGTTAAGTAAATAATTTTTTTAGATTTAGGTAACGCCTCCAATTTTACGTATCCAATTTTAAGCAAAATTCGATAATTTTGGATCATTTATTCCATTTATCGTGTGTGAAATTTGGTTATATTCATTCTTAGGCTGTGATGCCCTCTCCCCGTGTTAACAAAAATATTGAAAAATTAATTTGTAACAACTTTTTTTTTTTATACTTTCCATTTTTACTATCAATAGTTGACACCTTCATTGAATTAGGTAACACAAAATTTCGAATATATTTTGTGATCGTATATTGAATCTCAGATCGGTAATCCCCAAGATGTTCCGAATATGTTTGGTTAACATATGAAAGTAGTAGGCTGTGGTAATGGTTGGTAAAATGGGGCAGAAATTTATATATAATATAAATTTCTAGCCCATTATAATATAATAATTGTTTCGAAACATGTACCATAGTTAAGGTATTTTCTAGACTTACAGGGAAAGGATCTTAAAATTTATAAAAAATGGATAGAGTACCTCTATATTTTCATATTGTAGCTGTATATAGAGGTTTAAACGAAAATAGGGAAGATTTTCGAAACATTTCGATTTTTGGTAACAGACATGCGTAAATTTTGACGCACTTTTTGTATTTTTTTGTTTTTTTTTTTTTTTTTTATAAACGTATGTCTGGGATGGTAACATAGTATATTTTACAGGTACCGATAATGTATTTGCACCAAAAGATATTGACCTGGAAGATAATACTCTCGATGCCGAAGAACGTGAATTAGAAGCGTTTAAACGATTCTGTCAAGAACCAGTACCACCACAACGACAGGAAGTAACCCATTTAAATGTTCAAAAAATTATCATAAAAAAGAATCGTCCTAGTTAGCAATTTTCCCAAAATTTTATGTAAATGTGTAATTCATTTTTTATTTAGTACAGATAGCCGAGTGTAATTAGGTTTTTACCTCCGAACCCAGTTGTAGTGGATGGATTTCAATGTTCGAGAGTTTTTTATAATTTTAAATTTTCCGCTTTTCAATTTTTTTTTATCATGATATAACGTTATTTCTAATACAGTATATTCCTTTCAAAACTAAATTTGATCGGTTTGAGAAAATGAAAAAATAATTTAAAAACTAAATAAAATTTTTTTCTAAACTAAACACTTCGAAAGGTTAAACTTTTAGGATGCATTTTTGGCACCTAGATAAAATAATCTGAATATGCTTTGCGATAAATTTCAACATTTGGAGGGACGATTATTTTTATTATAACACCTTTAGCTTTCAAGTTAATGACTTCAAAGACCACTCTTTATGAATAAGTTTTAACGTATTTTCGAAAAGGTTCAGAGAATTTTCCTTAAATTATGTTTCGTTTTTTTTTTTTTTTTTGTTATTCGGCGTTAAATGTCAGTATTTTAATTTTGCTTAAACTAAATGTCACTTTTAATGAGTTTTAATTTGGTTAATATTTAATTTTCAAAAATGCTAAACAAATTTTTTATACAGTTTTTAATATAAGTTTCATTTTTCTCTAACATATTTTTTGATAAAATTTAAGGTTTTCGAAATATTCATGAAAAAAACATGGCTTTTATAGTATTAAAATTGCCTCAAAAAGTATTCACTATTAATAAAAAATTTATGGGGTATTTTTTAAGTAATATTAGTTGTTTTATTGATTTTATTTATTATTTTATTGTTGGAATTTTCACCCGTCAGGTGAGGTGGCTTCCACCCAATTTTTAAAATCGCGAAAATTTTCAAAAGGTAAACTTTTTAGTATATAAAATTAGAAATAGAACAAAAACAAAAAATTTATTTAAAGCCTTAGCTGAAACGAATCAAAATTTATTTTCATTCTGGAAGAGAGCTTGGAAATTTGATAGTTTGGAAACCCTATTTCTAGCTTAGGTTCGTATTATTTTAAGAGATGGTTTTTTTTCCTATTTTTGATATTAAATAACGCGAGAAAAGTGTATCCTCTTAGATTTCATTTTTTCGCTATTCGAAAATTAATAAAATTGCGTGTTTTCTCTTCAAAAATTGTTTCCTAATAATCGACATTTTTTTGTTTGTTTTTTAATATAAAAATTTAACCCAATAAACTGTCGATAGTAGTATGATAATTTTTTGACATTCATGATAATTACAGTGTGTTTCAGGTAAAAGATTTGCGAAATAAAAGTTTATATGTTTATGGTTTTAGGCAGTTATGTAGGTTGATCTACTTAGAAGATTTTTTTAGCCCTTTCATACTGAAACACACTGTATGATTTTTAGTTGAATTGCTTTATCTGTATTAATCTATATATCTAAGTATTTACATTCAATCATACCTCCAACTTCTTCGGAATTATCTTCGATTTACACCGAATGTGTTTCGAGATGTAATAAATTATTTTATAAATTGATCATCATTTTTTATGTATGATTAGCTTATAATAAACCAGAAATTTTGAATAAAAAAAAAAAATTAAGCTTTCTCCAAACCATCGAAAAGCTTACTATTTTTCTCCTGACCTTTTTATTCGAGTAAGGCGGTTCTCATCTAATTCACCAATGTTCATCGAAGTACAAGATTCTCCATCACTAAAAGACATTATATTTTATGCTTTGGTTTCGATAAGCATGTCCACAACGTTAAATTAAGTCAATAGGCTAATATCCAATGTCTTAAAATAACTGCATGTAATTTTAGAATCTCTAAGGTCAATTTACATTTAGAACAGAGACTATTTAGGCAGGTACTCTACTTATTTTAGTTGGAAGATTTTCTTTTTAATTTATTTTCAACCAAGGTTTGTACCCTGACATAAAAAATTTTCTTACAAATACTAGAGACTTTCTGTCAGCCTAATTGCAGCGAAGAGATCATTTTCTACCAATGGCAAATGAATATTATTTGGACTAGCTATCCTAAATAGAAACAAAGAAGTGAATCTGAAATTTGATAAAATTATGGATGATTTGGCGAAAAAGAAATGTGTGTTTGAATTTTGTTCATAATATAATATATAATAATATAACAACCAGGTCGTTTTCCGAAAACACCACTCTGGGCACACTTGATAGAAAACATTACGGAATATTTTGGCTGAAACTGGCCTGTTTACGGTTCTAATTTGGAACGATGACTGAACAGTGACATCACTGATGTGTGTGAATGAACAATGTTAAACCGTACTTATCGAAAATTCTAGGAAATTTGAAACGCATTTTGAGAAATATTTAAAATATTTTAGAGGAATAAATAAATAGAATTGAAAAAAAAAAAATTTGAAAATAATAGTCTTGAGAATTAATAATATGTATTATACGTAATAAAATTTTTTACACTTTTTCAAAGAACCTTTAAAACTAATTTAACAAACAAAAAAAAAAACCTATACTTAGTGAACTCAGGTGTCAAATATTGTGTTTATTTGTAAATAAAAATAATAAACCCATCAATTTTTTTAGTGTAATTTAATAAATCTCCTTGTTTTGTTCCTTATGATCGAAAAATTCGTAGCTAAAAAATTGTCCACTTTTAAAGGTATTGGAGAATTTATACTCGATACCGCCCTTGACATCATCCGATGAGGATACACCCGTTTTGTTGTAATGGCAGGGGGGAGAGCATTTCCTTAGCGCCAATAGCCGGATACATTAGTTAAATGAGAGGTGTCTTATGATTTGCAGTCCGGGTAGGGTCGAGTAGTATGAACTGTGAAAATTCACTCCAGATAGGATTTGAATACGATTAAATGGAGCCCAATTTTGAGTAGAAGAATCTTACAGTTTTTTCAATAGCATACTAGCCGTGAGTGTTTTAGCTGACTAACCAGAAGGCTAAAGTCAACTGAAATTGCCTTTATTCGATTCACAATGTTAACTGTTTAAATACCCGGTATATTATTGAGTATAAATGTTTGAATTGAGTAATTATTAAAATACGTTATCTATATAGTTATGAAGAATTCGTTTTACGAATTAATAGTATGTGAAATAGCGAATCTAAAGAGTTTACGAAAACTAACATTTTTTGAATGTCTTAAATCTCTAACATAACAGGTTATTGTTCAATGTAGTTTCTTTCAAAACTACCATGTGACGATTTTACAAATATTGGATACGCACCCTTGATTCACCCAGCCCAAAAAATGCGTATATGATCTTCATACCCATTTTGGGAAATACCAGGTGGTCAAGTGAAGTATTGTCTACACATTCACTATATGTGCCGTGACGTCATAACGATGTTATACAAGCATCGCATTCTAAGGCCAACAAGAAAAATAAATGGCCTGTTGGGTCAATCATTTTTTTAATGACTAGCAGACAAATTAGAAAAGACTAATAATTTTGTTATTGTCTTCAATACTTTTTAACGTCACAAACTTGAACTAAACTTAATATACCGTCATATATTTCATACATGTTTTTGATATTATCGAGCAATGATTGTATCTAACGATTTAAATCAATCTGTAGTACTCATAAATATGTCGATAAAATTTATTAAAATTTTATTTCACCAAACTATTTGTCATATATTTTATATTAATTTGATATCAGTAGTATTGATTTTTCCCCCGTGTTTGTAAAATTGTGTTAACATATAAAAACAGGTGAAATAGATTATTCCATGCAAAAATATTTTTTAATACATTTTAAAATTAAATCTAAAAATCGATTGGATCATCTTTAAACTGATAAACAAGTGAAACACATTCAACTTCAAATTAGATTCTACATCGAAGTTACGAAATACTGATGAAAAATTTAATCTCAAAACTACAAAGGTAAGTTATTTATATTCAATTTTCATACTTATTAACTCGTTGTAAATCACACAAATTACGAAATACACAGAGCTTCAAAATTGGTTTTTTTCAGTTCTTCGCATGCATTTTTTTGTTCGTGAATTACTTCCAATGACATTTGTAAAGACATATGCAATTTTAATTTGCAAATGCTGAAGGTCTATCAGATGTAAGCAATTGCAGGGTTCCGTATTATTAATTGTAATTTAAAATTATCTAGGCCAATTTATTTAAATTTAAGTGAGAATTTCTGTAGAAAATGTATTTTTTCAAAACTTTAGGATCCACAATAAAAGTTTTATAAAATAGTATAAATATTTAGCTATACTGATTTCGTCTGTTTTTACAACCATCTTCAGTAGTTAAAAACATACCTTAATAGTACATTAAAAGTACTAAATATATTTTTTTGTGGGTCATTAAGAGCATACGTTAAAAACATTGAATACGCAATTTTAAACAATTTTCTCGTATAAATAAGTCCTAAAATAAGTATGAGATAACTTAGTTCTGATTATGTTATGATCCATCAACAGGACAAAAACTACCATTCAAAAAATTATTCTAATCTATTGCAATATCGTAAATATCAGAAGCGAAGGCAGTTTTAATTAAAAGTGATTATTGAGTTCCAGGCAACAGACTTTGTTCTGAAAGTGAAAATTATAATAGGGTCTGGCTAACTTTTGAGAGTGTATACCGCCTTTGAATGAAATTAACAGATTAATAATATTTGTTTCTAAAAGCCTATTCCCTCCTCCTATTTTCGACTAAACAAGAAGTTTTCTGGAGGTTGAATTGTTGACATTCCCTATTTCCTTTTTAGGAACTCAGTTCATATACAAATTTTACGAAATAAGCAGAGTTTTAAAAATCACGAAATATCATATTTTGACATAAAATGGATAACAATAAACATTTTCATTTCAAATAATACGATTGTCTTTTGTTTCGAGCAAAATATAAAAAAACAGTGTGATAAAAAGAATAATTTCTATATTTTACCTTTGTCAAACTAATTGTTGACTACCCGAAACAAAAACGGAACGTTAAACAAAATGGAAATGTCTATTCACATTTAACCTTCTAATTCAATTTGGTTGTACAGAAGAATTATCCGACTAATTTATTACATGCTACCAAAATCGTGTTTCAAATACAAAAAAATATTTCATCAAAAACTGCCATTACTGTTATCTATTCGTACTGAATTAAATAAGCATTAACTGATTAAAACCCCACATTATGTTTAATCCGACCCAGAAAATAGTTTATTACTGCAATTTTATGAAAATTATCACATAATTTTTATCCCCTTATGATAAACATGTATTGAAATGAGATATCGTTTATTTTCATCAATAACAATTAAATAAAAAAAATTATAATTTATATTACCATACACAATGTGGCGCTAGTAATATCGAAATTATGAACGAATTAAATTTAAATTTCAGTTGATTTTATTTTTGTATTTTTATTTACTTAATAATAAGATTAGTTTTAAATTTATCCGCCATATGAACAGTCACTTATTTCTCAATAATTAAAAACTTGATTATCAGTTTGAAATTTCAATAAATAAATAAATAATTAAAGTCAGCTGTTTGTACGCATTAGTCGCATTTCATGTAAAAAAATTAGGTTGAGATGAGGTCAAACATTTTTCTTCAAAAAAAAAAAAATTTTCACGCAACTAATATGATATAATCTTTAATAATAACTAATCACATGAGCTTTTACTTCTTTTGTTTTTCATTTATTCTGTGGTTCAACATAAACGGTATTAAATTTCAAAAACAAAAAAAAATTTTAGATGAAAATTTTTTTTTGTACGTACTCTCTGTCTCTATTTTCCATGTGACGTCAAAGCTCACACCTTAATTACCTAAAGCAAGAAAAACAAAAAGAAAACACACAGTCGTAAAAACAAAAACAAATCATAATTAGTTTATTAATTTAAATGAATTCATTTAGAAATGAATCAGATTCAGACAAAAATTGAACTTAGGAAAAAAATTATTGTATTTGAAATCTAGTGCAACCTCCATATATCCTCCATATGCAAACTAAAATATGTATATAGGTACTGCCTGGCATTGTATGGGCACCGTGCATCAAAATGTTTTCATCCGTTTCTATGTTTACGAAATACTAGTTTATCAATCAAATGATAAATATGTCTGTGAATGGTGTATAATTTAATATAGGAAACTTTTCAAAATTTATGGACTAATTTAAATGAACAATTATTTACTCTTGCAATTAAAAATAATTACTAATGAAATTTTTCCAATCATTCTTACAATTTTCAACCCAATAACTTTCAATAATTTCTGTTTGACATTTGCTAAATAATTTACACGCAAACAATTGAAGAAGTAATTATATTTTCTAGAATGTTTTGTTACAAATTTTAAAACTAATTTTAGACACTCGTAGCGAATCAGTCTATTATCAAGTCAATGATCAAGTAATTTAGTCAAGTAGTAAGTATCTTAATAACTAAACATTTAACACTTGATCAAAAATTGTTCATTATTTGATAATTTAAATAGGATGAGTAGTTTACATTATAGCTTCTATAATCGAAATATTATCGATTTTTTTTTCTAGCGATATTTCAGATATTTTAAAATACTTACGAAGTCGATTTTAATTTTTGGTAAAATTTATCATTTAAAATGAGTTTTATCCAATTTTCAGTTAAATATTTTTTTTGTGATTTATTGCGATTCTATCAAATTTCGAGAAAACTAATTAAAATGTTTATTTTAACCCAAAAATATCGCCTAGAGTTGTATACGGGAGAAATATCTTGTGGTATCTAAAAATATGCATATTAAATTGTCTAATGCATCAAATTTTATAGTTTGAAATTAAACTAAATTATCCAAAAATGACAATGTGAACTTCAAATTTATTCGTTTCGCTAACAATGATATTGAAAGTATTCGGGAACCTCCATAATTGCCACATTTGAGCATCTATTTTAAACCAAACAAGTTATTTTCAAAAAACAAATTAACAATAAAACTTGAAATAAAAGTTATCAATTCATGAAAATTTAATTATTTGATTTTAGCTATTATTGAGTTAAAGGTGAGTTGTTTACAAAAATGTTTATTCGAATGAAATTCCTTAAGAGGATCTAAAGTAAGTGAAAAGACAAAAAAAATCGTCACGTATCAAAAAATGTAGGCCCCCTTCAGTATAAATAAGATACGCCTACAAAATGTAAATGTGTCATTGAAAATTACTTTTTTTTTTTTCTTTCAAACAAATCATCTACGTATTTATCTCACTCTTTGATTTATACTCGGCCAAAAATCAATAAAATACTTATCACGTTTGGAGTTTAAAAATAATCTAAGGTACTACGTTTCTGACAAGGATCCCCTGGTCGCACCACTTCAGAAAATTATGTAATAAATGATAAATTTTCATTAAAGAAATTTTGTATAATAATTTTCCAAAGATGTAACCTAAAATATAAATACTCATGAAAAATCCAAATTAGTTTTTGAATATTGAACTAGTTAGACGATAAGACGTTATATCTTCTATATGGACGTACAACATGGTTGCCTAAATTGACTGTCATTGCAAAAGGTATATTATATGAAGCAAGGCGTTAGTCAAATGACGTGACAATTGCCACATTTGTACAATATACATATCTTTATCTAATACATTCGCATTGAGTGTGATAGTTGACCGGTTAAAGTCGAATATCATATTGAAATACATGTAATATAGCAGTATGGCCTGGAAATCGGACATGATATGTAGTGTTTTAATATTAATTTAAAATGGCTGAAAACAGTTATAGTGTAAATTTAAATGATAAAGGTACTAGAAATTTTATACAAAAATTCATCAATTCTATTTATTTTAAAACAATTATGAAAATACGTTTTTCATTTTCATTGTTTTCGGGACAAACTTACATATTTCCATTCGCGATCAGTTTGAAAATCATTTCTCAATGATTCAAGATAATTGATTTTTTTAATTTTTTTTTTCAAGTGTACTACTTAAAAATACCGAAACCATCTGTAGTAATTTTTTTTCAAAATTTTCATAAATTTTTTTAAATCATTGAATACACAATGAAAATTCTAGCTGAAAATGTTAAAATGTCAAAATAAAAGATTCAAGGCTAATTGACATGAAAGAATTTCATCTGAAGGAAATTTTTTTTTGTGACTATTTTTAAATGTCTGGAAATTTCTTTTGGAATGTCAAATATGTTATGTGGCCATTGAAAATTTTTCTGGATAAATGTTTTTGTGTATGTGTATGAATTTTGGTTAAAATATTTCCGAGGACCAACGCAGTGTGATTTCAGTGTGTTTAACTGTTTGTCAAATTCATGTGAAAATTTTTTGTTAATTAGTTAATTACCGACCTTCACACCTTGATTAATCGTGAATGATTTTTCTTTATCACGTGTTTTATGTTTTAATGCCTGAAAATTATAAAAATGTGTTTTTCATTTTTTTTTTTGTTTTTCGTTTTGTTTTATGATTCATTGAAAGACAGTAACGTCATTCAATTATTTTGGGTGATTAAATAGAATTCAATTTTAATTTTTCGTTTTACGTAGAACTTCTTTATGGTTACAGACAGCTTGTTATAAAAAATTTTCTCTATTTTCTTGTTGTCACTCGGGTGACATTTCATTTTTGTTTTCTTCTTCTAAAGATATCTTACATGTTTGTAGACTGCATGATTTTTTTTGACATCTGGTCTCCATTATGATTTCGAATAGCTTAGAATTAGAAACGTGTAGGTCAATGATCATTATATCGAATAGTTATAGTGAAACTTGTGAAGAACAATTCGGGGATGTATTGATGTGATTATTTCGAATGTTTTCCATTTAATATCGTAGTTTTTCGATTCTCGAAAGAAAGTAGTCGATATTTTATACGAAAAATGGTGAATGCAAATTTTTCAATTGTACGTTATTCTGGACATCTTGTATAGTAAATTTAGAAATATTTGAGAGGCTTTGATAATAATACAATTATGTGGAATCCGTTTGATTTATCCGTCGGATGAAAATTTTTCATCTTTCCAATATTTTCGATAATTGAAATTTGTTAATTGTTTAAGTTATTTCTAAAATAATTTAGGTTTTAATAATTATTTGTCATGGTTTCTTGAATCATGAAGTTTTGGGCTATTTCGTAATACTGTTTTTGAAAGGTACCCTGAAATCTTCCAACGCTGGGATTTTTTCAAAATAGGATACAATGATTTTCGCATTAATATATTATCGGAATAATTGTTGTATCTATAGGTCGTTTTGGAAATATGTGAAAATTAATCGTTGATATAGTTAATTAAATCTGCTTTACAATCAACACCCCTACCCTCTGAATTTTTTCACAAGAGGTGGAAATATAATTTATTGATTTATATTAATTTTCTAATACTAATACGATGTATATTCGTAGTTTTTAAGATGCCTGGAAAAAAATTGTTTTGGCAATTTCCCAAAATGAAACGTCTGTCATAATCCCAAAATTTTTACCATATATCCTTCGAAGAGCATAGATAAACGAGTTTACGTAAAAAATTTTCTCCGTTGAATTACCATTGTATCTATGAAATTAAATATCCATACGTGAATACTATGGTTTAATAAAAAATCGAGACCATTGAGGAAAATAATCTTCAACAATTTTTCAGATTATACGCTTCTCCAAAAAGAAAAACATATTCATCCATAATAGTATAGTTTTTCATTTTTACAATGAATGGTCGCTACCGGATACCACCTTAAACAAATTTGATGAAAATTTTTGGACCCACATTCGTCTGAATATACTCATAGCGAGTCGTATGTTAGCGACAATTCGTATGAAAAACAATGCTATTAAAAAACAGTAAAACCGTTACTCCGCTGAAAATTGTTCCGCTGTTTGATCATATTTGTGTGTGTGTGTTGAAATGTGTTATTCTAGTCTATCCAATTTTGTGCGTTAACGAATTATTTTTATTTTTTAATTTTCAGAACAAAATGAGAACACTACAGACCAACATATCACGAATAGACCATCATCAGTAAATAAAGGTACTAAAAAATTTCATAATTTTTGCTTTGGGTACACGATATATTTTGCTGGTAATTCAACATGGAAAAAACAATCGGATTTAAAAGAAAAATCGATAGATGTCGCGCACATCCAACAATTCTAAAAGCTATGAGAAAATGTTTGCCACGTGATTTGGTGACATCATCAATTTGATCGCGATTTGTTGAACTATCTCCAAAATGTATCATGATTATAGATGAGGGCGGATCTCCAAAAATATTTCTAGATCCTTATCTAACCACAATGTTCCAAATTATAATTTTGTTTTTATAACCCACCTTGTTATAGTGAATACATTACACTGGTTTGCATATATTGGGCCTGAATTACCGGATATTTATCCGCAAGGTATATATTTGAGTTTTTGCAGTGTTTAAATTAATATTTATCGCGTGTTTTTTTTTTTTCTTATACTAAAACGATTTTTTGATTTGTATCATGGCAAAATGATTTTTGGTTTGTTATTTGCCCTTTGTTTTTTGGAAAGTACATTTTTATTTTGTGTGCTGTGTTGAATTTCTAAAACCTGTATGTTTGACAAGCGGTGAAATTAATCTTGAAGAAAAGCAGGTTGTGCAATCATTCGAGGAAGAATTACACTTCCACTCGAAGCGGCATTTTTTTGATAATTGATTTCTTACAAACAATCGAGTATTTTAAGTCGTAGATTCGGTAAATTTTCCTATCATGCCCGATTTTATCTGTTATCGATATATCTATCTTAAATAAAAACTTGATCATTCCGTAGTGAATCAAAAGATTTTACTCTTCAGTTTTAATTGAATGGTCTAAATATATTTACTTCTCAACAATCGATCGTCATTTATTCATGTCTTATGCTTAGGATCTCCAACTTTTTACACTAAAATGTGCTATCGGCGCCTTTCAACCATCGTAGACGTGATCTCTCGCTTGACACTCCATACATTGCTCTATGGGGATACCTCTCTTAAGACATACCTACTCTAATTCATCCTGCTACTAACCACCCAGTACTTCGTAAGTCGTATATTTTTTCAAGTTTTCGTTTCATGTAGGACGTTCCCAAGTATTATTCCTACTTAACTAATTGACAGACTACCCCAATTTAAATAATAATAACTACAATTGAAAAAGAATGGGGTTCATTGAGCTCCTTCCATTACTTTTCCAAGCGCAGAAATACAAAAATAATTTCATTGTCATTTTTCGAATTCGTTATTTTTTACTTGTCAATTTACGTGAAAAATATTGAAAACAATCAAAACTAACTTTTTTTTTTGCATGTTTATCATTAAACGAATAGCGCTTTTAATTTTTTTTAAATATATAATTTTTATACCTTCAGTTAATGATTTTCCGTTTTTTAAGCGTAAGAAAATTACTTTTTTTTAACCAATAAAACGTTCGCTTCAAAATCGACCAGAATATTAACTACGTGCTCAATATACAATCTTTTTTTGTATTACTAAAATATACTAAGAATGATTTTCTTTTGAACGTCCTTAAAAATTCTTTTAAAAAAATTGTTTAACATGATAGTCGTATTACATAACATAATTTTATATGTTACATTCCGTATAATTTAAAAGACATAATGATATTTTTTTATTATATAATTGAAGGCGTATAGAGGAGTATTCTATTCATAAAAATTATTATTATTATTGTAAATTATTATTACATTTTTTAATTAAACATTAACACAGTTTTATATATAAAAAAAAAGCTTACTAACTTCATGTGTGTGACGTTCTAAATAAAATTAAAGCTCTATTTGCACGAATAATACGGTTTGTTGTGAGAATCTCTTTAATGCAGTAGCGTAGTTATGTATTTTATATGAAGGAAGAGGACATTGTGAGAATTCTATTAGACGAGTCAAGGACGATTTAAGGTGTATTTTGTGGGTGTGGAGTTGTGTATTCCATGTATTGTATGTGTGCGTGTGTTTGCCTATTGGCTTACCTTTAATTCAGGAATTAATTCGTATGAATGAGTTTTTGTTTGAAAAAAAGAAAAAAACTGAGTCATTTATTTTGATTCACTTTCAAATATTTTATGAATTTATTTTAAAAATACCTGAGAAAATTTATTGCATCTACTTCAAAAACCGTCTTGCGAAGTCTCTACCTGTGTTTAACGTACTGGGTTAAACCTTTTAAATTTTAGTTTCGTGATATGCCCATAGATGTCTATGTGTAGTATCTCTTCTCCAGTTATACACACATTTTTTTTTAAATTTTAATTTTATTAAAACTTGCTTTAGCAAATAATGCTATGGAAATAAATGTGAATCCAAACAATAGACAATCAAAACTATAAATTTTATATCTGAAATTGTAAACATGTAGAGACATCTTGTAGAAAAATTTTAATATACAATACATATATAAATTCGTTAATATATAATATTAACGCGAAAAAATATTGCTAAATAGAAAATCAAATTTAGAGTTTCACTTTAAAAAATCTTCGATATGCCTTCCATTTTCATGCCAAGATTTTGTATAATTTCATTACATTTGGAACAATTGAACAAATAATTATATTTTTTAGATTGCGAATGTTTTATTTCAAATTTTAGCTACTCGTGGCGTATGAATCGTTTAGTTAAGCCCCTTTCTTTCTATCAGAAACATAACCTCTCTTAAGTATATTCCCAAAAAATCAATTTATTTCAATAATATAATATGTTAACATAAACTTTTTCCGCTGTTTTTATCAGATAATTATTAAAACTAAACGTCAGAAATAATTGTTTATAATTTTTATCTTAATCTATGACACTTGACTAATATTTGCAAAAATTTTTTTTATCTATTTACACTCCGCAACAAAAAAACTTCCAATAACCTGCATTTTTTATATCTAATTTGTTTAATATCATCGTTATTTTAGACAAAACTAAACCAGAAAAGGAAAAATATTATGTAAAACACATAAACTCATGAATATTTTGAACCCCATTCTTGACAGTCTGGATGGAAAATTATGAAAAAGATAATCAGCATATGAAAAGCTTCTAAAAAAATTCTCAATTATCAATGAATTTCGCAGTTTGGATAATAGAGAAATTAGTGAAAGTCTTTTAAACGTTGTAGGAACGTTTATTTCCAATACCTCGAGTTTTCATTGGATGACGAATTTCTGTTCTTTGACCCAGTGAAAAAATGATTGAACGAAATTCGTCTTTGTTTCAGAGAACTGAAGCTCAAAAATTTTTTTTTTTTTTTAATTTTATCAATTTTTTTTTTACGTAAATTACGAATGTTTTACGACAAAGGACAATAGGCAGAAAAAAAGTATGTGCCCCATGCCGACATCAAGGGTACGTTCGACCCAGTCTATACATTGCTCTCAAGTGGCCTTATATAAAACTCAATAAAATCGCTATAAATTATTCGTATGGTATTTGTATGAATTGAAAAATTAATCGTATAGTTCAGCAATATTTTTTTAATTATAATAGAACCTCTATAACTTAAATAGATAAATTTGGCATTAGACCCCAAATCATGAGTGTATAGTAACATTTTTCTATAAACTTGTCCTTTTTACTATACATTGGTCCTAAACATCACTAAATTATAAATCCTTAAAAAACTTCTTAAAGAGGGTTGTGTTTTTGGTAGACACCTCAATGATAAAGACAATAACTTTTTAATTTTCGCGCCCAAATAACTCGAATAACTAACATAAAAACGGAGAGCATGTCGAAGAATTAATCGGGGATAGATATTTCTAAGCATAAAATAAAATTTTTCGTTTTTTTTATTTATTTTTCTTTTAAAAAAAAAATTCCTTGCCATGCCCTCCGCTTTCATATCAAGATTGTACATATCAAATTTCATAACATTTGGACAGTTATTTGTGCGAAAATTGAAAGATTTAACATTATCGAAGTATAATAGAACTTAGATAGCAATTTATGTGCTAAAATTGATAAATATTCCAATGTATAGTACATTAGAAAGTATCTTTGTTATAGAGGCCCCTATCAAAAACATAATCCCACTTAATAAACATAAGCCCTTAGTAAGTTAAAACCTCAGTAACTGTCTCAGATCCTTTAACATTTCCCTTAGAAATTATTTTATCTAGGTTCTACTGTATTTAACTATTTAGTATTTTCATCAATATTACTATTCTAGTAAACTCGAATGACTAATACTATCCATATTTGTCATTACAGACGAAATTATCGAACGTCCTTAGAGGTTACACCACATGATAAATATGAATCATTAAATATGGGCTGAGGCTTCTGTTTAGAATACGTCGTATGTATTTCAAAGGGCAATTTAGGGTGCTGTACCCCGTTAAGAAAAAGGAAAATCAATCGTATTAGATTCGATATAGTAATGCTAATATATGAATTTTTCTTTAATATCGAATTTTAAATATTTATCATTAAATGAAAATTTTAAACTATGAATGATATTTCTAATTCAAAACGTAACAATGGATCTTTCGTTTATTTTTATGATTAATTATTCAAAAATTTTATCAACATAAATATTATACAATTGACAACACATGTGGTGATACATTTCTCGAATATAAAATGTTGGTTTATATTCACATATCGGTTTTTGTTGTTGGTATATTTTTTTATACAGCACAATTTCACATTTCCTCATTGTGCTCCTTGCAATACTTTCCATTTGTTTACTGTCATTATTTGAGGTTAATTCCGGCATATCGTTTCTTATATGCTAAAACTGACTGCTGGTTCATTTAAAATATATTATTGATTCATCTATCTGCATTTCGCTTAAAAAAATCCCATAAAATTCAGGTTTACCTAAGGATTCTCTTAAATGAAAAAAATTAACCCTTACCATAATAAAAAGGAAACCACAGTTGAGTCCTTAGCACCTATTAGTCCTTTTGTATCCTTCTATTGAAAATAGGAAGTCGTTGTGTTTCTGAAAATAAGAATACTTCCTAGTGTAGGGCGCCGTGACAGAATTGAGAATGCATTTCGGATTTGATTCTCCAATTTGGTGAAATTTTCTTTCGGTGCCTACCATGAAAATATTAGCCATGTGCTTCCTGAGTTTACCTATACCAAAAAAGTCGGTATCCTATCCAATTATTGATTCGGACAGAATCAGAAAACTCAGCGAATTGTTTATTTTATTTTATTTTTTTAATTATAAACATTTCCGCAGTTATTGAATTACGTTGAATTCAAATGTTCTGCTGTTACTACTTATCGTAGCATAAGAAATTAAATTAATTTCGCCGAAATTGTGTACGTAGAAGAGAATAGAGCATTTTTAAAGAGAAGTGTGGGTAACGTCTAACATTTTCTGCCAACCCGATGGGTAGAAAATCTGGAACTACCATAATTTTTTTCTGTTTCCACAAATTAATAAGATGAATTTTAAATAGATTTTATAATCTAATTGTTCCTTAAATTGTGAATTTTATTCAAATGATAAAATTTATGTATTTTTTTTTTTTTTTTTCGAAGTTAACGAGTTTTGAGTTTTTTTTTTGGAAATATATAAATTATCTTAAAAATCATCTAAAACTCCAACAAAATTTATTTACTGATTTTACGATTAGATGACTAGTTTCCGAGATATTCTTCGAAATAGATTCGAAGAATTAGTCTTAGATTACGGTTTTAAGCAATATCTCCAAAACTATGCATCCAATCGTTAAATTGTTATTTTTGAAATCTATGGCTCAAAATTACCTTATATGCGAAGTTTTAGCACAATCGGATACAAAAATTTGCATTTGTTTTTCAAATTTACCTCTTTGAAATATCAAACAAATCGAAAAAAAATGTATTTTTGTGTTTTTTTAGACCTTAATCTAGTAAAACCAAAAACAGCGAAAATATTTTTTTTTTTAATGTTTTTTAAAAGGTTTCTCTGAAAATCACGTAAAATTTAAAAAATTTCAGAACGTTTGTAAAAAGTCTTAAAAGTACCACAATTACGTCCTTTAGTATCCATTATTGATTTTTCTTGGAACGGTTTAAATCAGGACTAATTTGCAAGTCGCAAATGGTGCTCTTGGAGGTTTATTTATTTTTATTTCTGCTATCTTTGTGTCATTTCAAAAGAATGAAGAAATGCCATTTCGATGTTAGATGGAATATTCCTATATTGCAGCAACCTTTCCAGGTTCATATTAATTAACGAAAAAATAAAAAGCATAAGAATGGATTCTTAAATTTTTAATCTACAAAACTCATGTTAATTATTGGAAAAGTGTTGACGTGACATACTCTGTAAAATTTTTTACGTACTTCACTTTTAGAGAGCACTGATGTATATCTTACATAATATATTATATTTTGTTACGTTTTATATTAATTATTCAGCTTATTATATACATATTTTATTGATTAAAGGAATGGCGTATTCAAATATATCTGTTGTTACTGAATTGTGAATTTTTTTGCTACAATCATTACTTCGTTATGTAATATCGAATTAACTTCATAATCCAAGTGGATATTAATTTAAATTCTTAATTTGTTTGTGACCGATTTTGTCAAATGCATATTATATGTAATTGTGTTTCGATGTTTAATTTTCTTTTGTGCTTATATCACTTCAAATGTAGACAATAAAATTAAAGTTTCTTGAATTCTAGAAAATTAAATGGAAATGTAATTATCGAAATAATTAATGGTCATTGGTTAAGGTATATTACCACATGTTTCAGTATAAAGCGATATGAAATAGATTAAATGAAAAATTTAATCTATTTATTATATTTGAGATTTATTTTTTTTTTAACAAAAGCCTTCATTTGTCGATGTTATTGGGAAATACAACATAGGCTAGCTTTTATTTCTAATCTTAAAAATTTTTTTATTTCTGAAATTCCAAATTAAAATACTTTTTATATTAGTTACATCATTGATTATCGTAGGGCGTATCACTAAATTAATGTTACACCTGTCTAATTAATATATTACGTAACATATTTAAATAGAGGTACATTTTGTACACAAATAAAATATGCATACACAAAAAAAAAATCATCAATAGTAATTTTAATTAGAATTTCTAAACAGATAAATATTTCAAGGCAATTGAGTTAAAACAAATATTCACTTATATGGTTGAAACATCAATAATTCATTTCAAAGATGTTTTTTAGGATGCTGCGACCTTTTCACATTAATGCGGAAATTTTTTTTTTATCACAACAATTATAAGATTTTATTTTAAAAGAGAGAAATTTATTTTTAGTAAATTTAGTTATTGCATATACAGGATGATTCAGAAAATAGCCCTTAGGTAATATTGTCCACAATTTTAATACCAATCAAAATGAATCGAATGTTCTTTTTATTGAGGAAAAATTGGCCTGTAGAAACTTTTAGAGAGATCTAAACTGAAAAAAGGTTAACGAACTTATTGTAAAGCTACATTTCACCACAAAAATTTTGAATTAATTTGAATTAAATAAAAAAAGGAGTTATAAGCTATCAAAGAATATTTTCTTTTATTTTTTTATGTTTTTCTTGAAAAAGTGTAACTTGTAATCTTTATAGAGATACTAAAAATTGACGTCATGCATAAAAATTTCCCTCTTTGTTTAATTAGAAGTTTTGAATACTCACATCTTGCTTTTAAAATAACTTCAGATGTTCGTGAAGAAAAGATGCTTCAATTGAAGTAATAAAAACAAATTTATTCTGGCCCGCCTATTCTCCACTAAAATTTACTAACTGCTAATTTTATCAACAAGAATATTGACTAAGATCTTTGGGATTTGAATGTTTTACAGAATTATCGTTGCACGCTCTTGCGTTAAAATTACTTTGAAAAAAGATCTAGTCATATTTTTAAGTCGGTTTATTTTGTAGATTTTTACGAGAGGGGCAAAAGTTTTACAGATTGAATAATACATTTTTTGTAATTGACATTGAAAATTTTAAAATCTATTAAACATGAAGAAAAGTTCAATTACAATTGAATATATTATCCGAGTCCTTTTTTTTTTTTAAATAAACCATACTGTACTAAATATATGTAAATTACCAATTAAGGTCACTTCAAATACATCTTAATTAATTTGATTATCTGGTTAAAATAAGCATTTCATTGCGGAAAATTTATGTAAAAATGAAAATTGACAAGCAATTTATACATAATTACAAATTAAATTCCAAAATTTCATATAGGTCCTATTTTTACATTTTATAATTATAGCTTCATATATTCTAAACGATTTCTTTTGAGATTTGGCAATTAAAAAAAAAATGAATAATCTTATTCAATACAATAAATAGTCAATGAACAAATTGACATAAAAACCCAGACCCATACCTAGAAATTTCTTTCAAGAGGCAAAATAAAGTTCGATTTGAAAAAATGTAATTTATAAATTTTAATTTATTATTAAATATGAACTTTCGAAGTAGGACTAATCCCAAATAATTTAATTCCCCTCAACGCCAAACAGTAAATGCAATTTTTATTGGCAAATTCTATATCACCATTTTACCTAACTGACTTAATTAATTATTCTAACCTATTTTGGAATTTATAGGTGTCTAAAATTGCAATACGTACGTGTTTTTAAGCATAATTGAACGCCCATTAAGCGAGCAACACCCCTCACCCTCACAATAGTAGATAAATTACTATGTAATAAATGTTAATAATTCCATGCAGGAAAGCATGAAAAGTCATTTTGTCAAAAATCGAATTTTTAAATATTCCTTTGATCTTTACCTAGTTTTATCAGTCCACTAAAAGAATCTTTTTGGTTTTTTGATTTCGAATGAACTATACCGGAGATTGTCCTGCAGGAGCAAACCAGATCAATATTGATTCAAAATAAGAGTGACATTATAAACTTAAATGTTGCCACTAAATGTACTTTTAGATATTGTAAAATAAAACACTGTTTCACAAAAAATTTATAAAAAAAAAACCTTAATGGACGCAATAATTGTAAATTAAATTTAATATTAAGTAATTTAAAGTATTTACGAAGTATGCATGTTGATTTTACTTTTCGACACGGTTTTTGAACGTGTATGGTAAAAATTAAAGATATAACTTTTACTTTTTATAATTCGAATGTAATTTTATAAAATTTTTACAGATCGAGATGATCGTTTACGTCAAGTACGTGATCGTCAAAATGAGGAACGACTTAGAAAATTAAATGAAATTAAACAACAAGCATTACTAGCACAAAAAATACGTGAACAAAAAGAAGAAGAACGACGTAAACGTATTGAAGATATGCGTGCACGGGATCAAGATCGACGTGCACTAGTTGAAGAACGTAAAAAACAAATTGAAGATGTTGAACGTGACCGTCGAGAGTACATATTGCGTAAAAATCAAGAACGTGAAGCACGCATGGAATCAAAAAAACGTAATGAACGTTGTTCATCCGTATTCGCATTTGGTTCGTCTACACCACGTATGCTTGAGCCCGCTGATACAGGTGGTTCATCATTTTGGACAAATCGACGTGCTACATCTACGACAAATATGATGTTCGCTGGCCTTCCAATTAGTCGAAGATCTTCTGAACGTGATGTCGATGGCAGCAAAAAACGTGCCACCTCTGCTGGTGGATTAGACAGGGATCCACCAGAAGGTAAACATATTTATTTATATAATCAGTTGTTTTTTGTCTCATAATTCGATTTTAATGATCCACCATACATGAACACTGTTCCATACGAGAAAAAATAAGCTAAATATGGGGAGTATTGGCACTGACATACATGACGATGTTATGTATATCTTGCTGTATGAATATGCTACGCGCCTAGTTTTGCAAAATAATGTCATGTCAATGCGCGAAATATGTTGATGTCAAAATTTCAAAAGTCCAAAGCGCGCTTTAAGTCGTATGAAGTAGTGATGGCTTGCTGAATCATAAAGATATAATAAGATATTTCTAAAATTCTCAAACTGCTAATTTTATCAGGAAGATAAAAAAGAACATGTTAATTTCAGTTTTTGTCTATGGAAATTTCTAGATAAAAACAATGAATATCTTGATCTTATAATATCTTTGTAGTGTCCGTAATTCAACGGTATCTTCCAATATACACTGAAAAATTATTTTTAAATCACGAAAAAGAAGGATACACTAGATTGGTAAACTTCTGGTTGTGGCAGAAAGATTTTACTACTATTGGCAACAGCCAAAACGAAACATTATGAATATAAAAGTTACCTTCAATCACCGTAAACTTATCGATTCAGACAAAAAAATTTTGTTTTCTCAAACATTCAGCATCTTTTATGTGGCCGCAGTATTAGGACCTAGATCGAAGTGGCTAAGCATTAAAACATTTCCCTGCAATGTGTATTGGAACGTACCAAAAATTGTGTAGATGGGATATTTTGTAAATTTTATAATTTATTTTCGCTTTTTATTGCACGAATTTTTAAATTTTCTGTTTTAAAAAAATCATTCACCATTATTTTTTTTCCAAAACATTTTCGAACTTTCTAAAAGGTTTTCTAAACTCAATAAAATCTTTATCGAAACAATCTCAAATCAATTATGTATTGTATCTCGTTATAAAAAATGTTGATTGTATTGTTCGAGATTTTGTTGAATTTTGAAAAATTTCTATGTATTTACAAATGGATTATGGGTAATTTCTAATTGCTGAAATGGGAAATCTTTTTTTTTTTTTTGAAGGTTGTGGGGAAAAACTGATATATAATATAAACATCACTAACACATACACAACACTCTGATTTTTCCAGATTTTCGAATGTCTACATCAATGTATGAAGTTTTTCATTGGCACACTCCTAGCCCTTCATCTGGCTCTAGGCCAGCTAAGGGTAAATGGCCTTAACTTGCACATTTTTAAAATGATAAGAAGTTACAATTCAAAATCATTTGGGTGGCGTTTTTCTGTTTTCAAATAAAACTAATAATATTAATTTTCGCTTAATTTTTCTTTTTTTAAGTTTTTCTGCTTTATTTTTCACAATCACAAAAGATTTCTTTCTGAAAATAATTTTTATCTATCAATATGATTTTGAATTGAATTTTTTTTTAAATTTATTTGAATAACATCATTTATTAATTTAATATCTAATACGCATGTGTTTAGTTTTTTTTTAACATAATTAGTTGTGTTTTTTATTTAGTTTTCCGTTTATTAATTTTCATACTGTCTTTAGTTTTTATTTTGTGTTTTCATTTTTTTATTACAGCAGTTTAATTTTGTTTTTAATTTAATACCAAATACGCATGCTGTAAAAGTTAGATTTAACCTTTTTAATGTATAATTTAATATACTTAGAGTATACAGTGTGTTCCAGAATTTATAGTCAACGGCCAAATTTTTTTCTGAATTTTTATATTTAGAAGAAAATGGTTTGAAAATATTTATAAAATTGTGTAATTTTTCTGTTTTATTCTATCAGATTTGTTCTGTTTTAAAGTTATAGTTGTGGCTCAACGTTAATGTATTGATATATCATGCTATTGGTTCCCAGATTCGATTCCGTGCTCGTCAAAATTTTCTTTCAAGCATTACCATGCGTAGGTCTTACAAATATTGGTCATGTGTCTAGTCTAAAAATGCGACTGAGTAGAAGTACTTACCCCCCATCCTGTATACGTATCTTGTTCTCGAAACGATACAACGCTACAGTGCCATCGTTGTCATTGATTCTAGAAAATCTTAGCGTCGGTTAATTAAATGCAATTTTTTTTTGTACCATTTATGTTATAAAATGGAAATTATTTGTGAGGTAAAATGTTATCTATTTGACAATTTGATGCATAATTTTCGAGATATCACTTAAAAATCCACCTTCGAAGAGTCACCATCGATTTATTTTTTAGGAGTATATCCTGAAACCGGAAACGCAACCACCAAATAAATGTAAAATTATTAACAATAAATTTCTTTCGATTGGTGCCAGTTTTTATAAGGAGACTTCTGAGAAACCCGTTGAAAAAAGCATGAAAATTGTAATGCTATTAATTTGAATAAAATAAGGATTCTCTATATAAGACAAATTCAACCAAATAATATTGACTTTTTGAAGAAACTGAGTGTTTGACTGTTGGGAGCAAATTTAAAAAAATTCTATTAAATGCTTTTAGAATAATCCGAAAAATTACAACATTTTAAGAATTTTTCTCAATCACCGAATTTTTTCACTAGATATAATACTTTAGAAAGTTAAATGCCAACAAACTAAATTATGGAACACGGGACAGTACAAACTTTGAATGGATTAATGTTTGAAGATGGTTCTACTGTAATCTAAAAAAAAATTAGAAGATTTAACAAATTTTTTTTGTGAACGACTAAAAAAAATTCATTCGAAATGAAAAATTTTGGTAAACCAGAAAACATTTTTTATCTCATGTAGATGATGCTGATTCAAACAATGTTCAAACACCGATTGGATACAACAATCGTGTGGCAAGACGACGTACTGATTTGATGCCTACAATACCGTCACCGCGTGACACATTGGTCCAACATACAAAACCATTCACCAGGTCACCAGGTAGGGCTTATAGCATGACGCGACTAGATCAATTAGCCCAGCCTAGACAACGGCGAGTTCCTACACCCGAATTGGACGTGGTTATGGAGCATCGACCCGTCTCCATGACCCGTTCATATCCAAGTAAAAAGTCAGATGTTGTAGATACCAGTAATCAATTATCGCGTAGTATGAGTCATTTGGCCGGTAGTAAACCTCTACGGAAGTCTGATACCAGCACAAGCATGTCACATTTGAATTTTAGTCGCCCTATGGTCACGCCTCGCATGAATAAAACGGAGCGCATGCGTAGACAACGTCTGTTGAATGCAAATAATACAGACAATTTAGCACCAGGTAAGCGCATGCAACTTTTTTTTTATATAGTTTTTTTTTAAACTTCTATTAATCATTTCTTCAGTTTCTTCACGATTTGTAATTAAAAAAAAAAACGATTCAACTTTGTAAAATAACACTTTAATTCTACTCTTCCATTGGCACTGGAGTCGCTTTGCAAATTTCTTACAAATAAAATGGTGATACACACATATTCCAAAATTTACAAGGTGTTACGAAAAGAATGGTAACTAACTTTTCGTTAATAAAATTTTGTTAAATCACCGATTTGTTTTTCAAAAAATCGATTTTACATATTTGATAAAAAATTTTTTATACACAAATTTTTTTAAATCCAAAAAACCATACTTTTTCGAAATTCGTTTTTCAATGTATTACTATGAAGTAGTCTAGTCATGAAGGTAATGGAAATGTATCATCAAATTTTAATTCAATACTAAGAAATAAGATCAATAATTAATTTTTGACGTTGCATTTCAAATTTTTTCATGGCTATCTTTTATTTTAACAGTCTGTATAAAATTTTTGTTAATGAAATTTTACCTTTATATGCTTCTTTTCGTTACACCCTGTACCTTTTTGTTTACAGAACGGTCACAAAAATCACTCTTTCCGTAAATTAACAAATTTTTATGTAGAATACGTCATTGCTATCGGAATAGTTAAAATATTAAACTAGATTCCCAAGTCGTTGAGGAACAAATTTAAGTTTTTTGGGCCTATGTTAGAAAATATGACATTTCATGTTAAAAATATTTTGAGTTGAGTATATTCCTAAGTTTTGGAAAAGCTTGAAGATCCTCGAATTTTTCGGACTCTAAGGTATTCATGTTTTGGAAACATTTACGTGAATAGATAGAAAGTCATAGATTAATCAGAAAATGTATTTTTACATATAATTCGGTTAGTAAATTAGTTTTAGCACGGTCTCATACTGCATAGATTTTTCGAAAATTTGGTTAATATTTTATAAATATCGCAGCAATTTTTTCATGAAGATTGGTTAGTAAATATTTTCGAGTGACGTGTCTGTTCCAAAGCAGTGATATACAGTCAAAGAATCCCGAATCTTTCAGAATATTATTGGCTTTTCGTATAATTCATTTTTCAAAATATTTCATTAGATTCCTATTCATTTTGTAAGGTGATGTTTCTAGGAATTGTCTGTAACATATGGAGCAAGCGTAGTATGTCTCAGTTGGGGAAATCAAAAAATTTTTTTCATAAATATTTCAGAAAATATGAATTACAAAAATTTAGTATCAATTTAGATTTGAGCTAATGCCCTGATTCTGAAGTCCCCGTAAAAATAGGTTATTCTAGCACTTACTCCCGATCCCCAAGCCTGCGTACATGCTTTATTCCCCAAAAATATTTATAACAGTCTTCTTCAAAGTCAATAGCTTTGCGACGGTTATAATTTAGTTATGATATCCAAATTAACAAAAATCGAATAAGATGAATTTCTTTGGAGTAAAAAAAAATTTAATCTAATGGACAATTCAGGTCAGTGAGCGTATTCTATTCTACGAGCTTTCAAAATTTGTATCCTTCTCACCGAATTCCTATACCCAACGTGTTTATTTCTATAGTGCTCACGAATATTTTTGACAACGCTTAATTAACACACTCTAAAAGGTGAGAGAAACTCAATATACAGACAGGTGATGGAAGTGGTGTTAGTTTTTATATATTTTTTAAGGGTAAATTTGCATGAATCTTTATTTTCATATTTTTTTAAAGTATTACATCGAGTAAAAATTTTCTTCTCAATGCATGTAAGTAAATATTGGTTATTGGTTTATAGATTTGGGAAAAACAGTTTACATTTTCACAGATTAAATAATAATTCAGCGACGTATTTAGATACAATTTTTCTCCCTATTTAGTTTAAGAGTCAGTTTTAATAATTCCAATTTTGCTGAATTTTAATTTTATTTACATTTATTGTAAGTATTATAAGCGTTCAAATACATTCCAATCAGCTTAAACTTTGTAGAGTTACTAAAACTTCAAATGTCACTTTTAAAATTGCGTTTATTTTCTGTATGGGTTAAATCAGTTTAAATATAAAACTTAGTATTAGTAAACTTAGTAGAAAGATCGAAAATCTTCTATGTACAACTATGTACAATCCACCACCAAAATCCAACTACAAAAAAAAAACTTCTTGTTTATTTAAAATTAAAAAATTCACGATTTTTATGATATATTTTATAATTTTTCTGTTTAAAATAAACGTTTTAAATAGATAAACGAAATTTTATCCGAAATCTAAAACGTGTATTTTGCAGTTTTAAATAAACATGAATATTCAGGCAAGCGCGTTTTTTTTTTTTTTATTTGACTATGCATAGCTAAGTCAAGGTCTTGGAACAATAAGTTCTATTAGTTTTAAAACAATACAACGATACATCATTTATACATACTATTAAGATGCTTAGACTACAGGATGTGCCAAATAAAGGGACCTAAAAAGCTACACTGCTTTAGAGGCACCTGCTTTTGAGGCTACACTGCTTTATAAATAAAATGAAAGTTTTAGTACAGTGGACATTATTTTATTAGAGTTAATAATGCACTGAAGTATTCAAATTAATATAGCAAATTGGAATATTCAAAAACTATCTCCAAAACTAATATGCTCCTTTAAAATTTTTATTTGCCTATTATTTATTCTGTGTGTTTTATTTTATTTTTGTAATATTTGTTGGTACATTTGTTAAAAAGAACTTAATATAGTATTAATTTTCAGTTTAAACAAAAAATATTTGGTTTTTGATTTTTAATTTTTCAAAAAAAATGTTTTTTTTTTCTTGGAAATAATCAAGGTGTACGTAGCGGTGAAGCAACTCCATCTCGGCCTGGTAGTGCTATGAGTGGCACAAGTAGTGTTGCATCAGGAGTTACAATGCGTAGGCCAACATCTGCAGTGCATACTCCACCTAGAAGACCAAGACCTGCATCCATTGCTGGAACAGGACTTTCTTCTGATTACACCAAAAAGAATAGTATGTCTGAAATATTTGTCAAGGAATGTATATAGAGAAAATTTGAGGCAAATAAGTGGGTAGATTAGGCTAAGTACTATCTTGGTGGTCTTGAAACCTATTTTTTATCTTATATTTTATCAGCCACTGGTTTATTTACCTCCCATTTTCACCAGCCATCAAAGCTATTGAAAATAAATATCGTTGCAAATCTACCTCGAAAAAACATTATTATATCAAAAGAATATATCTTAAATTTTCTCTACAACGATATTCAAAATATTTCTCTATATAAAAAAAATTTGTGTATCCTTGAAGGTATTTCCAATAATGATGTGAAAAATGCCGGATCCGATCATTCGAAACCACCAATTCCTCATTCGAGAACAAAATCTTTAAGTGGTAAAGTCGATAGAATTCCATCCAAATCAGCATTAGGTTTAAAGGTAAGTTTCCTTGCTCATATATAAAAATTATTTTCGCTGAGTGAGAATTTGTTAAAAATCGTTAACGAGATCTAATAACTTGCTGGCACGGGTAGAGATTGCTGTGGTCCTTAACTCGCGTGCAGTTTGTCAGAATATTAATAGTGCTTTGATTGCAGCCAATTTCTATTATTTAAAATTATAAATTTTATCGTTTAAAACACACAAATGTTTAGAACACCTAGGCAGGGAATGTTTCGGGAAAACTTGTACAAAGAATTCAGGTTATCATGTCGAGATAAAATTTGTATTCCCTACTAAGGGTATAATAGTACAAAACTTCTAGGCTCTGTTAACTTGAAATTTCAACCATGCGAAAATATTACAATTTTTTTGGTATGACTAAAATAGAAGCTGTAAATGAATTAATATGTATTTCACAGGGAACATCGTCTGCACGAAGTTCAGCAAAAACAACTCCTTTACAATCACCCACAACTGAGAATGTCGGTTTAATTGGTGAACATCAAAAATCAATACCGAATACACCAAAGCGAAAAGGTTCACGTCAAGAGAGTTCGTCCACAAATCAACCAATAACAAATGGGGATCATCATCAGACAAACAAGGCGCCAGCAAAACAAAAATCGAAAAATGTATCCGATAAAGACAATAATAATAAAATCGAAAAAGTTAATCCAGGAATCGTTAAAGCAGAAGTTGTTGAAGCACAAATAGATACCACTACAACTCAAGTTAATCAACAGGAACAAGTTACGAATGAAAATGTAAAAGAAACCGTCGAATTGAAACAATCTAGTGCAAATATTGAAAGTCAAGTCGTTGGTAATTTAATAGATGTTGATTCAGATCAACAAAATCTTGTTGATTTAATTTCAGAAACATCAACTCCAAATATAATGAGTGTGAGTCAACCGCCCCCACAAACTCAATTCGATACTTTAGAACAAGTCGATATGAGTGCGTCAATGATAGCTAAAATACGAATTACCACAGAAGAAGAAGCAAAAGCAGCTTTAGCTGAACGTCGCCGATTGGCCCGTGAAGAAGCCGAACGACAAGCAGAGCTCGAACGACAGCGCTTAGAGGAAATAGCACGAATTCAAGCGGAAAAAGAACGTGCCGAAGAGGAGGAACAACGTCGATTAGAAGAGGAAACTTTACGTTTAGTACAACAACAACGTGAAGCTGAAGAATTACGTTTACGTCAAGCAATCGAAGAGGTAATCAAATCATTCATTTTCTAGATAGTAATTGTATAGGATATTTTATTCCATTTTTTCGTTTATTAGCGCAGTAGGCATTCCAGATTTAAAAAGGATTTTTGCATTCTGCTTTGAAACTATCAAAGCTTCGCTAATTTTAATCAAAATAGGAGTGTAAAAACTTGTTTTAATCAAAATTTTCTCAAATTTAGGCACAACGTCGTGAAGAAGAGGAACGTCAACGGAAAATCGAAGAAGAGAAACAAAAAGCTGAAAAAGAAGAGCAAGAACGTAAAATGCGCGAAGAAGCTGAAAAACAACGTATTGAATTAGCTGCAAAACTCGAAAAAGAAGAACGTGAACGTGAAGCACGGCGTAAACGTGTCGAGGCAATTATGTCGCGTACTCGTGGTGCATCCGCAAATAATAGTGCAATACAATCTAATAACGATTCAGATAATCAACAATCGCGACAGGATACACAAAGTGGTAATAATCAAAGTAGTGGTGGCGAAGAAAATAATATTGTACGAAATGGTACAACAGTCACGCAAGATAAGCAACAATTAAATAAACAATTCAACAATGATAATAATACAAATAATGTTCTTAGAGAGGTTCAATTACAATCTGGTGATCATCCGACGCCCATTATTAACACACGACAGTTATCTGTCGATGGTGAATTTAATTCTGTTGTGGAACAACCTAATTTGGCTACCAGTAAGGTGCCTTTAAATGGTAGCAATGTAGTTCATATGTAAGTTGAATTAAAAAAAAAATTATTTATTAGATTGTTGACTTGATTAAATTTCTAAAGTTTTTTTGGCAAATATGAAGTGTCGCCAACTATCTCTATCCCTCGCCAGCTCCTTGATCTGACTATAGATCTTCTTTGTCCCTGGGAGTTCCAGGGTTTACGGAGGATATGATCCATTAATTTTAATTTTTGTATTTTTATTACCATTTATATAAACTCTTAATAGGTTCTTTCCAAAGAATCATGTTAGAGGTGGCTTCAGACCACCATATTCAAAGCAAATTATTCTATTTGTCTTCCATGTTTTACAAGTATAAACGAGTACAGAAAAAACATTACTGCTAAAAATTTCTGTTTTCGTTCTCTTTTTTACTGGATTTCCACAATTAGGACAAAACTTTGTGTGTTTTTCGAATTTGGCTCTCTGAATCTGAGTTGGCGCCTTCTACTTGCGTTATTAGGCTGCTTTAATAGTCGAAATCGTAGTCCGGTTCAATAGCTTGGCGCTCAGGAGGTCGCCCTGGTTTCTGCTATTGATCCACATTTCTATTGGTTTTTGATAGTTGATTGGTAGACCAACATCTGACAACATCCTTTGAAAGTCTGAAATTTTGGTTTTGTATGCGAAACTGACATTCATAAGTCTCAGCAGCGCTTTTATAATACGACCAGTTTGATTAATCAGAGGTACTCCTGGAGTCCTATAATCTTGGTAAATGTTAAGATATAATTTCTTAGTCACATTGATTTGAGATCAGTACATCCCAAATGAAAATATCTTTTGAAATAGACACTTTTGCGTTGTTTAGCTGTGGATATTAACAACTTAATCTGTCGCATAATATTCACGTTGTCTCATTAATCAAGGTGTGCTTGTCGAAGTCAGGTTTTGATATGGAATATTACGGAGTATCTTGCAATAGCCATATGCAAGTATTTCTCTCTTTGTTTAAGCAGAAGAAAAAATGCTTCAATAGTAATTTAAAAAAATTTAGTCAAATACCCTATTCTTCAAACCTCTTCCCTTTCTTGCAAGATGAAAAGACTAAACATAGTAATAAAAAAAATTCTTAAAGAAAATTTATTTAATTTTTTCTAGATTTGAACAGCACATTAGTAGTAATGCAAATCCAGATAGTGTAGACGTGCTTATTAACGAAGATACAATCAATTCAAATAAATCGGTATCAGAATCGTCGCAACAGCAATCAGTAACAACGGGAGGCGGTATGTATTTCAATTAAAAACCAAAAAAAAAAAAAAATTAAAACAAACCGTTACTAACTCTAAACCCCCCTAACTTTAACACAAATTGCATTTCGGATTCATTATAATTCCAAGCCACACATTTATAGATTTGGCGTGAAGAATGAATCTTTTCAATTCTACAGATGAGATTTCAGTCGTGTGAACCACACAAAATCGTCGTATTCAAAAAAAAAAAAACAGTCACCACTACCAACTTTAAACAAAAATAATAATAAAAAAAAATACTAAAAAAAAAAAATTTAATATTTAAAACAAATTTATTAATCACATTTCATAAAAAAAATAATAATTAATATTTACTATTGGCATTTTTTCGCAAATTGAAAAAAAACAATTTTCAAAGTCATTGTGTATGCATGTATTATAAAGAAAAATCAAAAAAAAAAGTTTATAATTTATATAATTTGGGTGCTTGTGTTGATTTGCCTGATTGGTCATTATTAAAAAAAAATATATATATATTTTATTAGTCAAAAAAAAAAAAAAGAAAATAAAAAAAATGAAGGCTATATATATTTATCGCAATTTTCTTGGACAGGAAAATACACGCTAATTCTTTGCTGCAGCGTATATATAATTTTCCTTGTTCCAATAAAAAAAAACGCATAGAAAAACTGTATACCAATATATACAAACATAAAAAATTTCCTCATCTTTATATCATATTTCCCCCCTCCATTTTCTCCCACTCATTTTAAGTTGTTAGTCATATTTGGTGTATATTTTTTTCAACACACAAAAATAAGTACGAGTATTTTCATGATCGAATTTCAAACGTGAGACTGAGCATGACCAAAATTACGTTTTTTTTTTTGCTCCGAGGCCGTCAGTATCTTCCTCTTGTTGTAGATTTATTAAAGCTCGTGTTTAGTCTCCTGTTATTTGCTTAGGATAGATAGCTTATTTACTCAGAGGGATGATTGTAAATTCTTTAGTGCTTTTCTTGGGTCAAATTGCCAGTCCGACATTGATTACTAAATAGAAGAAGCAGTCTATTCTCTGGAGGTGAGCGCATTTTTTGGTGTCAGAAAAGGAAATTACAGGGATCTGTAAAAACCATTGACGACATAGAATTGCTCCTTTGAGGCTTTTCAGTACGCAATTTTTCAGCTCGTTGTTTTGTAAATTATTTTCGACTAAGTTTAATGTTATTGGATTAAAAAATTATCGTTAAATACTCTCGATTTTTATAAATTTATTGATGAAAATTACATTATAAACAAAATTTTTGATTTTTATGCAAGATATATTTGTCTCCAAATTTAATAAATATCTGTGTATAAATTAATTTTAATCAAAAAATTATAAAAATTAGGTTTAATTGATTATTACATGTGTAGTTTTTTAGATACATTTTAAATCCTGTTTAGAGATCGATATCTCAGAAACTAGTCGATAAATGAATTATTTTTGTATCCAGTCGAAAAATGAATTATTTTTGTATATTTTTGGTCTTTTGTCGAAATTTTTTTATTATTAATTGACTTCCATTTTTTTTTTATTAAAAGAGCATGAGCTGTACAATCTATCAAAGCTATCCTAAGTTCAGATTATCTAAGTTCTATTATGTAAATATATTTAATTCTCAATTATTATGAGAATTTCGAATTAATAATTCTAGAGCATTTTTATTTAAATCTAGATATGATTTTTACTAGTGAATTTGAATCCACAAAATGGGTTTTTCTTGGCTTTTATTAGAATTAGTACGGTGAAATCGCTTTTTTTTATTATTAGTAATTATTTTTTTCTAATATTTATGAAGTCATGGAAATACTTTTCAAAATATATTTTATTGTTTTTACCCTTCCTCCCACTCTCCATTTAACATATGTATATCACCCCCTAGTCCCATTTTCGAAAATAACAAAAAAATCATCTAAAAATAATTTTTATTTATAAAAAGAATTATACTGCATATAAATCATTGCTAAAATTTTTAAAGACATAAAAAGGAAACCTTTCGAGGCACATTTTTATTTTGGAAGAAAATGTTAATTGTTAGATTTATAAGATTAAAAAAAAATAATTAAAAAAAAAAAAAAACTTTTTTTAAAATCGTTTTTTTTTTCAACTGTTTGAGTCTAAAATATCCGTTGTCGAAGTTTTTTTAATATTAATCATCAAATCATTTCATCTATTGGATTCATGATTTTCAAGGTCCAATTATACATAGTTGAAATGTGACTGCAAACGTAAATTTTTATTATTGTTTACGGATCGAAATGTTTTTCATCATCACGGGAGAATCTTGAAACATTGCCTTTAAGAAAATGTATAAATTTAAAAAAGAAGTATTCGGGGAAATAGCGGTAAATAAAAACCGTAATTTAGTATAATATACTTATGGGCGGCCTATTTTTAAAGGCACCAAATGTGGCCTTATTTAATTTGTTCCGGCTGGTGACTTAAATGTCTCCCTTATTTTATGTAAATCCGACTGTAAATTTTATGTAAAATGTTGAGATATTTCGATTAATATATAAAAATATCGACAACGAGTATTTGACCATGTCGTTTTCTTTTTTTTTTTATAATTTTATTTTAGCCGTGAAATATATTGTTCTTTTTTCTCATAAAGATACTTTAAAAAAAGGAGGTAACAGAATGTTGTTTGTTTTACCTCCTCCCACCAACAAAATGCAAGTGAATTACGAGAAAATTATTTTGAAAATTTTTTGTATTTAAAAGGAAAATAAAAATAAAAGAGTAACTTTCTTGTAATGTAATAAAAAGAAAAACAAATGAAGTCACTTTTAATAAATTGTTATTTAATGAATTTAATATTGGTTAATAAAAGCTGGAAATATCATAATTTTTTTTCTATTTATTTATTTTTTTCATGTTTGAAACGTCGAATCGGTTGTACGAAATTATTAAGATAAGACAATAAGAGGGGAATAGCAGTTGCGTCCCTTGGATCTAGACCTTTGGTCCTCTGTAACCTCCTTTGAACACCTAAAATAATCACCCAAAGCAGGTGATACTATAGAATCACCATTATGGAGGAATTGTTACCATATTGGATGAATCCAGAGTTTCAGACCCAAACATTAATATTCTATATTTACCACCTTGAAGATTTTTATTGGTGCAAATGAATTTGATTTAATAGAGGTTTCATCGTCCTCCACACACGACATACAAGTAGAATAGCCTGAGATTCCTAAGTTATGGAGTCCCAGCAAGGTGCACTTTTCTAAGCTAGTTCTTAATACAGGATATCACAGTGAGTGGGGTTTTCGCGCTAGTGAGTATGCTACCTCATCAGTCTGACAATACTATTCATTACCAGGTGATTTAGTTCTTCGAAACATTCAAGAACAGTCATCAATTTTAACCTAGAATCTTCAAGAGCCCGGAGAGCAATCTGTGTATCTGAGAAAATGCTGATGTGTACACCTCTATAACCTTTCAAGTTACAAATCTAGACAACACCACAACAAAGCGAAGATTTCTGTTTTGAAGCGTCGCGTACTGACCTAAATCGCTTCCTTTATAATTGCGAACTTAGTTGATCAAATCTTTTAACGTGTACGATTTGGACTGGATCGAAACTGGACTTAGAATCGATTTAGGTCCAAAACATTGGATTAATTCATCATGGAAACTATTGTGGACTTTCTACGTTGTTTATGGTCTTGACATATCACTTAGTTATGGCAGTATCCTATAACAGGAGACATCTTCGCCTCCAGTTGACGTGGTGTTCTCAAAGAAAACAAAAAGAAATGGAGAGGTCACTAAAATTCTTTGAATTTGATAATTGTGTTATAAATTTTAGTCAATTCATAGTCATATCAGTTTAGATGCGAATGTTTAAGATTTGGGAAATTTTTCTAAATTAATTTTCTTTGAATTATTTCAAACACGGTTGTAGATACGGGTATGGTTTTTATTATGCTAATTATATTGTTAAGTGGATCAAATTTCGCAACACCCTATTCGATAGCTGTGCTATTATTTGTCTACTAAAGTTGATATACATTTTGATTTGAAGGAATAATCTCGTACAGACGATTTCTAAAACCATTTTATTGAATCCCAAAAAAATTTTTTACAATTACTGAGTGCACATTTCCTTAATAGTATTTAGCATAATTCAATGCGAAAGTTCTATGCATATAATTAATAAATAGCAATCATTTTCACTAGAATTAATCGTATTGTTCGAATAATTTATTATTTGAAAAATGATTTAAAAACGTAAAATTTTCGAGTGATCCTAAAAAATAATTATTGTCAAATGATTTTCAGCATTGAATTATAACGAAAATGATTTTTGTGAGAATTATTTTAAATAAAAATGGCCAGAATTAATATATATTAAACAAACAAAATTAATTGTATACGAAATAATCGCATCATTTCGAGAAGAAAGAAAAAGGGATAAACTTTACAAGAATCATTTGATCATTTGGCATATCATTTTCTGAATTAATGTAAAATTTTCATCATTTGATGTTTATTATATATAAAACTCAAAAATTTTATATAAAAAGGGTCAGTTATTTTAGATTTAATGATTTTCTTAGCAACAATATGTTTAGTCAAATGCAAATGATGCGAATCAAGAAAATATACTTAAAACTTATGAAAATAATATGTATCAAAACATGTTAATACTGATATCCAGATGGAAGACCTAATTTATGCGAAAGACGGGACTAATAGACGAATTAATTACTATAGTATGACTAACTAAACATAAAGTGTCCAGTTTATTTGATGAAATTTTTAATTTTCCAATTTTTCGAGTTGTAGATTAAATGAGCGTCATTGTTCTTAGCTAGAATGAAACAGTATTCGCATTGCCTCTGACTTTTGTTGAGTGTAAAAATTGTAGGTCATGTTATGAATATAACTCGTCGACAACCACATATGCGATTATATATATCCGACACGTCGTCGAATTAGGGATCTCTTAACTACCTTCTTCCATTCTTCTTTGTTTCAAAGGTTTTTCTCCCATGAACGAAGTCGTCCAATCAGTGTTTTCTAAGATTCCTGTCATGCATGAATGCCCGGTTGGTAGGTAAAACTAATCTACAGGAGTATTTTTCAGGATGAATTCGTTCGGCAATATGCAATCCTTTTTTACTGACGAATGCTACGATGTTTGTTTGTCTCCCTATACAAATTTCTCAGTTTTCGTTTTTACGCCAAACTACAGGTTGGGAGTTACTTTTATGCAACTTGATCGCAAAAACTTGAACTCCATAGGAGTAATTTTGGATCGAATTAACTTACTGGATTTGCGTAATTTTTGTTACATGTTTATATCATAAATTGTGTTGTAAAAAGTTTTAGAATTTTATGCTTGGAAGATGATCACATTTGTTTTAATGAAAATTTAAAATAACTGATCCGTAGCAAGAAATAACTAATCTATTTAATAAATTTTTCATTGTATAAAAAAAAAAAATAAATATTGCTAATTAAACTAAAAAAATAAAAAGATAATTCATCTCCTAGCCTTAAGGTAGTTAAAAATAATAAAATTGTGCGCTAAACCACGGACTTAGTATATATGAATAAAATATATGATTTTTCACATGTTTTCTTTTTAATTTTCTTCTTTGAATAGAAAAACATATTATATAGTGTAATATAAAACAAATTTTGTTACATAGTAAAAATATAAATTTTTTTAATAAAAAAAAAACAAAAATTTTCATTCAAAATTATTTTGTCTTTGTTGTTATAAAATTGGATAATTAAATTATTCCTTGGATTTTAAAATGAACTTGATTCAATCAAATTTGCTTATACATCATAACCGGTCTACAGCTGAAATATAAAATTATTAGGTAAGTAATAAAATTGCCTTAGGAGTTTTATAAAAATTTTATTATTTAGAAAAATTCCAAATAAGACAATAACCTTTCTGCACTAGCAAAAATTAGTAATACATTTATGCATATGCTAAGAGGTGCAGAAAATGGAATAATCTATTTAATAATAGGGTAGAGTGGCACAAGATGGGGTACTTAATGTTTGAAACTCAATAAAATCAGTATTTTCGTGTCTATATTATCATTTTTATTTTAATAATCATCTTTGGTAATCAGACTTTCATGATTCAATAAAATTAAGAACGTATGTTAAATAATTAATTAAAAAATTCTCAATAAAATAGAAAGTCATATCTCCCAATCTTACACCCCTTCATTGGGTAAGTTGGGGTACCCCTAAGGAGCAAGATGGGGCTTGCAAAATTCAATATGTTTTTTTTTTAGTGATCCCATTTATCTCATGCAGTTAAGCCTTCATTTGTAGAATTTTAGAAGAGAATAAGTAGAATTTTTATTCAAGTTATACACCAATGTTTTTAAATTGTTAACCAACTTCAAAAAAGTACGAGTTTCTCAATTCGACTGTAATTTTTATTTATTTTTTAATATTTGTTACATCAAAACTTTCGACTGGGAAAATCGATTTTGAAGATTATTTTTTTATTTGAAAACTGATTCTTTCCCTGTGGTCCCATTTCATTTAGGTCTAGATTTGATATCCCTAAATACGCGTATCATTAAAACAATTTTTAGTGATATGTGTGTACGCGGATAATTTCGTCGTTTATGATCTGATTTTGATGATTGTGATTTTGTTTGAGATATTCCAAGGGTGGTACCGTGATAAAGAAACCAGGATCTGATGTTCCTAAGGGGAGAGATGGGGCAAACACAATGTTAAGTGATTAAATTTTATCCAAATGAAAAATTTCATGGTTGTATACAGCATTCAAAAGTAAAAGATAAATCATTTTTAAATAAAAAAGAACTGTCTTCAAAAAAATGAACTAAAATATGCCGAAGATTTTTTTGTGGAAAAAAAATATTTCTCAATATCCCTCCATTTTTGTTTCAAGATTGTGCATATAAATTTTTATTACAATGGATAATTATTTTTTGAGTTATTTATTCGTGGCATGCCAACTCAGATACCCCGTTTTTTTTCGTAAACAGGTGCCCAATTGAAGCAAATTATTTTGAAATTTATTAAGTTGAGGGTTAGCTTAGGTACAATTTTAATGATAAGTCTGGAAAAATACGCTTTTTTTAAAGAAACTATGAATTTTTCTAGATTGTTAATCACGTTTTTATAAAATAAAATAATTTTGTTGCATTATTCTATTAATATTGATCCGTAATTTTATAAGAAAAAATTTTTTATTATAAACTTATTCAATTATACATTTTCACAAAAAAAATGGATGAAATGAATAATTACATAATATTTCGTAGAAATGATCATGGTCATTTCCACGAAAATTGAAAAATCAATCGAAACAACAGTATGTATGTATATATATATATAATTATTACATTCAAATATATTACTTGAATTTCTATCCGTTAGATGTCATTAAAATAATCAAGTAAAATAAATTTGACAAATATCATATTCTATGGTAGTCTAAGAATATCTTGAAGTCGATAGCAGATTTCTGCTAGTGTTCATCTAGAAAATTTTTTTTGTAAATAATACGTTGATAGCAAGAAAAATCAACACAAATGGCTGGTGTTCAAAAAGCAGCTGGTTTCTTTGGTAAGTAAATTTGTAAAAAACAAATTCTTATCGAAATATTATAACCTATATTCTTACATAACATTGTCAATTTTTGAATCGAAACAGGTCATGGTATCCGACGATGGGCGTACAATTTATCTGGATTCAATAAATATGGTAAGTTGTACATTTCTTTCAAATTTTCTCGAAATAGTTGTCTTATTTGATCTTTTTGTAGGTTTACATGCAGACGATTGCTTATATGAAAATGATGATGTGAAAGAAGCATTACGTCGATTACCCCAAAATTTACAAGATGATAGAACATACCGATTAATACGAGCTGCACAATTATCGTTAGTCAAACAAACATTACCAAAAGAGCAATGGACAAAGTATGAAGAAGATAATAAATATTTACAACCATATTTACAAGAAGTAATCAAAGAACGTTTGGAACGTGAACAATTCGATAAGGAATAAAACGTTTTAATTTATCCTTTAAATTTTAGCCAATATGTGTAGCATCTTGTACATTATTTCAAAAATAAAGTAATTTAAAATCTCTGTTTAAAAAAAAAATTGGTTTGTTCTTTATTATTATATTTTTCGAATTTTACAGCGTTTCCGATTGACGGTGTTATTCCACATTCAATGGTTACCTCTAATCATTGATTATTGCGTAGGTTGTGTTCATTGTAGACTATGAAATTTATATCATTACATGTCTATGATGAATATTTAGGGTTGTTACTATAATAGGTATAGTAGATTCACAAAATTCTACTAAATTCAAAAATAACTTAGATTATGCATTTTTATACATTTAAAATTATTTAAGGATTTATAATTTAAAAAAATTCCATTATTTGAAATAAAAACACTGTACCAAACGTTATTCGAATACAGGATAAATTTCGATTAATATACAGATATTTGCTACTTTCCTTACGGACTACCGCCATTCTAACATGTTACTCATACCAAACGGCCTTCGCTTCCTGTACTATGCATCGCCACTCTATTTTTACGTGGTCTTTGAACCTAAAGCCTTTATGCTATTATTCCAATGGTCGTTAAATCATAGGTAACACTATCTTTGAATTTCTCTTTTAAAGCCGTAAATTTTATCGTTTAGAATTGTTTTAGACGTGCTTCGAGCATTCGGACTAAATGTTTCAACCACTGAATGCGTTGAGATTTGATAAATCGGACAATACTTCTATGTTTCAAGATGTTTTCTGTTTCTTTATTTATTCTTATATTTAGGGCGTTTCATCCAGATGAAACGCCCAGTTAAAGGAAAATCTGACGTAAAGAGTGAGAATGGATTGGAAGAAAATATTATACGCAAAAATAAAAAATTTCCCACAAGGGCCTATTTAAATTTATCGTTGAGTTAATAATACATTAACTCAATGAAACATAGATTTTCAATTTTTAAGTACAATTTAAATTTGCTTCTGTGATTTGGTGACATTTGAGATCGATTTAACTCTGGTCTGTGTTTTTGGTTCATACTTGCACTCTTGATTAATATCCAGGTTATATTTGAGATCTGGATAGCACTGGTTCGTGTCGTGTATTTGAAGTTCAGTTAACACGAATCTGCAGAATTTTTTGTTTTTATGTTTATCATGTGATAAACGTATTGCGTATTTGGGGTTGAGTTAGCACAGGTCCATGTATTTTTTGGACGTTACGTTCATCTTATGATTAAACTACCCATACGATATTTGAGGTCGAGTTAACACGAATCTATGGGTTTTTTATTTTTACTCATCCTGTGATTAAAATATCCAGGCGATATTAGGAATCAGATCAGTTTTGGAAGTCACTCTTGCGCAATTATGTATTTTTTTGGGGATATTTTGCTGGGGAAGATATCGTTAAGTTAGAATTTTCAACTCTACATTTTTTCGAATAGATATTTGAAGAAAACTTTAAATGTGGGTGAGCACTATAGAGGTGCGCACCAACAGAAGAAATCGCTATAAGAAAATGCTTGAATGACGTAGTATTATCCAATGAGTATAGATTCACGAAAGCAGTAGTAGCAAATGTATGTAGTTACATTTGAGAATACAATATTTATACACAACATTGTAAAAAAAAAAACACACTTCACATAATTTGACAGCACTGTAGTAAAATTACTGCACAGAGAACACACAAAAATACCAATATGGCGAAAAGTGTATTACTTGTTGTGAGTGTTAGAAAAATGTATTTTAAATAACAATTAACAAAAACGGTGAATTAACAAAAACAAAACAACAAAAAAATGTTTAAACTAAAAAAATGTTTAGTGTATTAAATCAAAATGGTATCAGTTTGTTGATAAATATACAAAATTTTTACTTTGGGAGGTTCTAACAACACCACATTCAACCACAAAAAAGTCCATACATCTTTTTAGTGTTAAATAATATTTGTAGAAAATTTTTGGAAATTTTTTTTTTTGAAAAACGAAATGGCGACAACGGATAAAATAAAGGTTGCCGTACGTGTACGACCGTTTAATCGACGAGGTATGTACCCCCTTATATATTATTTCTCTGCATTTCCAGGATATTTACTGTCAAAAAATGTCTTCTTAAACCCATCCCTTTGGATATGTTATGTGTAATTTCCACATGTTAAAATGTCTTTATCCATTAGTTTAATTAATTTTTGTGTCATGCAATGTTCAAATACACTCCTTTTTAATCTCGATTTGTGGATAACTGGCATTTAATTATTATTTTTTTGTATTTTAATTTTTTTTTCTTCAATGTTTATTTGTTGACACCTGTCAAATGAAACTCCAATGTTTGTTAAAAATTTGGTCCAAGGACGCTTTTATGTGTAATTTCCCTTTTGATGAAATTAGAAACGCGTTCTTGCTTGATTTCTTTTTCATTTTTTTTGTTATATTAATTTTTGTGGGGGGTTTTTTTATTCTAAAGAATGATAATTTTAATCATCGTATAAATTCAAGTGGTATTCATTTATGATAAGAAGCTTTGTGTCATATTTTATTATTAAAATTTTCCCGAATTGTTTACATTTTGATTATAAAAAATTCGTATGATATTAGGTTTTACTGTAATTTTTTTTTTTTTATAGAATTTTGCAAAAAAATATTTAGTATTTTTATTTTTGTATTTTAGCAATAGAATTTAGAATTTTTAGTTTTTATTATGTATATAAAAAATTTAATTATTTTTTAAGCGTGATCCCCCGGTTTTTTCGAGAATATTATGATGTATTAGGCGCCAAATTCTGATTAATAAAAGTATATCTTCCACGTATTATGACCAGAAATAAATTTTTTGAGTCGAGAAAATTTTCAAAAATTAAGACCTAAAACTATTAAATCTATTTATGTTATGCTTAAATCAATTGATTTTTATGCTTAACTTCTCTCGGATCGATCACTCGATTAACAGAACCGCATGAAATTAGGAAAAATGTTAATAATTTTCAAATCGCTGATCAGATTTTCACCAAAAAACTATAATAATAGGGTTTTAGGGTTAGTTACCTTCTGTCATCAGACATTTACGTCCATGATGGAGGCTAATCACATCATTATTTTTAATCTTAATTAAACTACTTTCGGTACATTAATTTAATGATGTGGGTGGAGGATTAAGATTAGGATTCGGTAGGTAGTGCGTCTAGAGCTGTCTTTTGAAAGGAACTATGCCGCCATACACACTCAAACGTACCGCGTTAAGCTGTTTCGTCGACACAACTAGTCAAACACTTAGACGTAATACCTAAAGCTCTATTTACACCTAAGGGTCTTATCATAAGTCAACAACTTCTTAGGCTTTTGACTATTGCGGTTAACTTACACACAGGCTCAGAGAGTGGGTTTTAGTGGGATAATAAAATGACTCGCAATTAGATCCTTGGCAGATCCTTTTTGCTCTCGTTTACCTGAAGACAGAGATGTCTCCTGGTTAAAGATAATGCCACAATTAAACTACCCAATTGTACCTAGACAAGAAGAAACGCAGAGGTTCGTTTTTTCTATATCGGAATTGTTCAAAAGATACATAGGCCCTAAGTTTTACATCCAGTGTTCTTGTTTACTTTTGCGGGTTTTATTGTCTTTGGTATAAGCTCTAAAATTCATGAAATGATAGTTCAAACTACAGTTGAACTATTATTCTGTTTCAAACGAGTATCATTTTTACCGAGGCCAGTTTTAATCAAGCAGAATTGAGACACTTCGCGATAAGAAAAATCACGAAGAATCTTGCTGTAGGACAAATTCAAATTACAAGTAGTTCAAATTTCGTTCGAATACTCAAAAAAAAAGTATGAAATTTAATTCTACTCACCAAAAATATATATTTTTTCTATAATCTTCTAGGTATTATACCAGCCAAGATTAAAAACATAAATAACCATGATTCCTATAAGACACAAGATATAAAAATTAATTAAGTAAGATACTCGAAAAAAAAGGTTCATTGTCCGTAATTACTGAAAACTGTCTCTCATTAACCGAACATTTTTAGTAAATTTATTTCTTCGTCACGTTCTCTTTCAAACAATTTTTCTACAATCTTCTTAACAAGTTTTATTTATACGGAGTGTTCCTTACAGAAAAATGTTACGTATGTTTATATCTATGAAACAAAATTTGTTCAAAAGAAAAGTAATTTCGAATTAATATTAAAGGATAACATTTTCACATTTAAACGTTACGATTAAATTAACACGACTACAAAAAGTAATATGATAATTTGGATATTGATTTTCGAAATATCGTCTGAACATGTCTTTCGAAATCGTCTTTGAGAAAAGCATATCTTCCAAATTATCCACTATAGTCATCCAATAAACGTTATTTTAGTGGTTTTATCAGATTTAATTTATTTTGTATAGCTTTCGAACTCGAAATTAAAAAAAAATCGAAAAAAATTCAAATTAATGTGTCGAATTCAATACAAAAATTTTAAACAAAAAAGAACTGCCTTCAAAAAAATGAATTACCAAATAATGTTAAAATTTTCCTTGTGACCAATTACCATGCTTAGTCGACGCCAACCAATCAATTTTCTAGCTAATAATAAGGTGATTGGCACCGACTTCGAAAGGTATTTGGTCATAACGAAAAATTTTAAATTATTTTTGACTTTTAAGTTCATTTTTTTAAGGCAGTTGTTTTTTGTTTAATAATATTTTTATTTTTATTATTGTATATAATCCTTAAAAATTTTTCATTTGGAAGAAATATTATCTTTCAAAATTGTTTTTGCACCTTCTGTCCCCTTAGGGACATCAGATCCTGGTTTGCCTTACTTGGTAACACTCATGGAATATGCCATTTCCCACAAAAAAACGAAAAAAAAAATCGGTTCATAAATGATACAGATAAAGTTATCCGCGAAGACATCACTAAAAATTGGTTTTGTCCCTTTTCTCCCCTTAGGGGCATCAGATCTCGCCTGAACTGATGTGGAACCAGAAGGGAAGCACCAGCGTTCAAATAAAAAACTAAAAGAATCATCAAAATTGGTTTAAGGAGTCGCAAGTTCTGATGTGACTATCATAAAAAAAAGCTACAGTCGAAACGAGAACCTCATTTTTTTGATGTCGGTTAAAATGCTTGTATATTTAGTAAATTGAACTCGAAAGTGCAAAAATATGGTGTTCACGTGATATGGCCGGAAATTTCACAGGAAGAGAACATATTTCATTGATTATTTTCAAATCAATTCTGAAGACGCATTTCGAAATTTATACTGATTCTTCTTATGCTTTGGAAGAATTGTCGAGTATTGCAAAATTTGTTTTCTAATTATTCTAGGAGATTACGTATTATCATGGGTACTTGGAATTTTTAAATTCTACACTCCAATTTTCGTTGTATGAACTAACTTTTTGTTTCCAAAATAATATAACGTAACGTTTTGAATAATGAACAACCCGATATACATAAAGGACCCTTAAAATAATTAAATTTTCGTTATTTTTTTTTACTCGTTTTTATTAAAAAAAAAAAAAAAAAAAAATAACTCGAATTTTATTTTACATGTGTAATAATTTTTCTGTTTTTCTTTTTAATAAAATTTTTTAGAAATAGATTTAGGCACGCAATGCGTTGTGGAAATGGACGGTCATCAGACAATCTTACAAAATCCAAATAGTTTGGATAAAATTGACAGGTTTGTGTGACTTAACTACTAATCAAAAATAATTTTTTCCTTTTTTTTTTATTTTTATTTTGGCTAACAAATTGTTGCTATGTAGATGTTTTTTTTTTTAATATATTTTTTTTCGGGAGATGCTAACATAAATTTTTGGTATGTGTAAAATGAACCCAAAAGTCTGTAGATACTGTAAACCATAAGATTATATAACTCACCTCTTTTCGGATCTTTTTGAATATTTGCGTATCAGTGAAATATTTACGAAAATTCGCACAAAATTTTGCTATATGATTTTGAAAAAAAAAACTGTGTTCATGAGGGAGATTTCAAAAATAATATCTATTTAACGATTGAATGCGCAGTTTTTGATATATCTTCAAAAATCCAATAAAGAGGTCGGTTTTGCGAATGCATTTCATGCAATATCTCAAAAACTAGTGAACCAGTTGTAAAATAAATACTATTTTGAAATTTTTAGAAAAATTTTTTAAAAAGTATGAGTTTTACAAATTTTTTTTCGAAAAAAGTACGCTTTTCGACAAAATTTACAATTTAAGGCTCAAGATACCTTAGATCTTATTAAATTGTCAGGAAGTATAAGGGGAGAAGTTCGTAGGTACTTTAAGGTTGATAAGTGATAAAAACTATAATAACTGGGCAAAATACCAAAATGAGCCTAAAAGAACACTTAACGATTATCGCTAAAGAACACTTTGATTTTTCTCGAAAAAATATTAAATCAAAATTTGATTTTCATCTTAGAAATTTTTTTTTTAAGAAAAACTTCGACAAGTACTAGTTTATCATGTCAATATTGTGCATAACTTTTGAATAATTTTTTTTTTTTTTTAGTTATTTATACGAGAAAAATATATTATAATATATTCTGGAGTGTGCTTGTTACAGACGTAAATCCCCTTAAAAATAATTTAAAAAAACATTCATATTCGCCTACTTAATTAATTAAGTAAAAATTTATTATAGTATCTCCTTTTTTAGTTGGCTCTAAATTCTGTTATATGTTACATAAAAAATAAATTATAAAACCCACAAAAAAAAATAATAATAATAATTTTGTGAAAAGTAGATTAAGAACAAAAAAATGTATGTGTAAAAATAATTTTATTAATTCCAAAATTTTTGGATCCTTTTTTTGTCTGTTTTTAGAAAGCAACCAAAAACATTTGCTTTTGATCATTGTTTCTATTCACTTGATTCCACAAAGTCTAATTATGCATCACAAGAGGATGTTTTCGATTGTCTTGGACGCGATATACTTGAAAATGCTTTCCAAGGATATAATGCTTGTATATTTGCATATGGTCAAACAGGTAAATTATTATTCTCTATTTCAAATAGATTGAACATTTCCAGTGATCGAGATTTCTGTAGTTAAAGGTTTTGTTTTGAATATGTTATAATTTCGGAGATATGATTTCCCAGAATCAGTTTTACTTTTATTATTATTTGAAAAATTATAAAAAGAACTGTTACATATCCAAAATGACGATTATAAAATATTTTCTGCATGATTTCATTCACAACGTAATATTTGCTACATTGATTTGAAACATCAACTCCAAAAGACTTAGATCTAGAATAAAGTAACGTTAAATTCCACGGTTTTTTCGTTTTTCAAGTCATTCTTTTGCTATAATTTCAGAAGAACTGTGCATTTTCTTTGGACACAATTTTTGTTCATGCTAAAATTTTATCTTAAAAACCTTAACGGGAATATCTTACTCCATGTTTTGTTTAGTTTTTTTTTTTTTTGTAAAACTTCACCATAAACGTTGCCGCCATTACGAAATTATTGAGGCTTTCTCCCCCCCTCGGCCATAGGGATGTCATTGATTAAACGCAATGAATGCCGTAATGAGCTCTGAATCTGCCAAAAAGTACATACAAGCTTGGATATTAAAGTCTTATGAAGTACAGTTGTGCGTGACAAGCATTTAAAATTTCTCAATTTGTATTTTACTTTAAAAGTGCTCCTTTTCTTTCCTTATGTATTAATGACCAAATATTAGACGCCTTGAGTTTTGGAAAATAGCGTACTAGATTTGTTGATAACTGGCTAGATTAGATTTGTTTAGGTAAAAACTTGGCCAACAAATCATGAAATGGAATCATCTTTTCATTATCGAAAAGATAATTTTATTATTTAATGGTGTGAATAGGGAAGATGCAATGAAAAAAAATTTCTTATTTTACCACTCATCAAAATGTAAAACTGGACTCAATACCAAATCCAATTCGAAAATTAAATTTAAATTGATTAAAAAACAAATAAGTTATAAGCTCTTAATGTTTTCCATCTCTTTCTTACAAAAAAAGTTTAATGGATGATTCTACGATATGCGGTCGTTTTCTATAGAAAACTCGCACAACAAGATTTTTAAATATAAATATAATTTATACAACAATTTTATTAACAATCAACTCATTTGTGCATAATAACATTTTTTATTATAAATTTTGAAGGAAAGTGTATATAAGTACCATGGATATCGATAGGACCTCTTATCGTAGAATGACCCTTATGTATAATCACTATGAAGATGAACATACATGACGTCATTTATGCAAATCTCCTTTGTTTAATTAAGAATTTTGAACGTCCATATTTTGACTTTTTTTTTTAAACATTTTTAAAAAATAACTTCAAATTTATGTTCGTGTAGTAACAACCTTCAATTGAAGCGATAAAAAAAATTTGTGCATCTTCCCTTTTGTTGACTTAATTGATTATTTCAATCAAGCATTTTAATTTAATTAAACTGCTTGAATAGAGGGTCAAGGTAAAAAGATTGGATATTTTCTAAAAAAAAAAAAAAGAATCTGTTATTGAAACTCGACAACTATTGCATTACATTACATAATTCTAATAAATTCGAGCTGTATCGAATAGTGTATACTTAATGTAAGAAGTTATACATTCGTTTTTAAATCAATGACATACAACGACATCTAATTAATTATGTATGAATCATTCCATATGATTTATAAGAAAGCTTGTTTTATATAGCTTTTTTGTTTTTATGAAAACACGTCATATTCTATTTCATTTAGGATTCAGTACCAAATAGTAAATACTTCTTATTTTGAAAGTTTTCGTTTGTATGTTTGTTTTGTAAAAATTTTTTCTTATGCTCATCGATTATCTAAACGTCGAAAATTACTAATTACCTCTTTTAACTGTAATCGGATTAGATTTCCTATACGATTATCCATCTCAATCAGATTCATTGGGTTTCCATCGAGTTTATTAATTATTAAATAATTGCTCCAATGCACAGCTGAAATTTTGTGTATTATAAATACGTATTTGGACTTCAATGAAACCTTCAGTAAAAATTCGCTGCTCGTAATTACTCTATTAACTATTTAAATTATTCGAATTGGGAGTATCTAATTTATATTGAAGAAGATTATATTGTGGCCGAAATACGTATTTTTAATGCAAAAAAAAATTCTAAATATTAGGGCGATTTTGGAATTTTATCAAGTTTATTGGATTTTTGATGACTGTACAACCAACAAGTTTTGGAAAAATTCTTCTATTCCTGATTTAATTTGTATTTTTTGTGGTGAAGCTAAGAAAAAAAATTTTTATTTATAATCAAATTATATAACATTAATATATCTACTGAACCATTAAGGTAGGGGGAATTGAATATTTACACACTTGATCGATTTATTTTATGAAACATATTTTCATTCTGATTAAAAAAATAAAGAAAAGAAAAAACTATATACTTTACCTTGAAAATGAGAAATGCATTTTATCAATAGGAATTTTCATTTTTCTTTTCAGTTGCCGCAAGTTATATAATTTACTATCAAAGGTTTATTAATTTGTTTTTTCCTTTCTAGATATCAATTTAAGTACTAGAAAGAATTTGATACGTTATTTTATATAACAAAATAATATTAAACTATGTTATATAACATGTCGTTTTCCCATGGTAACCTTGTTCTAGATTATACTTTTCTACCTCGAAAAGATCTAATTTCGAATTACGATATTTTTAGTAATTTTTTATATACATTTGAGAAAGTTTGTTATTACTGAAAATTTTTTTACAAAATAGGAAAAAATTTTATTTCAACCTTTCCGAATCAGCTTAAATTCGTATAGAAAATTTACTGACATTGTTTTACTTAAAAAAAGGTTAAACCACAATAATTTTTCCAATAAAATGAAAATTATCGACGAGTTTTTAGAACAACGAGATTAAAGCCAAAAATTTTTACATTTAGAGTACTTTTATGGCTATATAAATGACAAAATAACGATTTATTCCTGTTTTTTTTTTTCGTTTTCCACAATCCCTCCAACGTAAATTCTTCTTGTTTAAACTTATAGTTTCTGCGTCTAGCATTCAGTAGGTGCCGCAACTTACGAATAATTACAAATTTTTCTAGGACATATTCTTACAACATTCCTTAAAGTATGTTGTGAAAGCTTAGCTATAGGCGTTAGCAGAATACAATTATTTGGGGGAGGGGGTATTAGGAGTTTACTAAGACATCAGGAGTAATCTTTATCGAGTTTTGAATTGTTTTTGAAAATCAGGGATTAGTATGGAAGAGGAAATTCAGTACTTAAAATTATTTTCTCGTTTCCAAATTTAATTTTGTTTTTATTTTTTCATTTTAGGTTCTGGAAAATCGTATACCATGATGGGTAGCCAAGATAATAAAGGTATAATACCCAGATTATGTGATTCACTGTTTGATCAGATTGCAAAGAAACAAAGTTCTGAATTAACATATAAAGTCGAAGTGAGTTATATGGAAATTTATAATGAGAAAGTTCACGATTTACTTGATCCAAAAACAAATAAACAATCATTAAAAGTACGCGAACATAATGTTTTGGGTCCATATGTAGATGGTTTATCACAATTAGCAGTAACGTCATTTCAGGTGAGCAAAATATTTTCATTACTGAAAATGTTTATTAAGTATGCTCAAATTCAATCAGGTAAGTTTTGCTGGAATACCTTCGAAAAATCACAAAAATTTAGTTACTGTTTTTGGCAACTACTCAACATAAATTGGATTCAAAACTTTTTTAATAGTCATCAAAACATTCACTAAGTGTTAAAAATATATTCTGAAATTTTATTCGAGGAGAGCATACTGCTTTGAATTCTGTAGAAAATGGATGTATATCCGAAACACGATTCGATTCCTTTTCTTTAATGGAATTAGACAATTTTTGGTAATTGACTCAAATAATTTAAAAAATGTTCTATTTTCAGGATATTGATACATTAATGGCTGAAGGTAACAAATCACGAACCGTAGCAGCCACTAATATGAACAGTGAATCATCACGTTCGCATGCCGTATTCTCAGTTGTACTCACGCAAACCTTAATCGATATCCAAACCGGTGTGAGCGGTGAAAAAGTTAGTCGCATGTCGCTAGTGGACTTAGCTGGTAGTGAACGTGCTGTAAAAACAGGCGCTGTTGGTGAACGCTTAAAAGAAGGCTCCAATATCAATAAATCATTAACAACCTTAGGTTTAGTTATATCAAAATTAGCCGACCAATCGTCCAGTGGTAAAATTAAGGATAAATTTGTACCATATCGTGATTCTGTATTAACATGGCTATTAAAGGATAATCTAGGCGGTAATAGTAAAACAGTTATGGTCGCAACATTATCACCAGCGGCTGATAATTATGAAGAGACATTATCAACGTTACGGTATGCGGATCGTGCTAAGCGTATTGTCAATCATGCTGTGGTTAATGAAGATCCAAATGCTCGGATTATTCGTGAATTACGTCAAGAAGTTGAAGCTTTGAAAGAAATGTTAAAATATGCTACGGTAAGTATTTTAATTTTTAATAGCATGCCAAGCATTTATCTGAACAGGGCTCTAGGAACCTATATGATTACTTTAGTAACATGTCGATAAGCATGCCTTAATCATTGATTTTTCGGAAATAACCATGCGACAGGCTAAGGTAATTTAAAATTATAAAAGAGGAACCGCAGCTGCTCTTGCACCTAGATCTTTTGATCCTCTGTATCCTGCTATAGAACACTTCATTATCTCAAGGCCAGAATGCCTTTTGGCTCAAAGTGCAGAAAAAGAACCATCTAGAGCAGGTGATATATATAGGATCTTATCGAAAACAGTTTTTCCGTCGGAATTGTTCCCATAATAGATCCAGAGTTTCAGACCCGAACATTCTATATTTTTAATTGACCCTGAACTTTTCAACAGGTACAAATGACGTGAATAGAGGTTTCATCGCCCTCCAGATACGAGCTATAAGTAGGATCGTCTGAGATTTTAAATTATTAAAGTGGTAATTTAACCCACAGTGTCCTGTCAGAAGACTCACTATTCTTCTTAACTCTACCCTGGTAAATTTCAGCCGATAACAGTTACATGGTTTAGCTGTGGTAATACACAACTTAGACTGTCGCATGCCGTTCGAGAAGTCCTAATAACCAAGGTGCACTTGTCGAAGCTAGTTTTTAATACAAAATATCACAGAGCATCTTGCAATATAAATAACAGGTTCAAGTGAGACGGGCGTGTGTGACGACACTTCTTGCGCTAATGAATCAGCTATTTGTTTTCCCCTTATGCCATAGTGACCGGGAACCCAGATTAGCCTGATTATGTTAATCAGTCCTAGGCTATTCAGTTTCTCGAAAACATTCACGAACAATATGCGACGTGCTAAATTTATCCCACAATCTCAGACGATCCAGTCTATCTACTTTGATTGTTTCTGTGGTGTCCTATAATTTCATTTTCTAATAAGAATTATATCAAAACACCCTACACCAGGAGACTTTTGCCTTCAGGCGATAGATCCGTTTTCAACTAGTCATGTTTAGATCAAATTTTTAACAATTTTATTTTCTATATTTTTTAGGGTTCAGTTGCTGGTGAAAATCAACGAGTTGATATACACGAAAAATTAAGTGAAAGTGAGAAATTAATGAAAGAAATGTCACAAACATGGGAGGAAAAACTAGTCAAAACTGAGCGTATACAAAACGAACGTCAACAGGCTCTAGAAAAAATGGGTATTAGTGTGCAAGATTCTGGTATTAAAGTGGAAAAATATAAGTATTACTTAGTAAATTTAAATGCGGATCCTTCGTTAAACGAACTTTTAGTCTATTATTTAAAGGTAAGTACTGATGTTGTACTGGTAAGTACAACAAGTACTGATTTTTTCGTAATATTATACTGTTGTAAATTTTTTGGAACAGGAACGAACACTTGTCGGTAGTAGGGATGCAGATATACAATTATCAGGTCTAGGTATACAACCTGAGCATTGTTTAATTGTTTTGGAGAATGGTGAATTGTATTTGGAACCAATTGATAATTCGCGATCGTACGTTAATGGATCAGCAGTTACCGAACGAACACCTATTTATCATGGATATCGTATTTTATTGGGATATCATCACATTTTTCGTGTAAATTGTCCAAAATCACTATGTAAGTATATGTTATTTATAAAATCAGTTTAAAGATGGTACTTTTATCGAAACTTTTCTCAGATTCAAAAATTTCTATTTCTATTTAAGGAATATAGGATTAGATTTTCATAAAAAAAATATGTAGATCGAAATTAAAAGACGCCGCCTTAACTGTGATATTATTAAAAGTTCAATAATTATTAAAGAAGATCCCAAAAGCCATTGATTTTTTAGAAAGCGGCCCCTTTAATGTATCCAATTATAAGATCATCGTAATTTTATTAAAGCAGTTGGAACAAATTTTTTACGAAACTTTTCTATTCTGATTTCAGCAACAACATCAGAACCTCAAACCCCAGCTCAAACGTTCGATTATAATTTCGCTCGTGAGGAATTAATGTTAAACGAATTGAGTAACGATCCAATACAAACGGCCATATCACGCTTAGAAAAACAACACGAAGAAGACAAGCAGGTTGCACTCGAAAAACAGCGTCAAGAATACGAACGACAATTTCAACAACTACGAAATATTCTCTCTCCATCGACACCATACCCTCCATATACGTTACCATGTGATCCGCTACGCCTGGGTAAAATAACGCCATGTACTCCCACCACTCAAATGCGTGTTGAAAAATGGGCCCAAGAACGGGATAAAATGTTTAAGAGTAGTTTAGGGAAATTAAAAGAAGATATAATGAAAGCAAATGCTTTGGTGCAAGAAGCGAATTTCTTAGCTGAGGAAATGGGACGTCAAACAAAGTTTAGTGTTACGTTACAAATTCCACCAGCAAATTTAAGTCCAAATCGTAAACGGGGTGCATTTGTCAGTGAACCCGCAATACTTGTGAAGCGTTTCAACTCGGCAAGTCAAGTATGGAGTATGGAGAAACTAGAGAATAAATTAATTGACATGCGCGAAATGTATGGGGAGCGTAAAGATAAGAATATACTTAAAGATGAAATTTCAAAAGGAATGGATCCATTTTACGAGTCACAAGAGAGTCATAACTTAATTGGTGTTGCAAATATATTTTTGGAAGCGTTGTTCCACGATGTGCGATTAGATTATCACACTCCGATTATTAGTCAGCAAGGTGAAGTCGCTGGTCGATTACAAGTTGAAATATCACGTGTGTCCGGGCAATTTCCACAAGATCGTACATGTGAAGCAGGTTCTGATAGTTCAGGAGACAGTGGTCATGAAGATGATTCACCAACTGGATCAGAGAAACGAAATGTTGAGTGTCGTGTTGTTATCAAACAAGCATCAGGTCTACCTCCTTCGTTATCACATTTCGTTTTCTGCCAGTACACGTTTTGGAATCATCCAGATCCGGTGGCTGTGCCTCCAATTGTGGATACAGATCCGAATTATCAAATTGGACATCGAGATTCAATGACCTTCAAATTTAATCACACTAAAGATTTCGTTGTACCTATTACTGAAGAATTTCTGGAACATTGTTCTGAAGGAGCTTTATCTATTGAGGTTTGGGGCCATCGAAGCGCTGGTTTTTCACGTACAAAACCTGGCTGGGAAATTGAACAACAATTAGCAAAAGCACGCTCATTGGCCGATCGATGGAGTGAATTAACTAGAAAAATTGAGCTATGGGTTGAAATTCAAGAATTAAACGAACAAGGTGAATATACTCCAGTTGAAGTGTGCCCAAAACCGGATGTGTTAACCGGTGGAGTGTATCAGTTACGACAAGGACAACAACGACGTATACAAGTGCGTGTGAAACCCGTACAGAATTCGGGTACATTACCGATTATATGTTCGTCAATTGTGAATATTGCTGTGGGAAGTGTTGTGATACGATCACGGTTACAAAAAGCTTTGGATTCATATCAAGAGGAAGATTTAACGGTATTACGAGAAAAATGGAGTAAAGCTTTAATGCGGCGTAGAAAATATTTAGATCAACAGATTAAAAGCTTAATTGATAAACAAGGTAGGTACTTTTATTCAAAGTTTTTCTGTTAATACGCTTTCAGAATTAAAAAATACAGGGTGCGAGCACTTGAATAATTTCGCTGTAAATATTTTTGTTGCCATAAATTCATAAAATTATTTTAGAAATTATTAAGAAATTTTTATTTTTTTTAAAATATTTTTAGATAAAACTGAACAAGATAAAGAACGGGAACAAAGTCTTGTTGATCAATGGGTTAGTTTAACTGAAGAACGAAATGCAGTATTAGTACCATCTCCAGGATCTGGTATACCTGGTGCACCAGCTGTATTAGAACCACCAGTAGGAATGGAACCTTATGTTCCTGTATTATTCCTTGATCTCAATGGTAAATATTTCCAACATAAAAATCAAATAAAATATACTGATCCCCTATAATGACCCATGACCTTAAGTATTCCTAATTAATATCATCTGCAACGTGTATGTTTTTTCATTATCTGATTTTTAATTTTAGCGGATGATTTATCAACTCATCCATCGGGTGAAGAAATTCCAATTAGCGGTTTAAATTCAATTTTATCGAAAGAACATGGCAATAAATTTTATAATTTACATGTTATTCATCATTTAGAGAAGGACGTTTGTGCTGTTGCATCATGGGATTCATCGATTCACGATAGTGTTCATCTTAATCGTATCACAGATCGTAAGTAAAAAATTGAATCGAATTTCTGTCAGTAGCAAATGCGCTTTTAAAATTAGATTGCAATGTGCAAATATTTCAAGTTTTCACTTTTTCCGAACATTTTTAAGTGAAAAACGCAATTTCAAATCGGCTACTTTGTTATTTTAAAATAATAAATATTGATAAATTTGAAAATAAAACTATTCGGCGTTACCTCGTAAATTATATACAGAATTAATGTTTTTAAAATTTCAAAAGGATCGGTGTTGTAATTTGCAGTTACATCACACTGCATCATCGTTGCTAGGTCCATAAATGATGTTACTATCATCCATGATGATGTCTAAAGCTTCTTTTTTACGAATCTTGCCTTTGTTAGTCTGTTAGCTTCCTGCTTCGCTCGAACAGTGGACGGTCGCTTAAACAGTCATTACGTCGTCAGTTTTGCTCCGAATCGACTTGATATTATGACAACAAAATAAATAATAATAATAAAATAAAAAAATTTTTCCCAACCACCCCTTAATAACTTTCAAAACAACCAATCAAATTGCAGTTTAGAATTGAGCACTTTAAATGTTTGTTTACAAACAATAGAATTGCGAATCCGATTTGACTGCACACTAAACCCAGATTTTACTGTACATAGATTTTAATAGATATCAAATTAGTTAAATTTTTTACGTTGCGTTGTATAAAAAGTTATTGTTATTGTATTCTTTTACAGCAAGTGAACGAGTCTATTTGATATTAAAAACAACGGTACGTTTATCACATCCAGCTCAAATGGATTTAGTATTACGAAAACGTTTAACATTAAATATTTATAAACGACAAAGTTTAACGGATCGAATCAAACGACGTATTGTACGCAGTGATTATTTAACTGAATCAGGTGTTACATACGAAGTTGTTTCAAACATTCCAAAAGCTAGTGAAGAATTAGAAGATCGTGAATCACTAGCACAAATTGCTGCCACCGGTGAAGATACATCGTTAAGTGATGGAGAAACTTATATCGGTAAGTTAATACATTTAATTTGATTTTGATATTTTTTTTAAAATCACGTTTCGTTTCTGTTTTGAATATAAATGTATGGATATTTCATGGTGGCCACATTTCTGAAAAATCTGGAAATGTTAGGTCAACCCTTTTCTGATCACCTCGAATTGGGGAATTCAGATTTTTGGAAAGTTTCTTTTTAAATAAACAATCGAATTTCTCAGAATTCAGGTTTTGGCCCCATATTGAGCTTATTTTCTAGCATCTTTCAATGATTGAAAAAGTTATATAATTTGAAAAGTTATTATAATTTGAAATAACACCATATTTCTAAGGTTTTATATTATTTAGGATAAAACTTATAAACCTAAAATTAAAAGTTTGACTGAATGGAAACTATATCGACCAAATACTAGTTTTCTGGATAATTTGCAGTTTCCTACACTTTTACGCGTTAAAGTAATGTTTTTTAGGCATACGCAAAATAAAAAAAGTTTGCTCTTAAATAATAAAAATCCTTAAAAAATGGAGATTTTTCTGATAAATAAATTTTGCATTAATTGATGAAAAATTTTAATAATTTTTAGAAAAGATGCTAATTAATAAATTCAATAAGTTGGAATAATCTGGATTCTAAGACATAAACAGTTTCTGATTAATTCGATTGTTTATTTAAAAAGAACCTTTTCGTAAATCTGAATTTCGATGTGGTCTGATTTTTATTTTGAAATATCCATTTTACTCTTTAATAGTTCTATTTTCACTTAAACTTAATTGTAAAATCAAATATTTTAATTAAATTGCTTAATACGTACATTTAAAATTGCTGTTAACGGGTATTTTAAAATACCTGCGCCCCTCGAGCTGGTGCCACCTAGTGAATTTTTTTAAAGCTTTGTAAAGAAAAATGCTAATTGAATTACGATTTATTTTCAGAAAAATATACACGTGGAGTAAGCGCAGTTGAGAGTATATTAACCTTAGATCGATTACGTCAAAGTGTGGCTGTTAAAGAATTACTTCAAGCTCAAGGCCAACCATTAATGCGAAAAACTGCAAGTGTTCCAAATTTCTCTCAGGTACGTATAAGATATTTTTTATTATTCTATTTGTAAGTTCACGATTGAAATTTCTTATGTGGGTATAATTTTCCTAATGCGAACCACGCCACGATACACAGGTTTTGGAACAAAAGAACAATGTTGTAAGTAATAATATGTCTTTGGCATGGAGTCTCTCCCAATATTCTCCTGAAGTATTTTGAAATTTTAGGACATGTATTACCCATTATATTATTTATTTATGTTTCGCACGAGTGTCTTTTTTTGAAGTTTTTTTTGAAGCATGATAAAAGGGGGGTAAATTTTTTTAATGTGTTGAATTATCGATTGGATAGAAATTTGCTTTATCATCTTTTGATTCAGTATAAAAATTAATACTTAAATTTTTATTTTATTTTGTAGAAAAATGAAGAGAGAGGACGCATGATTAAATTTGAATACCTTTCGATAAAATTCATTACTTACGATGTTATTAGGATTCGAAACTCATAAAATATCACTAATGTCAAAGATCGCGTTTCCATTTGCTTCAGTGAAAAATGTTGAATAGCTATTAATTCTAACTGACGATGACTATATTCAAATTAAACTTTCGGTATACCGTATAATATCCCCTTCGAAAGATATAGTGTAGGCAGATTATTAGCACCAATTATAGGCCACTAGAATAGATAGGCATCTTGAATATTTAGATCGTCTGATGTTTCACGATTTTTGCAGGAGTTTAGCTGTCACAATGAAGGAGGCGTTGTTGAAGACTCAATTTCTATTTCACATTCGTTTTTTATATGAGCTGTTATTATTTATTGCCCTTCTTGGTTCAGTTATTTCGATGAGCTATAAAATTTAAAATCAGCTAATAGCAAAGTCTTTTTGGTATTTCCGAACAACTTTAAAGGGCTTAGAAAGCAACGAGTTAGAGAGTAGCTCTTTTAGGGTATAACAATCCTGTCTTAACTGTATTCCACTATGGGCAAATGTTAAAACGTATACAAAAAAGGACGCCATGGGTATGTCAGGCTGTTTCTACCTTATGTTATCGGGGATAAAGTTCCAAAAATTAGGAATAATCGAGATTTTAGGATAATATGCATGCGTCTTCCTCCATTCAGTCTTAATTATTCGTTGGATGAGTTGAAATAAAAATTGACTTTAAGTAGACTTTCAAAAAAAAAAAAAAAAAAAATGAAAATGTTTCTATTTAAATAAAATTTTTCAGTTAATGCGATTCGATACAAGCATGGAATCGTTATCAAGTATGGCACGATCGGAGAGTGTAACGGATTTAAATGGCGAAATGATATCAAATTCACCATCGAATCGTATACGATCTGCACCATTGGACACCAGCGATGTGACATCGCCACCAAAACCATTTGGCATTGGTAAGTTTGTATTTATTTTCCGTTATACAAACTTGTTTTATTTCTTGAATATCTTTTGGAAACAGAACATTTAGTTTTTTTCCGCCAAGCTCATCTCTAGGCATTGGCTTTTTTCTTTTAGGCTTCCGTGAATTTTTGAAAATTTTGTTCATCATACCAAAAAAAAAAAAAAATTTCAATTGTAAACAAAGAAATTTTTACATTGTATTATATTTTTATATTCCGCATACTTAAATGTCAGACTGTATCCCGTGTGGCGAATTTTTTATTAGGAGAAGATTTTTTAAGTACGCGGTATATTGGATCACGTGTTCAATTCTTTGTTTATATATTGCTATGGCTAGACATCCGGCTCTGTTATAAATTTTCTCGGTACCGGATGGCTAACCAAAAGAGTTTTTTCATTTTTATTCTATATGCTTTGATGTCCACAGTTGAGTTTTTTTTATAACCAGTAAACTGCTAATGTGTTTTAATTTCACAAATAAACTGCTCGATTTTTTTTCTTGTTACATATTTTAATAAAAAAACAACATTTGTACTTTCCGGCGCAGCCGTAAAAATCTCAGATAGATTTCATAAATGCCACAGTGTAATTTCCAGTAAAAAATAATTTTAAAACAATTGATTTTTATGAAATCTATCTGTAAAAAATTTCTTTTAATCAAATTCTGAATTGTTTAGTTTGCAATGAATTTGCGAGCGTTTTTTTATTTTTTTTCCTCTATTGTTTTTTTTTTTTCAATCAGTTCAATTTGTTATAAGCTTTCGGTGAAAATTTTGGTTTAAGATTTTGAGAATGGGTGGAACATTTGATCATGCCTTATAATTCCAGACCAAACCCTTGCATTAATTAATTTAATTACGACATATAGCTTTAGATGGGAACTTTTATAAATTATATCAGACGTTTTTCTAGCTAACTTTGTCGAACAATTGAGTAATAAAACACTTTCTTAAATAATAATTGGTTCGGGATTTAATTTGTGATATCTTGTCAACTCCTATGTAATTTTTTTTTTTAATTTCGAAAGTTTTTTGGAAAAAAAAATTTTCCGGAAAGCTTAGAACGTATTGATTTTTTTTAAACTAAAAATATACCATAAATATTTTTCTAAGTGTATAAAATTTTTCATTTTTTAACATTTTTTTTTTCAAAAAAATTCATTGGAATAATTTTTTGTTTTTCTAACGAAATGATAATAATATTGGTTATAAAATTTAAAAAAGAAAAATTAAACAAGACGATTTTCATTGGAATAAGGTTTTCTTTTATCATAGTTTTAGAAGCATTCAATTAGTAAGATTATAGGTGAATTATATTTCTAGTATTAGCTCAAAGAAAAATTTTTCACTGTTTCCTTTTATCTTTGCCGTTTTTAAAATGAGTTTTGTGCACATTCAATATTTTTTTACAGTTGGATATTTAACGAAACTCGCTGCATATAAGTTTAAATCTCTAATTGGTGACAACGTGGCTACATTATAGTCGTCTACTGATGAAAATTGTTTCTAAAAGCATAAAAACTATAAGAATTCTATTAATGCTATAGGAAAAAATAAAAAATTTACAGTTTCTTTTTCGTGTTTGGTCTTAGAATTGGGATCAAAAAATATTTGCCTGAGTTTCTGCACGTGAAAATAACCTAAATAAACTCGAAAAATTCTAAATACTTCTCTTTTCAGAGCCTGTATTTTCTTGAAAAAGATACTTGTCTGAATGTGCCATTATCTAAAGTTCATTGTTGAAGGTTTGAGTTTCTTAGGGATAAATTTTTCGGCAGTAAGTACGATAAATCACGTTGATTTTCCTCGCCAGTGTGCTAATCTCCAAATCAATTTGAGTGTCCTTTAATTCAAGAGTCTCAGTGTTTCAACGTCGAGATTCCTAATCTCTCTTCTCGAAGTTCAACTAGGCTTGTTTAGTTGCTTCATTTGATCCAAAATGAGATGATTGACCGATAACCAATATGCAAATTAAAATCAATAATTGTGGGACTCTTCTGACAATACAACAATGAAATTGGGTTTCAGAGAATGTACGATATAGATTTGAATGGTTCTAATCCCAATTCTTGAATGGTTTTTATTAACGATTAAAAATGGGAAGTGCGATTTGCTATTATAGATTATTCCACTGAAAAAATCTTGATTGTTATTTAATTTTTTTTATTTTTAAACAAAAACTTTTGAGAAAGGACATTTTTCACTAATAAAAAAAAAAAAAAAAAAAAAAAACAATCCAAACAAAAATAATTTATTGTTCAATTCATGTTTTTCATTTTCCACAAAAGCTCTGTTTGCTTCTAACTAATTTTATTTGTTTTGTTCTTGTGCCACATCAAGGCTCCATTCTCTCAGGTAAAATGGAGGCTTGCATTTTGAGATTGCCACACAATGTCTTATGTTTTTGATTTTTTTTTCAAAATTTCTAATTTCGAATTTTTACAATATAATCCGAGTTGATTTTTACTTTTTATTTTTGTATGAGACCCTTATTTTACGAGACGAAAATTTATTTTTCTAGAAGTGTAAAAATTTTATAGCAAATTATCAAATCATAAAGAAATTACTTTAGTCTTATCGAATGTATTCGGTTTTCGAAACAAAAGTTGTTATTTATAACAAAATTAACAAATTTTTTGTTAGAAATATTTTTTCCCAATATCGAATGGATTCGAAATAAATCAAAAAAGGACTTTCGAATAAATATTCAAAATTTAAATGTTTTCATATGACCTCTTTTGATTTATTTTCGTAATATAAGGGTCTTCCGTTTTTTTCTAAATTAGTCAAATTTATATCAAGCTAGAATAACTAGCTTATGTTTGCCCTCATTCTAGAAAATACAAATAATAAAATTTGTTGAAAAATTTATGAGCAAAAATCAAAATATGATAAAAAATTCAAAGACTTCTAGAATGGGGTAAAATGTAATCTGTATTATCTAAATTCTAAATTTTTTAATGTCGAAATATTTCTAAAAAATAAAGAAAAAAAAAACTATAACCGTAAAATAGCTTGATTTGGCAGAATGTTTGTGTTTTTTATTTAGCAAAGAAAATTTTGAAATCAAAAATTTTTAATTGACGCTTACATTTGAATTTCGCGAAAAAATTTTATATTCAATTTTCTATAATTTTTCATGTTTTGAGAATTCAAATTCGTGAAAAATATAGTTCTATGAAAGATATGTAGGAGAAAAATTTGCTTCTATATGAATTATGTTAGAAAAATTCACCCCAATAATCTGAAAATCAATTAAAATTTTAATATTTTTGTTAGTGGTTCAAGAATTATGACTATAAATGATTTTTTGAACTTATCCCATCAAAGTGAAGTTGAAGAATTTGTAGAGCCAATCAAATTTTGAAATTTAGTTTGTAGAACATTACCCTTATACGCAAGTAGATTTTAAATGGACATGTAAATATTAGTTTACAAAATCAATTAAGGCATTAGATGATGATTGAAATAATAGAGGAAGTGGGTTCGACCCCTGCTTAATATACACAATGTTTTAAAAATATTGGTATAAAAAATGATAAGCCTCAATTAATAAATTTCGCATCTGTAGTTTACAATAATAGTTGCGTGTTTTTTGTTCTCACCTAACCACGCATGCGTTTTTAAATTATTATTTACAAACTCAAAAATGTGACAAACACACAAAAATTTATATTGTACAAAGTTTTACCATAAGAGAGCACATGCGTTAGATTAATTTTATTTTGTACCCTAAAAAAACACTTAACCTAAAAAAAATACTGCTGTAATTTTATGCTTAGAAATTTTAAATCACGAACAAAAATCTGGAAATATTTTGTTCGTAATCAACAAACCCTCAACATAAACGATAGGCTAAAATCCTTCCAGATTTTATATAATAATAACTTTTGAAATCCAAAATAGTACAAATTAGAAATTATTATCCGAAAACTTTTTACATCAAGATTTTAATTATTCGATTTTTAAATAAAATGTTTCAAATAAAAGTTGTTGCCAGTATAATTACAAATAACTTTTTATATAAATTATTCCATACCGGATTTTAAATTCTTAAAAAAGCTTAAAAAGATTCAACAATTTTATTTATTTATTTTGAGTTGTATCAATTTTAAATTTCAAAAGTTGCCCTATTCCTATTTACTACTACCAAAAACAAAAAGTGACATCTTTTTCTTTCACTGATATCATTTCCACGCTTATTTTCACTTTCATAAAATATTTTTCACAATTTTGATAAAATTTCTTTCGAAATGTATAAAAAAATACGTTAATTGGTGAAGTTTAATTACCCCTTATGTTAGGAGCTTTAGGAAGATGTTGTGTTATGTACACTCTAAAAAGTATTGAATCACTAACGTATATTGAGATATATTACGTCAATCGATCAAGACGACTCAAAAAAAAAAAAATATTTTGGTGTATTGTTTTCGCCGATATAAGCTTGTCAATATCAAATATTTTCACCTTGATAATTCGTTTATGCTGTAACATCAAAATAAATAACTGGTAATAAACAAGTCAGAAAAGAGAATTCAAATAATTTTCCACAATGATCGTATGAAAATCTCGAAGAGAAATTATTATAAAATTGCTTTGGAAAAGTTTTATCAATGAATCAGATTAAGTTTTGAAATTGAATCTTTTAGGAAAACCCCGAGCATTCTTTATCTACCTATTCAAAAAATTTGTTCGTAGGATTAATTTAACAGTTTTTTATTTTTTCAAGCAACGCTTCAAAATATTTTATTTTTTCTTCAGGCTTTCATAATCAATTAATATAATTTATAATTAATATATACCTATCAATTTAAATAATTTTAAAAGCAAATCTAACTAATTTATTATGAAAGTGATGCAAAAATAGTATATGCTTGAAATAATAAAAAAGTGTTAAATTTATTAAAAAGTTCCCACATAAAAAAGTTCCTGAAAATAAAATATTATTTAGAGATATGAATACATTCGAAAATATAAATTTAGATTTAATATTTTGAAAAATCATCGTGGAAAATGGTTTGTAATTAAAAAAATTAACACTAGAGGATGTGTTAGAATTTTTTCTTTTTATCTATAATTTCTAATATTAAAATCACAGTAGAAAATTTAATTTAATAAAAAACTTCGCATGAACAGTTACATAATTCTAAGGAAAAATAATTATGCGCTATTTAAATCTTGAAAAAATTTTATAGCAGTGTTTTTCTTAGTCATATATGAGCTTATTAATAGTATGTAATAAGTATTAAACTGAGTATCGCAATAGGGTCCCAGGGATATTAGAGCGCGTAAAGACTCTGAGAGCATTCCCTGATTTAGAGGAAGTTCTCATATAATATGAATAGCCATTTATTTGTATATAAATATTTCTGAACTAAAGCTAGGGGGGGCCAACCAACTAAAGGAATGTCGTCACTCTGGGAGTGATTAATTGAAAGACAATGACTAAAAATAGAGACCTGAAAAAAAATTCTTAAAAAGGCCAGGGCCCATCCAAAGCTCTAGTGCCAGTGAAGAAGAGATTGGATCTAATTTAAATTTTTGGTACCCAAAATTGGATCAAATTTACGTATTGGAGAGCAAAATCAATTTTTTTTGTTTTTTTTTTGTTTTTTGGATTTTGATCTATTTGAAAAAAAAGTATGGAACATGTTGGCCAAATTTTATACGATTTGAATCCTCTTTTTTGAAACTTACTAATTTTGGGTCGGATTTTATTTTTATAATTGGCTAACTTTAAGTCATATACGAATAAAGCGACATGGATCCAACTCTTTTGAAATTTTTATTAAATAAGTGACAATTACTTTGAATCCTAGAAAATAATGCGATATTAAACGAAAAATCATGCTATGTTTTTTCAAGGTACAAGAAGTGCAAAGATAAAATTGTTTTAATATTTTTGACTGTAAAAACAATTTCTTTTGACTAATTTTTTTTGAAAAGAAAAAAACAAACAACCAAATAACATCTTCATAACTGTGCATGTAATTGCAATTTTTAAATATTGAAAAATTCTAAAATTTTACTGTAGCAAGTGCTCTTAAATATTTTATAACAAAAATGTGTATTTATGTAGGATTCTTAGTAGATGCTTGGATTCGAAAATTTTGATTCAGGAATTAACCCTATTAAAAAAGTCCGATTAAATTCTATTGAAATTTAATTGGAAATGAATAGGATTTAATCGGCATTTTGAGTAGGTTTTCAATATCAGATTCAATCCGATTCTGAATGGTTTTTTTATCGGAATGAATCGGAAATCATTTCCTATTCAATCCGATTTAAAATTATGAATCGGATATCCGATTCAATCCTATTTATTTTCGATTAATTCAGGTTTAATACGACTTTTTATTAGGGAAATTTTCTAATTAAATTTATTAAAATGAGAAATTTATTTAATTTTAAAAACAAACTATTGATTTCAATTTTTCCAAAGGAATTATTGAATCCCAGAGTGAATTATGAAAATGAATTTTAACATTTATGGACACTTTTTCATTTAATTCTTGTGTTTTAAGATAGTTTAGTTTAGAGGTCGTTTGTTACTCGCAAAAATTATTTTTAAGTGTTTACCATTGTTTACCAACTATTGTGAAAAAATTAAAGAAAAGCGAATAGAAAAGATTTTATCACCACTTGAATATCGATGAGAATAGTTTTGTTCTTCGCCAGTTACATTGTGTTTTTATCTATGTTTTCCGTTTGGTCACATTCCAGTGATCTCTGGCAATGAGGAGTTTAGATTTTGTAACACGCCTACTAGAAAACAAATGAAAAATATTGCAAAAGGTTCTATACAGTACAATAAAGCGTTTTAAAATGTAGAAATCTTCAAATGTTTACAGGTTCGTTTATTAACGTAAGAAAATACGACATAAGCTTGCGGAATTCATTTGGAAGGAAAAATTAAAAAACAGTAAAACATGCACTCGCCACCTCCCCATCGGAGAGAACATTTTTGTTTGATATTGCACTTGTAAAATATGGCAATTTTGTGTAAGCCTTCTCCTAGTTGTTATATTTTGTAATTTAGTGCTCAAAAATTTGTACCCCTGCGTTTTGCGTGTTCTTAGCTATTGTCTTCTGTAAGGTGATCTGAAGTCTTGAGCTAACATTAACAAACTCACTATCACCCAAGCATTGATCACACTGTCGTGAAAACTTGAATAAGAACGAAGTAATCGACTCCACCAACAGCATAATAACTATACTGTAACCTTGTGCTAAAAGGCATCTTTACCTTCAGATGATGGAGTGTTCTAAAGAAGGGTACAGAGGATTAAAAGGTCTAATTATAAGGGAGGCGTTTGCGGTTGCCCTCTTAATATCATTCAAAATGTAATTCCAGAATCAAAATAATTCCTTCCAACATTTAATATTCTAGTTTTTAAGTCAAATAAAAAATATTTATATATATCTGACAGACAATATATATATTATGTGTGATTTGCGTCTGCGTGTTTGTAGCTGTGTGGTGTTAATGTGTGCGATTGCTTTAAATAAAGTGTTTTAATTATATTTATTTATATATTGACTAAAATATTATATTTCTTTTTTTTTAAATAAAATTTATTTAAATTATATTATCTAAAATATGGTACTGGGCGTTGGTTTTCAGCTCGTCCGACTTTCCTAAATCTGAATTTAAATCTCAATTCTTTGAGGCTTCAGCAACCACCTGGTGCGGCAAAACGTACGTCTAAAATTCTACTTCAAAAATAATACAAAATTCTGTCAACGCACGCTGCTATCAAAAAAATTCCTAGTCAGCGATTTTTTTTTTGTTAATGTCATTATTTTTAGTAATTTTTTTGTTGCATTAAATTATTTTTTGTATGTTTCTTAAACGATAATTGCGCATGCGCAGTTATATATTTACTTATGCGCATGTACATTCAATTTTTTAACAGGAATACTGAACGCTTTGATATTTTTTTTTTCTTAAATAATAACTTTTTGATTTTTAATTTCAGTTGTTTTTTACAATGCGGTTTCTTAGCCGGAAATACGGTTCATTTTGAAGAAAACCTTGATAACATCCAGGATTTTATCATAGACAGTTCTAACGAAAAGAAGGCTTCTATTGCATTAGCTTTTCTTTCTCTTTGATGTAAAATAGCTTTTAAAATTCCACGGAAATCAAATAAATTTAAGTCTTTCATTTTTGGGAATGGACAGTAACTGTATTTTTTTCAGTCAAGGAACCGCACTATTTTTTATATACATTTTTTTTTACAGTAGAACTTCATCAAAAAAACTGTAGTTCGAATGTGAAATTTTATTTATTTATTTATTTTTTTAAAGCACAAATTTGTATAGCTTATTTTTGTTTTTTTTAATTCACGTAGATTGCATAGTTTTTTAAATACAAATTAAAATTTTGTTTTTCTGTTTCTTTCATCATAAATAGCGTCACCAGCTGGTGTTAAAATGGGTTTGCGCATGACAACACTTCATGAAGAACAAACGATTCATCCGCCCGTTTCATTATCTGAATCAATATCAAATATGGACTTTGATAAGGACGTCGATGATAAACGAAATTTGGAGGATAGTCATAGTGAACCAGAATTCTCTGAGTTTGAATCATATCAGGTAAACAACATTTCGATTTTCTTTCTCTACACTTTATGTTTTTTTAAATGCATCCACCAATTTACTCAGAGCCATTGGGTTCCTGGCACTTAGATCTATTTGTTTTACTTCCTTGAGTAAAATCTAATAACTGCATGCTGAAAAATGCTACTTAAAACCAATTTATCTACAAAATTTGTTTGAGTTGAGATATGTTGTGAGCAACATAGTTCATAGTATGGATCCAAATATTGCATACACAAATTCTTAGTTTATACAATATTTTCTGTGATACCCCAGTTATCAAGTCGAGCGTATCATGGTTAATTTTTAATTCGAGACATCCCAAGGCTTCTTTTTATAAGATAAATGAAAAGCCCAGAGTAGAGAAATGCTTCCTACTCGGAAAATACATTTTATTTTGGTCTTGATCAAAAGGCAAGTTTTTTCTACATGTGACTTTTTTTTCTAGGGCATGACAACAAAGGCTAAACAGCAAGTAAAAATGAGCATGCCGTCATCTAGAACTCTCGACTCATTGCGAGAACTTCAAGAAAGTAAAACAAGTGGTTCACCTTCGGTAACATCAAGTGGTTATGGATCTCAGGTAATAATTTAACCATTAATCATTATAAGTGACTTCATATTAAAATTAATGTACGGTTGGCCTTAAATACAATTACTATCATTCACCTAAAGTTTAATTCTCAAGAAATTCAACGGCAAATTACAGATTAAGAAATTAATAACTGATACGCAATTATAAAGCCACCTTCAAACATACAAATGTTTTAGAAAATTATAATTTTTCTAGGCTGTTTCATCGAGTAATTTAACACTTGAAGATTCATTATCGATACGCAGCATTAGTGTGGATGAAACTCCACCACCAACAGATCTACAACCGGTCACGGAACTTGTCACCGATTGTACATTAAATGAGAATGATATATCCGTCGACGATGATGGCATTGAAAACGATAAAAACGACCAATCAGCCGATGATAATTCAATGAGTAAATCATCCTCAGAAATGACTGGTGATTTGAATAAATCACAGAGTGGTGATTCTGGTTCAGATAATCGTGATTATGATTCAACTTCAGAAGGAAGTTCAGTTGTTAAAACTAAATTACCACCAGGAAAAGTAAGTGATATGTTATTGTATTTTTCTTTTCTTGTGGAAATTGCATGCTTAGATTTTAGATAATTTGGTAGATGAAATATTATTTGGTACAACTGGAAATTTTTGAAGTTTGTAGAAAATTGAATTGGAATACTTCACCCGGTTTCTTTTACTGAAGAACTAATCTAGATTGGGTCCAAAAATAATTATTTTTCGAAAGAAAATTCAAATTATTATTATTTTAAGTTTCAGTTTTCCTCATTATCATTTTTATGTAGATTCGAAATTAATTGCACAATAGAATAATTTCTTTATAGCTCAGTAAATTTAGTAAATTAACAGAAATAAAATCACCCGTAGGTTGTACGAAGACGTAAATCAGTTACTAAAACATCAACAGCTGTCCCCACACAACGAGCATCTTTCCCATTTTCACGAGCACATGTATATGAAAGTAAGGTAGCTGCACAACGTATGGAACAATTTACCGATATGGCGAACGAGACACATAACAGTGATTTAGATTCTTCGGCTGAACGACTTGAAGGTTTGTTTAATTTTATTTTCTTATAAAAACTTTTGTATATAGACAAATAGAAATTTGTTTCGTAGTTAGGTTACAGTTTAAAAATAGCATCAATTCAATAGAGAATACAATTTCGGAGCTTCCTTAAAAATTAGCATCACAAATCTCGAAATTTGGTAGTATTCTAAATTGTGCAACGAAGAGTTTAAAGAATGAAAAAATTAAAAGTGGCATACTTACAATTTCGAAAAGGTCAATAAAAATTATAAATGCGATTTTTATTTGTTTGTTTAGAAGATCATGATGCAAATAGCTTTGGTTCAAGGCCAGACTTGCATCGAATAACAGAACCAATACCAGATTGGGTTGTAATTGGTGAAAGTGTATTAATTCGACCCTATAATTGGGCTGGAGTAATTGCGTACGTTGGCAATACTGATTTTGCGGCTGGTACATGGATCGGTGTGGAATTAGATGCCCCAACAGGTAAGAAATATTAAAAGACATAAATTATATCAAACAAAAGATATAAATTAAACATTTTTTTCTTTTTAATTTAAGGTAAAAATGATGGAAGTGTTCAAGGTGTTCAATATTTTACATGTCGTCAAAAACATGGAATATTTGTACGTTCGGATAAATTAATTCAGGATCGTCGTGGGCGAGCAATGCGTACTTATAAGAATGAAGTTGCTCAAAATAATAATCGAAATTCATCTGGTATGAAACGTAGTCAAAGCCGTGGTATGTATATTGTTAACAAATTTTAACAGAGTGGTTTAAAAAAATTATACAACGAAAGAAAATTTTTTAATTGTCGAGATTATTTAAAATGGTAAATCGGCAAAAAAAATTCTAATCATGTAAGATCAGGTAATTTTGCTAACTATTTCACAAATTCGTGTGAGATAATTAAGCGCTCATCATAATTTTCGTCCAATTACTGCTTAAAATAAAATCTATTGGTCGTTATATTTAAGAATTGTCTCACTCATTAAACGCGACCCGTTTATTCGGATGTCTTAAATCCATTGGTGCTCGAATTTCCTTAAAGAGCCCTTCTTTGAAAAGTTACCAAAAATCGACTAAATATTTTTGTCACCAATTTCGATAAAACCTTGTATTTAAGGTAATTAAGGGGCCCTCCATTGAAAAGCTTCCAAAAATCGATCAAATATTTTTGCTTCCAATTTCGATTAAACCTTAACCGTATATAAGGTAATTTTAACCCAAACATTATACAAATTGGATATATTTGACGATTGGATGCGTAGTTTTTGAAATATATACTGAAATTTTATTAGTTTTTCGATAATATCATATCATTTTTTGCGGACCACTCTGTATTAATTAAATTTTGAGAAAAATATTTTTGAAATGAAAATTTTAATTAAAAAAAAAAAAATTTAACACAGGTGAAGGATTATCCACTATCCATCGATCACGTAGCCGAGGTGAAAATTTAAATTCAATTGATACACGGTCTATGGCACCAAATACGCGTGCCAAATAGGATCAAATCAATCAACTCATTAAACAAAAATTATATATATATATACATAGATATAAATATCAGTAAAAAACTAAAATATCTTTGTGATATTTCAAACCAATTTATATATCGACAATTTTTTCTGAAACACATTGTAAAATCGTTCGTTCGTGTAACGATCATACAGATGGCAGCATTGATACGAACGATACATTATAAAACTTCGCATTCCAAATAATGTTTAAACAAAAATAAAAACTAATTTTAGCCTATATTTACAATAACATTATACTAGTCTTGTGAGGAAGAGCAAATTTTTGAAGATAAAAAATAATAATTTGCTTCAAATTTGTATTAATTTTTAAAATAATTTTCTTTGGCATAGAGGAAAAACGTAAATTTAAATATTTTTTGCTATAGTTTAATTATTTTTAGTTCTTTTTATTAGGAAAATAAAAAAATGTTATTTTGTTTTTAAAGAAAAAAAAAAAAAAAAACAAATCAATTGTTGAATTTATTATTTTTAAATGCGCAAACTCCGTTAAAAAAAATTATATCGTTTAAATTTCCTCTATATGGAAGTGTGGGGTGATTTAGATACTGTCTAAGAGCTGTCCGATGAAGTATGTATGTCATTTTGGCGAGGTTTGAAATTTATCAAAATAATCATAGAAAATAACCGGGATATCTTAGGGAATTGAATTAATGAATAATTTTCCTGGGGGTGGGGGTTATTTCCAATTTTTACGGTAAATATATATATGAAATCATGCTTCATAGCCGAATTGTTCATTTAGGTACCACTTATGATTGATTCTAAAGAGGGAAAATTTTAGTTTTTTCTACTTATTGGGAATTTTTCCTCTCAGAAGTATCAATGAAAATCACAGTTTTGTAAGGATTGAAATGAAAAAAGGTTTACAGATAGGATATTTTTATGAATCCCCCGTCGTATGGAAAAATTTAGTAAATTTTTAATCTGTCACTTGTTAGACTATTAAAATATGTGGCTTGATTTTGGATAACCAAGTGATGGGAGATATTTTTTGCAATATTCACGTATCATCGAAAAATTTTCTTCAGTCAATTAATATATTTTAAGTGTAAAATTTCTCGAATTTTTTTCTTAAAAAAAATAAATAAATTGCCACATTCCATTTGGAAATTTTTATTCCGTTGAAATAAATATGAAATTTAAATGATATATTTTTTTTATAACAATAATGTTGTGCTGTAGATATAAATAATAGTTCGAGAGCCAATTGTATCGATTTTTTATGGAATATAAAAAACTATAAAAAGTTCATTGTGAAAATCTGAAATATTTTCATTAGTGCAATACGAATTTATATATACGAATCTATTTCGAAGGACATTTCACGGTAAAAAAGTGAAATGTCGACTTTAAGAAGCGACCCATAATTTCCAAATAGATGGATTAAATATTTCATTTTTCGGAAAAACTTTGAAATAACATAAACAAGAATCGACAAATTCCGGTACATGTCCGAATTTTGTGCGTATTACATGTTTAACACTTGACAACGAAATGGCATTCTACGTGTAACAGTAAAGTCTATTTTCAACTGGACCGACAAAATTATGCTAAAGAAACATTATCGGGCTTAATAGATTTCCTTGTTGGTGTTTCGTGAGAAATCATGATTGATTTATTTTAATTAGTTGACGAAGCCGAAGTTTCCAAGCATTTTCGTAATTTTTTTTTCGGGTCTTATTTCAAGTATCATGTTTTATTTCATAAATTTAAGGCCCGTTTAAACAATTATTCAAAAGTAATGAAATTTCGTATGATACAATCTGAATGTAAAAGCGAAGAATAAACTTTGGAGATTTATTTAATTCTTAAGTAAACACAATATTGCTCAAATTACTAAAGTTTATCGTTTGAATTGGCTTGGAGACACTTGCACAGGCTAGAAGACGCCTTGCACAGGCTACAAGAAAACTAACTTTTGGCGAATGTCTGTAGCTCGACAAAGTGGAAAAATATCTTGAGATATTAGGTGTCAGAAATAATAAAAAAATTGGCTTAAATTTTCTAAATTCACCTAAGTTATTTTAACTTAGATATAGAATTATCGATGCCTGAGGGATTTTTTTTCATTCGTAACGCAACTGTCTCTCGTACTAAATATTTTTTTTATTATTATTATAAATAATCAAATTAACTTATGTTTTTATTTAAAAGGATAATTTTTAATACCGAAATATAAATTTAAAACTAAAAAAAATAATAATTTTACACGCGTTTTTACATTTTAATGCTGTGTTGTGATTTTTCTTGTAAGCCTCTTGTAAATAGATAAAATTATAAAATAATTATTATTCAAAAAATGAATAAACTTTAAAAAATTACAAAAAAAAAATCAAAGATAATTAATTTTTGTAGTTACTTGTGGTGAAAATGAGTGTAAAAGCCTTGCTTTAAAATAAATTAAAACATAATATTAAGATATAAATCAAGGCAGCTTTCCAAGCTAGTTTGTAGATGAATTTTTATTTTTATTTATTATCGTAGTTGACAATCGTATTCAGTTGTTTTTTCTAGGAAAAGGCACAATGAACATACCAATGTCTTGTTTCTATTTTACTGTTTTGTGTATATGTTTTTCAAAGGCTGCTAAAATAGGGTAGGCGTTTGTGAGGCCATTTTGTTTGGAAAATTTTGCAAAGACTCAATTTTTTTCGTAATTTATTTTATACTACTTCCAAATGATAAACTTATTTGTTAAAAAATAACAAAAAATTTATTGTCATATGTTTCGTCCCAAAAAGTCAGCATCAAATATAGTGAAATTTTTTATTCTTGACGGAGTTTTGGAATTCACTTCTTTAACAAATTTAGAATTTCGTGAAATATACTGCTTGTGATTTTGGATATATAAACTCAAATTTGAGTCGATCCAATTATTTAACTAAATCTTATGTAAAGATTAAATTTTTGATCGAAAATTTGATCTTATTTGTGGTTCAAAAATATTCTATACTGTTAATGCCGAATAAAATATTTATTATGCTTTTATCTGAAGTTTTACTTTGAAGAAAGAGAGCAAAGTTAAAGTTGGACTACAAAAGTTTACTCCAAAGTTATGATAAATTCAACTATAGCTGACCGAGAGCTATAGTTGGAAGTAGATAGGCTTAAGCTCCGAGAGAACGTCAGGACTGATCCAAAGACTTAGAACTGATCCAAAGTATGAAAAAAGTTTCAATCTCATTCGGGAAATGAAAATAACACAAATAAAATATGATGTTTTTGTCATGCAAATTTTGACGAACTCGCGAGTACAGTTAGTTATTGCTAAGTGATCAAATAAAATAAATTTCGAAGAAAAGTTACGTCTTTGTTTTGATTTTTCAAACAGAATAGTACGATAAAACATAGCGCTAACTAAATCATTTGGCTATTGTTCATTTTGTATATATTAATTAGTTTTCATTTGTTTTAATGTCACAAAAATGTAAATTTTTCAGTTTATATTCTGTAGGTGAAATTCAAACAAAACATTTAAAAAAATAAAAAACCAGTATTTGTATTTGATAAAACGCTTTTTTCAAAGTTGCAATAATACGCATGAGCAAAAAACAAACAAAATATTCATAATATGAGCGCCCTTCTTGAATTCGATGTAATTTTTTTTATTTCATTTATATTTTTTCACTTGGGTTTATCTTTTTTTCTTTCTATAACTACGTAATTCATGTGAGACAAAAAGAAAATTATATTCCTAAAATATTCGCGTCCAAATATTCAGTCACATAAAATCGCAAAAAGTAAGTTCAGTATGATCAAAGAATTTGACGTGGTTTGATTATCTCACGTTCATTGGTTTGATTATCATTCCATTTTGCGATTATGGTCATTTTAATTCATTGAATAATTTAATTGCTAAGTATATTTAGATGGAGAAAATTAGAGATTTCCAGGAGATTCAATTCAATCAAGAAGTATCAACGAATCACATTTTAAAAAACACTCTGCATCGACGTAACGTTTAAAGAGAGTTTTTCCTGGTCAATTTAATCGCAATGATAGTTTTTATTCTTAAATTACGAATCATAAAATTGATCGTATTGTTCAGTGAGTTTTTTTACACTTGTTCAGAATGGCAAATTGAATAGATGAATTTTCGAATGTATTTATTTTGGGAAGGAAAATTTGAAAAGTGGTTAGAGATGAAAAAAAAATCGATAAACTCAATAGAAAAAATTTTACATGAATAATTTCGCTTGCTTGTAATTGAAATAAATTGGCAAACTTTTGAACAATAATTAGTTCTAATTATCAAGAAACATTCCGTCTTTGACTTTTAGGACTTCCGAACAATATTTATCCAATCCATCCAAAATAAAAAATAAAATAATTCAAAACAAAAAAACTTATTTTATTACTTAAAAATTTAAAAATAAAAAATTTCGAGCAATAGTGTGATTGGATGTATATACAAAAAAATATATCGTTTTTTATGTGACAAGTTTCCAATAAATTATAATTATTATCGATTAATTGGTAATATTCGGGAAACTTTCGGGTGTTTTATGTTTTACGATTACAGATTTTTAACATAATATATTTATTCTTTGTTTTATTAGACTTTTTAAAGACTGATTTTTACTAAAAGAAAAGTATTATTTTTATGAGAAAATTTTGTTGTTCATTTATTATGTGTGTATAAAAATTTCCACTGCCATTCTAACGGCCATGCATTCAAAAAAATATTTTTTGGAGACTAATTTACATTTTTTTTTTAACTGATTACATAAATTTTAACGAAATTTTCCTGTTAAAAATTTTTCTGAAATTTTTCTCTGTATTTTAAGTATTCTACAAATGAAAAAAACTTCACATTTATCTGAATTATGAATTTTTGAAAGTATTTTATTAAATTTTAAACAAATCTCAATAATAAATTAACAGCAAATGTGTTGCAGTTTTTGTTAGTTTCAAATATTAATTAAATTTTGAAAAATTGCGGATTTATCTACAAAAATTCATAATTATTGCTTTATGCCTATTTATACGGATTTTTTTTTGCAAACTTTTCTACCTATTTCATATTGTCGAAACTGTGTGGCTGTGACAGAAAAACGAAAACGGACTGGAATGTCAAAATTACTAATCAAGTTTCTTAAAAACGGAAACGTCGAATTTTGTACAAACAAAAATGGGTGATAAAAGAACTTAATACGAAGTACAAAATATAAATATATATTTTTTTTTTTTTTAAGTTAATTTCAGAAAAATTTTAAGACAATTTTCTCGTAAAAATTTATTGAATCGCCAATAATGACTAAAGAATTTTATATTATGTTAAAAATATCGAAATTTTTTTTTATTGAAAAATTTTATTTGTTATATTTTCTAAGTGTACCTTTTATTAAATTTTAAGTATGAAAGTATTTGTAAAGAAAATGCAAAAGAAATATGATGTATGTTAAGCAATTTGCAAAGAAAATCAACGTGGTAATGATTTTAATAAAATGTAAAAAAAAAACATATTAACAAATTAGTCCAAACTCAAACCAGAAGATTTCTGATCAAAATTTTTTATAAGATGTTTTTTGAACATTCCAAAAAAAAAAAAAAAACTAAAAAATAAGTGTAACACATTAATTGCTCAGTATAAAAATTAAAAAAAGTGAACCCATCCCAAAATCTGTCCAATATATTCGCCCATATTTTTAATTGTTAATATTAAATATTGTTAAGCGATATTGAAATAAAAATATTTATAGTTATTTTGAAAAAAGATACCGTTCAGTTGTCTCTCATTAATTGAGATAAAAAATTGTAAAAATGTGTATGTTATTTGTCGATTTGAGGTCAATATTTTTTCAGTTTTTCTTTCCCCCGCCCTCTAAAATTTTCAAATAGTTCTTCTGTATATATTAAATTGTTGTAATTAAGTGTGGAAGTTATTTAGGAACTTGCAAGTTTTCTTGGATATCTTTAGCATCAATTTTCATCATAATAAATTTTTCGTCAAAATTGCCGTCTAAGTTGGAGAAAATCCAAAAATTATTTTTAAGAAATTTACAAATTAAAATAGAACTATTTGAAATATTCCAAAACAAATCAACATTTTTATTCAAAGGTCCTCCAGTAAAATTAAATACTCAAAACTCAAATTATACTCAATGATTGAATAAAAATGATGATTTATTACCCCCCCCCCTTAAATAAAAAAACAAAACAAAAAATTATTGTGGCTTTTCAGTGTTCTTGTGGTTTCTTGGAAACCAACAAAATAAAGAAAATATTCCAAATTGCCTGAATGAAAAACAAATTTTTTGAATGAAAGTGAATTTATAATTAAATTGTTTGTACTTAAAAAAATAAAAAACAAAAAACGATCAATCAAGGTGCCGATTTGATCTCGATTCGTTTTTTTCTTTTATTTTTTAGAAAACAAAAAAACATATTTCAAGTAAGTCATTGCCGTGTGTATAAATTTACGTTTCTTTGATATTTTCATGTAGAATTTCATTAAATGCTTCAAAAATATGTCAAAAATTTATAATCGGATAACTTCTATATTTCAAAGAAACCCTAATTAAGACTAGAAAATATTCAATCTGAAATTCTATATGAAAATATTTTTCAGTTGTATTCAATAGAAATCCTTGGCAAATTTTATGAAAGTCAACCTTAAATCGAATTTTGTGTTACGATTGAAATATGTTGTTCCATGTTCTATTAAATTCTCGACTAAATTTTGCTTCGTGTTGGAGGCTATTCTGATATTCTAAATTATGTGATTACAGAACTGTAAGTCGATTTCTGTAATCAAATATAAACCTACGCTATTAAGGATTAGTGAAGTGAAGTATAGAGCAAGTTGTCTGAATTATCGTCTTCTACCAACAATTTTCTCTGTAACCTCTAGAAAATATAGCAAACAAAGGGTGCCCCAGTAGACCAAGAAAAAATCCTTTGAAAATACAACATTGGTAAATGGCCCAGTTCATAGATCCTTTTATCTTTTTCAAGTATGCACTTCTAAAACTGGGACATGATTTCCTACCTCTGTAAGACTAAGGAGAAGATGTAGCAATCTAGTAATTTTAGAACAGTCTGTGTGTAGTATTTCGACGTAAATACTTCTTTAAACCAATTTTACTCTGAGTCGGCTGGATTTTTTTGTATTTGTTCTACAAGTTGCCTACTCATATGACTGCTAGCCCTGGAACATCTTGTATTACGATTAGCTAGAGAAATAACATCCCTCGGGTAACATTAATATGCATGACGGAGCGTGGCTTATATGAGTTGGTGAACAAATCTTAGTAGTACTACTTACTTCTAGGAGTATTTACTTCAAAATAGGAGTAAAGTTAAGTAGTATGACTGATACAACAGGAAATGAAGGTTGTGCTAAGTCAAAGCTTGTTCAATATTCTGTGAGAATTCGATAACAGATCTTGTACCATAAAATTTTCAGTGGGATTTTTTTTGTATACAACGAAATTTTTTGCATTAAAAGCGCATGGCTTGATATATATTAAAAATATATATATGTACATTTTTCCACCAATAAATAAATATAATAAACAAAAAAGAAAATATTTTAGGGTGCTAAATGTTTAATATTTTTCATTTACAAAAAAAAAAAACATGTTTAAAAAAGAAACGTTACCTAAATAAACAAAAAAAAATCAAAATTAGATTTAGGAAAAAAAAATACAAAACAAAAAATTGCTTACAATAAAAAAAAAAAAAAAATAATAATATTAGCTAATTTCATGTATAGTCTAAGTAAATTGGTTAATAATTCGTAAGTACTTTCACATTGCATTTAAGTTGATCTCCTTTAGAAGCTTTTGAGATAATTTTTTGTTTTTTTTTTCTTGCCGAATTTTTTTTGTTTTTGTATTAAAAAATCCTAAAAAGTAATGTGTTATGAAACGAACTGAATATTTAGTTTAATTTTTTTCTTCGTTTTTATTAATTTTTAAGTTTATTTTGATTGTACACTAAAAAAAATCACGGTCTTGTAAACATTTTTCGGTGGTGGTAATCGCTTAGGGATTATAAAAAACTCAATTATTTCGGCAAGGGAAGAAACCGTTTAAGGGTTGGGTAGGGTTAATTCGTTCAAAAAAAAAGTACATTTTTGTGAAAGTTTTTTTTTTCGAAGAATATTGTGAAGCGTGTTGGAAAAAAGCAGAAATGCGGTGCCCCCTCATAATTCGGTGCTAGAAACTTCTGAAATTTGAATTTTTCACTTTAATTTAGAAAACGCGATTTTTTCGAAAAATATCGACTAATTTTTTAATGTAAATTACATACAGAAATAGTGTTCAAATTTCAAATGGATTGGTGCAGTAGTTTTGTAGTTTTGAGGTGCACCGACTTTGAAAACGTGAGTTGTGGGAAAAACGCTTTATAGTTTTGAAATCTAAAAAATTTGGAATAAACAGAAACGTTCATAAGCGAGTTACGTCACACTGAATCATCGATTCTAGATCCATAAAGGATGTTGCTATCGGCCATAATGGCCAAAACATCTTTTTGGCGAATTCATTCTCCTTTATTCTCTTTTTCAGCTTCCTCAATAATTATTTTTCAACTTCATTGAAATAAGAAATATTTGGTTTCGCCTCAAACTGATTTAAAATCTCGTAAATATAAACAAAACATTATTGGGATTTTGTATCGTTTACTGTCGATCGCACCATTGTAGAAAGAATAAATTGTTGGAAAACCACAGAATTGAAATCTTATGACAGATTTTTACGTTAGTTGGCGTAAAAATGATTATATTGGCCAATCATAGAATTTTCCAGCGAAGAGTTGTGTATTCTTTGTAAAATCCTTAACGGAAAATACCAATCCACGAGCTGTGTATAGGTCTGAATTAGCTAACAACAACAAATAGCGCCGATGTATTATTCGATTTAACAACCCTTAAGAAGTTAGCCCCACTATTCCTAACCAGTAAAAACTTGTTTACTTGATCGTGTACCATAAACTAGTGAGAACTTGTTGCCAATAAAAAAATTACTCTACTTATCAATTCGTTTTCTTGCGAAAATCTCATTAAAAAAAATAATAAATTACAAAAAAAATTACCCTAATAAAAAAAATAAAATATTTTATGTACTTAATAAAAAAAAAATCAAAAATTTGTAAATATTTCATCAAGTCTGTAAACATTTGCTTTTATATCCCACATATAAGACGTCCACACACATTCACACACAGACACCACGTACACAAAATCACATACATAATTCCATACTCGAACACCCTGTAGAATAAAAAAAAAAATGAGTGCACTAATTTACAAGCAATATTTGTGCTTTGAGACAACCAAAACACACAAAATAAAAACACATAAGAAAAACCAGGTAAATAAATTTTTTATGGTTCACAGTCGTTCAAGTTGGGAGAATTTTTCTTGAAAATGACGAGCAAGAAAGGAGGAAAATTATACGTAAAATTGAGGGTGGATAATTCACATTCGATAACCTCCCGAAAAATTAAAAATCAATGATTTTGACAGGAAATTTAATTGTAAACACTTTATGCCCTTATCATTTTTATAATAAAAACTACAGAAAGCGTGATAAAACGAATTTTTCTAAAAAAATAGCAACTACTATATATATTTATATAAATTTCGTGTCACGTTATTTGATCGCGATGAACAACTAAACTACTGAACCGATTTTTATAAAAAAATTTTCAAAATGTGTGATTTGTTCAATCTTTTTTTTTTCAAGAACCGCGAACCGGTGAGAAATGGGGGAAAGTTTAGTCTTATGGGGATTTTATATGTAATAAAAATGTAATGGTTTAATAAATGGAAATCAAATATGTTTTGCGCTTGATAGAGAGATGAAAATTTTTTGCATTCGATATGCAATGATTAGGGAAAATTTGTTTTTTCTTTATCCGTATCTTTTTTTTCTATTCTTTATCCGTATCTTTTTATTTCACAGCTAAGAAGATGTGGTTTTTTGCAATTGATTAAAATGGTTTGATAAATTGGGGAAATTATTTACCTTTATATTACACTGCCTCCCTGTAGTGAAAAGTTTTTTTATTACAAATATTTGTTTAGTATATGTCAAACGAAGTATTGGTATTTGGTATGGTACCGGGTATTCGATAAGAATTTTCCGAAATTCTACCCTTAAGGGGGCAAAGTTTGTATGGGACAAAGTGATTCTTTGGTCCAATCTACTTAAAATTTTTCATGTAATTGATTTAATGCCATTTAATAAAATACGTAACAGCCGTTTTTTTTATTAAAAACTTGTTTTATCTCGGTTTGTGTACTTTTTCGAATAATTACAAGAATGAAATGTGTTTGAAATTAAATTTTCCTCTTTTTTTCAGCTAAAAAAAAGAAATTCGAAACAAATTTACGACTGTACTATTTTTTTGTTTGTTTAAGAATAAAACGTTCAAATCAAAGTAAAATGATGTGCAATTGTTTTTGTATTTATTAAAAAAAAAAAAAAAAGTATATTTACAAAATAATAGGAGATCGATAATCAATATTTCTAGAATTTATTATTAATTTAATTGAATTTTAAGTAAGTAAATAAAAATAAATAACAAAAAATGTTTACAAAAAAAAAAAAAAAAAAAACTGTGTGAGATGACAGCAGGGGGCTCTATAGTCGAATTTTATTTATATGTAAATCATTAGTCTTAAATTATTTTGAGTGATATCTTTAAAATACATATATGTATCTGTTCATTAAAAAAAAAAATAATTTAATCGTGATTCATTTTTTTTGTACCCACCTGTACCTACCTTCAGTGGAATTGTGACATGTAAAATATAATGGGTATAGGATATTACATGGCATGGTCCAGGAGGTAGCGTTGCAAATGACACAATCATTTCAAGTCGATTAATTCATGTTGGAATTGAATGTTTAGTAGCAGTCATACTCCACCTTGAGTGCGTCTATTGAACCGCCATTCCATTATCAACTTAATGTAAACTTCAATAAAATTGATCGGTCTGAAATCACCATAAAAAATTCAACGCTACCTCCCGGACTAGCAGATATGATCAATGTACAATCCACATATGTTTCTCAGTATGTAGAGTAGATATCTCTACCCTCCATATTTGTCCACTCAGGCTATGTAACGAGAACGAACTCCACTATTAAAATAATAGGGCACTAGTGATCTATGTATACCAACCCCAAAGCGGTAATGGATTAAGGCGGCAGTTTGAAATAAAAATAATAATACGAAATTATAAAGTGAAGTTTATAGGTTATATAAGTATAAATAATTTATAAAAAAATAAATATGCTAGCTTCAAGTATATTTTTGAAGATTGTTAGATGGGTATAAGTGCCATTAGTGGTGGAAAAAAAGACTTAATATACACGATTAAGTACTCCTTATGTAGTCCCTATGAAGACTACGTAAATTATACTTTACTGTGAACTAGTAATTTTCTGATGATGCGAAAGTACTTTCCTTATTTCCGATTAGTTCGATATAATTGAAAAATAGAAAAAAATTGCCTAGAGTCGAATCCGGGACTTTCCTATTGCCAGCTGGAGGTGCTACAAACTAAACTACAGACATTTAACTACAGATACTTTACATGTAATATCTTCACTCTAATCATTTATAAATAGAGAATAAAGATGATTCTGATAGTCTCCTTCTGAAACACTTGCGGTGATATTTTCTGGTCTGGCCAAAATTTGACTTTAATCACGTCCATGTTGATAGTGAATAATATGGTTTTTTCCCTAAAATTTTTTAAATAAAAACGGCGACAATAAAATGAAATTTGATATTAATATGATCTTTATTGAAAGTAATTAAAACCATAATTAAGTATAAAATTTGTATAATAGTTTTTTTTTTTTTGGGAATTTTTGGTTTTTTGCTTATTCTTTATAGAAATTTTCTATTAGATCTTCGTATTTTTTAACAACAACAGACCGTTTTATTTTTAAAGTTGGTCCTAATTCGCCAGTAGCAATTGAAAAATCGGCAGGTATGATGGTGAACTTTTGAATACGTTGTGCATTCGATATTGCCTTTTTGTTGACTGTGTCGATACCCTCTTGAATAGATGCCAGCATCTACAAAAGAACCATTATTATGTAAAAATCGTTATCGCAAAATACGCATATTGTAGTTGAAAACTAACCTTCGGATTTTGTTCTTTTATCACTTCTGTTACAGTTGTTGCTTCACTTCCTAAACCTTTTAACCATCTGATTGTTTCTGGAGCAAGAGTATCTAAAGGTGTTCCATCGGAATCCACTTCAGACTAAATTAACAAAGCAAAAAAAATTTTTGTATGAATATTTTATTCCGGGGTGACTGGGTATTCTAAAAACTTGGAATAGGTAAGAAATTTTCAGATTCACTGCATGAAATTCTGGTTGAGGTTGTGGTACCGAATTGGACGTGAGTTAATGAGTGCTAAGCGAGACGGAATACACATTTTTAAATACATCATCCATGATCAATGAACAAGGAACAGAATGACTTCAAACAAGTATTTAATTTAAAATTTAGCTAACTGGAAAAAATGAGGAGAAAGAGGTGGAAATAGAGAATGGGCATGTGACTAATGGACGTCGACATCTGATGGAAACTCGATTTTTTCAAAACGGGGTAAAACCAATAACTTCCTTGAGAATCTTCGATTTTCTTAGCGGGAAGTTAAAAAAACCTTTCGAAATAATTTCTTTTCACAATGTTAAACAAAGTAAATAATAAATAGAATGACTTACTTTTAATGATAATAGTACTGATAAGAATTTTCTCTTATCACCAATCAATACAGCATTGCTTATGTAAGGTAGTTCCGCTTTGAGATTATGTTCGATAAGTACGGGTGGGATATTTTCACCTCCAGCAGTGATCAGCAATTCCTAGAAAATAAATACAATCGATTAAAATATCAAAATTATTCTAAAAAAAAAAAAAATAGAAATATTTTCGATAGTACAAATAAATCATTGCACACAAGACAATCAAGAACCTTTGGTTATGGCCTACCTAAATGGCCACGATAATAAAATTTACCTTAATTCTACCCGTGATATGTACAAAACCATCGTTATCAATACGTCCAATATCACCAGAATGTAACCAGCCTTCTTCATCTAATGCTTCTTTGGTCTTTTCCAAATCGTTAAGATAACCCATAAGAATGTGACGTCCCATCATACAAATCTGGAAAATAATTTCATTAAATTTATTTCAAATATTTTCTTTGGGCATGTTTAAGAACTTACTTCACCGTTTCCTTCCTCATCTGGATTATCAATTTTGGTTCTGGTTCCGGGAATTGTTCTACCAATTCCATCGATACGGAAAGCAGAGTTTGTATTTGTTGTATGTGCTCCAGATGCTTCACTCATTCCAAAACACTAAAAAATCAAATAATAATAGCGTTAAATAAATCCAAGGGTCGGGGAAGATCTGGTGCTCCCACTGCCGATATCTGGGATGGAAAAACTTCTCAATAATCTATTTCAAGCAATCCAAATACTCATGGTCAAAGAGAATAAGTTCATGGAGAAAAATTTTATTATAACCAGCGTTTATGTCAAAGTTTATGGAGTTTTCTACCTTTTATTTCAGGATAATTATTTAAATATGAATCATGATCCCAAAGGGTTTGTTTGGAAATTCTGATATTTACATAAAATATTTTTTCAAAATTATAAACTGTTTTAGATAAACAAAAAAAAAAAAAATATTGAAACTTACTTCCAAAATACAAATATCTAAAGATAAGAAATATTTTTTAACATCTACTGACAATGGGGCTGCTGACGATAAGAAGTTTTCACATCGACCAAAACCTAAAGCCTGTTTAACACGTTTAAATACAATCGCATTTGCCAAACTGTAACCCCACGTATGTGATGGACATCTGAAAAAAAAAAATTTCAAATAGACCGCCCATCTTATGTACAGTGTGTACTAGATACTTACCCATTCATTCTATCTTGATTATGAGCCAAGCCTTGAGCTTTTGCCCACGACGATAACATTTTTTTCAGGTAACCATTTTGAGCAGCAACTTCTTGCATTTTATCATAAATTTTTTCCCATACACGTGGTACACCCAAAAATTGAGTTGGTTGTACTTCAATTAAAGTCTTCACCAACGATCCTTTTAAGGCATTCTTATCAGCAAAGTAACATTGGGCTTTCATTTGTATTGATGCATAAATATCCACGGCCTATAAAATTTATATTTTCCAATGATATATTACAATAAGACTTAAACTTTTTCAACATTCTGACTTAAATAATGGCACTTAACAACTACTACAAGTTATGGATAATTGAAAAATATATATTTTACTTAAAGCCAAGGGACCATTTTCTCCTTGAAGTTTCGGTACTCAACATATATAATATGTCAGAGTATACTAATTTTAGTTTAAATCGTGTAACGCTAGAAAATATTGATCGCCCAAACAAAATATTGGTTTAGGGGTTATAGGGGTTATATTAATCACCTAATTACCCCATTTCCGTTTGTCCGTCCGTCTGTCATTAAAATAACTTAACACGAAAAGATATAACGATCTGAAATTTTGGTGGTCAAGTTCGTGAATCAGAAAAATCGGTCCAGTCGTCCAATGAATTGATAATTCAACTGTTTTTATAACTGTATAGAATGGATACTATGCATGCTAGTTAAAAATAAACAATGTTACTCAATCATATGTATCGAAACAATTAACTCTGTTAGTTGTTATTTTCACTTGTTTGAAATAATCTTATCATTGTGGCAAAAAAAAAAAAAATTTATTAGCACAAAATTACGTAGCTTTACTTCGTCACTACTACCCCCCCCCATAATGTATCTCAGCGTATCTTTTAAACTAATTCATCTCTTGAGTACTAAACCACGTGATTCATGGACGCCCTTCTTAATATCTATAAAAATTGTAGTTTCAGAAATTTGGAATTCAATTTGTGATTTTTGAAATAATAGGGGTATTTATTTTCCTATTTAAAAAGGAAAAAAAAGTTTTTTTCTTGGAAGTTAGTAGTTTATGTTTTTAAGTATTTTCTAATGAAAACATTAAATCAAAATTGATGCGTGCGGACAAACGGTTTCACTACTATGAATCGCCTATAAAAAAATAAAAATAAATCTGTATATATGCTTATTTGTGTATACCGTGATTGATTATTGTAACTAACTTTTTCGAGGTCAATATAAATAATAATGAAGGTCGCTGGAATATATAGTAATAGTTATGGAAACAAAATCGAATAATAAATCGCATGACATAAATTTATTTAAAGAAAAAAATGTCAAAGTTTAATTATTACTTTGTAATAATAGATGAATGCGATTTATTGTGTAACAAAATATGTTTTATTTGATACATTTGAATTGAAAACGTGTCTCGGTGACCAGCGCTCCAAATAAATATTTTAAGTAATTGCCGGTAAAACCAAATTTCAAGTATGGCAATTTTAACGATTGCAATCAGATTCGTTGTTATTTTGTGTGATCTTGTAGGTTTATAACGATTCGCTTTTTTTTTTTGTTTTGCTTAAGCCATGGTTTCGCCTACGTATGAAGCTCATCTTCAATTCAACTGAAAATATTCGTTGAAATAACTTACGTAAAGTGATTTCATTTCTCTATGAAACCATTTCTTAACTTTCAACATCGTCCGTGTAGAATTTCAATGTAACTGAAATCACACAAATTTTTATCCTCTTCCCTTAACCTGCTTTTGTGAGTTCGAGGAGGATTTAAAATCAGTCTATCCTACTTTTGACTAGCTCCTCTGTATGTTGGCGAAGTTTTGTAGAAATCTAACCGATTTCAGAAATTAGCTTCATATTAAGTGCAATTCTCTCTTCCACTTTTACGATTGAAATAGGGGGGTGGGGGTGGTAAAATTAAATTATAAAATTCAGTGGTGCTGGACATCATATTATCATCAGGTAAAAATGGCTTAGAGCTCATTGCACTTTGATGTTAACGAGTCCACTACTTACAAAGTTAATGACAGTTTTTGATCGGTTTCTAAATGTAATCAGGTATTACAATTATGTGCTTATAATATTAATCTATTTATCAGATAATTTGTTATAATCTTTTAATTAAGTTACATTTGAAGTAAATTTTATCAAACATTTGATAAGAATGCAAATTTGAGTATTTTAAAAAAATTACACGCTTTAAGGAAGCTGATGCTAAGAAGATTGGTCTGGGAGGTCTAAGAGGTGTTTAGCAGCCTCACGTTTCTTTGTAATTAATAATGATTTTAATAATTTTCATTTTATACCTGCAATGATATCCTCGAACTCCGTTTCAATACTAGCAAAATATGAGTCCTAATAAAAACCAAACTTATGGGGGCGTTGGTATGACTAACCTTATAGTCCGGTACTAAGTTTAATAATAAAGATACCAATTGAGTTACTTTCTCAAAAAAAAAAGGAAAATTTAATGTGATGATTTTTTCTTGAAAATGATTCTTCATTTAGGGACAATAAAAGCTTGGACATCAAAATGTAACCTCGAATATAAAAAGTGCCGGATTAGGGCGACTCAATCCGACATTTTTGTTTCCACTTGTCTTTTGGAACTTTAAAATTTTCTAACAGTCTTCATTTTATTGTTTTAAAAAATTAAAGAATTCCAAAACATTTAAGGAGGTATGTTGAACATAACAGTTGTTAGATAAAGTTATGAATTAACTCCTTAAGTCATATAGAATGGTTATATGGTACCTACTTACAATTGGAACTTTATTCCAATATTAAATACATCTGCGATTAAGATATTGGGTAGAAAAATGATTAGATTTACAAATTAATGTTTATATTTTTATTTTATCGAAAAAAGTACCTTGATGAAGTGTTTCGATAATAATTCGTTAATAAAAAATCTGATATATATTAATTCAATACTAGTCATTACAAATATTTTGCCTATGGTAGTACACACCTAACCTCATTTGTCCGCATTAATAAATTAAATTTAACGTCATTATAAACCATCAAAATGTAAGAATTGAACAGTTTTTAGTAATTAAAAATCTTTTGCCTCTGGTAGTACGCAACCGACTACCTTATATGTTTAAGTGCCGGAAATAATAAAAATGCCGTTGCAGCATTTTTATTTGCATATTAATTTTAGCGATGGTGAGTATACAATTGTATAAATTTATTGCTGGCGCTGGCCACAGAGACACTGTCAATTAAGTATACAATATTGTTGTTTCTTACCTGTGCGGCTACATGACTTAATGGTAAATAGCTGACAATTATGTCGTGTCCATCACATTTCATGCCAAGATATTTCATGGCAGCTGTTGCATTGTAGATAATGTTATCATGGCTAAGCATGACCGCTTTGGGATTACCAACAGTGCCAGACTGTAAAATAAAATATGCAAAATTTTTTACTATACATTTATTTTCTTGAAGTACTACTTCGTTTTTTGCCTTTTAAAAAAGAAACGAAGCCAGATAAAAATAATTTTAAAAATCTTTGTAAACCCAAAAAATAAAATATTACTTTGACTGTTCCAGGGACATTAAGGACCGAAATATTGTAAGCTCCTTGTTTATTATTTGAACAAAATGGCTTCATTTTTAAGTTTTATGCTCAAAACTAGACGAAAGATCTGTAAAAAAACAATCTGTACGACAATTTTGATGAGACATCGAATTACAGTTTTTGGTGCCAAAAAAATCCAATTTTTCGATTAGTCGTTAAAATTTAGTAATGCCTAGAGTATATTTCTGATTTTATATCTATTAATTGGAACATAGCAGGCCATGGAAAAAATTATCTCTTTACTCCAATATAAAAGTGGTTACACTTTTCAGCTGGAACACGCTGTATAAACATATAATACAGAAAGATAGATACTAATGATAAACAACCAGCTGAGTTCAGAAATAATAAAAAGCAAGTAATAAAATCCAAATATTTCCACAAAAACCGCGAGACATATCCTGTTTTTATTTTTTATTTTTTTATTTTGTAAAAAGTCCCATAGTAAATAAAAATGTTGTTTACTTGAATTTAAGCATAAATATTGTTATGTTTCCTATAATCCTATAAAGCCCTCTCTAATAAAGACAATCTCTAATGTAATACACATTACAATGACGGATCTAGTAAGGCACGGACTGCCCCGGGCACTAGTCAGTAATCGGTGTTGATGGTGCCCTAACTGGCTGTCTCCCGACTGAGACAGTGATTGATTCAGCGCAAGGGAGTGACGCTGAACGCCACTTTTGCCCCGTATGACAGAAAGCGTTGATCCGTCCCTGACATATTATAATTTTTTCAATATTATAATGGTATGAAATTTGGTATGTACCTTCTTGACATGAAAATGGAGGATATGTCGAAAAGTGGAGGATAAGTTTTCTCGAAAAAAAAAGATAAAGTAAAAAAGTAAATATATTATAAATTAAGAAATGTTTTTTCAAGACAAATTATTCAGTTATTTGATAGCGAAAATTTGAAGAAAAAAAAAACAATATATATGACATTAGAGATTGTATTTCATGATATAGTCTATATATATATGTCTTAATTAAATATACAACAACCCCACATAAGATATCGCATTTATAATATAATGTTTTGTTTATCAGAAATGCCAGTTTATGAACTCTGTACACCTGAAATCTTGATCTGATGTAAGCGGAATAAACAGATAATAAAAAAAAAATATTTTTATCACGTCTAATAGTGATGCACATATATATATATATATATATATATATAAACCATGAATAAGTTATAACAAATACTAAAGTTCAGGCAATCGAAAATCGCGTGATGAAAATTAATTAAAAAATATTAAAATTATACAATCGTATCTGTGTGTACCTAATAGAGATAATATTATACTTTGGATGTATTTATTATCAAATATAAAAAATCAAAATTGCAAATTTTACTTACCGTATAGACCAAAGTACAACAATCATTTGCGGCAACATTTTTTATTACTGCATCTAAATCATTATCGGGTAAGGATTTTCCAAGTTCCATCAGTTGTTTCCACTAAAACAAAAAAAAATATTTCATAAAATCGCCGATGTTTTTATTATCGTACTGTGTGTTACAGATATTATGGGCAAATATTTATGATACACAAAATTTTTTACTCAACATGTACATTATATTAATTAGTTTGTAACGCTAGCAAATATTAACGATACAGAATTTTGATATGTACAGTGTGTTCATAGAATCACTTTATTTGCGCCTTTCCTTTAAGTTCGTGAATCAGCAAAAGTCGGTCCATTATGTTCAAAGGATTCATCGTCCAATTTGTAAACCGTTAAAGATAGAAGAAAAATTCAAGAACCAAAGATATATTTTTTTTTAAACAAACAACTTTTGTTTGAATATTTATAATTATAATACATATGGACTAAGTATTGATTGTATTTTATTTATGTTAATGATTAAAATTAGATCAAACATTGATACTAAACCGTATGTACAGTATTTAAGTAATTTACATTGTTAGTTTTATCACCACTTGTTTTATTTTATATTTAAAGACATTGGACGACTTGGCCGACTTGCAAAAGTGAAAAAACAATTGCAAAAATTTGTAATAATTAAATATTTTCACAAGTGATCGCGAAAAACTTTCCAAATTAATAGCAATTTATGTTTAAAAAACTTTCAAATATTGTATGTAAATCAGATCAACAAGATTCGCGATTATTAAATTTGTTTATTTTTTTTTGATGTATTACTGAAAAAGGGGAGATTATGATATCCGTGGCGTCTCGATTTGACGGAGAATTTTGGTAAAACAAGCCAAAATAAAAAATGAAGAATACCAATTTACAATTTTTTGCCTATTTTTCGAGTTATCGACACTTTTTTATTTGAGACATAATCGTGTTGCTTGTCACATAAATACCACAATTTAAAACATTTCACAAGATTTAATTATTATTTTTTGTTAAACACATTTCAAGCAAAAATAACCGAAATTTAATTCGTTTTAAAGATATCAACACTTCTATATTTAATACAACTATTAAAAATACATGTACGCGATTTACGACGATTACTAACCCATGGATTTGTTTGTGGGGTGTAGATTGCACAGGTCGGGTTGGTTTTTGGCCCCTACGTTCAACCTGCGATTAAACTACCCATGGATTTGTGGTGTGTAGTTTGCACGGGTCGGGTTAGTTTTTGGCCCCTACGTTCAACCTGTGATAAAATTACCAATGGATAACTCGAAAAATAGGCAAAAACTAGAAAATTAGTACTATAAATTTTCATCTTATTTTGAAGTTTTTGCTTATTTAGTTTGCGGAAATCAAATAGAATCTTGAAATAAAGACACCGAAAAGCACGACAAACAAAGAAAATGATTTTTCCACGTACAAAAGTCTCTATTTATTATTATTAAATATTATTATTAATATTTTTCCTGAACACTCTGTATATGGCTCTACACATATTTATATCATATCAGAGGAGTTATTTAGATTATATCTAAATTATACATACACTGTAAACATTCGGATGACTTTCCACAGTACCAGAATATTGTACAATTGCTTTTAAATCAGGCAAACGATCTCGAATTTCCAGAATTTTCTCTAATTGTTTTTCATCTTCCACAACCACAATATTTGCTCTGGATGTTGAGCAACAATGATAACATGCTTCCGGCGAATTTGTTGTATAAATACCAGCGGCAATTCCTCTAAAATTTTTCGTTACATAATTGAATATAATTTTTAGTTAAAGAAATTTTAAATAATTTTTCCAAACTAAAATTTTTAAAAATTTCATACCCAGCATGAATTGCGGCTAAATCCGAAATAAACCATTCAGGTGAATTAAATCCCAAAATACAGACACAATGATATCTTTCCAATCCTAATTTCAAAAATGCTTTGGCACAAGTTCGTACTTCATTTTGATATTGCCTGTTTTCACCAGAAAAAACATTATAAATTGTTTATAATCCAAAAAAAAAAAAAAAATAACAATCAAAATAACAGTTCAAGCAAAAACTTACTCGTAAGTTAATTGTCTCCAAACTTTTTCATCATCTTGGCGCCAAGAAAGCGCAACATTTTCCCCATATAAATTGACAGCTTCATCCAACAATTGAGGCACTGTGCGAACAGGTATTTTATCATCCAAATCGGTTCTTACACGCACTCGACCATCGATTTTTGTTGTATAAATATCAGACATGTTACTATAAAAAAAAAATTAAAAAAACAATTTTGCAACAATTCACCACAAAAAATCCACGACAAAAATGCACTTTGCTAAACTTACAACTACACTAATAAAATTACGGCCCAATTTGTAAAAAATTTAATCGGTTTTTAGAAAATTGTTATCTGGCATGACATTGAGGAAGGTTTTAAACAGAGGTCAAAATTAGTGGACTTTTATCAACATGTTTGTTAAATAAATTTATTGGAAAAAAATAAATTTTATATAAACGTTCTTTTTTTTTTATAATTGATATATTTTATAAACATACAACCCGTTTTTTAAATTTTATTTTGTGTAGATTTAGATTTGATACACAAGTGTGTTCCCCACTCTTTATTCAAGTTTTAGTTACTATTTAAATACAATTGAGTTCGTATTACTTTTATAATCAGTTTCAGAATAATTATTTATTGTGATCAGTCAAGCTTTTATCAAAATCTTTTATTTGATAATTATAAAATTATTATTTACTTAAAAAAAACAAGATTTTATTTAATATTTCATGTGTACTAAAATTAAAATTATAATTGTGTGCATTATTTAATTAAGGGATTAAAAGCTTGTAACGCCATAGAATATAATTTATTAACGCTAAAAGCTTTTAATTGTTTCAATAAAATTATTATTTATATTTTAATTCTGGATTATTAAATAAAAGCTTGTTTTAAGGTAATTCCAGCGTGAAACCATTTGGTATAGTATAGTCAGAGCATTAACTAATGTTATAAATGTAGACAAGTTATGAGCTTGGAAAATATAGAAAAAGGAAAACTTCTAGCTCTCAATTCTAAATTATGGGTGTGAGAATAATTTTGACGTAAATGTAAGATTAAAAAAATTTAAGGCTTCAAATGAAAATTTTATGAACGATTCCCACAGTTGACCCGAATCCTTAAAGAAATTTGTGACAATTTTCCGCCCCGGTTAAAAGTTATACGGGTTTGCTTGAACAAATTGTCAAATTTCTCAACAAAAACTGCTATAACATTTGACAATGCTCGTTAATAATCCCACCTCAATTTTTTTTTATGAGCACTCGGGTTACTTGTGGAAATTTTTGAAAAAGTTTCAAAATTTGTTTATAGGAATTCCTTATGAAATCACTGTTTTTTTTTTAAGTACAACTTCTTTAGGCACGCTTGACTTAGTGAGTAAGCTGGTGAAGGCGTTATTTTTATAATCCATTTGTGTTCAAATGAAAAATATAAACTTGCATAAAACGAACGTCAAATGCGTGCTAGTTCAACATACTTAAACACAATTTTAAAATACACAAATATATAGGAGGTTATTTAAACAGTTAGCCCAATTAGTTGTTATTTTCAGTTATTGACGTATTATTTTTAACCAATATTTTTGTTATTACTCATTATTTGATATATTTTTGATTTGCAAAAAATTTTTTTTTTAATATAATAATTTGCTTAAAGAATATAAATAAAATTTTTTTATATATGCATATTTTTGCATATTAAGCATTTTTTTTGTTGTTTTTCAATTATGAATATAAGTTTTATTGCAACTTAATGAATATTTATAACTTATTATCATATATTTTCATTCTGGAAATTTATAATAATTATTATATTAAAATGAAGGGGAATCATATATTTGGGCCAGTAGCATCAAGGTTTCCGTACTTGAGTCCATTGCTTGAGACTAAAATTAAGAAATTATAAAATGGTTTCAAAAAATTTCATAATAGAAATTATTCTTCTGAATAAAAAATATGCAATATTGAAAGAAAGCAACGTCTACTAGCAACGTCAAAAAATGTACTGATATAATGTCAAAAATGTCAAAAATATAATAGAAAGTTGCGTTTTTCGAAATTATTAAACGTAAAAATCAAATACAACCAAATTTTTGCTAAAGACCGTTTAAAGAATGTTGATTGAGTTTAAAATAAAAATTTTGGAAATTTATATGGTTTTATATTAATATACCGAAAAGGACATATACCATTTATGTAAAATATCTAAAAATTTATACAAAATAACGTTCAACATCAAATATTTCTGTAATTTTACTAATTGACTCAAAATTCTAGCTCAAGAGAAATTTTTTTGTTTTACACTGTTTTAGAAAATAAATAGTATTTTCTTTTCTTGAACATTGAAGGATTCAAAAATGTTTTGAAATTGATATAACAAATTTTATTTTATTCACAGAATTATTAAATAAAAAATTGATCATTAGGTGTTCCTCCGGGAGCTGGTAGATATTTTTATGTTTTAAGTAGTTAAATCCAGAATTACCACATTACTTAGCAAGCCTAAATTTAGTTCAATTTTTAGTTATTTTATTTTAGGTAATGTTTCAATAATTTGTACAACTTTATTAATAAAGATTGCGTTTATATATTTTTAGAGCAATGAAAAATGAGGATAAATAACTTCCAGTTCGAGTCAGTATTATAATATTCTTTTTTTAATCTACCAGGCAAGGAAAGCGTTATTAAAAGGACAAACATTATTATGCCCAATTTTGACCACGACATGGATAATTTTAAAATCTTAATATGGTTTTGGAAGTTAGAAATTCATTTTAGATGCATTTAATTTAATTTGGAAAATTAGAAAGTAAGGGGCTTAACGATTCTCTCACATTGATCGTTTCAGAAAGTTTCTACGAATAAAGAACGTTTAGAAATTCTTTAATAAGAATTTTTCTAATATCCAATAGTTATTCATCTTATGACCTTTAATTATTTTTAGTAAATAAGGAATTCATACAAATAATTCAGATGTAAAACAGAAAATAATCTTATGTTAATTGGTTATTATTTATAGGAAAAACTATTTTTTTCCCTTTCTTACATATTTGCGATAAACTTTGCAAGTTTTGAGATATTTGGTACAATTGATTACAACCCCTTAATAATTACGATTGTTTCAGATCTATGAAATTTATCGGGCATGTATTTCAACAAACCAATATTTATGTAGATTCTGGAAGAAATCGGATCCTTCGTCCTTTAATTATATAAAAATGTTTATAAATGCGGTAAGTATCTGAATATCTGAACTTAATACTTGTTTATTGCTCTATAAAATATTCGGAATTCAACTGTAATAAATTTTTATTTAAAGGTATGTTAAAATAAAAATTTGAAAGTAAATTATTCAGATATATTGTTTTAACATTGCTTCTTACAGTATTTGACACAAATTTTCATAGACACAAGTTGATCAACATTACTTAAATCTCAATTGCGTACCTTTTAACATTATTATTAAAAAAAAAAAATTATTAATTAAAACATAATACACTATTGGAATCGAGGCAAAAATTTGAAAATTTACGTTCAACAGATGTAGTATTAAAACCATTTTTTTATTAGCATTACGTGATCCAGGAAAGAAATTTATATATTTTTAGCATGTAATTCGACACAAATGTGAACAAATATGATAAGCTAGTCTTAAATAAATATTTTAAAGCTTTATGTTCTAAAATTGATCTCTCCCATGAAAAACAGTAATTAATTGGGCCGTACATAAGTTTTTAAGTACAAATATCTAATGAGATGTAAACAACATTCTAATTAAAAACTCGTATTTAATTATTAACAATAATAAATTTTTGTGAAATCATTTGTAGTGTTTTCATAATAAAAACGCATTTTAATTATTTTTTTAATAATTCTAAATAATTGATAATAATAAATTAATATTTTTGTTACAGTCCTTCGATATTCTATTAAATATTATAAAATATACAGAGCAATTTATTTTTTAACCGACTGACACAAAAGGAGAGTACTATTATTGAATGTCGACTCTCAAAGAATCAAAAACTGCGACACTTTTACCTATTTTCATTTTTTTTACCTATTTAAAAACATTAAATACTTGATTCGACATCAAAATGTCAAAATAAAATGAATGCAAAAAAAAAAACAACTCGAAAATTAAATTAAATTGATTTAAAAAAAAGTGTCATATAAAGCTTATACTTTTGATGATTATTTTCCATCCACTTCTTGAAAAACAATGTTTTATATGTAATCTTATGGGAATACTACCATACTGACGTCATACATTTTATATCTCTCTCGTTGTTCAATCAAGAGTTTTGAACGTCTATATTTTGCTTAGTTTTAATGATTTTTTAAAAATAACTTCAAATCCATGTTTGTGAAGTAAACATGCTTCAACTGACGTGATAAAATTTAGTCAACTATATTCGTACTCGTTTTGTGTGTCCAAATTTAACATATAGATGTCTCTACTCTCTAGTATTATCGTTTTGATGATTTTATGACAGAATATACAATAAAGATAATTCTTATCTAAAACAAAGAGAATATCACTAAAAATGTCTACCGATCAATCCGACTTCTTTTAATTATTTTTTCTTGACATTAACCGTTAATTCGAATTTATAACTAGAAAAATAATAATAATAATATTAGAACTGAAAATTATCATATGAAAATAATTTATTTTTGTTTTAAAACTCATGTCGTTTCAAAAGATTCACTATAGTTAATTAGGAATTTTCACTCTCTAGAATCTTCCTCGATATCAATTAATAAAATATATCAAAACATGATTGCAGAGACATCTACCTATTATTATATTCAATTAATATCTATTATTATATTAAATTACTATTAATTTTTATACAATAAAGCATGAAATATGACAAAATTTATGTAGAAATATTCTTAAATATTTTGAATTTGAGTCCATAAAAACACATAATTAATTTATTGTCTCAATTAAAATTCGATTTTTGTATCTTTATATCATGTGATCTAAAACATGGTATGACGTCATTTTGGTAAAAATTATTAGTTATCATCTGTCAGTTCAATCTAAACAGTTATCTTAATTATAAAAAAAATATTTGAAAGTGTTAGGTTATGTTTTGTTCTTAAAGTGTCATACCAGTATTCCAAATATTATATACCGGTATTACGTCACCAAAATGACAGCGTTTTTACAGGAATAAAAAAGGTGAAAATTTTAATGAAATTTTATGGAAAGGAATCTTGAAAAAATATTTATTTTTTTGTGACTTTTGAATTTTGAAGTACTTCTTTGAAGTACTTTTTTTAAACATGGTAAACCACCCTGTTCGAACCAATCGCTATTCAATTGTTCAAAAACAAATGACGTATTGTAAGTTTTATCTTTTATTTTTGATGTGATGATCTAATGTAAAAGTCTACCTCGGATATGCATGAAGATGGGATCAATCTCTCAAAATAAATGAAGAGTTGAAATAACCACAGTGACTATTATACGAGTCTGATTTCTGTTTCCCGCTCTTTTACTACTTCCATTAAGTCGATTGTTTCTGTTTCAATTATTACATGTGGTCGTGCCTTTAACGCGTATTTACTGTCAGTAAATATTGAACAATAAAAATTTTTTTTTTTATATACTGTTAGCTATTACTGAGTACATATATAATAATTATTTCCAAATAACACAATTTCCTTTCTGAGACGACTGGACAATATATGCATTTACCTTATTTGGGGTAAACATTGATAAGAAACGACATTATTATTTTTATTATATAATAATTAGACCAAGTAAACTGATTTGTTTTTTATATTTATTTTTTTAAATATTTATTTTTGTTTAAAAATATGTGCTAAAAAATAATTTGGTGTCAGTGACTTCTACGACCTAGGTATATATAGGTATGTTTGTTTTAATTACTGAATTGTAATAATTTTGTAATTATGGTCCAATATCCTAGGGCCGCCCGACCTTACACAAATGTGTGGAGCAAGGTAGTACTAGCATTTCACTGTATGCATACTTGTTAATTTTACAGTGACAGGGTGATAAACATAGGTAAAAAACACAACTCACTTTTCTTAAAGTCTCAAGACTGATTTTTATGTATGAGTCAAAAAATATTCCTAATCCATACTACCAGACACTTCCTGTACATGATAACGTTTGCCAGGCGCTTTTAAAAACAAAGAAAACCTATTTATATTCTCAGAAACTATTTCAATACGGTCGTGTGAACAGTTAGATCAAACGTAAGGGCCAAACATTCCCCAAGATACATAAAAGATGGCAATATTCAGTAATTTTGATGAAAATTGCTTAAGCAAAGCGATATCTGAACAATTGTGAAATTGGAATTAAATTATTGAAAATTAATTACATCTCTACAATTAAAACCTTAATAAATTGAAGAGATTGCTACCACTAATCGAGTAATACGAACTAAAAAAGAGACATCGATAAAAAAGACATTCTTTAATGTATATTTAAAAAAAAATCAATTTACGCATAAATATTAAAAAAAAAATTATCCAAATGTTATGAAATTTGATATGAACAATCTTGATATGCAAGTGGAGAGCATGTCGTAGAGTTTTTCTCGAAGTAAAAATTCTAAAGTAAAAATCAAAGTGTAATTTTAAATTTCTGTGGGATAAATTCTTCGGCATGCCGTTATACCAAATATTAAAACATTTGGATAATTATTTTCCGTAAAAATAGAAAAAAATACAATGTATATTACAATTTCAGATTGACTTTATTAATAGAGCCTGCAGAGGTCTTCATCAAAAACACATACCCACTTAAAACGAATTAATTTATTGCTTGTTTATGTTTTTTTTTTTTTTTTTATTACCCTTAATACTTATTGAAAATTAATTACGTCAAGTGAATAATTAAATAATTACTTTTGTTTGATATATAAATATTAATATTGAAGAGAAAAAAAAACTGGTAATTTGTAGAAAAAATATTTATTGTGAAGTTGTAAAATGAATTAATTTATTTTTAAGGTTAATAAAAATATTATAAATTCATTTATTTATTATAATTATTTTATATCATTCGATTAAGTATTTATAATTATAATATGTGGGATTTATAAAAAAATACTAAATATGCTCACTTAAGATTCAATAAAATAATGTATTCGTATTTGAATATAATTTTAAACAAAAAATTGGTTTTAATTTAAGGTAGTTCCAGCTTGGTATAGTTTAGTCAGAGCAGTTACTATGTTATAAATATTATTAGCATTTACTAATATTTTAAACGTAGGCAAGATTTTAGCTTTTAAAATATATAAACAGAAAAACTTTTCAGTCTCAATTCGAAATAATGGAAAATGAGATAAGAATAATATGTGGAAATTTGCTCAAGTTATGGCAGGAAAATTGATGTAATAAAAAAACAAATATGATGTACTAAAAAAAAAAAAAGTCGGCACGATAGTAAGTTTAACATGCTTTAAATGGCAATCTAAATGGCATAAAATGAATGCGTGAAAAAAGGCAAAATCTTCCAAAAAGTGTTTTTACGCTGAAACAACCATAAATTGTTTTTAACACTTCAATCCCATATTTCGATAAATTTTTTTATATAAATCAAGTAGAATTCTAGAAAATGTATTTTTCTTTTCACTCGCTGAAATGAAAAAGATTAAAAAATGAATATTATTACAAAGGAAATTTAATTTCTAATTGAATTCTATTAAAACCTTTTCAAAATTTTGAATAGGATTCAATGCGAAATGATTTTCTATTCAATCCAATTCAAAATTTTGAATAAGTATGCAATTCTATTCATTTCAATTCAATTTCAATAGAATTAAATAAGACATTTTTATTAGAATTTCATATTTTAATTGATTAAAAGTACTCACGTATAAATTACCGGGGGACAATTATTTGAGTACAATTTGTTCTGTCTGTTTCACTTGATGTTTGAATTGACGGAATAAATTATTTGGAAAATAATAGATTTTAATGTTTTTTTTCAATTAAGATTAATATTTTTCTTGGACCTTGAGTGTAGTATTTATGCAAATTAAGTGATTTAACACTTCAAAATCACATTAAAAAAAAGTAAGTAAGGTTCAGTATTTCCGCAATTTATTTATGGGGGAATAATAATAATGGCGATCAGAATCAATACTCCAAAACGAAAAGAGTTACTAGTGCTTGAGTACGTAACAAACCTTCGAATTACACTTTTTGACATGCCGTCAAATGCGTGTTCATGCTATACAGTCGAGAGTGGTGCAACGTATGTGATTCTTGTACAATACTTGAACATCAGAAACACACTTCAGTACAATATTAGTAGATAAATTTGTATTTTTTTAAATTACATTATTTTGTACATGTTGACATTAAAGTGTTGAGCTAATGACAGTCATCTGATTTTCCTCATCTTTCGTTTTAAGCTCTTTACAGATATAATTTTTTTTTTCTTTTTATTATATAGATGTCAAAATTAAGATGGATGTATGCAGAAAAGCCGATATGGAACACAGAAAACTTGTAAAAACCTATAAATCTTACATATGGAAGGTGAATCTATGAGAAAGGTTGCGAAATTCATGGAATACCATTTTCAACTCTTCAAACTAGAGTACAAATAAAAAATATACCGATCTACTCTGAATGGGTTTCTGGTCACACTCTTTGTGTAGTGAGTAGGGTGTCAGTCGAAGGTTATGTATATGAAATTCGCTTTGGATCTTAGTCCGCCATTTCGCTCAACGCGACCATTATTAGCCGTGTGTGGCTAATGATAGACAAAAATGAATTTTTTTTAAATTTAAGGTACCTCTTTATAGTTGCCAAAAAGTTGCCAAATATAAAGATTATTTAGAGAATGTGTTAAATTGATTTAAATAAATATATCGTTTAAAATTTTCACTTGATTCACAATTTTTAATTACTGAATTATTTAAATCTTATTTTAATTACTGAAGAATTTCATGTTTTAGGAAGTCATTATTATTATTATTATTATTATTTTTTTTTTTATATCCTTTTAAACATATTCAAATTGTGTAAATGTCCTGAATTTGAGTTTAAATTGTTCCAAAAGTATTTATAAAATTTCACGCAACACTTATTTGATTTAAAAAAAGTTTTTTTCTTTGTATTTAATTTCTTGCTTCTTTTGCGGCTTAGAAAATTTTTTATATTTTCGAACATGTTTAGAACACGCCTAAAAATTAACACCATCGTATAATTTCGTGTTTTTTGAAATTATAAATACCTACAATAAAATTGTTACTGCCTTTAAAATACCATTAAAATTTTTTAAATCGTTAAAACTGTATACAAAATTTAATATACCGTCACATATTAAATATTCAATTTTATCACCTGTTTTTATTTTGATGTTTTTTCCGTATATTTCGAAAAAGAATTATCAGATTAAATTTGGGAAATCGGGTATGTTTAGGTAGTGACGTTTATTTTTATTAGAAAAGGTTAGAAAATTAAAAATAGCAGACCATCTTAAAAGACAGTGGCTGATTTACATCAAATGCCGACCTAAGCACATTGCACATTTACAAATGCCGCCCTAATTAATAGTGAGTGTTGTTATTTATAGATTTTGAATAAATTTCAAATTTTTTTCAATTGCTTTCCTCTAAATGTTTGCTCTCCAGGCTCAGACTTCACAGCTTTAAAGCTCAATCGGTAAACTGTTATCATTGCAAAGAATTTATCAACACAGTAATTAAGTATTTAATTGAAATAATTCAGTTGCTTAAAGTTGTTAATATGTTGCTTTTAAAATTACTGTTATTTTAAAAACGAAAAATCGTGAACATTATTTTCCTTTTTGTTATAATAAAAAAACAAAATTATCTGCTTTGTTCGAAAATAACAAATAAATGCTAATAATCTACAAAAAAAAAACAGGAAACGACAAGCTTTTTCATAAGAGTTATTTTTGATAATTAAGAGTTATTTGTGCACGAAAATTGAAAAAAATACAATTTATATTACAAATAATTTAAATCAATAGCTTGTTAGAAGCACAAACATAGAAGAGAGTGCTTTATGTAAGGAGTCCAATTCGTTTTAAGATAATTTTATTTTAAGGTTCGATAATAAATCTCTAAAACTTACCGTTCTCGGTTTAAAGTATCACGATTTAAGTTCAAACTAAGATAGCGTCACAAATTTTAAAGACTAACTTACTATAAAAGTTTAAATTATTTTGAATATCTAATGTCAGCGAAGTATATATATAATATAATATATGATTGATTTTATATGATAAATGGAAAATTCCTTTGAATTATGTAAAAATAATATTTAATTTTAATATAGAAATATTTATTATTGAAAATAAAATCTCAGAATATAAATTCATAACAGAAGTTGGCTTTGATTTCATTTGTTTATGAAATAGGGTCGTTTAGCATATTTAAAAAAAGTCACTTTAAAATATTGAGGTTTTAATAAAAACTGACAAAAATAAATATTTTTGCAAAATAAACACGATTTCGTTGCAATAAAATTACTTTAAAATTTCAACCATTTTTATTCTTATAACAACAAAGCTGTCTGTCATTTTTGATGACGTAATATTGGTACATAATATTTAGAATACTGGCATAACACACACTAAGACTTTTAATTATTATTTATTAATTATGATAACTGTTTAGATTGAACTGACAGATGACAATTAATAATTTTTACCAAAATGACGTCATACCATGTTTTCGATCACATGATATAAAGATACAAAAATTTTAATTTTATGATAATAAATTAAACACTTTTATGACTCAAATTCAGAATATTTAAGAATATTTCTACATAAAGTTTTGTCTAATAGGTTGAAGGACCAAAATTTATTATTCATATAGGACCTAGAATAAATGTACATTGCAAAAATCAAGATAAAAGAAGACCCTTTATTTGATCTTGCTTTGTCTAATTGTTTAATGTTTTTAATTAATTGTTTATATTCGAAATTAATACAGTACTTGTTAAACTAATAGCTTTCTATTATTTTATTTTTAATTATATAGTCGGTTTAAAAATGCCGAACAAAAGAATTATTTTAACATTCATAAGAATTATTATAGGATACAATTATCGCGATTGTATATTCCATAATTATCCAAAGGAAATTTGGCAAGAGTTTTTTCCGAAAAAACATTTCTAAAATAAAATTGAAAAACTTTTTTTCCAGAATTTTTTATGTCAAAAATCTGCATGCTAAATTTCATTACATTGGAATAATTTTTTTCTTTGAGCGCGAAAATAATGTCGATCGATATCTTATTTTTTGTTCTAATTTCCGTTAAAAAACTTCTTTTTGTTTAAAATTAAGTTGTATACAATTTTTATTTGGAATGATATTCTAGTAACTTTTCTTTACTGAATTATAACTGATGATGACTACATTGTACTCGAAATACTTAATTATACTATAAATATTGATCAGTAACATAAAATAAAAATCAAAGTTTTATTTCAATTTTCTAACCGAATGAGGGTTGCGCATAAATTTAAACCAAATACGTAAACTTATAAACAACTTGTAAACAAAATATGGTAGCGTGCCAAAAATGCAATTACGCTTATACAAAATTTAAAAGCATGTCAATGTTAATAATAAAATAAATAATTGTACTTTTACTAACCTTAATATAATTATACTAACAATGCACCCTATAATGAAACTTTATTCCAGTTGATGCACCGATTTAGATGATGAATTCATGCAGCATATGCAACTGTCTTCACTGATTGACAAGTGAAAAAGATCGATTGAATTTACCAATTTTGTTTTACCAATTTGATACAATAAAAAAAAAAACTTTTAACGATTGATAGCTTATACTAAAATGATAAAGTGAATCTTGCCAGCATATTTATTTTTGTATTATTGCATTTCAATCGTAAATAATTATCTTTTCAGTGACACTCAAACATTTTTTTTAGATATATTTTATTTTATACAAGAAATTTTCAAACAAAAAACTCTACAAAAAACTGAATTGAAAATTTTAAAATTTTCCTTGTGATCAATTACCTTTCCCAGTTCACGCCACTAAATCAATTTTTTTAGTTAAAAATAAGATTGGGATCAACTTCGAAAGGTAATTGATCACAAGGAAAAATTTAAAATTATTTTTTTACTTTTTAGTTCATTTTTATGAAGGCGATTCTATTTTGTTCAAAAATTGTATACAAATACGAAAAATTTTTCATTTGGATGATATTAAAAAAAAAATTGTTTTTACTCCTTCTCTCCCCTTGGGAACATCTGTTCCTGGTTTCCTTACCGTGGTATCACCCTTGAGATATCTCCTTTCCAACAAATATTGAATCATCATAATCGTTTCATAAACGAGGAAATTATCCGCGAACACACTAAAAATTTTCTTTTCTCCCCTCAGGGGCATCAGATCTGGACCATACGGAACACACCAGCTTTTGAATAAAAGAAGATTCATCAAAATCGGTTCACCCAGTGGAAAGTCTTGAGGTAGCAACCAAACAAAAAAAAAAAAAATACAGTTGAATTGAGAACCAAATACTTAATATTCTAAGTGACTAACTAATTTCACTAATGCCCTTTGAGAACTTAAGACTGAATCAAGTATCTTCCAGCGTTTTTTTTTGTTCCTTTTTCATTGTTACATGCCAGCTTTTTCCTTCTTCATTTAGTTCTTGTTCTACAGTTTTTCGCTAAGATTTTGGACCTTCTAAGTTATCCCACCCCCTGTGAATTCCAGTTAAGTACTCGACGGCAGTTCTTATCAACGGATCATAATATGGTATAGCATATTCAACCAATGTTTCTTCATTTACAGGTTTTTGCTTACAGTTCTATATTTAGACTATAAGCATTTTCAGTCTTCTTGCCCCATGTGGATTCTAGCCTGATGTTAAACGACTGTTTTTAATAGAGTATTTACTGAGGAAATGTCCGTCCCAACCCAACTTTTTTCCAAATATTATTATTCACAGATGTGTTCGATATTGTAACCAGCTGAATATTGTAACATTTCCTTTTAGCAGTTATTTATGAAACTTAGCTTTACCTGAGATAAGTTTGATAACTGTCCATGTTTGGCTGGCATAGAGCAAGACAGATTCGAAGATTTATAGCTACATTTGCAAATGGACATTAGTTTGTACCTACTTTTCTATAGCTTCCCAGATTTCTTTTTTGGTAAATGAGTCAAATACTTTATCAAAGTGAACAAATGGTATATTTAAATATTTTAAGGCTATCATAGCAAATATCACGTCCAAGGAGCTGCTAAATAACCTTCTTAAAATTAACGGATTCACTGGGGGGTGGGAGTGAATCGGATTTCTTTTGAATAAAAACATCAATTTTTTGGTACAGATTCGTATTCTACGGGAAAAATGTTTTTAACAAAAATGAAATATTATCATATCGGTGACGGAAGGGCCTTAATTAAAAAAATATATAAAGGAAAAAAAAATTGTATTTTATATGCGCCGAAGTCGATTGCGTCAATATTCTTTCTGCGTAAATAACAAGCGGGTATTTTAAACAAAAATAATCATTTTCCAAATAATAGATAATGAATTATTTCTTGTTGATTAATAAATAATGTAATAAATCATGGACGGAACTTATAATTAATTAGTTAATTAAATATATAATTAATTAATACATAATGCAATGTCCTGAGCTGTAATTTTAAAACAAATAATAAATACACATGATAATAAAAATAAAAAAAATAAAAATTAAATATTAAACGTAATTAATAAAATAAATTTTATATAATTATATTTTAAAGATATATAATTTACTGTCCGATAATATAATAATATTTTATCATAATTGCCAATCTGTGAATAAAATTATTAATAATCTTATTTATGTAAAATAGATGTCAGGAAAAAATTTTTGTTTCAACGTAATTTTTCACATGCGATTCTTCAATTTAAAGGGGATTTTGATTGCTATCTCTGTAATAAGCACACAATCCTTCGAATTTATATTGTGTTTCTTCCAATTTTACGTTAAAAATGGTTATCCAAATTTGATCAAATTTGGGATGCACATGATATTGACATGAAACCACGGAGGGTTTGTCGAAGAGTTTTTCCCGAAAAAAATTTTTAAGGTAAAAATCAAAATGTATTTAAATTTTTGGAAATGTTTTTTCGATTAAAACTTTTCGACAAGTCCTCCGTTTTCAATCACAAATAGTATATACTAAATTTCATGTATTTTTTGCGTTACATGTGCACGAAAATTGAAATATATTACAGTCAGGCGTGTGTTTATTACAGAAACAAAAATCCCCGAATTTGAGGAATTCTAACAAAAAAAATTTGGAAAACGGTTGACCCTAAAGGCCATCCCTGCAACTTCCCGCTAATTTCATACCTAAGCCCTTAAAATTTAATATATTATAATGTTTTTTAGCTTAAAATTTGGTTTTTGAGCTTTGATGTTAAAAAAACACTTGTTACCGAATATTTCGTTAACGATATCTCTCGAACCAATCAACCGATTTTTACGTTCTTGGCGGCGATCGACGCGGTTTTTAGAGCTTTAATAATTATTCTATTTCATCAAAAACGATCCGAAAAGAAATGTCGAAGTTATGTAAAAAAAAAAACACTTTTATATGAAATTTTTCGTTTACGATATCTCTCGAACGAATCAACCGATTTTAATCGGATTGTTGGTGATCGACGTGGTTTATCAAGGTTAAGATCTGATTAGGATTTTTGGAGTTGATCGATACAGCCGTTTAAAAGTTATTCCAAAAAAACCACTTTTGAAAAAAATTTGTTTCGTAGTTTTTTTGAGATTTCTTGGAATCTACTGGTCCGAATAGATTCAAATTTGGTCCGAAGAGGTACAGGAAATTTAAGTTTCGTGATTCTTTTTGAAACGCCACTTGTTTGGTTCAAATCGGTCAAGCCGTTTAAAAGTTAGAAGCGGGTCACATACTTATATACATACACATACATACAGGGTGATACATACATACAGACAGGGTGACACCCTCACAGAAACCGTCAAAGTAGTTTTCTAGGACCTTAAAACGTTAAGATCTGATCAAAACACGATTTTTGCAAAATGGGGTAAAACCAATAACTTCCCGATTTCCGAAAATTTTTAATTTTCTTAGCGGGAAGTTAAAAAGATATAAAAAATAATAAAATCACTATTTTCGTGCATAAATAACTAAAGAAATTAAATATCCAAATTCAATGAAATTTTGCGTACACAATCTTATCAGGAAAATAGAAAACTTACCAACAAAATTTTCCTAATAAAAAATTTAAAATATATATATATATATATATATATATATATATATATATTTTATTTTAAAAATGTTCTTAATCCGGAAAAACTCTTTGACAAGTGTTCCGTTTTCATATAATAGATTCTGCATCCCAAATGTCATGGCACTTGAATAGTTATATTTTGAGTTGTTTGTATGCGAAAATTGAAACAAATACAATTCATATTACATAAGAGATTGTCTTTATTGTAAAGGTCTCAATTTGAGTATCCATTACTTCTTTAAACATTATACAAACGCACATATAGGCTTATTCTCTAGTAATGTTCCAGATATTCGTATCCATATCTACGGAAGTTTCGCTTTCGCTGGATTTAATGACTATATACTCTCACAATACAAAATTCAGAAAGTACCTATCATTATTTCCTCAATAATTCCCTATAACAAAATATTTCTTAGGGTTTCAAACCAGAAAAGAAAAAATGAAACCCATCTATGATTACTTTTACGTCAATTCGACTCAGTAATTTTATTTCGAATAAACGTAAACTGCACAAAAAATTATTTAAATCGTTATTGAGGAGCGTTCATGTGGTTCTTTCAATGTGTAGAGATTTCGATGAAGTAAAGTGGTGAAATTTTCTTTATATATATCAGAGGGACCTGAATTTAATCACGTGGTTAATGGACGCTACTTTAGCTATATTTGCTACCCGTGGGGTAAAGAACAAGTTACCGTGACCTAAAGAACAAGTTACCCCAATATCCTGTCACTCTGAATTGCAGTCGCCAATTGTCTGCAAAAAAAATTGATTAGAAAACAAAAACTCAAAACAAATTTATATTGTGTTTATTTTTTAACTAAATAACACATCTGAATTAGTAATACATAGTGGTTGTGTTGAGGTGGGATAGGGGGTGGAGATATTTAAGGGGCATTTTAGTTAGTTTGCGATCCAGACGATCACAATAATAAATGTTTACTAAACAGAGAATTTCTGCTGTGTAAAATATAAATATTACAATAAATTTTTTTTATAGAATATTTCTTGTGTTTTATACGAATCAGAGACGGAAATACAATTAAAAGTTGTTTTTCCCCCTTATTTTTTTTTTTTACTACAATTAATAGGTTTTTTTTCTCTTTCATTTTGAAAATATAGATTATGATTTTGTTTCATTTCCATTTTTTTTTTGGCATTTTTCATTTTTTGATATATATTTTTATTAAGCTCTTAATATTTTAAAAAAAGTATTTTTTTTTTTTTGATTTTTTTTGTTTTGAATAAAATCCATTTAGATTTAAACTTTGAAGTATATATAAATTGGAAAATAAAAACAGTTCAAATAAATGGATTCTAAATATATTTTCACATACAAAATTTTTTTTAATTTAATTTCTTTTTTTTTTGTTAAATTGACTTTGCGTGCGGGGTTTTCTAATCAACGTTACCAATCTCATTGTGATAAAAAACCATTTGAGCACTGTTTTTTTTTTTTTTTTTTTGACTAAGTCTAAATATAATTTCTAAAAAAAGCACAAAGCGTTTTTGTTATATCATATCTTGCTTGCAGCTTCAGTATTTTGTTTTTTTTTTTTAATTTTTTTTTTAATAGAAATAGACGATTGATTGATTTTAAATGAAAAATTTGTGGGAAAACTTGATGAATCGTTTTGTGTGAAAATAAAACTGATTCATAAAGTTTTTCCGCTTTTATCTATAATTTGTGCGTTGCTATTACATTTGGCAGAGAGGCTTTTAAAAATTATATAAAATATATACCTGTTTATTTTGAGAATACTGTTTTGAATTGATTTGTACTCTTAAAATCTGTGTTTACGCTCTGAAACATCGGATACAATTTTTTTGATTATCATTGTCACTATTATCATTGTGAGTAAACATTTTGTATTAATTTTTTTCAAATATGTATAATACCCTGCCATCTGGCAGAATTACTTATGAACTATCATCATATGTGGAATAATTCTGAAAATATAGAAATTCGATAAAAAATATTGATGTTTGTGTAAGTTGATAATGTACCATTACTAAAATCAAAATCATAGTATCCAATTTATCCAGATCATGCAAACACAGAATTATGGAAAATCCATGCTAAGTTTATCGTGCTAAAGTCAACAAAAGTATACAATCAGATGGAATCAACCCATCTGATTATTTTCATAGAATAAATCTAAGATTTGAAATCATATATAGATATTCCAAACTTAAACAAATTGTCTAGAAAATTTTGTAATTAATAAATTTGTAATAGCTATGGATAGGCTTATTCTTAACATTCCTTACTGTTATGTATTAAATTTCTTTATAAAATTTCGGATTTTCATGAATTTTGTAAAAGGCTATGGATTTAATTAAAATATAATAATATTTTAATTTACATATCTTAACACTTCAATCTATTAGACATATTATATCTATGAAACGATCTCAATAGATCAATAGAGTGTTTCTTAGCATGAATCACCTATACATACATAAGTTTACCCTCTAAAAAGAGACTACATGAAACCTTGTAATCTGGAAAGGAATTGATAAAAGTTGTATATAGATTTGAAGCGATAAATAATTGAATAAAATATTTTTTCTCCATTTTTTTTTTTTGTTTTCTTGTTAAAATCGTATAAATACAATATTTTTCTTTTTTTTTTTTTTATATAATTTAAATTTTTATTGTCTATGCATTTCAATAAGGTTTCAATAAAATATACCTTGTAAAAATTTGTACCGAAAAATCTTCATTTTTACTTATTGTCATATTCTTTAATTTTTTTTTTTTAATAAATTTTCTTAGTTTGTTTTTGTTTGATCAATCAATTCATCTGCAAATCTAATTATTTCTTTTTCCTAATCTATGTACAAATATCACACGAATTGGTTTTTTTTTTCTTCTTAAAAAGTCATTGAGTAATGTTTTTAGTATAATTTTTTTTTTTTGTGAACACTTACATTATTCGTTTTATTTTTCAAAAAAAAAAAATGTTTGGGGCTAAGTCATGTGTGATATGTTTTGGAATTATATTATAGTTGACACTAAGGCAGTATCGATTAAATGTATACTCAGGTTGACACATAACATCAGTACATTTGTAAAGAGAAAACACTATTGAGTTATCAAACGGATCACAATCTTTTGACGTGGTCATTATAGTTGAAGGATCCTTAGTCGCGAGGAAAATAGTTTGTCATAACACGTCTTACACTTGAATAAAAAAAATCTGCTATTAATATATGAAGTACAATTATATTTAAAAAAAAAAAAAGTGGTAACTGGGTGTAGAATCATAGAAAGTCTTAGGGTGCAATTTCGCTAGCTTTGAGCGTCAAATTTGACCACATTATATAATTTCGATCGAACTACCATCTCATCGAGACAAGAAGCAGCGATAAATATTTGAGCTTAAAATAATTAACGCTATAGTATTATTTGCTTGACGCTACATTAGTTATATGGAATCGAATTACAATCGATATTATATAAATATTGTGAAGCAGTTTAAGTTTAAAAGTACTTCAGACAGGCAGTTGCGCTTATTATTTACTATTTTTTATAAAATATTACGTTACAGTTTGACACTCAAACTTGACGCTACAATTTAACCAGATGGCGCTCTGGTCGAAATTATCCCACGTGATCGAAATTGACGCTAAACGCCAGCGTCAAGCGTTGACACCATGAAATCGCACCTTTATTCATTAATTTTTCAATAACCAAACTAAAATATTTTTAATAATCGATACTGCAATAAAACAATAGATTTTAAGATTTTCAATCAATTTTGTTTCGTAGATACTATATTTCAATTACTAAGGAATCCTATTAAGCATAAAGGATTTAATAATGACCTTACAAAAATTATTTTTAATTGACACTCTGGCAGCTTTAGGAGCTATCACAATGAGGAGAAGGAAAAAAAACAAAGAATCGTATAGTCACTGTGATTGACATGACTTGGATGATATTATTTCGAAGCTTAAATCTTTGTACTAAAACAGCTCCAAATAGTTAAATGTGTAGGATAACTTAGTAAAGGTGTGTACGGAATAAATTCTGTGTGAAATTTTTTTGACAGGATAAAATTGACATCAAAAAGGTTATTAACGAAATGTAAGTGTTCCATGATAAAAATTTGATTTTTCTACTTAAATTTTAAACATTTAATAATATATGTATATATATATTTTTTTTTTCTTTAAATACTAAAATCTATATAGAGAATTTTTATAAGCACCTTGCCCACAGCTGCGGAGGATCGCCGAGGAGTGTGTGATTTGGGATTCACAATTATGTTAATAATAATAATTAATAATATAGATTCTTTAACATTATATATAAAAACTATCAAATTTTTTTTTTTTGCTTAATTTTTTTTAATGATTTTGTGGGAACATTCAATATAAAGATTCATATATTTTTCATTTTTTTTTTGTTTTTTTTGGAAAATTCCATTTCCTGGTTTTTTCTTTTTGTTACTAAATAGTTTTATTTGTCATGATATCTCTATTATATATTTTTATCTAAAGGTAGTCGTTTTTTTCTTTTGCGTAAATACATATAATTTTTTTAGTTATATTTTCTTTATAAACTAAGAGTTGGATTTACGGAAAATGTTATGATAATCGTGATGTACATGCAATTTCCCTTGGAAAAGATAAGATAGCCATGATCAAAAGGAAAGCTTGACTTTCAGAAGTTGTATCTTCGAATATAGAAAGAATTGCTTATCGCATGTAAAAGTAGATCAAAGACTTCAGAAAAAAAAGGGACTTTAAAATTTCTATAATTAAAAGTTAAAGTATGAAAAAAAGATTATAATAATATTTTATTTAAAATATCTAGAATTTGTCGAAAAATTTTGAGTTGACATTCCAGGCTTTCATATTTTCAATGACCATCGACCTTTAGCAGGGATAATTAAGATTACATCCGTTTACATTTCGTGTAGCCCCAGCTCTGTAATTATTAAATATCAAAATAAAAAATACAAACTTATATGCAATTGTTGTCTGTATCAAGAGATGGAATGAATACACAATGCCATCTCTTGGTTGGGTTGAATAAGTAGTTTTGTATTCTAATAACCTAATCGAATCAATGAGGTGGAAGTATTAAAAAAATTCTCGAGAATAGATATGAATTTGACAACTATTTTACATCGAATATAAACACCTATTACATTAAAAATAGTTCAAAATGTAAAGCGGAAAAACGTTGGAATATCAAATGAATTTGCTACATTCGCAATGCTACAAACGATTACATTAATTGTGATGTTGGTGGTTCTGGGAAATTTAAGGAAGTGGTGAAAATAGTTTACTACTAATTCAGATCGTTGCGAGGGAGATTTCTTCAAGCCTTCATCACAAATACGTAAAAATATGAAACTAATAACTATATTGTTTCTGTTTAATCATCGTTTATGAGTTGACATGGTAACTCACAAAAAATTGTATTGTAATCATACAGTTCTCGAGATATGAAAAAAAAAGTGATTTACCTTCCTTCATTGACTCGACTAACAATATAAGTATGTATTCTTTAATTGAAAAGGAATTTTACAATCTATGATTTTGTTTTTCTTTGTATTTAAAAAGCATTATAATCTAAAAGTTATATTTTAAAAATACCCTTTTTCATTTTCTTTTTGAATTAATTGATATTTTGTACCTAAAAGTAAAGAATTTTCATTAATACTAAAGTTCATCTTATTTTATGCGGCATTAAAGCAGACATTTCACCTTTACCCATTATCATTTTTTTTTTTTTTAACAAATAGATTTTCCAGTTTGAAAAATTAATTTCCGAATGGAATTTGGATAGAATTTTATTAATTTCTACGAATCTCAATTTTATACTTTTACATTACAATGCATAGCGTAATGTATATTGGGTATTTGAGTATTGACCCGGAACCGGTGTTCGAACATACTTTTGGCCATTTTTAGAGTTCCGTACCTAAAGAGAAAAACGGGACCTTATTACTTAGACTCCACTGACAGAGGTATAGATAATAGTGCGAAACCCTTCATGTGCGAGTCCGACTCGCAGAGTTGGCTGGTTTTTTTTTTTATGTATTTTTTTAAATATGTTTACAATAATAAAATTCTATACCACGCAAGTTCCATCTCGAAGTCTTTTTTTTTTCTTCAAATATTTTCTTTACGACTAAATAAGCAATAAACTTTATAAAATATGAAATTTTAGAAAAATATAGACAATTAAAAAATTGGATTTATTGTCATTGTGTTTAAAGTTTACCATGAAACTTGACCAAAAAATTTTTCCATATACGAATTGCCACTTCGAATATATAACTCTGTTTATAAATTTATTTTGACCTGTAATTAATTTAGCCAATATTCAGTCCCGAAAATTTAGAATCTTTGTGCGCTTATTATATTAATAGTTACAAACGATGATTCATCAAATCACTTGTATATATATAGATTGTCGAAAGGGTACGTTCAGTGTTACATAATTGAATCACGTTTTGTGAAGTGGCAATCTCATACTTAATTGGTGATGCGCATTAAATAAAAAACGTTTGATATTTTTTTTAAATACTTTTCAGTCTAATTTTTAAAATTGATTTTATTTTTTACTTTTTAGTTTATCTTCTTAACACATCAGCGTACCTACTATTATATTTTTTTTTTATATAATATATAATTTCCCTAGGAATTAGGTTATAGATACTGTTTAATGGAAGAAAAATTTTTTTTTTTTAGTAAATTGCATCAAAAATACAAATTTATATATTATGTATATGATTTTCAATTTTTTTCTAATGAATAAAAATGCTTTTATGTAATTTAAACATGGCGGAACAAAACCGAAATGGGAAACAAGTTTTTTTTGGTTACGTTTGTGTTCATGCACAAATGCAGTTTATTCGCATACCTGGCTGTGACGATTGTATGAACCGGCCTTTTTATATAAATCTAAACTTAAAATGTGTGTCGCGCTATAAGCACATCAGAAAGATATCTAGAAAATTACGAAGTCGATAAATTTGCTAATTCATTGATCCTCCTATGAATCACAAAGCTACTTATGGCTTAAGTTTAATATCCATTGCTTTTTTCACTTGCCAAATGTTTATTACGTATAATTTTCAAACGTTTAACAACGGAGCATTTATCTTGTCGAATATCGTTTGATTGGGCAATGGCCAGAATGTTAAATCTATTGCAGTGTTACCACGCCAATTAGAAGAGGTATACCAAAATAGAGAGACATTTTTTATCTCTTCTTCACTGACCATGTGCCTACTGTATACTGTAGATACATGCCTAAGTCAAGAATAGCATTACTTATAGAACTATAATAGGGTGTCTTACTCTTCTATGTCTATCTCTTTTATGCGTTTAAATGGGCGGGAGAATGTTTTATGTATATATCGTACATCAAATTTTACATACGATTGAGATCACATAGCATGGGAATTATCGAGATCTCAAAATCTTAAAGACGTAAATTCGACGACAATTTGACATAATAATTAATTCAATATGGTGACCATCAACCGATTAAAAGCCATGTTTAAATTTTACATAAATTTAAGAACTAGAAGAAATTAGAAGCACATTCTTTTATGTAAATTTATTCAATTTTCTCTCAAAAATAACTCAAAAAATACTTATGCAAATGTTTTTTGTATACACAATATTGATATGAAAACGGAAGGCTTATAAAATCAAATTTCGATTTTACCTTGGAAATTTTTTCGAAAACACTCTTTGACAAGCCGCCGTTTTCACATCAAAGTATTGTGCATACCAAATTTCATAACATTTCGATAAGTATTTCGATTTAATTGGAGTTATTTGTGTGCGAAAATTGATATAATTACATTTTAAATTTAAGTCAACAATTGTGTTTAAAAGCACACTCCTTACATAAAGGAATGTGCTTCGAAGAGCTGTTGATAATACCTCTTAAGAAACAATCGCTACGTTCAGATTTTAAAACATAGATTTTTTTTTTTTTTAATTTATGCAAAAGAAAAATCTTAAACTATTAAGCGCTTAAAAATATATCACTGATTAAATATTATAGCGAGGTAACAATTATATTTAGTCTTTAATATTTTCGAGGACGAAAAAGCATACAATAGTAATTTGTTTTTTATACGCATGCGTATTCTATTGAGAAGCATTAATTTGAAAGCAAAATAAATTATTTGCACAAACTCTCTATTCACTATATGCTTCGATTATAATTTCAAAATTACGCATTAAATGTCAGATATTGATCTTTATTTATTCTAAATCTATGATTTAAAATCTATTCAAAGAAAATGATACTGATAATTGCAATATGGAAAATCAACATTGATTAGCAAAATAGGATAATTGATATGTTTGGTAGGATAGATAAAAATCAGTCCTGAAAATTTATATTCTAAATCTGAGTGTCTGAGTATTGAAAATCTAATATTTACGTTTTTTCTTCAATTTTTTTTTTTTTTTTTTTTTTTAATTAAGAAAAACCCATTAACATTTTGTATAGGCCAACCACGCACCCTTCAAATATCTGTAAATAAAATAATTATAATAGTTTAAAAAAACTAAAAAAACACGCATGCATGCGTAGTTCGCGCACTAGCTCTATCTTTATTACTCTCATGCAAAGGATCCGTTCAGATGCGTTCTGCAGCCAACTTCAGAGAGTTACCTACAGACAAACAAACATACGAGTGAAGCTAATAAAAGCGTGTTAAAAAAAAGGAACTCTGGCAAGTTTGAGAATACTTGTTCGAAATAAATGCGTTGACTAATGCAACTTCCAATCTTTTAGAAGAATGTGGCAATCTCATAAAATAAGATTATTGGCAATATGATACTTGCACAAAAATTACTATACAAACGATAGTTTGTAAAGTCAAACATTAGAATTTATTATATTTAAAGGATTTTTTTCGGAAAAAAATTTTTTATTTGTATTTTTTAGCCTGCAAATACTGCCATTTAGCCAAATACTCTTACATGTTGTAATATTCTCTAAGTTACTAATAATAATTAGATCGAATGAAATTAAAACTTTTTTTTTGATAATGTTTTGCAAAAGTTTCCTGAAATTTGCCTAGTTGAGTTAAAAATTACAAGTGAGCTATAATAGACGAGATGTTACTTCCAATCACGCTGATGTTGACTTTACATTTTGAATATTGTTTCATTTTCTTTGCTGTGGATATATGGAACAAATATTGTGGAAAAAAATAGAATTGTACATAAATATTATATACATAAAATTTGGATATAATGATTGTCCAATGCTCAGACGCAATCAAAATACGACCATGCATTGTCTCTATGACTATTTAATTTTGTTTTTCATTTCATTAAACACATATATATTGATAAAAATTTTTGTCAAAGTCAAATATTTTGTTGGGATTTTTATTTTTCTTGAAAATTGACGTACCTACAATTAAGTTTTTTTAATTTTAACATATTTTTCATAAATGAACACTATGATTTTTTTTTCTCTTTTTGATTAAAATTGACTATATCTTATAATCTACATAATAAAATGTTTTCTTTTTTTTTTTTTTTTGGATTTTGAAAATTATCCAACAAAAATCCAAAAAAAAAATAAAATAAAAACTTTTCCGTATAATTGTTGAATAATTCAAATCATTTTTTTGCGTCTATTCTAACACTAGCGCCGTAGCTAAATTTTTTTTTTATGGGATAGCTAAGGACATGTATATACACCTATAAGCACATCATACACCAAATATATGGTCCTTCGAGCCGGATATGAATCATTTAAATATGACGCTAGCGTATAAATAAATACAATCTGTTTAGTTTATTTTTTTTTTAAATTTCCCTCCTTTCATTTTATGTGCATGGAAATTTACATTAAAAGAGAGTTAGAAGAAATCGGTTGTAAACAACTTTTGTTTTACATACTTTTTGCACGAATAGATAAATTTTTTATGATATGTTTAATCTTTTTTTTTTTCTGTCTGATTAACTATTCCATTCTCCGTTTCATGGAGGAATTTTCTCTTTATTTTAAATAATTTTAATTAATTTATGCGATATGTTTAATTCAGTTTTAAAAAGATAATACGCGACATTTGTATGAAACAAAAGTACCATATGTCGTGTATGTGATCAATTTATAGATGAATTTGAATAGTATGCCATCTGTTGTGTGATCCACGATATATAACGTGGTACATATGCGTAAACACCGGGTAAATGTGGATGGGCGCATTTTATACCCCAACTAACAATACCACCAACGAACCATCGGTCTGGATCATTATCATCTTGACATAATAGTGGACCACCAGAATCACCCTGCAAATTTGTTTCAAATTTATTTGAAATCCATTCAGATCTTTAATATTTTATAGTTTTACCTGACAAGCATCTTTTCCTCCTTCAGGATATCCGGCACAAATCATACCTTCGGTTACGTTCAAATCCCGATTTTCCAACCATTCATTACAGATTTCACGATTTAAAACTGGTACTTGAACTTCATTCACTGCCGGTTCATATTCGATCACTAAAATATTAAAAAAAAGTAGAGAAGTCAAGAGTTGGAAATAATTTTTTATTTGGGATTTTTATGGTGCTAATTTCAAAGCAACTCAAAGTCTCCTTTATTCTGGAGGAACATATTTGCTACTTTAAAATAACATTTTCTGTATACAATATATTCTGAATAATCTAAACGTATCTAGGATTTTTATCAGTTTTCATTTACATGCGGAATGTACCGAGAAACCTAGACATTTTAATACAGCAAAAGTATCGGGATCGCAATGAAATTATCAGTGTTAGAGGTTTCTTCCCTACCTAGAGTCCAATTATCTACATCTTTATATAATAATAGATATTTGAGTTCTTACTTCCTTTGTCCTCCTTTTTCCCCCATCCAATAACAGTGCATACAGTGCCAGGGATAAGTTCTCGATTTGGTGGTGGTAAACATACAGGTAATAGATGTTCATGGAATGTAACTTTCGATGCCAGTTGGAATAAAGCGACATCGTTATCATGTGCAACTTCTAAATTGTACATTGGATGGGGAACAACTCGACGAACTTTCATTTTTTGAGCATAGTATGTATGTGAATGGCGTCGTGTAATACCCAATTGAATTGTCCAACCAGAAACATCCGAATGACTGAAATATCAAAAATATATTAAATACTTCTGCAAGTAAAACCATTGAATCTCCGAATACGTACTTTCCAACACAATGCGATGCAGTTAGAATCCATTGATCTGCGATAAGCACTCCAGCACAATAAAATATTTCTTCAGGTCCACCTAATAGAGCTGCTAAAAATGGCCAATCACCTGGTGCAGATTCATTACCGCCAACAATTCTCTTTGTAGCCTTATGTTTGTAGTTCTTTCGAATCTTTCCACATGCTATATTTCGAAATTTTGTATCAGAGAGAGTTTGCATGACAATTAGAAAACTTTTACTCACCAAATCCTGTACATGTTAAATTGACACTTTGATGCATGTTACCAGCACACGATCGAAATTCTTTAACAAGGCTTGTTTTTGATTTGAATATTTTTCGTGTGGATGATTCCCGTTCCCGTGTTGGTGGTGATATATCAAAATCCGTGTTGCTATTCTGAGCATTTCCGGTCCAATTTGATGAGCTAATTATTATTAATCGTAGTTTTTATAATTTTGTAATAAATATAATAAATAATTTTTATTAATTATACGTCAAATATATCGGCTTTGAAAATTGGCTACAAAATTAAACAATTCAATTGTGTTCAAATAAATCGCTTGTACACAATATCAATGAACATTTTGTCTTATGTGTTATCGACTGTCATAATTGTTTAATTCTATTATAGTCACATTCAAAATTAGTTAAAAAAGAATAAACTGCAATTATTACATTCAAACATCAAACGTTTAACTTTTAATAAATTCGCTAAAAATCAATGATTTTTTGGGTCCTTCGAGCCAAATATGAATCCATTCAACCAGCATTTTAAAATAAAATTGATTAATGGCCATGCTTTAATAGTAATAGCTAATTTTGAATATTCAGAATATCGTATAAAGCCGTTATAAGATTGACGTATTAAAAAATAACTAGATTAAAAAATTAAAGAAAAATATATTTTTTTTTGTATTAATAATATATACATAATATCAATGGTTAATATATCAATAATTACATAATATGCTTGCACAAAACTATATTAGTGCGCAAGTGCAGTAACAATATATATGTGCTCAGTGATGACCAAAATTGCTACATAAATTTGTGCTCAATAAATTAAAAAATAAATAAATTCCCCTAAAAAAGCGTATATATTGGATATGTTGAAATTAATTCGAAAAAAATTTCAAGATATGATGGTTTATTGGAAAATTTCATTTTTATAGAAGATTTCTTATCTTCTATGATGTGAGTAGTGTATGTACTATTCACTTGGATCTTAAATTAACCAAAAATTTGATGAAATTAACCAAAAATTGCATAAAATTTTTATAGCATATATTTCAAAATACCCATAACAATATTTAAAAAATTCATTTATAAATATAATTATATTAAAAAAACACTTAAAGTTCATATCGAGCGGAAAATCATGCTTTTTTTTTTGGAGCTAAATAAACAATATTGTGATGTAAAATAAGAGCTGAAAAAAATCGTGCGCACGTATAGTATGGTGATAAAAAAATTTTGATTATATATATATATATATTTTTTTTTAAATTTCATTCGAATTTTGCTGTTGCGTTTGCGCAATAGTGTGCAGTGTGTGCATTCAATATAAATAAAAAAAAAATTAAATATAATTTTTTCGAAGATTTTAAAAAATTTTCTTTTTTAGGAAAAAATCATCTACAATATATTTTTTTGTTTTGTTTTACCAATTTTTTCTTTTTTGTAGTTTATCACCAATAATGTTGGGGCATGTTGGGACACATTCTAACACGCACATTCGAAGGTATTTCGAAGGGGAGACACATTACAAATTCAATTCTGGTGAAAATGGATTTGAAAAATTATTGTACAATTTAAAAAAAAAAAAATGTTTGAAATACCCGAAATTTTTTTTTTATTAAACAAAAAAAAAAACTTAGATTTTGAATAATTTTTATACTTACGTATATCCAAGTAGCGAGCACACTTCATTGGCTGAATGAACTGGATCCCATTTGGTTACACATGCAGGGACCCACTGTTGTTGTTCCGGTAAAAATACTTCCAATTGTCCATGGCCTTCATCCCCATTTGCATCGCTTAATCGTACTACACAAAAATATATAAAAACATAGACAACTTTTACAATAAACTGGGAAATAAAAATGTCAGTAAAAAAATATAGGGGCGTCAGAAGTGAAGCTTTTAGAAAAATCGGTGGTACATTAACACAAAGAAAGTAATGAGTAATTAAAAAAGGATAAGGAGGATTAACAGATTTGGTTAACTCTCACAGGAGTAATGTAGCGTTTCATAAAAAGTTTCACTTTGCCGGGAATCCAGGAACCAGAACTTTTCAATTGCATTTAAAAAACGATTTTTGTAAGTTGGTAGATGTTTTTGTTTTAGATCAAGGAGTCAGATCTTACGTAAGATGTTTATAGCGTTTGGAAAACGTTACCGCCTACAGGAAGTGTCTGGCATTACGAATGAATTGTGTTTTTATCTACCTTCAGCACAAGATTGCAAGTATGCATACTGTAAAAATACATAGTAGTACTTCCTTGTCTCATTCATGTTAGGTCTGGCGGCCCTGTGATTTTGGACGATTTGAAAAAATGTTTGAATTGCTACACTAGGAGGGAGGCCAAGAGAAAAATTTAATTTGAAAATGAGAATACATAAATGAGCATTTGTAGAAGCATAAATAATTTTTTTAAACAAATCTATGGTTACAAATAATACTTACAACAATTAAGTTCATCCTGTCCCCATGGACAATCAATAATGCCATCACACATATGCTCCTGTGCCATACAATGTTGGTCACCACAATGTATCATACCTTTAGCACATTGTTTACAATTTAATTCGTCCGATTGATCTTTACAATCAACGTGTCCATCACACTGCCAATTTCCTGGTATACAACGTTTGATATCGCACTTAAAACCTGTTGTGCATGCTGTGAATAAAAATTAAAATCAATGTATTTTATATCTTTCATATTAACAAATTTTTCTCTTAAGGAAGTACGAGCGCCAGGCGGTGTGGGGATAGGTATCGACTCTAGCGCGGTAAGGGGAACGCAGTAACCATATGATTTTTTTCAATATATAGATATACATTTAACATTATCTAGTGGCGGCATTTATTTTTCTTTTAATTAATACACTTTAATTAGTCGGGCAAGTGTAAATATTTTTGAATTTAATTTATCACTAATATATTTACTTTCATCCATAAGTTTTTTAAAAATATTCACCGACAGTTTTACGAGAAAAATACAGAAATGTATCAATGTTTGAAGGTTACCCCATAAGACCAATGTTAAATTGCTCAACTTTAAAGTTAATTATTTATTTAAATGATCGGGCAATCTCCTTCAAATTTTTGGAATTTGTTTAGACATATTTAAACTTTGTATTTAAAAAAAAATCAAGCCTTTTATCAAAAGTTGCCTTGGTGCTCGTACTTCCTTAAGGATTATTTCAAGTATGTCTCCTGCATTAATAGATAGGTGCGGATCCAGATATAAATTTATGTGGGGGTCACGATTTTTGTTTTTTTTTTTTTAGAAGAAGTTTTTTACTTTTATATAAGCTTGATTATTATCCACATATTATTAACAATAATCCCCCCCCCACTTCTGGATCCGGATCGTTTGTTAATAAGAATGCTCCATTCTTATATCAGTGGTTTACAAAGAGTTCAATTAAAATGTTCAATTAATTTCATTTGTTTTGCTTGTAAATATTTTTATTTGTTCGTGATTTGATTACAATTGATTAGGACCTGACCAGTAACCATCCCTTCTAGAGAGCGGAAAACAATTTATTTTGAAAATAATCACAGAAATCGATAGAGGAATTCATTTTAAGGAAAAATTGTCGTTAAAGTATATATCGAAAAATTAAATACTTCCCGAATTATTGGCGATTGAACAAGTTTTACTTCCTGTTCTTGTCAGATAACTCGAAAAATTGACATCCCACGAAAAAAAAGTATTTGACAGAAAATGAAGCTTATATAAGACGAAAAATTGTCAATTTTAATAACTGTCGTTTCATAGACAACAACATTTAGAGTATTTAACGTCCACTTGCTCTTGATCAAATTACAGATGATACATTAAAAACTTCATCTTCAGTCGATAAATTTTTTAAACGATTTTTGAAATTCATGTTTTACCATGCAGTGGTTCGGAAACGAGTCTATTTCACTTACAAGCCCGATTTCTGACTCATAAACGAAATAGGTAGGTAATAATGTTAGGAAATGATAGGCAAGGCAATCTCCCAGATCTTCAATGTTACAACAGATTAATAAAAATTTAATTTTCAAAGACATATGAATAAAATGAATTTCAAAAATTTATTCGCCACTGTAAAATTATTTGATCGATTAAACCAGTATTTCCTAGATCTAAACTGTATTTTTTGAATAATTACCAGGTTTCATTGCACGTAATTTTGCTTCTTTAACTTCTTTATGACCCACACATACTTCTGGATCGGTAGATTCGGGAAATAGACCACATTCCAAATAATCGGGTAGCGGTAATCCAAATACATCAAGAAAAAATCCACATCGACGTTTGGTTTCTATTCGAAAAAGGAAAATTTAATAATAGTAGACTTATTGTAAATTTTTGTTTACTTTTATGCGTAAATCACTTACCAAAACATAAACTTCGACAAGGTCGAACAACTTGACCATTTGTCCCACATTTTGGTACGAAAACTGAACATAAAAATAATGCTGCTAATTCATAGCATCGGACATCTACGACTGCATCGTAAACTTCAAGTTCCTACAAGTTTTTTATCGAAAAATTAATATCTATTATTTCCAATTTGACAAAAACAAAGTGTTTCAAAAATTGAAATAGCAAAATGATCTTTACTCTGAATATTACAAATTTCGAGCCAAAATATTTTAGCATTCAAAATGTGAACAAAAATATTTCTGCACGAAAATTGAGCCTCTAGCAAAAAAATAATCCCATACAACTTTTTTTTTTTTTAAATTTACATGACTTAGGTGTGTATGAGTTTTTGATAGAGACCTCTACAGAGTTTATTACCAATCTGTAATGTAATATACATTGTATTTTTTCTATTTTTCAAAAAAATGTGTCAATGAGTTTTTTCTCTTCGACATGCCCTCCGAAATCTCTTCTTGGCATAAAAACTGTCTGTCATCTCAAGATTATGAATAACAAATTTCATAACATTTCGATAATTATATTTTTTAGTTATTTTTGCGAGAAAATTGAAAAAAATGTGTATTACATTACAGATTGTCGTTATAAATGGACCCTATAGAGGTCTCTATCAAAAACACATACCCACTTAAAACGACTTGAATAGATAACAAATTTTTTGTCAAAAATCAAAGTTTAGTTTTTATTGAAAATTATTAACATGATGGAAAATTTGAAGCTTTAAAAATTTGTATTATTCATTTTGTAAATATTTGTATTTTAGAACCATATAATTTATGTGCTAACAAATTAAAAAGTGCTTCAAATACCTTATTAGTTTTAAATGAAACTGCTGAGTACATACTTTAATATAGGCAATCGATTGTACACGGAATTATTAAAAATATCGTAAATTTTTACCGGATGTGCCAGATAAATTGTTATATAATTTGTCAAGGGAATAAATTGTACGCTTATGTACGAGTAATTTTTTGTAAATATAATTTTTTTGGATATCAGGGTGCTCGAAAATTCGACCAATCAATTGGCGGTTGAAAAATGCAAAAAAACTTTGGGAATTTTGTAAATATTTATAGTACAGAATTCAGTATCATCTAGTCGAAAATAGTTCATTGACAGTTTTCGATGAAATCTTTTCGATCTGCCGTTACGTAATTATTCAATATTGAATTTCATATTAATTTCCAATTCTCATGAAGATTTGATTTCACGTGCTCTCTACTTCAAAAGCTTTTTCTTTTAGGGTCAATAGTGGATTTGTAGATTTGAAGGGTTTGTGAATTTTGAGGATTGAGGAATTTTGGATGTAGGCTTTAGGGATTTAGTGTTAATGAATTTGAACATTTTTGGAAAGGATGTTTTTGTTTAAAAAAAAACAACGGTGTTTTGGAAATAGACTTGAATGTTATTGCTTATTTTCGTGGAAATCACATATTTTAGCGAATACATTTTAATATACCCGTATATGAGTCAATAGATGGAAAATAACTCAATATGGCAACACTGTTTTGAATTGTCAGTTTAAATCTCACGTCTAGTAACCTCACCTGCCGCGTTACAAAAATTTACAGGAAACTCGTGGAAAAAATTATTAAAAAAAAAAAACAAGAAAAAATTAAAAATTCTCATTCTTAACAAATTATCAAGTTTTGATTCGTAGTTATTTAAACAAATAACTATACTAGTTTGTATATTAATTGTAATTGTATTAATTTATTATTTTGACCAATATTCTGTAACGTTCTGTAAAAATTATTCGAACAATATAATACGAATGCTCGAATTCCAAACATATTGAAAAAAAAGAGTTGAAAAATTAATTGTTTCTGGCAAGTACAAAATGAAATATTTCGAGTTTTGTGGTATGTAGAACAAATATGAGATGATATCCACTTAGGACCTCCATATACAGTTACGGTTTGTAGTGAAACTCAAATGAAACGTAGCAATATACAGATTTGAATTTTACTTATGTAATTTTAATATTCCTGACAGACGAGCTCGTAAACCACATGACTCAATCAAGATAGGGAGGGATTATTCCGAAAACTTTACTGAGCTACGTGGAAATATAGAGGCGGGATATACAATTTTATCTCTATATATTTTTCTTTGACAGAATGAAAATATTATTTTAAGAAAATAAAACGGAAATCTCAAAGAAAAAAGATTTTTTCAATAATCGATAACTTTTGGAAGTCGGCGAAATAAAAGATGTATGGATCAGATAATTTTGGTGTGTACGTAGTATTACTTTAGATCAACAACTCTGAATTTGTCCAATGTTGCCTTCCAGTTTGGGCTTTCAAACGCCATCATACTATATAAAATACATGAACTAAATTTATATCAAACGTAAAGCAGCGTACACCCGTTCAACATTTATTCGTAACTTACGGGAAATATAACTTACGGGGCGATCTGAGGTCGGGAAATGGAATGGGGTGAGTTTTTAAGGGTAAAACACGGTTTATCTCGATGTCCGGAAAAACTACTAACTCTTATGGAAAAAAATTAACTGGCAAAGTTGTAGGAAATAAAAGGATCTATAACTGTATTTACACTTTTTTCACATTACCTCAAAATTTATGAGAAAAATTGAAATAACCAAGTTTTTGGTTTATCATTTTATTTCTCCGAAATTTGTTGAAAACTTACCTTTTTATGTTCCAAATACACTGTAATTTTTTTGATTTAAAATATTTATTTTTTCACCATAGGACTTGTAGTTTTGTCGATCTCAGATCCCCCGTAAATTATATTTCCTTTCAAATTTGTTATATTCTCTTCCAATGGGTTTCATCCTGCTATAATTTTTTTGTATTTTTTACCATTTTTCAACGCTTCTACCCTGGTCAAATATATAGTTACTGTTGAAAGTTTTGTATTGTTTGTAATTATAAATATTGTTTGTAATATATATGAATGGGTCTACCAGTAGCCAGTAGTAAGTTGAAACTTGTATCACATACATTACTATTATATGATATATAGTCTAGTAAGAATCGGCACATGAGTACCACAAATTATTTAACGTCAATTTTTTAACGCACTTTTCTTTAAATTATCCTACTGATGATCTAAATGCATGTTGTCCAAGTACAACCCCGGGAAATATTATTTTAAAGAGTATAGTAGGGTTCTTTCATGTAAAAATTAGGCACATGTGAATTTTATTGGACGGTCTAGTTATTAAAACAAAAGATTAAAGTATAACATTCGAAGAATATTGTGTAAAATTTGCATGAAGAAAAATACGACAATGGCTGCAATTATTCGGAAGCGTTGCTGAAAAATGTAGAATTTCGATGCCCCTCATAACTTGGTGCTGGATCACCCGAAATAAAAAAGTTCTTTTGTTCGAGAATAGCTTTCACTTTTTTCTGAACACTTTTAAGGTAAAAACGCGAATTTGGCTCTTTGGCGTTACCTCGTAAATTATATACAGAAATAGTATTCAAAATTTCAAAAGGTTTGTGTAGTAGTTTTGCACTGACTTCAAAACTGTGAGTTGTGGGAAAAACGCTTAACAGTTTTAAACTCTTATTACACTGAATCATCGATGCCATGTCCATAAATAATTTTGCTACCATCCAAATGTCTAAGGCTTTTTGACGAGCTCTGCCTCCTTTAGCCTGTTTTTCAGGCTTCCTGCTCCGCTCGGCGTATATAAGAGGTAGCTAAATAGCGGATGGTCACTTTAACACTCATAGCTTCGCCTTTCTTGCTCCGAGCGACTTGAAATTTTCGCACAATACTCTTGAGATATTATGCAGTTAATTAAAAACATTAATAAAAAATAAATAATTTAAAACACGTAGAATTTTTTGTATATTGGAAAAGTAAACTCTTTTGAGCCATCACCATTTTTTCGAAAAATGTTTCTATAAGCTGCTATAAGCGATATAAGTTCGAAAAACAAATAAATAAAATTGTATGAGAAAGAAAAGACATTGCAAAAAAACAGCAGACATTGCATAAAAATATAAATCTTTAAAAATACTTCCAAAAAAAAATAAAAATAAAAAATTTGCAATAGCAGCCGGATAAATTTCATATTTAAAAATAGCGTGTTTTAACCTTCCCCATTTTAAATCGCTTATATCTTGAAAAATATTAATTTTATCGTGAAAAATCACAGCACGAGTTTTAGGCGTTTTAATATCACGACCGTTTTTATTTCAGTAAAGAAAATTTACCAAAATTTCCGTTTGAAAAGACCAATGATTTTCAATTATTTAAACAATTTCGGTTAAAACAATATTAGACCAGGGTGGTTTTTCGATATTTATTCAAAATAAGGTGAAAAAATAAATATTTTATATTAAAAAATTACAGTGTATTTGGAACATAAAAAGGTAAATTTTCACGAAGTTTCTTTGTAAAAGATAAAAATAGAAAACCAAAAGCTCGGTTATTTCAAATTTTCACACAAATTTTGAGGTTATGTGACAAAAATGTAAATACAAAAATTAAAGACCTTTTTTTACCAACAACTTTGCCGTTTAACTTTTTCCCAAAGGATTTGTAGTTTTCCGGAAATCGAGATAAATCTTATTTTACACTTTCAAAACTGATCCCCCCTTCCACTTTCCGACTTCAGATTGCCCGTAAATTATTTTTCCTTTGATATTTCCGTTTCTAATGGGTTTTATCCTAATATAATTTTTTTTCTTTTGGTTAAAAAAACTATCGACCCTGGTCTATATGGACTTGGTTTGCATACATTTATTTGTATCATCAGTAGGACAATTTAAACAGAAATGCGTAAAATAATTGGACTGAAACGGTTTTTGGTATTTTGGGTACTCATGCGCCGATTGATATTAGATTAATATACATAAACATAGTTTTGATATTATATGTTGAAAATTATAACTGAGAAAATAAAATATATATTTGAAACATATGATATTGTGTAGCAGTTGATAAACACAATATCCTTTGATTGAGTTCTAATATTGTTCCTTTTATGCATAGCAACTAACTATATCTGCTAACATCATTATTTCAAATCTCAATAGAGTTCGAGAGAACATTTCGTTGTATGAGAGTACACTATCATCTCATATCAAATCTCCCATCCATTTACAACGTCTGTTGTTTTACGATGTACGTCCACTAATTACTAAAATGTAACATCTCAAATAGAAACTTGTTAGATAGAGATATTCAAATTTATTATTATTCTAACCAGACATTTACTCTTAAAAAAATAAAAAAAAGGACATTCATTTAAATACGGACAACGTAATTTGAAGGCGTAAATGAACAATTTTTGTAGTGTATAATTTGTCCTGGATAATTCTATGCCTATGGAGAAATAGGGAAGATGCAAATAATTTTTTTATGACTTCTTTATGAATTTTGTTTGATATTTTTTGTAGCTACTTAGATTCCCTACAAATAACGCCCAAATTCAACTAATTAACCCATACATAATTATAATAGGGTAGATGTAAAATAGATGTATAATAGGGTAGGGCGAACATGAATTTGACGTTATTTTTTAAAAATCTTAAAAATGTACGTTCAAAATTCTTAATTAAACAAAGAAGATTTGGATAAATGACGTAATACATGTTCATCTCCATAGTGATAAGGGCCATTCTAAGGTCCTATCGATGTCCATGGCACTTATAAACACTTTATTTCAAAATTTGATATAAATAATGATAGTATGCACAAATAAGTTGATTGTGAATAAAAATGTTACAAAAATTACGTTAATTTTCAAAAATTTTGTTGTGCGATTTTTCCATAGAAAAGGACGCTTATCCTAGAATCATCCATAAATATTTTTTTGCAAGAAAGAAATAGAAAATAATATTTAAGTGCTTATAACACCCGTCGATTTGCGCCGGGGCTAAAAACGACGTGATGCTATTGTTTTTAGTTATTCTTAAAATATTTCTGCATTCTCTAATCTTTTATTTTAATCCTGTCGAGATTTTTTTGTGATAAAATAATAAATAAGACAACAAATGTTTTTAATGGTAAGTGACTTTCGAGAATTCACAACCGTTGACCTTGATTATCTAAACGGTTAAAATTTCTGCAACTTTAGAATCGTATAGATAAAGTGCGAAAAATAGACAAAATCAGTCTCGAAAAATGGTTTCACACTATAACAACGTTTAACGAACAGTAATGGTCATTAAATTATGTAAGTTTATATATGAATTGATTACAATGCCTTGTATAATAAAATTTTGAATAACAAATAAAATATGATTGATTTTATTATTATAATAGAAAAGAAAATCCATTAAATATAATTTCTCCCCAATATTATTTCTACCATCTTCGATAAAAACCTTCTTAATAATGTGTCGACACGAGAACAAATGAAATGCATGGAATATGATATCGAACAATAAAAAAAAAATTATTATTATTTTTTTTAAATATGATAATACAATAATCGTTTTTCTATTACTATGGAAACGGTTATATATCTTTTATGTAATAATAAAAATTGCATACATTTGTATAATGTATCTTGTGCTGTATATACAGTGTGTTATACGATTCATCATAATTGAATACAGGGAGTGGCAAGACTTTGTGTTTCTTGGAGCAGCAGAATAACTGGTATTTTTTAGGGCTAATTTTCAAATCAAAAATATTAATAAATAATTTTTGCTTGAATGACTTATGAATAAAAATTTAAAAAAAAAATTGTTTCTAATTTAAAATTAAGGAAGTACGAGCGCCAGGCGGGGTGGGGATAGGTATCGACTCTAGCGCGGTAAGGGGAACGCAGTAACCATATGATTTTTTCAATATATAGATATACATTTAACATTGGCTAGTGGCGGCATTTATTTTTCATTTAATTAATACACTTTAATTAGTCGGGCAAGTGTAAATGTTTTTGAATTAAATTTATCACTAATATATTTACTTTCATCCATAAGTTTTTTAAAAATATTCACCGACAGTTTTACGAGAAAAATACAGAAATGTATCAATGTTTGAAGGTTACCCCATAAGACCAATGTTAAATTGCTCAACTTTAAAGTTAATTATTTATTTAAATGATCGGGCAATCTCCTTCAAATTTTTGGAATTTGTTTAGACATATTTAAACTTTGTATTAAAAAAAAATCAAGCCTTTTATCAAAAGTTGCCTTGGTGCTCGTACTTCCTTAAATAATTAATATTTTTTTTCATAAATATTGCCAATATTAGAGGATTATAAATATACTTTATACGCTTACAGTATTTGTTATCTCATGTTTGATATTGATTGCATGTGTAACATCAAAGATATCGAGGTTATGTTAAACCATTTTGAAGAAGAAGTTAATTATTAAAACAAAAAAGTTATTACACACATAAGTTAAATTATTTTTTGTTGTTTACTATTAACGCCAAATAAGTAAAGTTCTTATTGATTTAATTAATATTGCATAATAAATACGTCTAATATTTTGACTTTTAAATAATTGCGCGGTGCGGGATCGATCTATGACACCTTCGTCGAACAAAAACAGATCCCTATTTATATACTCAAAATATACTACTCAAAAAGCTCTATCAGATATACTTTGAGCTATAATTTCATGGCCAGCTATGAACCAATCATTAGCTCTAAAATCAGGAAACTACACTAGGTATGAGGGATTGCATCCTTTACTTAACTTACTCCTTAAATTTAGGAGTGTGCATCGAACAAGCTGTTGATTTAAATTACATGTAATATTTCTTATATATTTTTTTCAATTTTTGGACCTATCTAACTCAAAAATGCTTATCCAAATGTTTTGAAATGTGGTATGCTAATCATAAAATTGTATATTTCTAATCATAAAATTAAATTTTCATTTTTATCTCATATTTATATATTTTCGAGAAAAATTCTTCGACAAACCCCCCGTTTTCATGTTAATATTGTGCATACCAAATTTCATAACATACAGATAAATATTTTTGAAGTTATACTTCTTTAGTCGCGTTATAAAAAAATGATGAGAGTGAAATTTTAAGATGCGCGCGTCACAAAAAATTCATAGGTTGAAGCTGTTGTTATGATTTATGTTACACTTAATGTAAGAAAATATATATTTATTTATTTAATTTTTCAAATTTAAACTGAGCTTTATTGACTGTGTTGACTATCCTTCTCCAGTCCTTTTATTATTTTATTGTAATTCATAATTTGCATGTAATTAAAAATTATTTTTTAATGATGTCAACGAAGTATAACTTCAGACGCGGGTACATAAGCACACGCACCTATTTTTGGAGCTATTTAGGTACGAAAAAAAAAAAAAATACAATATATATTACATGTAATTTAAATCAACAGCTTGTTAAAAGCACACTAATAACATTAAGGAGTGTGCTTTATGTATGAAATTCAATCTCTCATAATACGACCGTATTTATAAAAAAAAAAAAACTTTTATTAAAAAAAATATTTATTCATTTTATTTATTTTAAAAATTTATATTTGATTTTTAAAATAAAATATTGATTTATCCAATATAAAATATATAATATGATAAAATTTACTCTATTCAATTGTATACAGATAAAAACATTGAACAAAAAAAAAAACACACGTCAAAGTACAATGAAATAAAAAAATTAATGGATAATTTATAGGTACAATCTGGTTCGCAAAAAATCAAACCAACTTGAATTTTTAATAGTACGATGGCTCCTAACTTTTTAAAAATGATGCATTAAAAAGAAAAATAATGAAATATGGAAATACGAACCAAAAAGATACATCTATAATAAAGAAAATCTCTGATATACTATCATTTAAGATATATTGTATTTTTTTTCCAATTTGATATAACAAATAACCCCAAAAATAAGTATACTTATGTTATAAATCCCTTTTTCGGGAATGATTCTTCGACACGACCTCCGTTTTCAATTCGAAATTTTTTGAAGTAAAATGTGTATTACATTATAGTGCATTAGAGATTGTCTTTATTGTAGATATATCAGTCAGCGTCATTATTAATAGTTAAGAAAATTAACTGTAGTGTGATAATGCAGAACTATACAGTTATCGATATTCTGAGGAAAGTTAACAGGAATTAGAACCAAAAAATAAAAATTGTCTTGTACAATCATGGCCTAGAAAAATTCAAAAAATTCAGTTTTTTAATTAAAAAAAAGGTTTTTTCGGGAAAACCTTTCGGCTAGACCTCCGATCTTATGTTAAGATTGAACCTGCAAAATTTAATTACATTTGGATATCTTAGATAAACAAGTGCTTATCTGTATTGTGCGTATACAGAACAATTACGTTCCAAACACCGATTTTTCAATTTTACACAGAAATCACGAGGTGTTTCCGCTCAGTAAGACTGTCACGAGTGCAAATACAATCGTGATTGGTCCATTGGTTTTTGATAAAACATAAGTAGCCCGCCTTGCCCGCATTTATACCAAAAATCGGTGTGATGTTAAAAATTATTAATTAGGTGTATTGCAAATAAATATGTTTCATATTAAAACTACACAGCTAAAAGCAGATAAAGTCATTATGCTATTTCAATTAAACACACATAATATAATGTGTGATAATAATATATGATGATAAATATAATTATAGATATAATTGATAAGTGAAAATAATACACAACCTGTTGGGCATCACGTTGACTAAAATGTCCCATATAATTAGGAAATACCGTAAAATTATACGGTACTTTGTGGCTTAAACAAAAATTAACAATCACTGGTAAACATATACCAGGTGCTGGATTATGTGATGATGATACAGCATTTGAAGTCTGTTCACTTGGACTCTGATGTTTCGAAACATTTGTTGTTATTACTTGTATCGAACTGGGATAAGCTTTTTTTTTTTATTAAAACAGACAAAAAAAATTTGACAGTAAAAATATTTTTTTTTTTTTAAATTTTTAAATTATTGAAGCTTTTATGGATTTTGAATAAATTATAAATAAAATTTTTTATTATTTTTGCAACGTTTCGACTTTTTATTTTGTCATCATCAGGCATCTAATTAATTATACTATTTATAATATGAAAATAAATAAAATTTAACATCATATAATTTGTTCACATACCTAAAAACTTCAATAAATAATTAAATATGGATGATATAACTTAATTCGATATTTTTTTATTTATACAATTGAATTTGGATTAAAAGTCATAAAATAGCTTAATATGGATCTATAAATTTATTATTGAAAATTAGCTGTTTACCGCCAGCTTCGCAGTATAGCATAAAGTTTATTCAAAAACATTATAAGCTGAGATTGTTGAATCACTGTTGATGTCTTTGTGCTTTTTTTTACGCTGTAAGTCCATTTTCTCATACAGTAAAAAATGTTGTATACAAAATCAACATAATTTAAGTAATGGAAATGGTTCCGACAAAATTAATGTTGATTTTCATCCCACAAAAATATGTTTTAACAGAAATTTTTGGATAAAATTTCGTCTTAAAGAGGGATCTAAAGATCTAACAAAATCAAATGGTAACACAAAATCAGTGTTAATTGAATTATTATTTGAGTTACAACACATAGGTTAGGAAATTACTTTTAAATAATGAAATATTTAGTGCTTATTAGGAAAATTTTGTATACTTTTTTATTTCAGTACAAACAGTCTGAAACTTCAATAAAACCAGATATTTTGTGTGTGAAAAGTGGTTGGGTTTTATATAATAGGGAAGATGCACAAATTGCATCCCTTCAATTGAAGCGTCTTTACTTCACAAACATGAAATTGAAGTTACTTTTTAAAAATGTTAAAAAATAGCAAAAATATTGACGTTCAAAATTCTGAATTAAAGAAAGAAAATTGTGAATAAAAATGTTATGTAAATTTAAGATTCAATAATTTTGTTGTGGATTTTTCTATAAAAAACTTTTTTGCACGAAAGAGAAGGAAAAAACCCTTTAAGAGTTTATAACTAATTCAATTTTAATTTAATTTTCGAATTTTGTTTGGTATTGAATCTAGTTTCATATTTTAATGGGTAAAATAGTAAATTGATTTCAATCAAGTAACGTTAGTGTCAAATTATGACGTAAATTACATAAAATTTTTGGTATGCCTACAGACTTTTTTGAGTTGCATGAAGAAATGTTTGGTAAAAATTATAAGATTAGTTTTCACGCCTAGTCATTTCAAATTAATCCAAGTTCAACTGTATATTAATTTCATAATTTCATTGTATAAATAATTTAATTGAAATAGAAAACTGCATTTATTAATCAATATGTTTAGGCAATTATCAATACATGAATATTTTGTAATTAATATTTAATTGGATGAGTAATTAGTAAGCTTATCCATGTGAATAGCTCTTGAAAATTGTTGTCGAAATACTAATTTTATTGAAGTATACTTGTAAAATATTGTTTATTTATTAAATACTATAATATCATAGTAAATTTATTCATTCGGTCTGATTTTAAATAGTCTAGCAGAAGTTGGCGAATGATTTACAAAATTTCAATTTTTTAATGCGATTCTCTTTAAATTAACCTTTTGATGTTATAAATATATGTTGTTAAGGGGAAAGTAGATATTGTTAAGAGCAGGTATAAAAAAATGAAATTTTTTGAAATTCCCGCTTATGGATATTATTAAGTATTATATAAGAAATTTAAAAAAAAAAAAAAAAAAAAACATATAGATTTTTTCTTCAGAAGGACAATCTAAACAGAATTGTTTAAAACAATTTGATGTGGAACTGTTTTTTGGATAGTCATTCGCCTATGTCTACTAGACTTTCTAATTTCAAGTGATTATATTCCAAATATAATGAAATTTAATTTGAAAATCTTAATAAATTATTACCACTAATATGATATTAATAGTAAACATTATTCACTTTATAAGGTATTATAAATTCATTTAATTGGTGCTTCGCTTACATTTCGCACGATAATTTTCCAAATTCTGATAATTTATTACTGTAAATGTAACAAGTAATAATCATGACTAAGTATAATGTTGTCATTTTGTTTTTTCCCATTTAGTTTAATGGTAGCTAGATGTCACCGTTGGAAACTTGTTCTCTAAAGGTAGGAAAAGTGATACAAGTATTATGAAAATAAATCTGCTATTTTTTTTTTACTTTTTCTTAAAATATTCCTTTATACCCTCTCACTTTTTTTTCAATTCTGTCGACAGTTTTTTATGATATATTATAAAATAATTGGGAGGATAGTAAGTTTTACATGCTTTGAACAGGAATTGACGAACGAAATCGCGAACTTTAAAATAGATAATCTCGCTATCTAACCGGACACAAATTCTGAACCTTTGTTATTCTGAGTTGGTGAAAAAAAACATTCGGAAAATCTATCGAAAAGTGGTTTTAAAAACTAGAAAATTATTAATTCCATTATTTTCTACTCTATAACATTATTTTTCAATCTAGTATTTTTATGTAAAAATATTTTAAATAAAACTAAAAAGTATATTTAATATATGTATAAAGTTTCTAAACGAGTAAAATCGTTATTCATCGTTAGCAAGCAAAATCTACAATAGTTCTATATAAAAAAAATGTAATCTATGCAAATGTTTATACATATATGTATTTAATAATGCCTAAATACATTTACTATAGAATCGAGAAACGGAAATGTAATAAGTGTAAATATACCAAGATATTTATACAACAATGATTTTTATTATATTTCTAGTAAATAAATCGATTGCTAGTTTTAAATACATAAATCATGCAAACAGTCTACAATTTGAAACATAGATGTTATCACTGTTGATAGATCTATGTAATTTCTAGATAATAGGGTATGTGCACGGAGGCGGAGTTTGACATATTATCGACACGATAGCTTATAATGACTTGAAAATAACAATAAAATTTTCTTATAACAAAGAACAACTAGATGAAACTAAGCGATCTGGAGATATATTCCTTTCTGTCATAGTGTGAGGTTATGTCAAAATAAGAAGTTATGCTGTCAAAACATTAATTATTTATTTATTATACACTTGAATGAAAAAAAAGTATTTTGAAAAAATTATTTGACGTTACCTTTTTTATTGGTCTATATTCGATACATAGATCCCCAATCGACAGTGCCATCGGACTCGTCCAAAAAATGAGTCTCACAAAATTTATGTAATACATTTTTTATGTATAAGTTTTGGGAAAAAATATTTTTAATTAAAATACCCAAATTTTTCACTGCTAGTTAATTGAAATTCTCTCACTCCACAAATTAGACCCCCACTATTTTAAATGTAGCCCTGATTAAGACGTTTGACAGAAATTTTTGACAGTGCATCGAACTCGTCTAAAATAAAAGGGTCTCACAAAATATACGTAATACATTTTTATTGTATAAGTTGTGTGTAAAAAGATTTTTAATTAAAATTACCAATTTTTTGCCGACTTTCAATGCTAAGATGAAATTCGATCACTCTACAAATTTGACCCTCACTAGTTTAAATGCAGCCCTGATTAAAACGTTTGAAAGAAATTATTCAATTTCAGGCAGTCATGAAGGATCAAGATTTTCTTTTGAAAAATATTTTCAAACGTCTAGTTTCCCACTAGCTGTATTAATTTCTCGGTTTCATGAATTTTATAGTAAATATATAGCATAACAATAATCTTAAGAAAAGATGAGATTTTTTAATAATGAGAAAAATGCAACAAAATATGAACGGTTTTCATTCTACAAAAGAAATATGAGAATTTTCTTTTGTATTTTTCATATACATATTTTTATTTATTGAGTGAACGAAGTAAGGTCTATGTTAAACTACACGTTTTTACATATCGTTTGCCATTATCTATGTTCCGTTATAAATTTCGAGTGCCTTGTTCCATTTTGACGAAATGTGGTAGGCACTTTGATGTTGAGAAATCGGTAAGAGAAATTATAGGAATGCAGTCCCTTACTGGTGAACAAGGTTTTAAAAGATGCATCTGTAAAGGAACATGTTCCTCAAAAAAATGCAGTTGTAAAAATGCTGGAATATTATGTAATTCCAAGTGTCACAATAGCAATTCTTGCTCAAATAAATAAAACTTTTTTTATTATGAAATTTCTATATATTCCTTTATAGTTTTATAAAATTTAACTGTTATAATAAAGAAAAGTATGTTATTATTATTATTTGTTTGATTCCCATCATCGTATTGGTCTTTGAAAAACTAGGACGAAAATTGCATTTATGAATATTAGGATCATAACCTACGATATATTATATAATATGCAAAGAAATGTATGTTTTGTTTGTCATTTACATTTTTTAATTAAAATAATTTTCGTTATTAAAGCCTTTTGTATTATTTTCATTTAAATTTACTGCAACAACATTTTTAATTTATACATTTACCAAAACGTGAAGGCAAGAGTACACATTTGCCGGGAAATGTACATATACATTACATTCAGTTCATACATACCTAACTTTTTGGGAAATGTACACATTTTACGGTAAAAGTGTACATTTCCTAACAGTGTACATTTATTTATATATATTATATATTAATATATAAAATTTTTAATTTTGTGACATAATATTAAATTTGTCTAATATCATGTTTTGGATTGTATCAGATGTCTTCTAAATTTTGTGTACCTATATTATTACATTATTTATTTTATTTACATCTGAGTGAGGTCTACAGTTCACAGAAGTACTCTAGTATTATAGCATCAAAATTAAATAAATGCAGTTTTCTTTGGATGGGTATGTTATTTAAATATATAACATAAAAGCATGCCTTACAGTTTACACCATCAAATATTTTACAAGACCGCCATTGTTTATGCCAACAATTTGATTCAATATAATACAATTTATGTTACTTTTTTCAAACTATTCGTTTAAGATACTTAAAACATAACGATTGAACATCATGATTGCGCAAACAATTTTATTTGAATATAACTTTATTTTTCCTAGTTTCTGAATTTCAGAAAGCATACCAAACACGATAAAACACTTTATAACAATCATGTTTACGCAAACAATTTCATTACGTATAAGACGATTTCTCCTATTTGTCTGCAAAATTAATCGTTCAAAATTCTTGATTGCGCAAAAATTCATGCAACGAGTTCATACACCTTGAACGTACGATCACTTTCATCGTTTCGTTTCTCAAAACGAGAACTGATTGTACTGAATTAGACATTTTTTTAAGATAAAAGTTGTCGCATGCAAAAGTCACTAATATGTCAGAATTAATATTATATTATCAATAATATAGAATATAAAATTTGTAAATACCTCGAAAATATGCAGCTAATCCACCAGATATTGCCAATAATGCAATTGCATTGATTAGCACTTGTGCAAAGCGAAATTTCACACGTACTGTACTACCATATGGTCCAGATGGTCGTCTCATATCACGAATTATCTATATATAAAACAAAAAAATGTTAATTTTTTTTTTTGGGATAATTTTATTTTGTCGTTGATATTTGTCTTAAGAACAATTACACACAGTTGTTATTGACATAAACAAGTGTGCTTCTAACAAGCTGTTAACTTAAATTACAAGTAATATACATCGTATTTCTTTCAATTTTCGTGCCTAAATAACTAAAAAAACTAATTATCCACATGTTTTGAAATTTGGTATGCACAATATTGGCAATTTCTCGAAAAAAAATTAAAATTTAATATTTAAAAATCTCCATTTTCATGTCAATATTATGAATACCAAATTTCAAAAACATTTGGATAAGTACTTTATTTGGTTATTATTTGGTCGCGAAAATTGACAGAATTATATCAATCCCCCTTAATGACATTCTGATCCTCAATTAATTACAAAATTGTTCCCACAGACGATTCGACAAGAAAAAAAAAATTGTTGATATTTTACTGCCCGGATCAAAAGTTATAGAAATATTTTTTAACCATTGCCAAATAACTATAACTTTTGAAAATGTTTAATAACATCATCTCCGTTTCTGCTCACAGCTATAAACTTCAATCAACAAACTCAATTAACTCTGATTATTGCAAATTTAACAAAATAAATAAGTTGCCTTAAATTGAAACAATTCAACGAATTATTTTATCATTTTTGCAATAAAATCAAATAAGTTGCTAATACGCCGCTTTTAAAACTATTGTAATTTTAAGACATTTTCCCGTCATTTTCTTTTTTGTTTTTAAAAAAAATAATGTCAATTTTACCACAACACAAATTCCACCATAAAATAAATATAAAAAACAAAAAATATTAAATTAAAAAATACAATTTTCCCTTGCAAATTTTTGGTCTCTTAATTGCTTTTACTGTACATGTAAGTATTAGTCGGTTTACACGCTCAAACATTTTGCGCCAATTTCTGTGTTCAAACTAACTTTCACAAGTCATTCATTTTGTGTGAATTAAAACGTGAAGTTTGCTCAAAATAAAAAATGATGCTTGAGTAATTGGATTTGTATGATTGTATTTGATTTAATTTATAAAAATTTAGTCCGCTCAGTCTGGTTTTGCCCAATAAAATTTGTATATTATTAGGGTATTTGCATCTTAGTATATGCGTGTAAAAGTAAAAATAAATATTAACAATTGCCAACTATCGGGAATTTATTGTTGTCAAACGCTAATATTGATCTTAGAATCAATTCACATTACATCGACAAATTAAAGGATTAAATCAATATTTAAATTATTTTATAAATTTGTCCTTGATTTAAAGCAAAAATCATCCACAAATATTTCCAAATAAAATTTATTCTGAGATTTTATCACCTAAATTTTTTCAGAATTTTATAAATTTTGCAGCTTGAAAAATCCATACCGCAAAATCATATCCTTAGGATCGGGTTTCATGGGTTTAGGCGTAAATCCAACACTGTTCATTTGAAGAAAATTAAACAATTTGTTTCTGGGCAAGAGATGGTAGAGTGCATTGGTTATTTACTTTAATTTTCACAAAAATGGCTCCAATGATATTCTTTCAAACTTAATACATTTACTAGATTCATCAATATCTTTTATTTGAAATATTTTGTATTATTTGTTTTATTTCCCGTCTTGTTTGTTTACAAAAAAATAAAAAAAAAAATAGAAATTTAATATTCCTAGAAAAATAGTATAAAAGTAAAATCAAAATCTGTGATGGGTCACTGGTATTTTTTTGTAATAATTCGGGTCGTCAGAGAATACTTTAAACCATTTTTTTTAAACCTTAGATAGTTCGATTTTTCTTCCATTTATCTTCAAAACAGACTTTCGACAAATTTATCAAAATAAATGATAGGGTTAATCATACAATTATATATTCGAATTCCATTTGAGAAGCATTCCATTCGATGAAATGAAAACAATTTTAAGTAATATAATATTCGTAAATCTTTTGAGTGCATCCGTTCCCCCATTCTATATCGTTTGTAAACAAACATTGAACAAATAAAAATGTCTTTTATGAGTGGAGACATACACATACATATATTTGCAAATTTTAATGGATTTTTAAAGGAATTTTCAAAAAGAAAGAAAAAAAAAATTATTTGACAAGTTTGTTTTTTTTTTTTCATATGCAAGTCCGTGACGTGGAAAATTTTTTAGCGGGAAAACTTGGAAAATTTTATATTATTCAAAATTACATTACATTACTATTATGTTTTTTTTAAGCTCAGTGCGAACCATCAGATGTAACTAAATAATTTTATAATTATTAATGAGAAAGGATTTTTTTCGAATAAATTTCGATTTTTTGCCCCAATTTTCGAGATCAAATTATTTTGTATTTTTATAAATACGTGTTTCGACTACAAAATACGTCATCATCAGTATGAATTAGCTAGTTGTAATGATTCTCTGAGGAGATGTCACTCGTTGCTAATTTGGTGACTTTGTAGTAATATAAAATACAAAATAATTTGATCTCGAAAATTGGGGCAAAAAATCAAAATTTAACTAAATAATATGTATTTTATATTAGACCCCCGCACACGGTTAGATTTCTACATAAGACATCAGATTTTCTGATCAGAAAATCAGATGATGTACACGTAAATATAATGTTTTCTGACGTAGTATCAGAAAAACCTTACGATGTTATATCTGAAGTAAGCCATCTGTTAGTCAAAAAAGTAATTTATAAAATTAAAATATTTTAAAGTTCATTGGTTCATTGTGATTCGTTATACGTATCCGCTGATATCCGATAATATTTTTGTCCGAAGTATTATCAGATTTTCTTAGAAGAATTTCTTATAAGACGATGTCCGATGGTGTACGCTGGGCCTTAATGTTTAGTGCTAATGAAATTTCTAAACTATTTGCCTCCGGTTCGTCACAATACAAGAGGATCAAACTTTGATATGAAAATGATTGAACTGATTTCATATCGTGTAGACATCAAGGGGAGGTGATTAAAAGAAGATTATTTACTCCCAGTTTCAATCACCCAGGTGGTGAAAATTTGTAACAAAATAATTGAATTTTTCTTTGAAAAAAACTTTTATAGACCAGTGTTACGAACGCTTGGGAGATTTGAACACATAATAAAAATAAAAATTATACTAAAGAATTTTACACGTACCATATTCACCCCCGCCCCCCCACTCTATTGATGAATACGTGCATGCTTTCATGTCTTCGTTTTTTTTATTTTTTATTATCACAGTATTTATTTGTATCGATAAAAAAAAAAACCGAAGATAAGAATTAATAATAACACAATAAAAATTTAATATAAATGATTTTTGAAAATGAAATACATTCTTTTGTCATGGTTTTATATATATATATATATATATATATATATATATATATATATATATATATATATATATATATATATATATATATATATATATATATATATATATATATATATATATATATATATATATATATATATATATATATATATATATATACATGGCCAATATTTTTATGTTTGTATTGAAAAAAAAAAATTATTATCAAAAAGTTATTTTTTTAAAAATAATTAGTACATTGGCTATCGATTTTGATGTGTGTGTGTGTGTGTGTGTGTGTACTTCTTTTGTCAATGGGAAATGAGCCGTTATGCAATAATTAGGATTCCGTTTAGCTTGTAGACTTTATAATTAAAAAAAAATTTAGTTTTAGAAAATAGAATTCAAATATGGGGGAATGGATTTTCATAAATTATTTTATTAGGATACGTTCACACCTGGCAAATACTTAGACGAATCGATGAGCGAGTCAAGAATTCAGTCGAGTACTATAAAAATACACATTATTGCCGTATAATAAGGTTTAATCCACCGAGGTTTTGTCCAAGCTTTCATCTTAGTTACTCGGTCGAGTACTCACCAAGTGTAAACGAACGCTAAAAAAAAAAATTATAAAAATATTTTCTCCATATAATTGCATTTTTTCTGTTGTCTGGCATTACAAAGCATCCATAAGTGGAATAAGGACTAAAAGGCATATATTATAGAGATAATCTCAAAAGCTGCGTACACATGTGAAATGTTACATGTAACATATTACGAGACCAATAGTTTGTAGGTGTTGCGATATTCCTATGTGTTGGGTAGCTTTCCATCTGTTTACCAAGCACAGTACATTCTTTAAGTATTCGTTTATGATGATAAATTTCAATAAATTGTACTGTATTTTGTGCGTTCCACTCCATATCGAAATATTCAAATACTAATAAAATCAAAATGAATAATGTTTCCGTCATGTCTGTGCAAATATTATTGAGTCCACACTATTCGTAACTCCACCTGGCAACATATTTAGATGCGTTTTAAGTTTACCGAAAAATTTGTGGGAAGCGATGTAACATTGTCGCATATCAACGGGTATTTATCGCACGGTGTTACGCGTTCACGTTCACACAAAGATTGTTGAAACGTGTCAAAGTTACGTTACAGTGTTACGTTACGCGCGAATGTTACTCGTGTGTACGTGGATTAATGCCAATATACATTGAATTTCATTCAATTTTCGCACACAAATAACCCCAATAAATATTTATCCAAGTGTTGTGAAACATGCATGCACCATCTTGACATAAAAACGGAGTGTATATCGAAGAATTATTATCGAAAACACATTTCTAAATAAAAAATAAAACTTTTATTTTAGAAATATTTATTTCGGCCAAAAAGACTTTAAGAAGTCTTCCGTTTTTATGTCAATTTTTGTGCATACCAAATATTTCATAGCATTTGGAGAAATATTTCTTCATTTATTTATGCACGAAAATTAATCGCCTTAAATAGTAAAAATAAAAAGTTCAATTATATGGCAAAACATTTCAGACAATTTTAATTGGATAAAGTAGATAATGAACGTATTCATTTAAGAACGTATTGAATAGGTCTGTTTTCATTTCTAATAGTTTTTTAATTTGGTTTTAATTGATTCATATTTTGTATAAAACTTATGATACTTTAATTAATGCTTTTCAATTATGAATTCTTCAGAAAGTAAATTGAACTTCTATGGGTACTTTAAGCATGAGACATAACAATTTTTTCTGAGGAGCGAAGTGTACCATCGTGCAAAATAAATATATCTCTACAAAGAAAACCCTGCCCGTGTCGATTTTGAAATGTTATCAACTGGAAGTATATATTAAGTATATACAGTTCTATAAAAGATAAGCGTTGCGCGTTGCAAGGCAATTACGCCAAAATTCAGTTTTTTATATGCTAATATAATATGTATTTTAAAACCGTTACTTTTGAAATTACACATCTGTAAGTTTTATTTTAGAAAATATAAATTGTATATCAGTATTATTTATTTTAAAAATCAACAATTTTATATCATAATAGGGGATCGGACAAATTTTTTTTTCTCGAACATGGATCTGAAGTCAAAAATCTTAAAAAAATAAGCATGATGTTAATAAATGAACATTCAAAATTCCGAATTAAACAGACAGTAAAATACTATGTTATGACGTCAATTGTTATATCCATATAAATTGCATGTTAAACATCGTTTTCAAGTTTTTTCATCGTTTCTTTGTTTTTGAATCAATTTCAATTTCAAGTTTGGTTATCGTTTTGAGTCTAATTTCACATTTTGATGTGAGATATATCGAATTTAGAATCAGCTCGGTACAAAATTATTGACATTATCTCTCTGTATATAAAACAAAGGCCACTGGCGAGTCTGCATGTTTGATATATACTCAAAAACTACTGAATGGATATTCATGCGGTTTTCACCAATGTATTGAGTCATGTTGATTTAGATATATCATTTGTCAAGGTTTTGTGTAAATTGGTTGAAATATAACGATAAAACAAAACAAGCACTGAGGTCGGAGATTCAGGTCAGACCATAGATTTGAAAAAACAAACCTTAGGTTGGAGTTATCTATCGGGCAAAGCGAGCTTTTTGGGCTTCTTATTTTTTTTGCGAGGTAGAATAAAGGCCAGCTGTCGAAACACCTCATTCTGCAGACCAAACATTCCTTTGCCCCTGTTTGTATCCTGTGTAAGAGTTCGAAGAACAGGCAACAAGAGTAAAATGAACAATTAAAGTAAATATTATTGAATATGATATGTTTTAAAGTAAATATTATTGAATATGTATGGCTTGCAGAAGGGTGTTGTATCTCTTGTAGACAGTTTCCGACGGTGACATCTAGTGACTCTTATGGAACTATATATTCTCAACAACAAAAATTGGCAAGATAAAAATGATTTATGTTTTTCACTTGTTAGAAGATATTATTATATGTACGCTAGTCAAAATTGTCGGAACTAATTCTTTTGTCTGTTCATGTACCTATGAGAAATTCAATGAAATATATACATACCCTATGATGTAACGACATATTTGAACCATTATGAAATCGTACAATTGTTTGAAGACTAGCCGGTGTTGATACACTCTTTGTTATCGATGAACCATTACCATTCATATCACTGCCATCTGGTGCACCTTTATTATTACCACAATTATTTGTATCCAATTTTAATAAATTCACACCACCACCACCAATATTATTACACGCTTGTGTATTACTATTTTGTTGTTGTTTATTCATTTGATTGCTGCTATTATTATTATTACGTAATGTTGATGTAACATTATATAATTTATTTAATTTATTATGATCAGATGATTGTGCGGATGATTCAGATGATTTTGATTGACGATGATGATGATGATGATTATTTGGTGGTATTAATGGTGTTTCCATTGTTTTTGTTGTATACGATGGCGATGATGTTTGACTAAAACTATCACTCGATACATTCGAATCTTGTCGTATCGATATTTTACTATTACTTGTGGATTTTGCTATTTGTGTGGTTACAGATGCTGGGGGCGTTGTTATCGTTGATGTTGGGCCTGTTGTTGTGACTGATAAATAATGATGGTCATAATAAATATAGTCATAAAATGCTCAAAATTTTACCATAAAAATAATTTTTGTTTTTGTTTTTTTGTAGTAGTGTCAATAATGACTTGTACACCCTGTGTTCTGTAACATGCAGTATCATATTGGTATCTCAAGAATGTTTGAGAGATACAATTGGGAGGAAAAAGTGTATGGAATGAACTGATAATGTCAATTGACGATCATAGTTATATAAAAATACAAAATAGATTCCAATTCAGTTTCATTAAATCTTAGATCCGTAAATTACAAAATTTTAATAAATTTTTTTTCGTTACCAACGCTTTTATAAGAGAAATTATTAATATTTTAAATCTCTTATAAAAAAACTTTTGTCTCAACATGTAGACTTAAATTCAAGTTTAAACAGATAACTTTTTTAAGCTGCAATTTATGGTTAAGTAAATTTATTTTCATACATTAATTAAATAAAATATTATATTATTTAATCGTATGAAATCTAGTCATCATTGTAAAATAGATATATAATTCTAATGTTGGTATAATTATCAAAGACGATATATTGCGCTCTCTTTAATGAATTGTGTATGTTAAAACATACGTTCTTTATCTATAAGATATCAAATTAAAAACATAACATTTAAAAATTATTGTTTAACATTTTTTTTATTAATTATTTAAATTATTAAATTGCCTAAATCATGTCTGTATTGATGTCAGAATAAAATAATATTTCACAAAGTTTATTTCAACGAATTAAAACGATTTTAAAATGAGTTAATACGTACAAATGCAAGTGACCAGTGTTTCTAGACCTTCTTATGCACTAATTAATTTTTTCTATAAAAACGACATTATTAACCAGTTTTTAATTTTGTTTATCGAAAACCGTTTTGTGCATTTTAATAAATTTATACTCAATTAGTTCTCTAGAGTCCAACTTATAATAAAAGCTTGAATTACTGGTAGCTATTTTTCATAAATTTTATCTATTCAAAATCTTCAGAAGATTACTTGTAAAATTACAGTTTTTTTTTAAATTGCAATAACTTTTAAACAGTTTGTAATTTATACAGATGATTTTTTGTTTTTTAATTAGAAATAATTGAGAACTCAGGATTTAATTCACACCATTTTTGCAATGTGAGATTTAAGATAGAATTAATCAATTTCACAAAAATATATACATTTGGTTTGTGGGGAGGAAGGAGGTAATTTTGATTTGGCACCCGATTTTAATAAAGAGAATCGTTGGCAGAATGCTGTTCATTACGAAGGAAAAAACAAAATTGACCATAAAAAATTATTTTTATGGCATCGATAATATATTTCGGTGATACTCACCGATATTCGATGAAGATGAAGAATCTTGTAATTGTTGAATTGCTAAATTATCTAGATAATTATTCGCCGTATTTTTATTACCACCACCACCACCACTATCTGTTGTATTATTACCAAATAAAATCGTTTGTGTAGATAAGGTTGATGAATTTAATAGAGATGGTAAAATAGTTTTCGATGTAGATGTTTGAGATGGATTCACTATTGCACATTGTCGTGATTTAATAACAGGTGGCACCATTGTCAATGTATTGTTATTGTTACGACCTTTCTGTAATTTACGTGGTGATAATGGTGTGGGTGGTAAACGGTTTTGTTGATGTTGGTGTGTTGTTGGAATTGATTGGTTTGTGGAAGTCGATGACGTCTGTGGCGGTATCTGTATTTTTAAAAAGGGCGCTGTTGATACTTGCTGATTATTTGTAATAATGCCATTGATTCGTGTACGTTTTGGAACTGCTGGCGGTCTTAATGGTAACGGTGGAGGGGTTCCACCCATCTAAGAGAAATTTTTTTTTTTTTTTTTTTTTGCTATAAATATAGGTTTTTTCGTTGATGAAGTTATTAGTCCAGTCGGAATTAAATTGTTCAGTAAAATTTCATCGATTTGTAATTATATTTTTAATGATGTTACTCTGATCAAATACCATGTCTGAATATTATTGAAGAGAACATAAATTTCGCTTATTTTGCCCCAATTTTCTAGATCAAATTATTTTGTATTTTATAACAACGTAATTCGACTACAAAGTAGTCATCATCAGTATGAATTAGCTAGTCGTTATGATTCACTGAGGAGATGTTACTCGTTTCTAATTTGGTGACTTGATGACTTGGCTAATTTCCTAATTTGGTGCAAACCGTCACCAAATTAGCAACGAGTAACATCTCCTCAGTGAATCATTACGACTAGCTAATGCATACTGATGATAACTACTTTGTAGTCGAAATACTTATTTATAAAATAAAAAATATTTTGATCTAGGAAATTGGGGTAAAATAATCGAAATTAATATTCTTTTGATGTTGTTATTACTTTTTTAATTTACTCTTAATTATATCACTAATTAAGAGTAAACTCACCTCAAAAGAGCCTGTTCAGGATACTATCAAATACTTCAAAAATTTGTCAATCATGTAAGAAATCTCGGAAATTTTTGTGCATTAGATGTAAAATGCTAATAATTTAGCAATAGTTTTTATACTCAAAGATCAAACTTTTCGAGATAACAAAATCTGTTAAGCGCTTTATCTGTTTCTAATTGTACATTGCTCGAGTAAAGCGTGAGAGAGACACATGCGTGATTCTTTTTGTATACTGATTGATAGTTTTTGCATACCATAAAAAGTTTCACTATTGGCGACGTTCGTTATTTACTGAATTCGTGAAAGTTTGGATTTTTCTTTTCATTGTTGGAAAATTGAGACAGTTAAATAGTTTGTGATGTATTGTAGGAATAAATATAACTATTAACGATGATTGCTTATTCAAAGAAAATATTCATGTTAAGCGATATTCAAATCTGTCGTATATTTGATAATTTTTAAAAAAGTTAATTTTTGAAGTCTTAATTAAAATGAAATTTGAACGGAAATAAAAATTCCAATTGGACTAATTCGATGGTTTTTTGTTACAATTTTGTCAGTGATTTTTTTTTGTGTTTACCCCTATAGCTGTTGATTCGGCAGATGAATGATTTTGAGATTGTTGGGTTGTCGGTTGACGTTTCGTGGTGGTTAATGACGCTGCTGGTGATGATATACATCGCATGCTACTACCATTATCTGATCGCAGTACTGTTTCAGGAAGTTCATTTTCATATTGATTTCTGTTCAATGTTGGAGAGAAAATTATGATAGAGTTTGCGTTTCATTTTCATTATCATTGTGAACATATTATTATTATTATGATAAAGGGTGAACTTTCACACTTCATTTGTTTCCTTTAAAAATGCATTTAAAAAAAAAAAATATAATTCACCAAAAATGAGACATCTTTATAAAAACACTATTTTCAAGAACAAAAAAAAAAATTATCCTTAAGTGGGGTCGTGTTTTTGATAGAGACCTCTATAGACTCTATTAATAAGTACAATCTCTAGTTCAATATATATTTTCGCACATAAATAACTCACAAAAAATAATTGTCCAAATATTATGGAATTTGATATGCACAATCTTAACATGAAAACGGAGAGCTTGTCGAAAAGTTTTTCCCGCAAAAAGGATTCTCAAGTAACAAAATCAAAAATTTATTTTATATTTAGAAATGTCGGCTGATGACTGCCAAGCGCCATTTTGCAAAGTGAATTCACTGAATAATATTTGTATTCAATATGTAATCAAAATTCCAAAACTCCTGTTGGTTAGCTTAATTTTGTTTAACTTTTTAAAAGTATAACTAGTACCATATTTAATACTCATATTACAAAATTCAGGAAAGTAATGCATCTAGCAGGGACTTAGCAATTTTATACTTTCGCCAATAAAATAATCTGATGCATAAAACTGCCAAGTACTTAATATTCGAATTGAGAATTGAATATTTGATTAGAAACTTTAGTCTTAAGGTGCGATTTCATGGTGACGCTTGACCCTGGCATTTAGCGTCAATTTCAGAGTGTCAAACTGTAACGTAATATTTTATAAAAAATAGTAAATAATAAGCGCAACTGCCTGTCTGAAGTACTTTTAAACTTAAACTGCTTCACAATATATATATTAATATAATATCAATTGTAATTCGATTTGATATAACTACTGTAGCGTCAAGCAAATAATACTAGCGTTAATTATTTTAAGCTCAAATATTTATCGCTGCTTCTTGTCTCGATGAGATGGTAGTTCGAACGAAATTAAGTGGTCAAATTTGACGCTCAAAGCTAGCGTCAAGCGTCAGCATCATGAAATCGCACCTTTACGCATTAAATGAACAGATGAAACCAAATAATTCATGATAAGGAAATAATATTATTTATAATAAATTGTTTACACCTTCAAATCATTTGGCTAAAATACGAAAAAAATTTAACACATGGATGTTAATACAATATCAATGCAAAACTGAGGATGTAACAATATTTCGTTGTAAAAATGAATTTTTTCCTGCGTAGAATTTCTCACTTTTTATAATTCGAATATCGTCGTTTTTCTTATACCAAACGATAGATATTACCAGAAACTGTAAAAAAACTCAATTTAGTCCAAAATGGATTTAGCAGGTTAACAATTCAGACCAACGAGATTGTCTTTATTAATAGAGCCTATAGATGGACTCTATCAAAAACACAACTCCATTCAATGTAATAGAATTTGGTATGCATAATCTTAAGATGCTATGAAACGCAGAAAGAGGCATATATTTTTAGATGATTGAATTGGTTAAATATATTAATAAATTTCATTTCGATCATGTTTTGATTATTACTTTTTCTGCAAATAGAATTATTTTTTTTTTTTGTTTATACTTCGATTTACATAGAATTTGTCAGAGTATATTAATGTGATTGTAGTTGACACATATAGAATGTGTCAGAGTATTATAGTAATTTTTATTATATGCGAAATATATAGAAAATGTCAGACAATATTAATTTTTAATATACTCGAAATATATAGAATATGTCAGATTATATTAATATTATTATACTCGACATACATAGAATATGTCAGAATATATTAATTGTTGTTATATAGTAGGCAAATGTAGAATATGTCAGAGTATATTTATTTATATAATACTCGAAACATGTCTGAGTTGATTAATTTTAGTGTTTGAAATGTTAACAAATATTGAAAACGTGAATAAAATTTTGGTCTGTGTTCATAGCAACACCTAAATATTCCATTTCCACTGTCTGCTTGTCTGTCTATTCGTCGAAAATAGATAGCGAGCTGAAATTATAATGTACATTGACCTAAAGAGTGAGTTTAAGATCGTGAATGACCAAAATCGGTCCATTGCATCCAAAAAATCCATAACCTAAATATTAACTCATAAGACAAAATAATTTAGAGTCAAAAAAATGCTTATTAAAACTAGGAAAAATTGTTTGAAACAATGAAAAAATGAGTTTGAAAAATTTTTTCCTAAACTGTTTAGATTCGCCATAATTTCAGCTCAAATTTAACTAATAAACACATATATGTATTTCTATCTGTATAGACTGTATTTTTAGAGTATTTTATGAATGCTAAGATTAATAATAGTTCAAACATTGATACTCAATCATATGCCGAGTATCTAAATAATTAACAATATTAGTTGTTATCTCTACTTGTTATATAAAAATTATTTTTATTTTCGAGAATAAATCAGTTAAGAAATTATTAACCAAATATAATGAAATTTGGCAGACATGTCCATCTATATTTATCTATAATAAATATAGATGGACATCATGGACTTGTCGAAAATTTTCATCAAAAATAAATTTTTTATTTTTATTAGAAAATTTTTTACAGGTTAATCTTTTTGAAAAAGCCTTTTGTTTTTAAGATTGTGTGCATGCTAAATTTCATTTAACTTGGATAATGCATTAAACCATAATAAAGAGTGTATGACCAATCTCCGTTTTTTAAATCGAATTATATTTACTGAATTATTTTTTGTGGTATTTGTTCACGAAAATTGTGTAAAATCGTTAAGTAAAATTAAATTTTAGATCGTTTTCAGAAATTTAATTAAAAATATAATAAGTATATTACTTGACTATTGCATTAAAATTACTGATAATTATTTTTTTGAATAATAGTTTGCGAAAGTAGTGTCTTATGAATATGATAGATGTCTCATTTTTAAGAAACCTTGGCCTTAAAAATACTATTGAAATTTAACCTTTGAATATTTAACCTTTTTTGCACTGGGAAATATAAGCTAGTATCGCCTTAGATATTAAAAATTCGACAAAAAATTTAATTTTTCCCATGAAAAAGTAGGAAATATTCAATAGTTTAATTTTTAATAGAAAAGGGCGTTGATTTAAACTTCAATATTGCTGAAAAATAATGGATATTAAAATTGTGCTGAAAAGTGGAAAAATTGTAATTTGAAGTTTTCATAAAATTTCCGAGACTATAATAACATGGCATAGTATCTCAATATGATGATTATTGGGACCAAATTTGATACAATTTCCTTTTTTTTTTTTTTGGAAATTTTTGGTAAAACTAAAACTGCAAAAACTCGATAATCGCAAATTCAGAAATCATGCAAATTATAAATATGAATACGAAAATGCACAAACCTTTCAGGTGATGATTGATATGTTGTGTTCCAATCTGGAAACAATGGTTTGTCCTTATCATTTGAGTTTTCAGTATGTTTTATCGCATCTGGACGATCCACATTCATTCCTGATGTCACACAATTGTTTGACATCACTGCTACCAATCTATAAACAAAAAAATTTCATTGAAAAAAAAAATGGTACAAAATTTTGATAAAAAAATTCTTGGATCGCATAAAATACAAATTCAGTCTGCTACCAAACTATAAACAAAGATTTTGATTTAAAAATAAATTGGATTAAAAAAAAAGCTTAAAGCGCATCAAATACAAATTCATTTAAAGTTTTTATTGAGCTACAAATGACATGAACTATTCTTTACACTTCTTATCTATTGTATACGATCTATTGTATACGATCCACGTTTTTCGTTTCAAATGATACAAATATTTTAAGGGATATTTAAAATACATAACATTTTAGGAAGATCTTTTACGATTCTAAGAATCTGTAAATAATTTTGTATTAAACTTATATAGGATGTCAGAGTCTATTAATTTTAGTCTAAAGTTTATTAAATTTGACATAATCAAATATGTCCGAGTATATTAATTTTAATCTAAAATTTCTAATGCTAGTAAATATTGAAGGTAAATAGGTAAGGTACATTGAATCACTTAATTAGTACATTTCCGTTTGTCCTTCCGCCGTCCTGTCATCAATAAACAAAAAACGAAAAAATATAGCAAACTGAAATTTTAGTCCTAAAAAGCTTAAAAACTAACATAAAGAGTGTAAACGAACAAAATCGATCATTTAAATACAAAAAAAATGTGTGTCTCTTCAAAACAAACAACTTTTGTTTGAAAGATATGTTTTCGTTAAGTGTTTTACGTGCTTCAGTTCACATTTAGCCAATAAATACATATATATATATATATATATGCTTAATTATTATACATGTTATATAACAAACTATTATTGGGTTGAATATTTAGTTATTTTATAAATGTTAATGATTATAAATATTTCACATTGATACTCAACCATATTTTATTTATGTATATTTAATAAAATTTTTAAAAAAAAGAACCGCCTTCAAAAAAATGAAGTTAAAATAAATTTTTCCTTGTGACCAATTATCCTTACCTAAGGATAAGATGGGCACCGACTTCGAAATGTTATTGGTCACAAGGAAAATTTTTAAATTAATTTTCACTATTTAATTCATTTTTTGAATACGCTTTTTTTTTCAAATATTTAAATTTTTTATTATTCATTATTGTATACAACCACGAAAAATGTTCCACTTGGATGAAATTTAAACATTAACAATTATTTTTGCACCTTCTCTACCCTTAGGGACATCAGATCTGGACCAAATTGAAATGAGACCACACGGAAAGCACCAGTTTTTCAAATAAAAAAAGAATCAATCAAAATCGATTTATTCAGTCGAGTTATAATTTTCTTACACCACTTTTTCCCAGTATTCCCTTAATCCTTAAAGGTGTTTAAATAGGTTTTATTTTGTATTTGTTTTATATTCCAAAAATATATAATTTATTAAGTTTTTTTTTTTTTTTTTTCAATTAAATAAAGTCGTTCAATCATATTATTCGATTCAATAAATTATGTTAACACTGGATTTAAAAGGAATAAAGCACAAAGTGGTGGTAATGGGAGAGTGTGGTGTTGGTTTATTAGTTATAAAACATTCATGTGTTTGATAGATAGTAAACTGAGCAATTTTTATCTAATATTAAAATTTATCAAACAAGTAAACAGGGCACTTCAAAGCTGCACTATTTTATTGAATTATTTTGTAAATTTTATGCCCTTAAATACACATTGTTAGTAAGGGGCTGACCCGAATTCAAATCCAAAATAAAAAACACACCTATAAGAATGTTTCAAGTTGATTTAAAATTAAAAAATACACGATTTTTATGGTGTATTTTATAAATTATTTATTTTAAAATGAAAATTCAAAGAAACAAAATTCAATCAATGAAGACATTAATAAGTTAAATTTACTTTGGTATCTTTTTATTTTAAAAAAATATTTCATTATATTAATAATTATTAGTTCAAATATTCATACTCAGCCATATTCACAATATTTAAATAATTAATGCTCTTAGTTGTAATTTTCAGGTGTTCATTTTGAGTCTAAAATAGTGCAGTTCTGCATTTTTCTAGAGCATATAAAAATTTAATGTATGCTTAATTTATTTCCAAACTATTATAGGTTCTTTTATTAGGTTCTTATATTGCATATTTGAGATAAAATTAATTCTTGAATTAAAATTGGTGTTTTTCATTTGAAAGGCTTGACATAATTTATCACAAATAAGTTGTACACAATTGATCAGAATTTGTATACAACGAATTTTTTTTTTATGCGGACAATCTTTTGCTAAAAATTGCAATACGCCTTTAATGTTGAAAATAAAATCGAATTAGAAAATTAAACTTCTGTTTATTAACTTCTCTTAAAAAAATTGATTAGAAATTAAAGTATATTATTAATTTTTAATACATTATTGATTTATTACATAGAAAAAGTGCCTCATTTACTTACAACCATATGTTTATATAGATTATGTTCAAAATATTTCTTATTATTTGAAATCAATTTCACATGATTTGCCATTGATTTATTTTGATAATATTTTATTAATTAATTAGATGGAAAATATCTAAGCTTTAGATTCATTATTTATATAGATTTTTTTTTTTGGTTTTCCTGACATATACGTAAAGCAACCGTTTAGAAACATCCAGATACGAATTGTATATATTAAGACTAAAAGTTTGTATATTGAAGTTACATGGAATCTTCTAATTAAAGAATTTTATATTTTATCTTTTTTATATATTTTTTTTTTAATAGGTCTTTTCTGGATTAAAATTTCAAATTAGTCCTAATGGCTAGACCAATGTCATATAAAAACATTAAAATTTGGTTATTAACGGTAAAAGCAAAATGAAATCTTAACTGGTTTCTTAAACTCTATAATACGAAGAAAATTATTAAAAATGCCGAAGTAAACAGCGAAGGAAGGCAAAATTACTTTTGACTTTATATGCATTCCTCATCAGCGTAATTACGGAAAATAACGATGTGGAAATAAGCCCCCGGAATGTGGACAACGAGACAACGATTGCCTCTAAATGAAACTTTTGCAGCGGAAACATATATGTAAAAAAGATAATAAGATAATATATTTTTAGTTAAACGCTCTAAAGGAATTGAACCCTTAAACTTAATATAATTTTGCCTTTCATGAAAGTAAAAATATAAGAGAAAAAATTATCATTTATTAACAGACGCTAATTTTTCTAACAATTGAGATGACTTATAAATAAAAAGAAGTCACTTTTCAAAAGAAAACTGAACTTCATTTAAAGTTTAACATAGATAAGGAATCAAATTAAAAAAAAAATATATATATAATTCAGTAAAAATCGGCTTACAGATAAAATAGACCGATTCTAGAAAATTCTAGAAAAAATAACATTCCTTTTTTAGAACATCTGTATTTTTGTAAAATACTGTTGGAAATTTGGAATACTCGGGTATTCAGTGAAATGTAAACGCAATATGTGTTTTTTCATGATTAAAAGTTGATGTAACCATACGTTGCTAATGAATACTAAAACCAGAGCGCAATTTTGATATTTAATGCGGATTATAGCGCCAACTTTTTTGGCAAGAATTCAAATTTCTTTTGATAAACATTTACCAATATGTAAAATCTTCATTGTAACTGGTGAAAATATTTAGTGACTTCTTATTAGAAGGCCATGCAAAATTAAATTAGGTATTTTTAATTAAGAAAATTCAGTCCTTATCATGGACTGCTGTTGTGAAATCACGCTGGTAGAGCAATGTGAAAAAAGAAGTTTTAACGTAAGTACTAGAATGAGGTGCTTTTAAGGTGATTTTATGGTGTTGTGTCACTACGGCAACACTAATATTAAAAAAAAAATTCACAGAAACCTAATCCTACATTAAGTAACAAATGTTCAAGTTCGAAAAATATACGTAATATTCTTTCCTGATTTTAATGATAACTGACATAAATTTTTAAGAATTTTTATTTATATACAAATAATAAATTTGTAACGAAAATATACAATTCGACCTAATGTCCAACAAGAAACAATTTAATATGACGTCAAGTTGTATTTACTTTCATTGTTTTCTACTTTTGGTTAAAAGCTTTAAGTATTTTCAATTTATAAATAACTTCTTATATCCCATTAAAACATCTTATTTCAGCAGCTCGTCGAACAGTGAAAGTAATTACCTATATGTTAGAACAATTTTATTCTATGGAACTCTACTTATTTATAGAAAATATATATTTTCTAATAGATTTCTCTACAATTTTATTAAAATAAAGGAAAGTTATTCCATTCATATGAATTTTCCAGGAAAATAATATATTTTTAATATATGTAGGAGATGGATTATTAATTGACATTTCCTTTCATATAAATAAATACTAGCAGACCCGGTTAACGCGTTGCTGTAATAATTTTCATAGAAAAAAGTTTGAAAAAAAAATTTTTATCAAACGATATTACATCGATTGCATGGAAAATTTTAAGTAGATATCCGTTTCCTTTTTTTTAGTTTATCGTATGCATTTTCATTATAAATAAATTTTTCACATTCACTTCAATCATAATATTCAAATTCTTTTTAAATTGCCTTACTGATGACATAATTGCATGAAATTAACATGGGGGAAGATTTGTTATTTTCAAATAGGATAAACAATTCTTTGATAAAATACAAATAAAAAAGGTGCCATGACTTTTTACGAGAATGTTAATATTTTTCAGGATACAAGAGATTTCAAATCGAAATAAGCCAAGATACGCCATTTTTAAATGTGGTTTACCCGGGATTCTACTAAAAATTTTTAATTTAATTTTTTTTTTTTTTTTTTTTGTAATGAGCAATGCAGCAATGCCTGTCGTTTTATCGACTTAGAATTTGGATTTTTTGTGATGCTTTTTCGAACTTAACGTTTATTGCACCAAAACGTACCATTTTTCGAAAAAAATGATATAAGCTTAGAAGTGTTCATTTGTCTTCAATCAACATGAAAACAAATACAATTTTGAGAATTTCGATAAATATTCATTTTCGGATTATATTTTCGAAATTGGCAAAGATTTTCTCGAAATTTGCAAAATTTTTGCAAAATATTTATTTTATGTATTGTCGTGGAATCAAAAAACGCGACGACCTGAATCTTACTTAAAATTATAAAATTCACTAATTTTATGGTGTATTTTATAATTTTTTTTTCAGTTTAAAATGCATGTGTAAGACAGATAAACAAAATTAATTCTAATAAACAACTCAACAGAATACGAGTCGAGAATTTAATGTTTTTAAATAGGTAAAAAAATGAAAATAGGTAAAAATATCGCATTTTTTATTCTTTGAGTATATATTGAAAAATAATAAACACTTTTTAACTCATTTTTTTTCGAAAAATGCTACTTTTTCGCGAAAAGTCTTCCATTTTATTGTCAAAATTGTGCATACCAAATTTCAAAGCATTTGGATAGTTATTTTTTGTACGAGAAAATTGAAAATTTGCCACAGTATAATGTTTCTGGAATTCCTTCATGGTCCCGCAAATTATCTTAAGTAGGTTAAAAATTTATGGATAAATGCCTTAAAGTAGGCAACGAGAAAAGATCTTGGGTAGAGAGGAAAATTAAACCAAAAAAAAAAAATTTCTAGAAAATATATCTGGTGTCATAATGCTCAAAATGGAAAGACCCTGGAAAACGTATTTTCTGTTTTCATAGAAATTTCCCGATGTAGCTTAACTAAGGAAAATTTTTTAACCTAAGCATAAAACTTTTATTTTCTATTAAACTATGCGAAGGACAAAAATAGAATACCAGTATTATTAAATTTTGTAATAACTCATGATCGTATAAAACAGAGAATAAAACTTTTTAAAATAAATACAACCAACTTTAATACATAAAATAGTAAAAAAATAATTAAAAGCACAAATTCAGATGTAAAAAATCTAAAAAATACTGATTATGGTTATTATATTATGATTATTATTACATTATATTTGCCATGATCTCTTAAAAAATGCACCTTAATAGTAGGTGCTTAGTTCTAGGATGTAACCATTGTGTTATAGGACCGACTAAAAATAAAAATTGGTTTAGTATATTTCTTGTACTTTTACAATTAAATTATACATTTTTGATAATTTTTATGGATTTTAAGTTGCTATTCAAAATAAAAGTAAAAGCTGCAGACCTAAGGCCTTATATTTTAAATGGTAATTTTCAGAACCATGCTGTAAACAATGACTTTAAGTGCAATTCTAGATGGTCGGTAGACGGTTATACGCTAATCGTAAGTCACAAGCCATTTTTGATATTTATGCCTATAGAAGTCTAAAAAGCTTGCAATGCGCTTGCAATGTTGAACAGCCCTAAGGGAATAAAAAAAAAATGATGTCTTCAATAATACAATCTGTAATGTGATATATCTGTAATGAAAAATATTCATTGTATATTTTTCAATTTTCACGTACTAATAACTCCAAAAATAATCATTCAAATTTGGTATGCATAATCTTTGAGACTATACTGAAGGTATTTTGAAAAAAAAAAAATATATATATATATATATATATATATATATATATATATATATATTTCTGATTTTTTAATTAAATTTTTCATTTTACTTTAGAAATTTTATTATAAAAAAATGAGACCCCTAGTAAAGACAAAGTATAATGTAATTTTTTTAGAAAATTCTCTTAACATAAATATATGTTATAGCGCAACTACTGTATAGCGCCACTAAAATGATCCCTCATATCAAAAAATACTTCCTTTTTGTTTTGAAATCGATCAAATATTTGCTTTGATATGGATTTAATCAATGCTATTTTCTATTAGGACAAATAATTGACCGAACGAAGTGAGGTCTATGTTATAACTAAACGATTTTCGTTCGTCTGTAAATGTCTATGTGTGTTAAGATGTAACTTTCGAACGCCTTGTTTGATTTTTAGGAAATTTGATAGACACTAGGTTACTGTATTATGTACTTATTTACAATTTTATTTTTGTTTAATGTATATTATATTTAATTTTTTGGCTTCACATTGTCTAAGATATCTTCTAAATATCTCCCACATCATGAATTTAATTTCTATGTTGTAATTTAATAATTTAATATTAAAAATAATTATGTGGGAGGCTTCCGTTTTAAACGTGTATATCTAAGGAATGGAGGTAAAATCTAATTTTTATAGTAATTCTCATAATTAAGTGCCACCAAGAAATATCCTTATCTAGGCTATAGGACTTCTGTTGCACCACTGATTTCAAACAAGTACAATAGGAAAGATGTAATAAAAAAATTTGATATTTTACACTTCAAAATGTGGAACTCGGCTAAATACCAAACAAAATTCGAAAATTAAATTACAATTGATTCAAAAACGAATAAGTTATAATCTTTTAAAGATTGTTTGCCTTCTCTTTCTTGCGATAAAAGTTTTATGTATGATTCTACAAAATCAAAATTTTTGAATAATAATATAATTTATATATTATTTATATTATATATAAATTATATAATTTATATTATTATATTATTAATAATATTTTTGTATTATAAATAATATTATTTTTATATTATTAATAATATTTTTATTCACAATAAACTCATTTGCGCATACTGATATTATTTATATGAAATTTCGAAGGAAAGTTTATACAAGTGCCATGGACGTCGATAGGACCTCTTACCGCAGAATGACTTTTATGTATAATCACTATTGAGATGAACATGTATGACGTCATTTATACAAATCTTTGTTTAATTAAAAATTTTGAACGTCCATATTTTCGCTGTTTTTTAAGATTATTTTAAAAATAACTTCAAATTCATGTTCATGAAGAACAGACGTTTTAATTGATGTGAAAAAATGTGTACATCTTTCCTATTTTGTGTACATATTATGTATATACTTTTTATTTACATCTGAGTTAGGTCTACAGTTCACAGAAGTACAAAGATTATTAATTAGTTTGAAATGCATCAAAGGTAATAATTAATACATACCAAGAATTTGGAGTCAATGTACTCGTATATTTTACATTTATTATATCTATTCTAGGGTTTTGTATATACATGATGGATCATTTTAAGTGATTTACTCGATATAGAATCCATTTTTAGAAGTTCTTATCAAGGTTTAATATTCCAAGGTAATATGTCGCGGGCTATAATGGCATGGGTAATTCGGTGTTTTGTTTACATTCTAGTTCTAGACGAGGTTTGTCTCACTTTTTGCGAGCTTATTATCAGGCATATTACATCTTGGCATAACCTTCAAACTTGACCTTAAACTTAAAACCAATATTGATGGCCTCTATTATATTAAGAAATTTTTATTTTAATAATTAATAGAGATATCTGGAGGTATCAAATATAATGCCTCTCCAAGTACAATTTATTTAATTTAAGTTTTTTCAACTTTATTTTAATCCTCGCCCTGGTAGTTCATTTTTCATAAAGTTGTACCACAGCACGATGTATGATATTCATTTTTGTGGCGAGAAGCAAACGTCTGAAGGCCGCCTCGGGAGTTGGGGGGGCCGAGGTACCAGGAAAAAATGCTGAATATGAAAGAGAGTATCGACAGATTTTTTTTATACCTCGATTAGAACTTGTAATAAGGAACTTCGTTTCTATCGAGTGGTCCAAGACTACATACTATTCTTTCTATTTCCGCATAGAATAGAAAGGCAGGTTCCGCTATATATTTTCAGATTCTCTGTATACAAAATCATAAAGCAGATTACACTATATATACAAAGTGAACTATAGAGCCTTTGAAAATAAGTAAGAGCATTAGATAGACTTAACAGTCTTTTGTATATATTAAATGCATTTGAATATATAATTCTAACAAAACACTTTTCCATTCATCAACCTACACATTAAACGAAGCTGTAAATATAATCGATGGATATAAAACTTCAATTACGTCATGTTTTCATACATCATCATCATTTGCTAACAATTAATAAACCAACAAATTTTTATTGCTTGAGTATAGAAATTATGTTTTGATTGCATAATTAATTTAAACAATACACAATATATACCGAGTAAAATACGTTACGTATCAGGAGTGTGTCGGATATCCGTATTTGCGGATATTCGCAACAAAAAAAAGAACTGTATTCATATTCGTATGGATTTATAACTAATTGTAGCAAGAAAATATTGTTAAAACCCATTAAAATACTTTTAATTTCTTAAAAATCGCAATATGGGCAAAAATTTTATATTACAAACTTTATTGTAGTGAGCTAAGCTAAATTAATCATTATTATCATAATGTACTAATTAGTAATTACACTATTTTAATTCATATCACAAATCACAATAACATTTTAATCAAAAATAATTTTAAGGAAAAAATTGTGTTTCATAATCATAATTAAAATTAATTAGTGGTAAATTGTAATTCAAAAAGAGTTACTTGGCAGCGTCGTCGTCTCCCAAAAGAATCGTAAGGAGACGACCATATACAATACTTGCAGCAAATAAAAAACTGTTCACTTGGAACACTTGTTGCCACTTGTTGCAGGTGCTGATAAATCTGACAAAGACCTTCAAATTTTTTATTATGAATTTGCCAATGTTTAAATGGATCTTGGTCTCTTGGTAGTCTTTTTTCTTAAACATAATCCGTTAGCAAATTAGCTACACGGTATCCGTTATTTGATATTCACATACTTCATCGGCATCGTCACTGACTAACATATTGCCCATTGACGCTTCCAAACTATTGCAATGCACTTTTTTTAACAGTATATTTTTTCGATGTTAATTTCGAGTATCAGTTTTTAAAGCCGAAAGAAAAAAAAAAGCAGAGTAGACTTTCTTTAAAACACTCAAGTGAACAGGTTACGATTCATGATACCTTAGATTTACATGTCAATTAATTTAATTTACATTTTTTAAATCGGATAAAAATATCCAGTGATACTTTGGAAAAATGGCAATCAAAACCGAATCTAAGCCGAATTTTGTTAAAATATATTTTTCACTATTAGATTGGTACTTTGGACAATATTCAATCAAAAAATCCCCACTTACAAAAATTTTCCTTTTATTTGAGTTGTGCCCCCTCCCTGTTGCTTCGGTTTTTAAATTTTTATAGCAATTCTATATTTTGTAATTTAAGAGCGATTCTCCACTGCTGTTATTGACATAAAAAGAATGTGCTTCTAACAAGCTGTTGACTTCAATTACATGTAATCTACATTGTATTTCTTTAAATTTTCGCATTTTGATATGCAAACGAATGGTTTATCGACGAATTTTTCTCTTAATTATAAAATCGAATTTAGATTTTTATCTTAGAAATTTTTTTCGAGAAAAACTTTTCAGTATGTCTCCTCCGTTTTCACGTCAATATTGTGCTTACCAAATTTTTTGAAACATTTAGATAATTATTTTTTAAGTTATATGCGAAAATTTCTACATAATGGAGGATGCTTCATTATTATGTTTGAATCCCCCCCCCCCAAGAATAATAAGAATAAACGACTCGATGTAATGCATCTTAATCAAATATCCAGGTCTCTCATCTCCCCCGGTCAAATTTTACTATTCTACTATTTCCATGTTACGTGTTACATACGTTATGTCAACGACCTTTATTTAGGTCATCTAAATCAACACAAACACATTTCATACCTGAGCTGGTGTTTCATAAAAGTGCATCATCATTCAAATCTATCCAGTGTTATCATATAAACCATAAAATACCATATATGATAAAACCATAAAATCCACACACTAATTACATATATTAAATTCCCGCCGTAGTATTTCAACCTTATGTATATTTCATGGTGATTTCAGGCCGATCAATTTTGGATTTTATTGAGAAGTGTATATGAAGTTGATAATCGAATGATAGTTCAGCAGGCGCATTCAAGGTGGACTAATAACAAGGTGGAGGAATAATAAAATATATTTCAGATAGCTTGAAATTAATAATAGAGATAGTTTCAATAATCTAGTAAAAAAAAAAAAATAGTCAGCAGAATATTTACGGATGGAATAATTGTCATCTGAATATGACATTTGATTGCCTTTGATGGCTACTCAGCAGAAATTTTTATCACCGCCCGTCCACCCTCTCGGAGCCTGCTGACTTTTACAACATTTTCATTTTTTTTTCTAAATTATGTTTTATAAAAGTTTCAGCTCTAAATTTTTTGTAATTTAAAATGCTTCCAAACAACACTCAAGCTTTTAACCGGGACAGAAACTTGATTTTTGCGCTCCTCTCTCTATCGTTTAAGACAAACTCGTTGAATAAGAACTGTTTAATAAATTTTTACATCATTTTTCATTCCTAATCTTTCGAAAGAATCTTTTCAAAAAAAGGGTATTTTTGAAATTTTTTTGAGAACATGCGATGGTGGTCAAATCTGGAGTTAAAAAATTGCAACGATGGATTCAGTTTGTTTACGTGGTTCTTTACACCTAAACAAACACATTTTTTTCATATTATATTCTATCTCTTAAAGTTTTCGATGAAAACGGAAGCTTATTTTACTAACTATACATAAAGTGAATTGAACTTTTATACATTTATGAATTGATATATATATATATATATATATATATATATATATATATATATATATATATATATATATATATATATATATATATATATATATATATATATATATATATATATATATATATATATATATATATATATATATATATATATATATATATATATATATATATATATATATATATATATATATATATATAAATTTAAACAGAGATGAACAGAAACAATTGTTAAAATTATCCGTTTGCAATGTATCTTTTCACGGGATTTTGACGAGAAAAACTGTGCATTACTTTCATCAAAACACTCGGATTAAACGTATATATATAGAGAAAGTTTTTAATAGAGAAAAATTTTCAACGGAAATCTTTCGAAGTGAGACATTTTTTGGTATTGGTTATGTATTATTTTTTTTTATACCATTAGATGGTAAAAAACGTGTTTTGATAAAAGGAGGAGCAAAGGTTAGGATCAATTTTTTATTGGTCACCTTTTCCATCAAAATGATTTCGAAAATAAAATTAATATTATTATAACTTCAAGTAAAGAAAAAATGTATTAAATTTTTATTATTCTAGTAGATTTTGCTCAAAAATTATTCAATTTTTAGTTAAGCAATTACGTGTGAAATGAAAGTGATTCCACGTGGATAACATTATTTATTCTCGAAATAATCGAGACGAAAAAGTCCGGTTTTGGATTCTAGTGACCTTCAAACGTAAAGATATGTTAAAATTTGGAATTCATACCCGGTCCTATTACAAGAACTTCCGACTGGAAAGTTAATAGAAAAAATGAAATTTTTAAACGGCTATCTCTTTTACTTTTTTGAAGTAATGATCCCAAATAAATCAACTTAAAAATGTATGGTTTTTTAGAGGATTTTACTCCAAATATCTGCTTTCATTGTTCTTTTTTTTTTTGTATTGTTTACATCTTCTTCATTTTGCTCTTCTTGTGCATTATCATCCACATCTAAACTATGGTACAAATTTCAAGTATCACATAACAGATCGGGAATTTAGTTTAAAGTCAAAGAAAATATTTTAGCCGTACAAACATACAAGAAATCTAGTTAATAATACCACCATGTACATTTGTTATAATATTATTGGTTATTATTATATTTGATTGCAAAAATATTTGAAGTATAATTGCAGATTAATTAATTATTCGATTTTATTTGTTTTATTCTTGATAGTCAATTCAAAATATATTTATACAAGGCGTTTCAGTGCTATATATCTAACATATCTTTTTTACTGTAACACCCAGTATAAATTTTAAAAATATAATTCGACTCTTTGCAGGATCTGTTTTTTTTTTTCATAAACTTTGTGATTCCATAAAACCAGACAGCAAGGAATGCAATTAAAAGCTACTTAGCGCGACATAATGATGCTTGGAATCGAACCCTGGTCCTTTCGATTAAAAATACTGTGGTATAATGAGCCATATACTACAGTAAAAAGTAGAATTTAACCTTGCACTAAATTTACGATCCAATTTTTTTTTAAATAAGATTTAGGATCACTGAGTATAAAATTACAAAATGCGTACATAATCCGGTGAAACGTCAGACGCCATATTGAAAAAAGGTTTTTGGCCGATATCTCGGACACTATGCACTTCAGTCATTGAGATCATTATTATGGAGATAACAAATTTGTTAATTTTTTGAAACACCTACTGTTTACGATTTATGGCCCATTTAATGAACCGGTTTTCTTTTTGCTTCGATTTTTTTTAATCTCAGCTAAAATATTGGATTAATTATTAAAATACATTAATCCATTTAAAAAAAAATCAATTTATTCTCTACAACTTTTGTTTCAATACTTTTTTTTCTACTATCCATACTGTTTGAGCTATAGAAAGTGTATAGTTTCATATTTTTGGGCTTAAGTGTATAGTTTCCGAGATATCAGCCAAATACTTTTTTTTTCAAGATGACGTCTGATGCTCCACAGGAATTTGTCCGCATTTTGTGATTATATACTCAGTAAATGATCCTAAACCTTATAAAAAAATATTGAATCGGAAATTTAGTGCGAGATTGAGGCCCAAAAAATACGACTATTTTTACTGTAGTAATACCACAGTTGATTTATTCATTAAATATAGCTTTTAACCTGTGTATTGTTTTTACTTTGTCTATTATATACAAATATGGCCTGCTTTTAATTTAAATTCATATTGCTGTGAGCTATAAAATTCATTATTCGAGCATATATCCCGTTTAAGAATGATTTGGAAGTACCTTAGATTGCAAAATATTGAAATTTTTTTAAATATTTTCCAATAATATTCCACATGGGATGTTATTAGGGGTATTTCATTGAAAAAATTGCCAAATTTCTCTACAAAAACTGTTATATTGTTGTGTAGCACTTAGGTTACTCGTTGTGTTAAATAAAAAAAATAATAAAAATGGGTGTGTATACTTATGTACGCGTGTCAGAAGTTATACTTCTTTGGCATCATTAAAAAATAATTTTTAATTGCATGCAAATAATTAATTACAATAAAATAATAAAAGGACTGGAGAAGGATATTCAAGACAGTCAATAAAGCTCAGTTTAAATAAAATAAATAAATAAATTAAATAAATAAATATATATATTTTCTTACATTAAGTGTAACATAAATCATAACAACAGCTTCAATCTGTGACTTTAGTGTGACGGTGATGCGCGCGCTTCTTCAAATAGAGATTTTTTTCTTAACGTGCCAAAAGAAGTATAACTTAAAAAAAATTTGGAGGTGGGGTTATTGAGTATTTTCAAAAGTTATTTGACAATTTTTTTAACCAAATACTTCTATAGCTTTTAAACGGGACAGAAAATTGTAAAAAAAAAAATTTCCTTTTAGAGAACTCTATGAGAGTCGTAATTTTTTCATTGAAAGTTCATTCAAATCATCCTCAGAATTCACAATAAATTGTAAGTCCTCAAGGGAATGTATGCTTCTAAAAAATTATAGCCTAATTTGTTCATCTTTATTCGCGTTCTATTAATAAAGCTTGTGCCGTGAAACAGTCCTGTGGAATCTTTAAAATAATTACAAAATAATTTACATTTGTGAATATAACTCAATTGGACTCAATAAAATTTTTTTTCCAAATTGATTATTTCACATTTAAAAAATATAAATATAAAAAAATATTACTTATAATTCATATTTCAAAAATCATAAATTTTAAAAATCATATTTCCAATAAAACTAATTTTCTTTTTTATCGAAATATTTAATTTACAAAAAATTAATCATGCTATAATATACAATTAAAAAATTATATAAATTATAAACACGGACAAACCATGAACCTTCCAGTTTATCTCCGACGTACTTTAGATAGAAATTGACAAAAAAATTTTCACTAGATTAAACAATTTAATTAATTCAGATAGGATTTAATAAATTAATTTCAACCTGAATTTGACATGCAAAATTTGAACATTAAACAAGATGTCATAACAAAAAGTTTGTATCGAAAAATAATTTCTAAGAAAGATACATTGAGACATTCTAAGAAAAATATATTTTTCAGCGTATCTCAAATAATTAACAAAAATAATTACAATTAATATTGATGGTATTATCTAATTAATATTTCAGTCAAAGAAAATTATGTAAAAATATTTAATTTTTATGAATCAGAACGGATTTTGATCAATCATGGCTCAATTTATTCGTAAAAATTACCTTTTCCCCTTTTTTAACATTAAAATACTGTTACCAAAAGGATTTTTGAAGTTGCTAAATTTCAAATCTAAAGTTAAAAATTGAGAAATTTCAACATGCCTCCCATACAATGCGTAAGTTCCCAATTTCAGAACCAAAAATAGAAAACCCAACAATTGTATTGTTGGGCTTAAACCCACATACGCTCTTTATTTATAAGATATCAAAGTCCAACCATAACATTTAAAAATATTGCTTAACATTTTTATATTAATTATGTAAATTTCTAAATTTTCTAAATCATATCTATATTCATGTCAGAATAAAATAATATTCCACAAACTTTATTTAAAAGAATTAAAACGATTTCAAAATAAGTTAAATGGAACAAGTACTAGTGTCTATAGGTCTCATCTGACGACAGTGTTGTTGGACTTTCTTAAGCACTAATTAATTTTTCCAGTAAAAATGATATGATCAGCCAGTTTTTAATTTCTTTCTCGAAAACCGTTTATTGTATTTTAATTAATTTATATTCAATTAGTTCTCTAGAGTACATGTTTACTTATTATACAAGTTTTCAATTCCTGGTAGCTTTTTTTCAGTCAATAAAAATTAATTTAATCTGTTCTGCTAATGAATCTCCTATAAGATTACATGTAAATTTACAGTTTTTATAAATTGCAATAACTTTTAAACAGTTTAATGAAACGGTTTGTAATTTTTATACAGATGATTTAGAATGGAATGATGAACGTTCTACAAAATTTTGGTTTGTCTCGTAACATTTTTATATACATCACAAATATCCATAAGAGAAATTGACATAAAAAATAAGACCTTTACAATAAAGACAATCTATAATGTACTATACCTGAAATGTGATTTTTTTAATTCTTTCGTATAACTCAAAAAAAACTATGATTATGAAGTTTGGATAAGTTCTTTATCAAAAACACCAAGCCCGTCGAGATGAAACTCTGAGAAATAATCTTTGGTTGGAATTCTAAATATACTTCAATGAAATGATTGATAATCAGTAAATGATTTCTCAATTTTTAATAAAATGTTAATATCCTCACCTATAACGATATATCGAATACTATTAACGCTACAAAAGTTTAATTTCCGTTAACTGAACATATTAAATTGGCATTTACATCGCGTTTTGTTTAAATTCAACCTAAATGCTCTAAGCATTAAATATTATAAGTTTTTTCAAATTTATATTGTATTAATTTGTTGAAGAGAAATTTTGTAGTTGATTAACTTCTGAATGAGCCAGAGACTTGCAATTTTAAACATAATTCAACATTGGATGAGAATGCAATATTATATGTAAAATTTAATCGTTTTTTTTATTCTTCAAAAGTTCCCATCATATTTATAAGAAAATACTGTTTACTTTTTAACTAAAAATTATCAGAATAAAAATAAAAATTTTAATTCACGTTTTTAAAACGATCTAAAAAGTACAAAATAATTTATATTTACATCATACAAATTGTAAACATCATACAGATTTATAGCCTCTTCAAAAGTTTGTGATTATATATTTAAAATTTAATAAATTACAAAATAGTATATAAAATGTTTAAAAAGAATTGACTTCAAAAAATGGACTAAAAAGTAAAAATTAAATAAATACTCCTAAAAATGATATAAGTGCCATAAGCTGATTGTAAAGCCCGAATTGGCAGCCAGTAATTTCATGTTGAGTCTACGGTGGGATTGGAATAGAATTGTCTTCTATGAAATTTTGGACCAGTTTCAAACGGTCGATTCAGTACTTTACTGATAACAACTGAGCAGATTATAGGAAGTGATCCAAATAAAGTGATCGAAAAGTGTTCTATTCCACCAAGAAAACGTCAAGCCACATACATATTTCATGACTCGCCAAAAATTGACCGAATTTGCTTGGAAAGTTATAATGCACCCACCGTTTACCCTAGATCTTGCGCCGTCTGACTATCATTTGTTTGGTATTTGTAAAACATCCTTGATGAAAAAACTGATCTATAAAAGAACAGCCGAAAAACCATTTCACTAAATTTTTCGCCACTAAACTACCGAAGTTTTACACCGACGTTATTATGAAACTATCCGGAAAATGGCAAAAAGTCAAGGATGCTAAGGTCTATATGTACTTATATGACAAAAATTAATAAAATAACTGCATTCAAAAATTCATAAAAATCGGAAAATATATTTTTAGATAACAATACACATTTTGTAATAGATTTTCAAGGTTTTATTTCTTGGAATTTGAAATTATAGCCAACCATGTGGAATCCTCTGGTGTCAACCGTATTATTCAATTAAACATAGTGTGAATTTAAGGAAATACCTCGACCAGAATATATTATTAAGTGAACAAAATAACTGATTCCAAGAATTTAGCGTGTAACCACAATCCGTTTGATAGTTATTTTAAGTTTGTGTTTTTGATAGAGAACTCTACATATACCATTCTTAACCACAATCCGTAATATAATAAACATTGTATATTTTTTTTTTTTCAATTTTCGCGCATAAATAACTCAAAAAATAACTATCGAAAGATTATGAAATTTGATATGCACAAATTTATCATAAAATCGATGGGCATGTCGAAGAATTTTTCGGGAATAAAAATATTTCTAAATATAAAATAAAAATTTCCTTTTTTTTCGGGAAAAGCTCTTCGACAAGCCCCTATTTTCATATCAAAATATTGAATACCAAATTTCATAACATTTGGATAATTATTTGATGAATTATTTACTTAAAAAAAAAACATTTTAGGTATATTACTTTATTTAGGCAGATTATCTTTATTAATAGAGCCTGTAGAAGTCTCTATCAAAAGCACATACACACCTAAAGAGGAGTTTATTTATTTATACAATAACTTAGAACCTATATGTTCAACACTCGATCTTTATTTCAAACGTAAGTTCTACGTAGCTAGAATATTCTACTATGGATTCACAATAAAAAAAATTAAATCCATAATAGAAAATTATATCCTAGAAAAACACTTAATATTTATTTTCTTTTGAATTTTAGAATTACTTCTTAAGTTTTTTTTTTTTTTTTCAATTATAAAAATTAGTTCTAAGAATTATTAAAAGAGAGCTTTTTATAAGTGTTTTCGGTATAATGTCGAATGAAATTCTTGTTTAAACATTGAACCAATATTGTAGAAATTTTAATGTGAAAAAAAAAACGTGGAAATAAACCGATCTAGTACATAAGAAGTAAACATTAACTGCTCCGTAGCAACGATTAAATTACAAGTAGCAGATGTAGAAATTGAAAAATGAGGAAATTTTATTAAAGAGCAATGATGTTTTTCAAAATTTCTCACTTGACAAAATATTTACAAGCATGAAGTGTTTTATTGGTTGATAGGAGTACTATTTGCCAATTTTCGAATTGATGCCTCTAATATAATTTCTCTATACCAATTTTAAGCTACCGTTTCATCATTTACAGGTTAAATTTTCAAAATTCCTTTCTTAGTGGATGATTACCTCATAAAAGCCATATTTTTATTAAATTAGGCTATAAATTGATAGATCTGTCAATCAGTTACGATTTCCATTTAAATATATAAATTAGACTTGTTCCGATTAGTCGACGACTAATCGGAAAAGCTGACTATTCGGCCACTTTCGAAGTCGACGACTGTTCGGTAAAATGTACCGATTATCCGGGTATTCGAACTTTGTATGAATTTCTTAATAAAATTTATTTAAGAGCTTAAATAAAACTCTAATTGTTAATTAATATTTTATTATTTTTATTTTAGAATCAGAAATATTGAATCAAAATTACATGTACTGTAAAAAACATTCATAACCTAATCAAATTCGACACATACAAAAATGTCTTCTTTAATTTTTTTTCAATAGTTGTCTGTGATTATTGACTGATCACCTGGCCGACTAATCACTTAGTCGCCTAATCGACTAAACTCAGAGTCGGCAAAATTGTAATGTAAATGTGTTTTTGAGTTTGTTAATCAGTATTTTCCACACTATAATGTATATAAATAAAAGGTTTTTGGTTGTTCTCGCATAATGTTATACTTATTAAGACACTTGAACATTATCTAAAAAACAAAACGATCATGATATCACCGTCTAATATAGCCCAAATTAGCAACGAGTATCATCTCCTCAGTTGGAATCATTACGACTAGCGAATTCATACTGATGACAACTACTTTGTAGTCGAAATACGTATTTAAAAAATACAAAAAAATGTTTGATCGAGACAAAAAATCGAAATTTTTTCGAATAATCCCAAAGTTCTCTCTGATAATATTCATTTTAAGAAAAACATATTTAATGAGATTTTCTAAATTAAAAAATTTGGAATATTTAATGTCCAAGGAAAGTTTAAAGTCTTCCATATCGTTCTCGTGAGAGAAGCGAGCACTAAGAGAGAAGGCCGTGGGAAAACCATAGGCCAAAAAGAAAGCCAAATTCTTAACATTCTTGCAGACGAAACGAGCGATAAGGCCGAAGATCTTACTTATTTTTCTCTCTCTCTGTGCTCTCTAAGACCGCTCAAATAATATGGAAAAAAGCGAAATATTAAATTTAACAACTTTTATGTACTTCTGAGACAATAAAGCACCGGGTACCTGCTAGCCTTTTAATATAACCATGATATAATTGATATAAAATTATAATTTAAAACTAATTATAGTAGGTATAATTTTAATTCATGCATAAATTAATGAAAATTTACAGAGTGGAGCTTCATTGTGTAGACGAAAAATATTTCAAATTATAATACAAACATTTTTAATGCTCTTAAGTAAAATTTCACGCAAAAGTCGGTCAATAGTTCAATGTCAGAAACTCAATGTATGTGTATGTTACAAAAAAAGTTGTTCGTCCAGTTATAGTTGACACTCCCTAGGTAAAGTCGACCATTACTGTTCTTTTCTGTAAAAGTTTAATAACATCGAAAAGCGTTAAAAGTTGATCAACATATTCTAGTCATAGTGGACCATAACTATCTAAATTATACTCTCACTGTTTTGAGGTAGTATAAGTTGACTTTCTAAGAAAACGGTAAACCAGTTAATAAAAAACATATAAGAATCCAAAAACATTTATTAATATGTGGTCCTACCTAGAAAATTAAAAAAAAAAAACTGATAAAAATTAACTAAAACGTAGACATAAATAAGTTAAAAAAAATAATTAATAAAAATTATTATATTATAAAACAAAACAAAAACAACTAACAATGTCAAGGGTTTAGATACTCGACATATGATTGAATTTCATTGTTTGGATTATTTTTAATAAGCATGCAAAAAATACAATAAATATTCAGTCTATACAGTTTTATATACGTATGAGTTTTTGTATTTGAACTTTTCTTCTATCTTTTATAGTTTAAAAGTTGGGTCACGGATCCATTGGACCTAATGGACCGAATTTTCTCACGAACTTCAACTCACTTTTTATGTTTAGACTACGTCACCAAAATTTCAGCCGGCTTTCTTTTATTGTTTATGAGTTATTGTGTTATTCTATACCAAAATTTTGTTAGTACGGTTAAAATTTGGTAGCGTTACAAACTTTAAACTAATATACTCCGACATATTATGTATGTCGAGTATGATAATAAACTAATAATTGAAAAAAGAAAAATACAATGTTTATTATATTACGAATTGTGGTTAATAATGGTACCTGTAGAGTTAATTATCAAAAACACAAACTTAAAATAACTATCAAACGGATTGTGGTTACACGCTAAATTCTTGGAATCAGTTATTTTGTTCACTTAATAATATATTCTGGTCGAGGTATTTCCTTAAATTCACACTATGTTTAATTGAATAATACGGTTGACACCAGAGGATTCCACATGATTGGCTATAATTTCAAATTCCAAGAAATAAAACCTAGAAAATCTATTACAAAAAGTGTATTGTTATCTAAGAATATATTTTCCGTCATATAAGTACATTTAGTACCTTAGCATCCTTGACTTTTTCCCATTTTCCGGATAGTTTCGAAAATAACGTCGGTGTAAAAATTCGGAGATAGTGGCGACAAATTTTGCAAACTGAATTTTTGCCTGTTCTATTTTCGGTCAATTTTTTTCATCACTGATGTTTTGCAAAGGACCGAAACAAATGGAAGTCAAACGGTGCAAGATTTGAGCTATATACGGATGATTATAACTTATAACCCAAGAAAATTCGATCAATTTTTCGGCGAGTTGTTCAAAGATGTATGTGGTCTGGCGTTTTTGTGTTAACTATTGAACATTTTTGGGCACTTTATTTATTTATTACATTGCAAATTGTATATTAATAGAGCCTAGGTAAAGGTCTATGTCAAAATCACTTCCCCACTTAATGATTGTATTTTAGTTTTATAAAAATTCTAAACAAGAAAATGGTCTGATCTTTGGTTTTCGAGAATGTTGTGAATTGACATTTCTAATTAACTATTTTCCGACAATAATTTTTTTTTTTTTTAATTATAATTTATTTCAACCAATAAATGCTAATATAAGATACATTTTATTTTGACGACAGTTAAGTACCAAAACGTGAAATATGCAAGACATAGCATAAATATTTAACTGTGATAACAAACTGTGATAAAATGTATTGAATTGAAAACCAATAATAAATAAATATTGTTTATTGATTACACAAAATATTCCAAATACAATATTTTACATACACACACATATATATATATATATATATATATATATATATATATATATATATATATATATATATATATATATATATATATATATATATATATATATATATATATATATATATATATATATATATATATATTCAATATTCAATAAATAGTATTATTTAAACAATATTCTGTGTGTTTAATATCATATTATATTTTGTGTATTATAATATATATTACAGTAGAACTGCGCGATTAAGTACGATTTCCCACTAGTTGTTATTGACATAAAGGAGTGTGCTTCTAACAAACTGTTGACTTAAATTACATGTATTGTATTTCTTTAAATTTTCGCGGCCAAATATATCTCAATAATTATCATCAAATGTTATGAAATTTGATACGCACACAATATTGACATGAAAGTATTATGTTTTATCAGTATTATGTTTTTCCATATCCCTTAATAGGAGGAGGAGGGGGGGGTATTTTTGATCGAGTATTTTTATTGGTGTGTCAAAATTGAAAGAAATGTGTATTACATTAGAGATTGACTCTATTATAGACTTCCTTATTCAAATACGAATACAAACGACAAGAGAGACATCTATAATAAAAATAATCTCTAATGCATAATATATTGTACTTTTTTCAATTTTATACTTACAATAACTCAAGTAATAATTGTTCAAATTTGGCAGCTTAACCTTCATGATGTGGGAGTATCCGTGGATATCTGTATCCGTATCCGTATATGTTACACTTTGTAGTCGGATCTTGAACAGATCTTTTGCATTATTAAGTTTCATTGCATATTTATAAGTAAAAGTAACAATAAAATACTGCTAAAATGTAACAAAACCAAATCACGAGCAGTATACTTCTCGAAGTGTAACTTCTTTCGATTTGTATGTCAAAACAAATTAGTAACAATTTATAACAAATAACACAACATTGACGCAAAGTGTTAACTAGTTCATCAATACGCGTGACACTGGTACCGATTGATTGCATAAAAAAGCTAAGGTCCGCATATACCTTCATAAGGCTTCAAACATGATCGTACGTCCAGCTTTATCTTGGTAAACGACGACAAAGTGAACAACGTACATTGTGTGACGTTCTTTAGTTCGAAGGAGAGTTTATCGACAAGACAAAACCTGAAGTGAGCTAACTTCGTTGGCGACAAATCGAGCTACATGTAGAAATTCCACCGTACACTTCCCCGAGAAGAAATAGGATGTCTCCAACATTATCACCATGTTTGGTTAATGTCACAAGTATTATCGCGCGCTTGGTAATGCTCCTATTTTTAGAAATTTTTTATGGACTCTTATAAGTTGAATTTTTTATACCTGATGCAGAATTATAAAACTAACTACGAAGTTTAATAATTTGGAATAAGAGGTTTTTCTGTACAATAATATTGAAAATTAGTCGGATTCATTTGGAATATTGGAATAACTTTTTATAATAATCCCATGTCTAATAGTTGTTACAAAAGATATTTGAATTATTTGCAATTTGTATGGAAAGTTGAACATGTTGTTTTATATCGTTCATATATATATATATATATATATATATATATATATATATATATATATATATATATATATATATATATATATATATATATATATATATATATATAATGTGTATAAGAATTCCTGATAGATATTTAGTTGTTATCGGTTCTCATATTTACTTAGTTAAATTCAACTTAAATTCAACTCCACTCAATTGAAAACTATGTGTATATTAGAATCGTTTTGTTGAGTACAGATTATCAGGAATTCAATAGGAGTAATTTGATAACATTAAAATTATACTACAAAATATAGCCAGCCATCCTATAACGTAATACTTTAAAAAATAAAACATATTTCACTTTATTTAAACTAAATTATGTTTACTTTTTGAAATTACACAAAATAAAATGTAATCGAAATTTTATCTGGGACGGAAACGCACTGTGATGATTGGTGACAAGTCAAGGTGATGTCACTAGTTAGTAAAGAATGATATTACATATTACAGAAGGATGCCATGACAGATGCTGTAATGTTTTAAATTTTAAATTTCAAAAACTTCTAAATAACAGTGAAAACAATAAAAATAACAAGAAACAGATTATCAAAATGATGAATCACTAATTTGAGAGCACGGCACAATAAATACGTCAACGAATTGAATTTAAAATTTTGAATTCACTTGACTAGATCCAAAGAAAAAATTTAAACATACGCTGTATGCTCATAAAAGTACACAATATCAACATGGCGAAATTGTAACTGTGAATTAAATTAGTGTTTATATTTATTTAATATTATTTTGTTTTCCTTGTGATCAATAACCTGTCTCAGTCGACATCAACTAATCAATTTTTTCGCTAAGGATAAGATAGGCATCAATCTCGAAAAATAATTTGTCACAAGGTAAAAATTAAAATTACTTTTTAGTACATTTTTTTGAAGTCGGTTTTTTTTGTGTGTTGTATACAACTACGAAAAATATTTGATTTGAATGAAATCGAATCATTAAAAATTGTTTTTGCTCCTTCTATCTCCTTCAGAGGGCATCAAAGATCCACACACCAAATTGAAATGGGACTACACAGGAAGCACTATATGAGGTAACAAACATCCTTTTGTGAAGTCGATTAAAACAAAAGTTACCTTGCCGTATAATTTAAACTTTGAGGATTAAAAAATTAAGAATTAATTAGAAAATTTTCATACATTTTCGTTTGGATGACCATTGCGCGTTGTTATAAATATTTTTTAAAACAACGTCATTGTGCATTGGCTAAAATTTTCTATTTTATCGATTATTTTGTTGTTATACCATTAGTGTAGTGCCCGAGGCGCTTAAATAATGAAAAGCTCGGATTTCAGTTATATTGAATGAAATTTAATATATTGAATGAAGTTTAGTTAATTATATATATATATATATATATATATATATATATATATATATATATATATATATATATATATATATATATATATATATATATATATATATATATATATATATATATATATATATATATATATATATAATTAACTAAACTAAGTTTACCTATTAAAAAATCGCACTGATTTCGTCGTATTTCGTTTCCGTTTAATTCGTTAAATTATTTCTATATAAAAAGATACTATATTTAATAAAATATTTATTTAAATAATTTACATTTTCATAAATATTCAATATATTTTCTTCAACTTCATTAATTTGAATCATAGGTGGAGTATTGAAACAACTATTTTCCGTACATAACTGTATACACTGGATATTTCTAGTATTTTATGAATGTTAATTAAAAATAGTCCAAATAATGAAATTCAATCATATATCAAGTCTATAATAGTGTAAACAATTAACGCTGTTAGTTGTTATCATCACTTGTTATTTATAAATATTTCATATATACTAATCAATTTTTTTTTCATAAAGATTTTGATGTACCCAGTGATTAAAAAATAAAACATTAGATAGCGCAAACATCACATGTTAAATATACTTGATTAGCGTATACAGTAAATTTCCTGAACGGACGTCTGAAAAATTTCAAATGTTATGAAATTTAGTATGCACAATCTTAACATGAAATCGGGCGGCTTGCCGAAGAGTTTTTTTTACAAGAAAAGCATTTCTTTATATAAACTAATATTTGGATTTTTATTTTAAAAGGTTTTTTTTCAGGGTAAATTGTCGAACGTGCCATCAAGCAAATAAATGATTTTTATGACTTAAAAATTAACTACAAACGGACATCAAAATTTAGTAGAGTACAGCCAAAGTACTCTACTAAAGTTTCTTTTAAATTATCTGCTTAACTAAGCTTTTAAGCAAAAAAAAGATTCAGACAAAACGTATAAAATGACAGTGAGCAACATCTCTGAAATTTTTGAGACAATCAATAAATTCTTGGCTTTTAAGTTTTGTATGAAACCATTTTTCTCATAAAATATTTATTTAGCAGATAATTTTAAAAAATCTATAAACAATTATTTTTTATAATATGAATATTAATAAACAAAACTAGCTTTAGGATTTTTCGAATAAATTTCGATATTTTGTTCCAATTTCCTAGATCAATACGTATTTCGACTACAAAGTTGCCATCATCAACATGAATTAGTTAGTAATAATTTTGAGTTATTTGTTCACGAATATAGTAAAGGTCTTTATCAAAAAGATAACCCCCCTTAAAAGTAGATAATATTAAAATAGTAAAAGAAAGTCCTTTAATGCTATTTTAAGATACAAACTTTCTTATGTGATTTGTATAGGGTATGTTTCTTCCTTGGGTATAGACACCTCTAAAAGCTCTATTAACAAAGATAATCGGTAATATAATATACATTGTATTTTTTTTTTGTAAATTTTCGCATATAAATAACACACAAAAAATTAACCTAATGTTATGAAATTTGGTATACGCGATGTTGACATGTAAACAGAGAGCATGTCGAAAAATCCAAAAGATGAATCAATGATATTTATTATAAACAAAGCTAGTATACGAAAAGATAACCTTTATAAAAAAAAACGTTCATAACTAATGGAAATATTTGAATATTTGGTTATATAAATGACTAGCTTTTACCCGTAGCTTCGCTCGCATTGAAGCCATTAAATAAATATCAGAGATCATTGCAATAGAAATGAACGAATAAAAAAAAAATTTCTCTGTAATAAAAATAAATAATTTTCAATTTTGAAAAAAAAATATATATATATAGAAAAATTCCAAACAGCTGAAACTATAGTCAATTGGATTGGAAATTGACGTGACGTTAAAGTAGCTAGACTTTGTGATTTTTGAAGAAGGAATCTTTTTTTCAATAAAAAGTATCCTATGTTACTTCTAATTCCTCCAAGAATATGTGTACATAGTTTCATGATGATCAGTTAAGTAGTTTTCGCGTGAAAGCGTAACAAACAAACTTACTTATTCACATTTATAATAATAGAGAAGAGAAGATTGTAACGATGACTCATAAGATTGTAATGCTACAAATATTTTGATCAGAGTTTGTACATATCATGTTTAAAATTCTTGGAAACAATATTTATTTAAAGCTTTTAACAGCATATAAAAAAAGTCTAACGTCAATTTAATGCAATTCAATTGCAAAAAATAAATGCTTTCAATCTAGGTTCTAGGAAATAACACAATTTTTCTAAATTACTTGTATTAAAATAGAAATTAAAGTAGAACATTCTAAGAAGAAAAAGATGTACTACTAATTTTAAACAAAAAGTTGAACGTTGAACTTGTGGCTTTTCTAAGTATTTTTATATATAGAAAAACAAAAGCAATGAGTATATTATTATAAACAACAGACATATGATTCAGTATCAATGTTTGAATTATTTGTAATAATTAGTAATAATAATAAATATCCAGTCTATACAGTTATAAATACATGTATAATGTATTTTAATTCTGTATGTGTTTAGTAGCTAAATTTGTACTAAAATTTAGGCGAGTGAAAACCTAACGAAAAAAATTGTTTTAAACAAACAGGTTGTTTTTAGAAAACACACGTTTTTTGAATTTATCTTCCATATTTTATGGTTAGAATGTGTGGGAATGATTTTGAAGCGAACGTTTTATTAGATAGCAATAGCAATTTTCTTAAAAAAAAAAAAAAAAAAAAAACTGAAAATCATTTATTGAAAGTATAGCAATGAAAGTTTAATTATTAGACCAGAGTAGAAGCCTTAAAAACTGATAAAAAGTTGAAGAAAATTATAGTAGGATGAAACCCATTGGTAACGCAAGATAATATGACAAAAATGAAAGGAAAAATAAATTACGGGCGATCTGAGTTCGGGAAGTGTGGAAGGGATGAGTTTTTAAGGGTAAAACACGGTTTATTTCGATTTCTGGCAAAAGTACAAGTCCTGTGGAAAAAAGTTAAATGGCAAAGTTGTAGGTAATAAAAAGATCTACAACTTTTGTATAAACACTTTTTTCACATAACCTCAAAATTTTTCGATTGAAAATTAGGGTGCTTTTTCGATATTGATTCAAAATATGATGAAAAAATAAATATTTTCAATCAAAAAAATTACAGTGTATTTGGAATATAAAAAGATAAGTTTTCACCAAATTTCGGAGAAAAAAAAAACCTAAAACTTGGTTATTTTAATTTTCATATAAATTTTGAGGTTATGTGAAAAAAGTGTAAATACAAATGCTGTAGATCTTTATATTACGTAGAACTTCGCTTTATAACTGTTTTCCATAGGACTTGTAGTTTTTCCGGAAATTCAGATAAACCGAATTTTACCCTTAAAAACTCACCCCCGCCCCTACTTCCCGAACTCAGATCGCCCGTAATTTATTTTTCCTTTCTTTTTTATTATTTTATCTTCCGTTTCCAATTGGTTTCATTCTACTATAATTTTTTTTGTTTTCAAAAATTATCAACCCTGGTATATATAAAAATGAATTTATTACACTATTTTTGATTTTTTACTGACAAGTAACAGATATCGAATCCAAAAAATGACACAATGTAGTTACTTTTGTATTTCTGCACTTGGAAAAATGGTGAAAGGATCTCAGTGAATCTCATCCTTTTCTAATTGTAGTTATCATAATTTACATTGGGATAGTCTGTTAATCAGTTGAGCACAAATATCTCTTGGGAACATCCTAAACTATGTACACAGTCTTATATGAGAATACGTATTTAAACAAAAATATGCTACACACTGATTGAATGAATTGAATGAAATATTATCCCCTACAAATAAAAGTAAATGAAAATCTTCACCTCGATAATTTTACGTAAATAAGTAGCATTTATTTACATCATAAATATTTTTCATTTAGAACATAATCTGCAATTAGAAATTACATAAGCAACTTTTGGGAACGTATTTAAAATAGAAAGAAAAAAATGACAATGTCCAATTCACCCCAAGTTTCATAAAAATTGAATAATAAGGAAGATGCACAAATTTTTTATCACTTTAATTGAAGTGTATCTTTATTTCATGAACATGAATTTCAAATTATTTTTCAAAAGCTTAAAAAATATTCAAAATATGGACGTTGAAAATTCTTTATTAAATAATGAAGGAGATTTGCATAAATTTCGTCATACATGTTCATCTCCTTAGTGATTGTACATAAGGGTCATTCTACGGTAAGCGGTCCTATCGATGTCTATGACACTTTAGACACTTTCCTTCACATTTAAGATAAATAATGTTAGTATGCACAAATGAGTTTATTATAAATAAAAATGTTATATAAATTACATTCATATTCAAAAATTTTGTTGTGCGATTTTTTTATATCAAACCGCTTATCGTAAGACGATTTTTTTATAAGAAAGAGATGGAAATATTCGTTTATGAATCAATCTGAATTTTCGAATTTTGTTTGATATTGAGCTTTAGTTTCACATTTTGATTGGTAACATAGAATTATAATTATTAATATTATTATTATTGTATGAGAAAACTTTGAATGGACACGACTAAAAGATCATATCCACTTGTTTTATAAATAATCATATTTAAATGCAGACAAGTTGTTATGATAAAAGATAAACGCACTGAAGCTTTAAAAACTACTTTAAAATAAATATAATAAGTCTAAATTATGATATTGAATAAACATTAATAATGAAGATAATTCAAAATAAGTACAAAAAAAAAGAAAAATTATTTCCAATTATTTACGGGAGTAATATTTTTTATACAGTAATAGATTTTTCACATAAAAGAGAGAATTATACAAAAAAAAAAAAAAAAAAAAAAAAATTATTAAAATAATAGCTCTTTATTTTTTAAATATAAAAAATAAAGTTCATGCAGATGATAATACTAATAATAATAATAATCTGTGCATTTTAATTAGAATAAAGAGGATTTATTTGGTTTTTATAAAAAAAAAAAAAAATATTTTATGCACTTTGCATAACATCCAACATACAAAATTATCGGGTGTCCACAAATAGCGATATTTGTAGCTACCATTTTTTTTTACCGTTTTTTCACAAATAATTGGCGTAGCTAAACAATTTCGTTTGAAATGTGAAATGTAAAAAATTGACACGAAAGGGGAAAGATTGTCGAAGAGTCTTTCAAATCAAGTTTCACTACACATTTTTATACACGACACATACATAATATGTCAGAGTATATTAATATTAGTCTAAAGTTTGTAACGCTACCAAATATTGACTGCACAAACAAAATGTTGGTATAGGTGTTCATAGAAACAACTATAATTAGTTCATTTCCGACATAATGATATCCGTCGATCATTCATCCGTCATTACGATAGTTCAAAAACAAAACAAACAAAAAAACATAACGAGCTGAAATTTAGTGACGTTAAAGTTCATGAGTTAGCAAAATTGATCCGTCCATGGGTTCAAATGGAGCATTTACGCAACTCTTAAAGTATAATAGATTGAAAAGTTCAAATACTAAAGTGTTTATTTTTATGAAACAAAATATAACCGTATAGACTGAATATTTATAGTATTTTATGAATGTTAATTAAAAATAGTCCAAACAATGAAATTCAATCATATGTCTCAATCAAATAACTCATTTTCATTTGTTGTTGTTTTTTACTGAAGAAAGCGTTGGCATTACCTATATAAATATTTCAGTTTAATCTAATCGCTTAAACCGAATAAAAATTATACACTGAAGTTAATAGGGAGTTTCCTCTCTATAGAATCCTCTTACGTTTACTAATAGCTTTGTGAGCTTAAGATCTCAAAAAATTAAAGCAAAATAAAGCAAAGGTCGCTTTTCTTCTTTTATTTTTAAGCAGTGGAATATCAAAGAACAATTTTTACATATTTGTTTTGAAATCTTTGCATTTCTCATCGATTTTTAGAAATTCCGAAAAAGCTAGCATAGAAAACCATTGATAGTTTTAAGAATTTTCAAAAATGGAAGGAGGGTTAAAAAAAGTTGGTATATTTAAATATTTATCTGAAAAGGAATTAGTAAAATTTTTCCCTACGCATGCAGTAAATTTCCTGAACATAATAAACATGTGTCACATGATCACATGACACATGATCAAAACAATTTGATCAAAATCGAAAAACGCGTTCGAAAGTTACAACGGATAAACAAGATATCACTCAAAACAAACGCACAATCTCAGGTGCAAAGTTCCTAGTGAATCAACTTTTACTAAATCAGAGTAGGCATAGTATAACTCTTTCTAGGTAAAGTGTATTTACTCATTTTAAATCAACTTTCCCTGATGGTTTCAGTAAGAGTTTACTCTGCCTAGAAATAGTCAACTCGCACTAACAATCCACCTTTCCTGTAACATATACAAATATAAGTTAAGAACGCAAACCTAATGAAAATTACGATTGATGTAGCCTTCATCGAAAAAAATTTAAAAATCCGAAAAATTTGAAGCTATTTTTCCAACGAGACTTTAATTAATAACTGAATATAGAGGTGAAAAAACATTTTAATTCACTAGAAATAGGTAGATGTTATGTTTAATTAAAATTTATATTACCTTTTTATTAGTGATGGTATGCATTAGTATTTCTTATGAAGAGCTTTAAAGCTCTATAAGTTTTATAAGAATTATACATTATGGAATTTACTTCGTTCTCAGACTATAAGCTCGATAAACAGGTATCAAAAAGTAAAATTCTTAGAGGAATAAAAATTACGCGGGTCGTCAAGATAAATCAAAATCGAAAAAAGATTTTTGAACTAAAATAGGTGCATTATTTTTAAACCATACAAGATGTTTGCAAATGTTTAGGAATATCAAATATTAGTTTTTTAAAAACAAACAACTTTTTTTTTTTTACCGTAAGCCTACCTTTACAGTTCATGCGGGCTCGTTTCATCCAATAAATCAAAAACTATATTCATATAGCTCGATAGTAAACTGAGCTCTAACTCTCCCGTTTTCAAAGGAAAATAAAATAAAATAAATAAGAATCATGCAGCAATGGTACGAACAATTGTTACGAAATTCGTTCGCATTAAATTCAATTTATCCCCAAAATGTCGAAATCCAACGAATTTTAAAATAATTACATATTTTGGCAAAATTTCGAACAATATTGGGAGTATTTTGAATAGTAAGTTTTCAAAGTGACGTTTAAACATCCTTTTGTACCTGATAATAAATAAAAAATGCAAATTTGAGGCAGAAAAATAGTGATGAATTCATCCATCGTTTGAGCTACAAAGATTGCGGAAGTTTCTACTTGGATCAAAAGAATATATTATTCAAAATTAAAAAGTAGGAACATCTGCGATCATTAAAAACAAATAAAACTGACTCTACCTTTGCAAACCATCATTTTGAAAATGACCATAAGCCCAATAAGGACTTTGAAATTTAAATAAGGTGCAAAATTAAACCTCTTGAAGTCACTAGATATTTTAAAAATGAAACTTACCCGGATCTTTTAAACACTACAAGACAGATCTCACTTTCACATCATTGTTTTTATCCATCAATTAAGATCCATAAAACGATTTGATTTAACAACCAAATAAGTCGCATGTATATAATAGAGTTTTAATCGGAAGTAATTTTAATACTATTTTAATCAGAAGTAATATGTTATAATTGTTTTTATTTTTAGGCAATAGCTTTGACTTATTTGGCGGAGCAATGTGAAAAAATAACTTGTATAATATAATGTAAGTACCAGAATTAGGTGCACAAATAACCGAAATTTAATTCGTTTAATAGAAATTAACACTTGTATATTAAATACAACTATTAAAAATACATATACGCCATTTTCAACTGTTATTAACCCATGGAATTGTTCGTGGGATGTAGTTTGCCCGGGTCGGGTTGGCTTTTGGCCCCTACGTTCAATATATGATTAAACTACCCATGGATTTGTGGGGTGTTAGCTTACACGAGTCGGGTTGGTTTTCGGATCCTACTTTCAACCTATGATTAAACTACCCATGGATTTGCGGGGTGTAGTTTGCACGTGTCGGGTTGGTTTTTGGCCCCTACTTTCAACCTATGATTAAACTACCCATGAATTTGCGGGATGTAGTTTGCATGGGTCGGGTTGGTTGTTGGCCCCTACGTTCAACGTATAATTAAACTATCGATGGATAACTCGAAAATTGGTATTATTCATTTTCGTCTTATTTTGGCTTGTTTTGCCAAAATGCATAAAAAAATCGAAACGTCACAGCTCTCGTGTTCGATTCTCGTGTTTTTATTTCAGAATTGTTTTGCCAGAGTAATTTCACAGCAGCGGTGCTAAATTTTTTAAGTTAAAAAAATTAAACAGCTCATATTTGCAGCACCCAAAATAATCAAAGAATCAGAATCAAAATTTATTTGGAAACATCCACTAATTTAAGGAGAATTAATTCCCGAATCAAATTTGTTCAATCCGACACAAATTATTGAAAACAAATATTTATTAATAACATTGTTTTTAATCGATGCATATTTTTATTTATTTACTTAAAATAATACCATTTTTATAAAAAAAAAAATTATTATCCGTGATTATTATAACGCCGCGTGATTAATAAATATAAAAGTCAAATTTATAGTGAAAGATATTCTTGTAAAAAGAATATGAAATACTAGATACGTGAGCTTGCATGTAATTTTCTTTCATGCAGACGACTTAGCATTAAGCTGCACTTGAAAACTATTTATTGAAAAATGTCTATCTTATGTAAAAATGTCTAGAAAAAAACAATTCTAAGCTTTTTTCATATCTTGGTAAAAATAATAATAATTTTACTTGTATAATGAAACAGAAACAATGTTACATGACTGACGGCAGTCCCGCTTTTAGGGGATAGACAAAGCAGGCACTGTCTACAGGCCCGCACCAAATTTTCAGAAAATAAAAGTGAAAAAAAAAAATCGAAAAATTTTATTGTGAATCTTAGAAAGAATTGCTAAATGAATGTAAAAATGAATGACTATTTTATGTATAATGGACAAAAATAAACAATAGAGACATGTTGTAGAAAAATGTTTGATTTTCCTGCTAACGATCTAAGTAATCAAAAAATGTCATTTTTAAATATATTTTACTCTGAAAATTTTTAATTTTTTCTTTTTTTTTTTTTTTTTTGGGAAAATACTCCTAAAAGATTTTAATTTCAGGCTATTTTTTTTTCTCGCAACTTTGAATGAAATAGAATTTTGGTTTTGAATGAAAACATCATTTTTTACGAAGATGGAATATTTTCAAAAAATGAAAATAAATAGCATCTTTTGAGTGTTTTTCGATCTTAAATCGCTTATAGAATGAAAACGGGTCATTTGTCTAACTTTTGAAAATAAATTGGAGTGCAATGAACGCGTAACAATTGCGGGAATATCATATTATATATATTGGCCTTAATATAACCGTAAATTGAAAAATAAAAGCATTGATAGAAAAGATTAAGGAGTTGTAATAAATATTTTAAAAAAATTGTTCTTTCTACATTTTTCGAATCTTCATTTTTAAAATGGCTTTTTTAACCATCAATCAAAATCAAAGAATTTTTTTGATAATTATTTAAGCCTGAACCATAATCTTCTTTAAGCGCTTCAAGAAAAAGCTTAATATAAACAAGCGAAGATAAGAACTAATTGCTTAAATACTTCACATATGGTTTAGTACTAATGTGAACAATTTTTAATCATTAACATTCATAATATACACTAAATATTCACCTCAAATAGTATCATATTTTGTTATACAATAATTATATATGTTTAATAGCTAAATTTGAGCCAAAATTGTAGTGAATCTAAGCGGTTTACAAAAAATGTTTCAAACAAAAATTGTTTGTTTTATATAAACAAACATTTTTGGTATTTAAATTCTTTTACTATCTCGTATGGTTTAAAGGTTGGACCATAAGCCCCAATTGGCAAATTTTGATTATTCACAAATTTAATCTTACATTTTAGGTGCAGTATTACCATCAAAATTTTAGCTCGCAATTTATTTTTTGTTGTTGCGTTTATCTTAATGACAGACAAATAAACTAATTAGGTGATTCTATGAACATCAAATTACCAAAATTATTATTATACCAAAATTTTGCTAGTACCTTGAATATTTTCTAGTGTTAGATACTAGCCTTAAAATAGTAACATATATTCTTTATCAAAAAAAAAAAATATTCCCAAAATTCTACGGAAATTTCCGGGCTTATTAGTACGATCTCTGGGTTTTTTACTCAATGTTTACAATGTCGTAAACATAACAAGGGATGTATATGCGTAGGTACGTATAATATAAGGTTGGTAATGAAAATTAAAAAGGTAAAAACGTACTAAAGCACAAAACAAAAAGTAAGCTGCACACGCGATCTTGCATATTCATAATTTTCTTAGATGAAGTACATAAAACAGAAAATAACATTCATAATTATGGGGTACATTACATATACATCACACATCTTGAACAAACTAGAGAGTAACCATGACAACGATAATTCCAATATTGTGAATTGTCAATAGTGTTAAGAAGACTAACATTAAATTTTTAGTACAGTCACTCTCAGAGCACATTAAACATTACAACATCTGATAAAAATCTGTATACATTATTAAAAATTTTGTGTAAAATTAAGTGTTCAAAATGGTTGATTATCAACAGAAAAAAAAAAAACAATTGAATTTTTAATACAAATTTCGTTTCAAAGAGGACGCTGAAAGTCTTCCACTTTTTAAATGATAACACAAAATTAGTGTTAACTCATTATTCAAGTTTCAATAAAGAAGATTGATAATTAATTAAAAATAAAATAAGTGAAGATAACAACTAACAGAGTTAATTGTTTAGATATACGACATATGATTAAATTTCATTATTTGATCTATTTTTAATTAGCATTCGTAAAATACTATAAATATTCAGTCTAAACAAATTATATATGTATACATGTATAATAATATATATTGTTATTACCTATATGTGTTTATTAGCTAAATTTGAGCCAAAATTGTGGGGAACTCAAACATTTTACGAAAAAATATGTTTTGAAAAATTAATTAACTTAAGCTACCAATAAAATTAACAAAATTTACTTCCCAACAACATGATGAAAAATAGAGAAGAAACATAAATCAGGAGTCTACATAATTGTCTTGTGAGTGCAAAGGCGTCTGTATCGGTCAAACTGGGAGAAATAAGAGAACGTGAACATCTATATACAATAATTATGTAATCTATAGTATAAATTCATCGTCAATCAAGAATATAAATTATATTGTTTTGGGAATGGCTGAATAGGCCGAAACGATCGTTAACAGTTGATAATTTATTTATTTAAAATTATACTCGATATGTAAACAATATGTCAGAGTATATTAATTTTAGTATAAAGTTTGCAACGCTACCTACACAAAGAGAGATGGCGAACTGAAATTTTGGTTGACATATTCTAAACATAAAAAGTGAGAATGTACAAATTCGGTCCATTGGGGCTATAAATATATCCTTCATTTTCTCAAACTATAAAAGATAGGAGAAAAGTACAATTACAAAAAAAGGTTTTCGCCAAAATTTTAGCTTAAATTTAGCTAATACACATATAGATAATTGCAATACATATTATTACACATTACATCATATGTCGAGTATCTAAACAATTAACTCTGTTGTTATCTTAACTTGTTTTATATTCAGAAATTACTATAAGAAAAATGTTAAATTAACACACAACAATCTACACACAAATTTTTAACACAGATCGTTATTTACGAAAATACACAAAATTTTTTACGCAGTTCCCGGTGAAACACTAAAACTTTTCAGTATTAATTCAAAAATTACTGCAAAACAAAGATTAAAACAGCAAAATGACTTCGTTCAGTCATTAATGACATGAAAATGCATTTGAACTTTTATATGGATTTTAATGGAGATCGTAGATTCATAATAGGGAAGATCCAAAAAAAAAAAATTTGCTATTTTACTTATCCAAATAAGAAACTAGACTCAATACCCAAGAAAATATGAAAATTAAATTAAAATTGACTCAAAAACGAATAACTTATAAGCTCATAAATTATATAAGATTAATGTAATTTATATAACAATTTCACAATCAACTCATTTGCGCATAATAACATTATTTATCTTAAATTTTGGAGTAAAGTGTATATAAGTGCCATGGACATCGATAGGACCTCTAACCACAGAATGACCCTTATGTACAATCACCATGGAGATGAACATGTATACAAATTCTATGGATTTTCTTTCTCACCGCCATTTTTTAATTTTGTATAGCGATTATTCAAGAAATGGTTTCTTAGTTTCACATGACTTATAATTTTATTAAGATCGCATGCCACGCTGACTGTATTATTATGTAAACAACTTTGTAAACATTTGACTCACAAAATAAAAATGATCAAACGATGTGAATTGTAACAGATATGCATGCTATGGTGGATATGAGTCTTGGTGCCCCATCTTATTTGAACTATCTGTATTCATGAGCATTCATAAAATACTGTAAATATGTAGTCCATACAGCCATGAATACACAAAAAATATGTATTGCAATTATATATATTTATTAGAGCTGAAATTATGGTGAATTAATATATTTTACGACAAAATATTTCAAAAAAAAGTTTTTGTGGTTCAAAAATTGGTAGTTCATTGGGTCTCCAATGGACTGATTTTAACGATTCACGAACTTTAAAACTAACTTTTTACCTTTTACGTCATCAAAATTTCAGCTTGCTACCTTTTTTAATTTTTGAGTTTTCTTGTTGACGGACACACGGATGGGCGGACGAGTAGGTAAATAAGGCCGATACTGGCGCACTTTTCCATAAGATTTAACATGGGGACTAAGTAATTACGTTACCTCCAGGGGGAGGGGGTATATAATATAGATTATTTTGAGAATATTATTGGAAATAGATATATTATTTGAATATTAAATATATATATATATATATATATATATATATATATATATATATATATATATATATATATATATAATAGAAATTCTATGCGGTCAGCAATCCAAGTACTAGCTGTGTATAATGTTGCTTAACATTATTGATCGCTTGAGATCAGTAATTACGTTACCCCAAGGGGGGAGATATATTCTAGATTATTTTGAGTATATTATTTGAAATAGATATATTATTTGAATATTATTTGAAAATAATCTATATTATATACCCCCCTGCCCTGGGGGTAAAGTAATAACTGATTTCAACCGATCAATAATGTTAAGCAACATTATACACAGTTAGTACTTGGATGGGTGAACTTACACCGGAAGTAAAATCACAATTATTCCCCATGTTAAATCTTATGGAAAAGTGCGCCAAAATCGGCCTTATTAAGTCATTGACTAATTAAGTCATTCTATGGACACCCATGCCAAAGTTTTGTTAGTACGGTCAATATTTTCTAGCGTTTGCAAACTGTGATTTGTTTGATTAAAAATTTCAAGATTTGGAATTAAACTTATTTATGAATATTATTCATCTATTTTATTCTAAAAATATAAATCTGAAAGTAATTTACTATAACTTCAAAAATAATTTTACAGTTAATTAATAGTGCGAATTTTACTATTTTTATTATTTTTTACACGGTACTCACATTTTCAGTTCAAAAAACAACTGTAACTTTTTGGTTATGTATTTAATAATATTCAATTGCTGTAAAATTTAGACCGGTATTAAGTACAAAAATTTAATACTCTAGTCCGAAAAAAATAATTGTTGATGAAGTTTAACAATATCACCGATATCAACAAGAAAATTTATGACATACCTTATCAAAAATTGAGTTCTCAAAAAACACAATCTCTTGGCACTATTTCATTAACTTAAATGTTTGTAAATATTATCCAATGTAACGTACATTCAACATGGTTTATTAGCGATTTCAAAAATCTTAAGGTAGATTGCGCTCGAGACAGAAGTTATTGAACTGGAATTCAATGTTAACTCGATACGTTCAACAAAAAGTGTGTCAAATTTTTTAAGTTTGAGATGTACTTTTCTGTCTCAAGGTTAAATATTGCATATTTATATGCAATATAAATGAATATAGTATGGCAATATTTTTTTTTTTTTTTTTAGAATTATTAATGAGAACTCTAGGATTTTTTCGAATAAATTTCGATTTTTTCCCGAATTTCCTACATCAAAATATAATTTGTATTTTTATAAATACGTATTTCGACTACAAAGTAGTCATCATCAGTATGAATTAGCTAGTTGTAATGATTGTCTGAGGAGATGTTACTCGTTGCTAACTTGGTGACGGTTTGTACGATGTAACATCTCCTCAGAGAATCATTACAACTAGCTAATTCATACTGATGATGACTACTTTGTAGTCGAAATACGTATATATAGAAATACAAAATAATTTGATCTAGGAAAATGGGGCCAAAAATCGAAATTTATATGGCAATATAGTATGACTAATCGTTATTCTTTTAATTTGCAAAAATGAAAAAGTTACCTATTGTTTGCAAAAATTTTTTCGTGACAAAAAAAAAATACCGAATCCAAATTATTCCACAATGTATTTACTTTTAAATTTCTGCACTTGGAAAAGTAATGAGCGGAGCTGAGTGAATCTTATCCTTTTTTAATTTTAGTTATCATTATTTGCATTGGGATAGTCTCTCAATCAGTTTATCACGTATCACCTTTTGAAACGTCCTAAGCCCTGTATATGTCTTAAATCAAATATGCTAGACACTGATAATAAAGCTTTTCTAACGTTGAATTAATTTTTAGAATCAGTTTAGTCCAATACAAAAAAAAACCATTTATTAACATTATAAAAATTTATTCATTTTCAAACATAATCGATAATGGAAATTTTATAAACAAAATGGTTTTTTTTTTAACATCAACTTTGGCAACGTTCTTAATATTAGATATTCCCGACCAAAAATTTAACCTTTGACTGAATTTTTGAAGTGTGAGAGGTGAAAATAAGAAAACCATTTATTTAGGAAATGTATGCATTCGACAATGTAAATACCACAAAAGCGAAATAATGTTAATTACCATCAGTTTCTACGAATAAATAACAATATGCTTTCAAAAGAACGGATATCATTTCAAATGAATTCGATTTGGTCACTTGATCATAGAATGTCAACAATTTCTATGAAAACAACACTGTGGTGTATTGGGAAATCAGTGGAAAAAGTTTTTTTTTTTTTTTTTTGTTATCTGTGATGAATAATATGGAGAAAATAAATTATTGTTTTGATGCATTCAATGTCTCTAATCAAATTTCTACAAATTCTACCAACTTCATACATTATTATTGAACTTTTAATGATTTCAATATAGGCGAATAAAACGAGACCGAATATTCGCCGTATTTGGAATTAATTAGCGGAAAGCTGGAGAACGCTTTAATCTCTTCAAATTGACCCAAATACATGGAATCTACGTGTGGAACCATTGTGAGTGATAGCCTTAATTTTTGGCAGCCAAAAAAAGCCACGAAATTTTAGCAGTTTTCTTGGGCTTACTCCTAAAATTGGAAAAGGACGCATCCTACAGAAAAACTGATGAATATCAAAATTAAATATTTTATATACTTTTATTTTATCTTTTTACCGAAAAAAAAAAACATCGCTCAAATTTGAAAAACAATAGCAGTCAAATGGCTTAACCGGTTTCAAGTACTCCTTCAACGCCAAATTTTACGTAATTTTAATGTTCTCCAATTTTTGGAGGTTTCTAGATATACGTGTTGAAATGTGAAGATAGTCAGTTAGTCAGTCAAAATATATAGCAACGGCTGACACTTTTTAAAGCTCATTTGACCAAAATTTTTATGAACTTTTATTTTGATATTAATTGAAAATTGAAATTTGTCAACTTTTTAGCGAAGTGGGATAACATCACTCATTCGACTCAAAATTATGTCTTTTTTAGATTATAGAAGGTGAAAATTGATGTTTATCAAATTTTTGGAGAAATAAGAAAAATCTTTAAACTTCGAAAATCTACAGAGGCCAATTCTATTTTTTAAAAGGTCTATCGACGCAGAATTTTAGTTACTTTCATTTAAATATTTAACGTAGGAAGCGTAGTTTTCAAATTATAGGAAATGAAAATTGAGGCCTGTCAACTTCTTAGCGAAGTTGGAAAGAACGATTAACTTTGAAAATCCATAGCAGCTAAATGACAGGCCTGATTTTATGTTTTTAAGAGCTGATTCCATGTAGAATTTTATATACTTTCATTTTAAATTACAACCAAAAAACTTGCACAAATTTTGCGGTTTTTTGGCTGCCAAAAATTAAATAGAAGACGGAAGGTGGGGATTACTTTGACGACCCCTTTAATAGAGCGTCCTGAATATGTTCAATGTTTAAAAATGATTAGGACTAGATGTTTAAAGTGGCTGGCGTCGACTGAGAAAGGTAATTGGTCACAATTATTTATAGAAGTTTATAATTTAAAATTGTTTTTTACTTCTTAGTTCATTTTTTTTAAGTCGGTTCTTTTTTTTTTTTTAATTTTTTGTTATTTAATTTTCTTACTACAATAACAAAAAAAAAAAAAAAAAATGGTGTCTGTAAATTTGAAGCCTGTAGGGACAATTGAAACTTTTACGCTCCCGTAAAAGAAAACGATCTAAATGAAGCAAAAACTTGTTATACAAATCATAATCACAAATTTTTTTGCATATTTTTTTTAGAGAATATGATATACTTTTGGGCACCCTGCCTAAGATAAATATTTATCGATATTTAACATTTACTAAATAAAATCAATGACATTTTAAGACAGAACATTGTTTAAAATTTCTTCAAAATGTGTATAAAATAAGAACAATTGTATAAAATAGAGTGGAAAATATCGTAAATTAGTTTAAAAAATAATTTTTTAACAAAACATAAAATAAAAAACGGAAATTTCAATATAAAAAAAAAAAATAAAAATAAACAGAGAAAAATAAAACAGTTTACTATATGCAATCGTATATACACAAACGTAATACTGATAGTATATCCATATAATTTGTAGGTGTAACAAACACAACTGATGATGATACACAAACGTAGCCAAAACGTAGTACTTACGCGAGTACACTCTCCACGTGGTTTGTGTACTCGAAACGACCACCGAGCAATGTGTGGGTGGACTTCTGTTGTAAAATACAAACCATACTACAAAAGCACATAGCACAAAATTACAATTGAAATATGTGAGATTTTTTTCTCGCATCTAATCTGTTATTTTTCATTACAAAATTTTTATCCGCAAACAAAAAACTATTTTTTAATTTATAAAATCTATGCAATATAGGTTACAAATATGTAAGAGTAATTGCCTATAATTTTATTATCAAAATAAAACTCGGATGTTATTAAAAAAAAATTAAATAAAATTATTGAATAATTATTTTTGGAGATGAAATATTTCGTTGGTTTTAAATTGGTTGTAGAAAATTAAATCAATATTAAGTAATTTGGTTGACAACTTAAATATACTGGGACGCACCTTCTAAGATATTTTTTTTTCAATTAAAAATTTTCTTTAAAAACAATTTTTCAAGAAATTTTCATCTACCAACAAAAATTATTTTCAAAAATAATAATAATAATAATATGCTTAAAACTCTACAGAGAAAATTTTATTTAAATTCAAACTTACCCGCGTAAATAAAATACAAAAAAAATAAATAAACTTTTCTTTTTTCTTTACAAAAGAAAATTTTTGTTTGATTTGAATTTATAGTTTTGAGAAAAAAACCACTGATGTATATGTAAATTAAACAATTAGATAACGAATCGCAAACTTTTTGTGAAAATTATTTGACATGTTACTGTATGAAAATTTTCCGGCATGTTATATATACTTTCAACAAGAACTTCATGAAAACTGAAACTATTTTCTTGATCCATCGTCAACATATTTGTGCGATATATATATCTGTCGTAACACAATCGCGCATGCGGGTTTATTGATGTATTCAACTCATAGTAATAATATTAAGATTTTTCGTGTGAAAACAAAATTGAAAAAAAAATTTTCATAATTGAAGAAAATGATTTAATTTAATTTTATCTATAAATTAATTTTTTTTTTGTTGTTGCCTAGGTTATTAAAATGTTTAGTTTTGTTTTGATAGAAATCTTGAAAAGAAACATTGGGTGATTGAGTGGGGATAAGAGTAGGGGAATTTAATGTTTTATTGCATATAATATATCAGTGATATCAGTAAGAGCTTATAAGCTGTGTGTTGGTGCTGGGAGCTTTGCACACTCACGACACGACAAACAAAAACGATGTGAACCAGCTGATACACAAATTTTGGGGAATTTACGTTTGTTTTCTAGTGGTTTCTCATAAGTTTCGATGTATGCAAAGAAAAGTTCCTATTTGGAGTTGAGTATACCAAGAAAAAATGAACTTTTAATATCATAACAGAATTAATTTTCGACGATAATGAAATAATAAAATAAATACCATGATATTCGAAATAAAATTCTCATTTTGGAAATTAAAAATTTTACTATTGTTCGGGAGTCATAATTTGCAAATTTTGCATTTTTTGAACTTATTTCCAAAAGGAATCATAGAAATAATTATGGCTCACTTTTTTTTTTTTTAATAATTATTAATTAGAACTGTAGGATTTTTCGAATAAATTTCGATTTTTGCCCCAATTTCCTAGATCAAATTATTTTGTATTTTATAAATACGTATTTCGATTACAAAGTAGTCATCATCAGTATGAATTAGCTAGTTGTAATGATTCTCTGAGGAGATGTTACTCGTTGCTAATTGTGGTGACACGTTTGATGTGGCTAAATGTAATAAATTAAAAGTAAATAAACTTTTTAAAAAACAAGGTTTTATTTAAATGCGCTAAAAAGACAAAAATAAACTTTTACTATCAACTTATAACGTTACACAAATTATGATATAAAAGCTTGTTGTGAGATTTAAATATTCGTATTTACTTAGTTTGAAAATTTTTATACACGCAAGTAAATCTAGCGAGAAGCTTTTATATCATATAAATTATGTAATGACTTTATAAATTGATTGATTGTTTTAAAGTAAACGTTTATCCTTTTTGGTGCATTTAAATAAAAGCTTTTTGTATATTTTTTACGTGTAATTTATTTTTTACTTTTTAGTTATCGCTGGACTAAAAGATCACAATTGCATGTTATACAGTGTTTCAGAACGTTTAGTTATAGTTGAAGATATCTGCTTCAATACTGACTTTTAAGCTATGGAAGACCGTTATATTGAATTTACAGTAACATCACTAAAAAATTTGATACTCATTCATTTGATACCCATATTGTAGGATTGCATTAAAAATAACTAGTCCGCCATTTTAGATGTGCCGCAATCTTGGTAACCATGCATCCAAACTGAAAGTGTATACAAAATTTCAGCTTAATCGGATTGACATATCTGCTTCAAAATTGAGTTGTAAGATTTACATATGCTTGGCATATTTGATACGCTTTGCATTTACATCTTGCATATATGATAATCGTGACTCTTTGGGGAGCAAATCGAACATTTCGATGTAATTGATAAATGTCTTTTATCGTGACTTGTATTTAGATACACAGTGTGTCCGGATTCAAGGGTAGCCATTTTCTTACATAGAATCAGAAATAATGATTTAAATTATTATCCAAAATCAACTACTTAAAGTAGGATAAACTGTCAAAAACCCGAAAATACCGTATTGATGTAATTTAACACTTGAGTGACTATTTGGCTATTCCCGAAAATCAAATGATAAAGCCTCGGACACCGTTTCAAATCAATCAAAGAAATAAAATCAGAATCAACGAAAGGTTTGAACACGACAGATGTATTGTATCGGGTGGGTACTTAGAAAGCAACGGAATTTATTTGTAAGAACAATAGACGATTCTTTATTTTTTCGATATCGTAATGGTTGGAGGTCTTCGACCTAAAAAACAAACATTACCTCATCGGTTTTTGTCATACTCAATTCCAAATAGTATCTATTCCAGTAATCATATTTATAATATTTAAACCGGTATACGCAAGTAACCTAATGCCGGCAGCTGGTCCGCTCTGTAGTTTGTACGTTCTTCTGTATTTGTTTGTATCCCAGCCAAGCGTCTCGCTTGCGTCCGTGAACTCAACCAGATTTTTTTTTTACCATTTTCCATATATATACGTACTACATACATATATTGTAGTATCTGGAGCTGTGATTGTAACCACCCTTCGAATACCCTACCGCATGTCTTTTATCTAAATCGATTCCACCCTTACAGTATATAACTTTACTGTGGTCACCATTTTACCTATTAAGGTGTACATACAATACAGTATGCTCCAATATTGGTGATATCAAGAAGTTTCACTGTAAGCAGAGTGCAAATCACGTTTCTATTTAAACATATAAAGAAGTTAAAACCAGTTTCCGGACCTTCTTATATAAAGGTGTACAGAAACTTGGTTGCACATCAGAGTAGCTAACACCTCGAGTTCAACTTTCGATAGCAATATAATATATTTATATAACATAAATTGTTAACCAGCTTCCGGGTATCGAACCTGGGACCTTCTTATATAAAGGTGTAAAGAAACTTGGTTGCATATCAGAGTGACTATCTAAACGCCTCGAGTTCCGACTCCCGATAGCAATATAATATATTTATACAACATAAATTGTTAACCAGCTTCCGGGTATCGAACCTGGGACCTTCTTATATAAAGGTGTAAAGAAACTTGGTTGCACATCAGAGTAGCTATCTAAACGCCTCGAGTTCCGACTTCCGATAGCAATATAATATATTTATACAACATAAATTGTTAACCAGCTTCCGGGTATCGAACCTGGGACCTTCTTATATAAAGGTGTAAAGAAACTTGGTTGCATCAGAGTAGCTATCTAAACGCCTCGAGTTCCGACTCCCGATAGCAGTATAATATATTTATACAACATAAATTATTAAACATATCATCAAAGTGTATAACATCTTATAACTGCACACAAAAATGAGAAACGTTTCTGTTTGTTCGCGCAAATTTCCAAAAATTCTGATCTGATTTCAGCGAAACTTTACCAATATGAAAATGAGAGTTGCTTACCAACCTTCGTCTAGAAAATGTGGGAGCCAAAATATTAAATGAAAACGATTTCACCGATTTCATTGAAACTTCGCAAAACACGAAAAGGTGGCCAATCTTGTCAGGCTTAAGTTATTTTTACACTCCTTTGCCCTTGGAAAATTGATAAACTTTTATAATACTAATCTCAGTAAAAGCTAAGCTAATTTGTAGCCCCACTCACAAAGGTAAGGCTACGGGAGGGAGTCAAACATTGCATGAAATATGTCAACGAATAATTTTAGTTGAATTTTTCTTTTTTAAATTTCTGTTATAGAAAATCACTCAAAAGTAATTACTAAAATCAAATTTGGAAATTTTCCATCAATCGAAGTAAATTTTTATGCATTTACATTCTGTACAATTTCTTTAAAATTATATAAGTAACATAATAAGCTGTTTTATATACAAAGATAATTCCTTTTTAATAAAATACATTGTTTATTATCTTTTTCGTAACTTTTAATGTTTCTTTTTGTATCTTAGAAATATTTTACTTTTTCACCTCTATGTACAAAAAAAAAAAAACATTTTCAATATTCCACATTTAGAGTGGACAATTCCAGAAAAGTGACATTTTATTCTGTCCCCCAGAATATTGTTAAAAACAATTTAATCTCTGAATTGTATTGAATTTAAAAAAAAAAAAAAAACATCTTTTGAATACAAAATTTCTGCTATAAACAAATGCAAATAACTCCTAATAGTGTTAATTGTTTAAATACTCGACATATGGCAAATGTTTGAACTATTTTTAATCATAAACATTTATAAAATACTGTAAATATGCAGTTCATACAATTATAAATACATACATACATACCTATTGAAAATTTACGTGCTTATTTGCTAATTTCAGCGAAAATTGAGGTGAAGATAAACAACTTACGAAAAAATGTTTCAAACAAAAGTTTGTGTTTTGAAAACAAACTGCATTTTTTTATTTAAACTTCTTCGATCTTTTATGGTTTAAAAGTTGGGTCATGGTCCTAATAAAATGATTTTGCTCATTTACAAACTTCAACTTACTTGTTATGTCTAAAATGTACGTAACCAAAATTTCAATTCGATATGTATTTTCGAAGTTATTTTGATGACGGACAGACAGGCAAATGGACACACAAATGTAAAAGATGGCAATTAGATGGTTCTATGGTTCTAGTTTCTAGCGTTATAAACTTTAGACTAGATTTAATATACTAATTTAATATATGTCAATTATAAAATTAAGAAATTGTACTTATTTAATTTTCTGAACCTTTTAGTTATGTCCAGATTTCTTCGAATTTTTGGACTTCGAATTCTTGAAACTCGTTTCCACATTAATTTGCAGTAACCAATACATGTAAATTGAAATTTATTACCAATTCTCAAAAGTGATCAATCAATGTGTACTGTGGGAAAATTTATTACAGTGGTAAAATCAATTATCAAATATCACTTAGCCGAGTGCATCGTTAAATATTGAATGATTTGATGTATTGGACGTTCAAAATAATATTGGCAAATAATTTAAAAATTAAGTTATTTGATAAAATTAGTATAATTATGGGGAACTAGAGTATAATAACACACTTAATAGTAACGGCAATATCATAATGCAATATACACACAGTAAACAAATTTTGTGTAAAATCAACATAATTAAAGTGTTAATTGAAGTAAAAAATATATAAACTACTTTGCGTTTTTTTATTAATTAATGTTGACATATGTTTCAAAAAACTGTTTTAAAAATGGTCAAATAGACCGAAACATATGTCAACATTAATTAATAAAATTGGTGAAAATGCAAAGTAGTTTATATATTTTTTATAAATAATTTTTCACAAATTTCCAAACCATACAAATGTTAATTTAAGTGTCCACACAAAATTAATGTTGAGATTATCAATCCATAAAAACATGTTCAAGTTTTAACAGAAATTTTGTGTTAAAATTTCGTTTCAAAGATAGGATAGTTTTACACTATTAAATGGTAACACAAAATTACTGTTAACTCAATTATTATTGAGTTACAACACAAATTAAATAATTAATTGAAAATAAAGAAATATTTAATCCTTATTATGAAAATTAGTTTACGTCATTTCAGTGAAGTACCAACATTCGTAAATTTCAATAACAGCAGATATTTTTTAAGTGAAAAAGTACAGTTAGACACATTTTGCTTCAAGTTCCATAAGAAAAGTGTCATATTAACACACACAAAATTTTAACACTGGTCGTTTTTGACGCAAACGTACATAAAATCTAAACACGCCGAAACGAGCGTCTACAACATTTTATAAATTTTAGTAAATAATTTATAAAAATTAAAAAAAATATTAGTCGATGTTTATAGTTAAATAATAAATAAAAAGTTGTGTGAATCAATTAATTTTTGTAAAATACATCATAAAAATCGTGTACATGTAAAGGTAAATTAAAATAAGTTTCAGGTCGTTATTTTATTTTTTTTTTACGAAGTATACATAATATCTTAAGTATTAAACCCTATAATAACCATGAAATGGAAAACTTATTAATATTATGTATTCTGAAATTGAAAAGGCGAGATTGAAAGCCACTCAACTGCATATTAGCTATTTAATCTGCATATTATCCAGTTTAACCATTACATTTACTTGTATACAGCGGTCAATCGAGTGTATAAAACCATACTCTATAGATAATATTTTAAGCAATTTATACTCAAAATGGTTTCCATGGGTTATATATTATCACAAACATTCTAGTTTTTCAAAGACGTGTGTATTAATAAAATAATTATTGAGAATTACACATTTTAAAAAAGATAATTTTAAGACTTGAAAAAATACTCTTTTGGTGAATTCGAATAAATAGGCTACAAACCAGGAAAGTTGAAAAAATGTGAATAATATACGCATTCAGAAAAATTCGAACTTTAAACATACAGAAAACTTTTTCCACGCAATTGAGTAATTTTTCCGAGTTCTCAAAAGGTGTTTTATTTAAAAATTTTTGCTTTGATCCCCCGTTTTTTGATATGAGTTTTTTTGATATGAACTTGATGTCCGTTGAAACGTAACGATTTGAGTATAATTTTTTGACAGCGTAAATTCTGAAATAAAGTAAAATACATCAAATCTTTTATCCTACTAAAAATACGAAGCTACAATAAAAATACAATAATAGTAAACGGCGTTCGAAATATCTTTCTAGAACTACAGATACCAAAATTTCTTGATGAATACATTCAAAATACTCAAATATTTGGATAATTTTTTGATATAGTGGTTAAAATTGAAACATGAGACTGAAATACTTAACTATGGGAACTAGCACGTAGTGACGATACGGGAAGGGAGCATATGCATGGCAACCAAAACACCAACTCATCGCGACCTAAATAAACGTATTCAATTTGGTAAACAAAATCAGCTACCCTAGAAAACTTATACCTTATGTAAATTCGACTTCTTGGAAAGATTTTTATTCTATTTTTCAAAAACTGATCCCCAAGAAAATAACTAATCTCCTATATTGAAAAAGTCTGTTTTTTTTTTTTTTTTAATTTAATGTGCAGAAAATTTGACCGAAAATCATTTCGTAATTAATCGATAAAAGTTTTCCTATTAGATTCCTATATACCTCTCGAATATTTTGAATCTAGTTTTCTATTGACAATTGAATATCCTCATACAAAATTTACATTCGCATGTATAAAAGTTTAGAAAACAAGATAAATTGAAAAGTTTTTTCACTGTTCACAATTCTTAAAAGAAATAAATAGTAAAATAAGTGACCATAAATTTTTCCTTCCTATTTCTTAGAATTTTCCCATAAAACAATTTTACCTACAAAATTTATGAACAATGTTCCATTTGACCCATTCTGCAAGATTGTTTAGTAAAATAAAAAGAGAAATTACTTTTTTTAAAAAGTAAATATTATTTTTTATTAATAAAAGAAGCTTTGTGAAAGCTTCACAGTTGACAGATAATATTTTGATATGAAATATAAGTTACAGTTTGTTTATAAATAAATGTGACTGGAGGCACGTTTCCTCGCTTTTAGTTTTACAAATTTTGGACTTGATTTTCATATCAATAACGTAGCCCTACGAAGGATGTAAATTACAGAGGTCGCTTTCTAGAATTTGAAAGTATTGTAATGAATGTTTAATTTTTATACTCAATATATTATAATATATCAGAATTTATTTATACAGTAGTTTACCAAGTTTAAAAATGTGATTTCTTAATAAAAAGTCACAAAAAATCAATATTTTTGCAAAATAAACACGATTTCTTGCCATAAAATTAGAAATTTTTCAACATTTTTTTTTTTTATATCTGTAAAAATACTGTCTGCCATTTTGATGACGTAATACTGGTATATAATAATTAGAATACTGGTATGACACATTAAGAACAACACATAACCTAACACTATCAAATATTTTTTTAATAATTAAGATAACTGTTTTGATAGAACTGACAGATGACAACTAATAATTTTTACGAAAATGACGTCACATCATGACAGCCTAGTGTATTTGATCACGTGTAAACATTTAAATTTTAATTATGGTCAAATTTTATGCTTTGAAAAATAAACTAGCGAAAGTACCCTATTTTAGTATGTAACGCTAGTAAACATTGAAGCCTAACCAAATTTAGGTGTTTTTAAGTGTAATGACTTAATTCGGTCATTTTCGTATGTCCGTCCGCCTATCTGCAATCAAAATAACTCAAAAAATTTAAATAAATATCTAGCAGAAATTTAAGTGACGTATTCAAAACAAAAAAGTTCGTGAATGATTAAAATCGATCCATTATATTTTAAACCATAAAAGATAGAAGAAAATTTCAAAGACAAAAAATGTTAAAACAAACAACTTTTGTGTAAAACAGTTTAGATTCGTCACAATTTCAGCTCAAATTTAGGTAATAAACACAAAATTAGAATGCAAATAATTCTTAATATGTATTTACACAGTATGGACATCATATCCAGTGTATTTTACGAATGCTAATGGTTAAAAATCGTTGAAACATTAATAACAATGAACACAATTAGCTGAAATATAGTTTTCTTACCTGTGCTAATAATAAAATTGACATTAAAAATGCTTTAAAAAATTTTCCAATTTTTCCCATCCAAATTATCCTGAATATTACATTTCTTGAAGGAAATTTAATATTTTAATTTTCATAAAATTGTTTTTTTGTCAATATAATATCCACATTTATAGAGAAAAACACTGTATATGAATATTATACATGGTAAAAAAAAGGAAAATTGAAGATAATTAAAATTAGTAAGATTGATGTTTTTCATATTATTAAAGTATTCGCCGTTCATTACATTCTCTTGCATGTACAATGTCCGACATCAAATTCATCATTTTCCAGGCATCATTTACCTAAAAAGATACCTAAAAATATAGGATCGGTAAAGTGTCAGAATAAATTTTATTTGGAAATTTTTGTGGATGATTTTTACTTTAAATCAATGACAAATTTATAAAATAATTTAAATATTGATTTAATCCTTTAATTTGTCGATGCAATGTGAATTGATTCTAAGATCAATATTAGCATTTGACAACAATAAATTCCCGATAGTTGGCAATTGTTAATATTTATTTTTACTTTTACACGCATATACTAAGATGCAAATACCCTAATAATATACAAATTTTATTGGGAAACCAGACTGAACGGACTAAATTTTAATAAATTAAATCAAATACAATCATACAAATCCAATTACTTAAGCATCATTTTTTATTTTGAGCAAACTTCACGTTTTAATTCACACAAAATGAATGGCTTGTGAAAATTAGTTTGGACACAGAAATTGGCGCAAAATGTTTGAGCGTGTAAACCGACTAATACTTACATGTACAGTAAAAGCAATTAAGAGACCAAAAATTTGCAAGGGAAAATTGTATTTTTTAATTTAATATTTTTTTTTTTTTTTTTTATTTATTTAATGGTGGAATTTGTGTGTTGGTAAAATTTCCACTATTTTCTTTTAAAACGTAATATTTTCTTTTAAACGTTTGTATGAATTAGCTCGTTGTAATGATTCTCTGAGGAGATGTTACTCTTAGCTAATTCATTCTGATGATGACTACTTTGTAGTCGAAATACGTATTTATAAAATACAAAATAATTTGATCTAGGAAATTGGGGAAAAAATCGAAATTTAACTTACATAATTTTATTGCAAAAATTGCAAAATAATTCGTTGAATTGTTTCAATTTAGCACAATTTAATAATTTTATTAATAATTCATTTGCAATAATTACGTGTTAATTTAGTTTATCGTATTGATCTTTAAAGCTGTGAAATCTGGTATGCAAAAATTTTGAGAATTGAAAAAAAAAAAAACTATAAATTTGAAAGTAATTTTAAATGTAATTCTATACATAAATATAAATTTCAATTTATTAATCAGGACGGGTGTTGACTTTAATCCGCCACTGGAAAGGCATTATATCAATAATCGGAAAAATGAATAAAGAATCCTTCAATATGGTCTTCGTAGAAGATGTACTTCAAAGATAGTCTAGATAGGGATTCACCACGGTATGGTGATATAATGTATAAGCCACTTATTTTTTTTTTCAGTTGTATCACAATTCAAATTTCGTACTTTTTTGTAAAAGCATTAATTAAGAAGTTACACCTAAATTTTATGTGGGCAAGGTACATTTAACGATGCCCTCTGGTGGCGGAACAGGACGCATTTTATAAAATGAAAAACAGTTAAAACTCAAATTTTTTCATGAAATCAGTATTCATGATCGTAGTCTATAACTGAGAGGAGCTCGAGGCCAAACTCTGTAAATCCTTGTTGACATTGATCAAGTAATTTAGATAACTTGACGTGTGTGAACAGTAACATTTTAGTCAAATATTTAATAAAGTTGTTTAGTCAAGTAGTATAGTACAATTATATTGTTTGTGCACCCCCACCACTCTTATATCACAAACATATAACAATAATCATAATAACCTACATGGCTGCAACACTGCAGAGTAGTAAATTTGCAAACCTTATTACTGGCACTTCCTATTACGCCAAACCCATTAATAATATACTCCGCTAATCTTAATTATAAATGAATTAGTTTTTTTTTTTTTTATTTTAAAGACTTACTAAAAATAATAATGTGTTAGAACGTGTTTTAGTAGATCCTGTATATATTTATTGGTTATGTCAACCAATATCGTTAGATATCGTACTATACTTTGACCTTATTAACATTTGACATAATAATTGACATTGAGGATTGTCAATTTTCCAATATTAAAATTTTTTTTTTCAAATTGATGTAATACATTGTTTGTTGACCTTATTTGGGTCATTTTTTATACGGTGTAAAATTATACAAGGTCATTTAATAATGGAAATTCGTTATCTACTCTATCATCTGAGGCCATTCTCATCATTATAGTCAATTTGTCGGAAATTCGTCAAATTTTTTTTGAAAGACTGTGTCAGAATATTGAATTTCTCGTATTATGAACTTAAAAATGAGTACATAATCTTTGAAAGGAAACTTTGCTTTGTAAGCCAGTATGGACTCAAAAAATAGGAGCATATCTGTTTCTTTCTGAAGAAATCACATATACAAAACTTATTCTACAAGTAATTGGCATATCGAATTACAGACAGTACCTGATTGGACAGAGGGCGGACTATCGTGGATTGACAGTATTTTATACTTTATTGTTCAAAACACGATCAAATTTTTAATAGAGACATCCATGCATATATGTAGGCTATTAAAACACTATAATATTTGTATGTAAAGTGTAATAACCAGTTTACAAAATATGGTAAAGCAGCCCAAGTGGGCATTTTCGAATTAACAAGAACGCGTCAGATTAAGATATGGGAGATATATTACCCCTTGTTGAGTACCATGAGTACATATGAGTAAATCCAAAAATACCAGTTTGGGCACCCCTTCTAAAACACAGTAAAAAATTTTGTGTAAAATCAACATAATTGTTGGAACCTACTAAATTAATGTTATCAATCCACAAGAATATGTTGAAGTTTTAATAAATACGTATTTCGATTACAAAGTAGTCATTATCAGTATGAATTAGCTAGTTATAATGATTCTCTGATGAGATATTACTCGTTGCTAATTTGGTGACGGTCTGCACCGTGCAAACCGTCAAAATAACCCACCCTTGAAAAATAATTTGATCTAGGAAATTGGTGCTATAAAATCGAAATTTATTCAATTGTAACACTGTTTTCATGTTAAAAATAAGAAAAGTGTCAAATTAATACACAAATTTTTAACACAAACTATTTTTGACGGAAATAAACAATTTTTTTTACTATGTGGATTTGAATCCCAACACCGGTAGCTTATCAATTAACAATGCCGGAAAACACTGTCGGTATGAATAAGAACAAAGTAATCGTCTAAGCTTTTGGAAGCTTTCTGAAGTTTTCCTTGCATCTACCAATTCTTAGTCTTCACTTAATATCCTGTCCTTCATCCACACCATGAATTTAATTGTTTGGATGAAGTTTAATAAATGAACATTAAAAATAATGCTATGGGTAGCCTCTATTATAGATTAAAGAACGGAGAAAAAAACCTAATTATTTATTAATTTTATTTATATGTGAAATATTTTTGTGAACCAATCTGTATTTCGTTTAGAAAGAAATTATAAAGTCGAGATGGAAACTTTCGATAAAATCCATTTTGATTTCTAGAAACACAGAAAGTTCATGGTTTTAATATTCTATAATTACTTTTCTAAACAATGAAAAAACAATATATGCTTACTAATGCATCGCATATCACAAGTATCCAGTGACGGAAGCTTTAGATAAGCTTTTACCTGCGTACATATATTTTTTAACCCATATACGGACAAATAATAATTTTTGTTAAACTTTTTTTACAAATATAATTCCAAAATGGCAACTAGATATCACCAATGAAAAAATTATGCCTGTTTATTTATCAATTTTTAAGATTCTACTATTTACTTAGAATTTCTTTTTTTTTTCTAATTGGTTAATTCTATTACATAAAATCTGAATTGTTTTATTATACTTTTCTGAAATAAAAATGAATTACAAATATTATTTTTGTAAAATTGTTAAAAAAAAAAATTTGATGAAACTCGAAATCTATTCAAATTTGAAATTTAAAAAAGCAAATGTAAAAAAATTTTTGAACAAAAAAGAACCGCCTTCAAAATAATGAACTGAAAATTAAAAAAAAATTGTTTAATTTTTCCATGTGACCGATTACCTTTTTCAGTCGACGCCAACCAATTAATTTTTTGGCTAAGTATAAGATTGGCATCGACTTCGAAAGGTAATTGGTCAGAAGGAAAATTTTAAAAATATTTTTACTTTTTAGTCCATTTTTTGTGAAAAAGGGTACTATTTTGTTTCAAAATTTTTTAGTTTTTACTTTTGAATGGTACAACTACGAAAAATTCTTCATTTGGATGAAATTTAATCATTAAAAATTATTTCGAAAGCTGTGAGGTAATAAACATTAAAAAAAAAATCAGTCGAATTGAGAACCTCCTTTTTTGAATTCGGCTAAAAATAAGACGCATCGCTGGATTTTCTTTTACTATTACTTAATATATACAGTTTTATGGGTAGCTAAATATGATTAGTTGAATTTTTCTCTCTAATTTGAACTTTCTCAGAGCAAAGTTTTAAATAAAAGTTGTAGAGCATAAAAAATTATATAATATAAAGTTGAAGCCATTATCGAGAAAAGAGTAAAAAAACTGAAAATCACTAGAATAAAATGAGCAACCGGTCCGATTTTAACAAGCTTCTCTACACCAGATATAATATGAGTAAGAAAACCAATCTGCGTGAATTAGGGTGTAAAGCTTTCGATATACGATATCGCTGCCACACGCACTTAATTTATAAAAACCTACATTTTTCATTCAGGAGACGTCAAAACATGATTTCACTGATAAATATGTAAAAAATTACATCCCTGGCGGGGATCGAACCCACGACCTTTGGATTAGAAGTCCAACGCGCTATCCTCTGCGCCACAGAGACACTGCTATATAAATTTCCAAATTCCTCAAAAATCAAGATAAAATCATACGGAAAAATTATAAAGCCCTATAAGTACTTTAGGAAAAATACGAGCTTGGCGAAGAAACTCTTGAATTTTGTCTTATCTCATTCACTATCCTCATAATCTAGCGATTCATACTACAACGTTTTATTTTAAAAAAATTCGCCACTGTGTGAATTTATGTCATTAAAGAGGAACTTTTCTTTCTCGAAATATCTAAGAAGCTACTTGAGTAGTTTTATTAACTCATAAAGTAAAACTTCCTGGATGGATATCAGGTAAATAAAAAATAAAAACCAGAGCGAGTAGTTATTTTTCATACTCTATATATCGTTACTAATATTATAAATTCGAAAGTAACTCTGCCTGCCTGTGTGTTACACAATCATGCCTAAACTACTGAATCAATTTAAATAAAATTTGGTACAGAAATAGTTATGAGAATGGACAGGCTACTTTTTAATACGAACAAAAGTCTTTAAGCTGTTAAAATAGGGGATGGAATTACATTTTTAAAGCTAGAATCTTGAAACTTTTATGTTTTTTAAGCTTTTGATTAGATATAAATACATGCAAAGTTTGTAAAAATTTTATTCTAAAAGGGGGAAGAAAAGAATAATGTTTTTTGTGTGATGACATCGGCAAAAAAAACTTACAGCCTAGAAAATAAAAATATAGAAGAAATACAGAGAATTACGGTGGGGGAATATCCCTAAATTAATTTTGTAGTCAGTTTGGGTGCATTTTCATAAATAAAAAATAAAATTATAAATCTATACATGCTTTGTCGAGAATGACTGACTGAAGGATCAAGACACAACCAAAATCGCTGATCGTCAAGGATCTACCTGAAACTTGAAGGGTGTATTCTTTTTCCGAAATTGCACCCCTAAGGGAGTGAAAAATACGATCAAAGTTTGTATGGGTAAACGTAATACCAATGTCCAATCTATTTAAAAATTTTCATAAACATTCTTTAACACAATTTATGGAAGACGAGTAGAAAGTTTACACTACACTGTGAAGTGGGTGGATAACAGCTAGTACGAAATGTAAGAGGGGTGCAATAAAATCTGTAAGTCTCAGAATATTCACGAGAAAATATTTTTCATCTTAGAAAACGGTGCAAATTTGATCCAAATCAGTTCTCTAGTTATAAAGAACAAGTGTGTCCCATTCGAGGCAAAATAAATTCATGTTTTGCCGCTTGGAATAACAGAAAATAAATCATCAAATATAATTTCTTTTGTATGGAATTTTGTATACATATTTATCTTTTTCAGGAAATTTACTACATAGGTTTTGGAAAAACTTCATCTACTCCCATCAGTAAAATCTCCAAAAATCTTTTTTTTCTATACACACCAGATAGATCTTTTTAAGAAAATTTCCTAAAATTCTAGTTTTTTTCTATGTAAGCAATGAAGATGCGGTTTTTGGTATTCGATGTGAAATAATCAGGAAGAAATATAAGAACTCTCTTTTTTATTGCACGTCCCCCCCGCCTACAGATTTTTGGGTAATCCAAAAAAATGAGAGTCAGAAATTGAATATGTGGGAACATTAAAATAAGAGAGAAAAATTCAATTGCACCGGGGAGGTTTTCCCAAGTTTATTGGGAAAAATTTTTAAAAAATACCACCTTTTTTTTTCTTTGTAGGCGGGATTTTTTGTAATTGATATCAAATAAAATAATCAGGAAAATTATTTTTCTACGCTCAAGGAATATATGGTTTTTTTGGTTTATTTTCGATCGAGGTCTACAACTCACAGGGCTACTACTAATATTCATAGCTAGAAAATTGATTGGCGTCAAGTTCGAAAGGTTATGATTATTCATAAATAAACTATTTTCAGAGAAATTTAATGAAGTAATATTTGCGTATCATACAATTCAGACATATTAAATATGAATAATATATTTGACAGTCTGGAGTAGTATAAAAATATGTTTTATATGAATATCAATTTTTATATTTCGAGAAACGACTAGCATCTTTTTTTAAATGTAAGATGAAACCCTTAGGTGAAATATGAAAAAGAAAAAATGCTTCACTAATTGGACATTCAGATAAGAACTTTAAGATTTATATATATATATATCATCAACCATTTTTATATACGGCTTGGTTCCAAAAACGACTTCTTTACAGAGTGCTCCATGTCAACGTATTTCTATTTTATAGTTATGTTGATTTCATTTTGAATTCATAAATGAATTTTTCGACTTTATATAAAATTTTGTATGTACTTCATCTAAGTATTAAGAGTTGAAATATCCTTGAATCGAATAACTTCTTCAGTTTATTTTTGTATGAAATTCGATTCTTTATTTAAAACGACACTGTCTATAAAACTGAGTTCCTCAATTCGAAGTGGTCCGATTTTTATTTTGAAATATTCATTCTTGTTGTCGGTCAAAAAAACCAACAAAACACTGCTCTAAGATTAGAAGCAAATGATAAGATTTTCTGATCAGAAAATCTGATGTAACTCTAAGCATGTATTTTGTGTTATACGGTAAGAATTATCTGCGCATGCATTGTGTGCGCATACATACGATTCTGGCTGAAGAAGCAACCGAAGTTCTTATAAGAATTTCTTACAATGTTATCTGAAGTAGGTCATCTGTTATTCAAAAAAGTAATTAATAAATTTAAAATATTTGATGGTTCGTTGTAGTTCGTTGTACGTATCCGATGATATCCGATGATATGCACTTGCTTAAGATTTTTGTCTGATGTGTGATCAGAATTGCTTATACGAATTTCTCATAGGACAGTCTGATGATGTGCGTTGACCATCAGATTTTCTGACCAGACAAATTTTATCTAAAACTAAAAATGAAAAAGAAAAACTTGACAAAAAAAAAATTGGTTTAAAAATCAAATTCAAATCGGCTTCATTTCAAATAATATGATTATCATTTGTTTCGGGCAAAATGTCAAAAAAACAGTATGATAAAAGATGAATAATATCTTTTACCTTTATCAACCTTACAGCCGATTGCCCGCAACAAAATTGAATCGTTAATTAAAATGATAATGTCTATTGAATAATTAGATTGTTCTTTATCTAATTATCTTACGCTAATTTGATTCAATTTTAACCAATCAAAATTTTTTGCAAAAAAAAAAGAATTGAAAGCTAAAAAAACATTTTCTCTATATTAAACAAAATTTAAGAAAATTATAAAATGGGAAAAATATATTTTCATCAATAAATTATCCTTTGAAATTGTTGTATCAATGTAATAAAGTTAGCCTATTCCACTGTGAAGAACATTAAAAGATGTTTTTAATGTAATAAAAAGGGCCATATGCATAACTTTTGTATAGGAGGGGTTAATATGAAATCTCACAAAAAAAAGTCAGGAAAATGGTAAAAAGCGATACATATACCTTATATATATACTCAAAAAATCAAAAAATGCGACACTTTTATCGATTTGCATTTTTTTGCCTATTTAAAAAAATTAAATACCCGATGGTTATGTTGTGTTGAGTTGTTTATCAAAATTAATTTTGTTTATCAATCTCAAATATTCATTTAAAATTGAAAAATTATGAAATACACCATAAAACTAATGTATTTTAAATAAGCCGGGAAAAATCAGGTTGTCGAATTGTTTTGATTACTTGAGTATACATAAATTGTATGTAAATATTTTCACGAAAATTTTTTTCCTCAACTTAACGTTTACGTTTCTCACTCCAAAGAGTGTTGAAAACCTTTTTACGGCACTACAGAATTACAGTATTATATGACGCAATATATTTTAGGCTATTTGTAAGAACGGTCCTGAATAAATGCAAAGTGAAAAATATTAATTTAGTATGAAAATTGACGAAAAGGAGTTTTTAAAAAGCGTTGGAATTCCTAAACCCTTATGTACACACGACCCTGAGTATGAAAAATATTACAAAAAAATGATGAAAATGGGATTAAATGGGATTATTATGAATTGTTTCTTTTAATTATGTCATTGAGTGTACATTTAGAAAACTGATCAATAAATTTGATGATGGAAAATGTCAATCAATTTATCCTAGCTACATAGTCGAGGTATACGCTATAATATAATGCATTAATGTTATATGCAAATAACTTTTTGCGTAACTTACCTCAAACATATATTTGATACTTATATCGTATATGAGCATCGACTTGTAGTGAGGGGTATAAGCATATAATGATTCATTAATCGATTCATTGAATGGAATTAAAGCAATATAACTTGTGGCGTAGCAAAATCTCTGAGGTACCTAAATCTAAATTGTTTTATAGAAAAAATAGAGCGTTTATCAGTGCGCACGCGTAAAAAGTTATACTTTTATGCTTTTTTGCATTTCATGTTTAAAACATAAACGGGAAAGAAAAAGTTTTTTCGGTTATAATCAGATAGATAAGATAAGATAAGATAATAACAAGAAGGGAGCCATGACCTTTTGATCTGTGACCTTTGCACTTAGACCTTTTGATCCTCTGTACTTTCTTTTAGAACACTGCATCACCTGAAGGCAAGGATGCCTTCTGGTTCATGGGGAAGAGAAAAAATCATCCAGATCAGGTGATGCTATAGGATTTTATCGAAACCAAAGGCTAACTTAATCAGCCCACATCTTCTCCGTCGAGATTGTTCCCATAATGGATGGATCCGGAGATTCAGGTCCGAACATTCTATATCTATAACACCGTGAAGATTTCTACAATGTACAAATGACGTGAAATGGCGTAGTTTTCATCGTCATCCATGTACCACCTACAAATAGGATAGTCTGAGATTCCCAAATTAGGAAAGTGATAGTTCAACCAATAGTGTACTGTCAGAAGATCTAGTACTCTTCTCAACTGTACCCTGATTAGTTTCAACCGGGGATGTTAAGGATGTTAAATGGTGTTGCTGTGATAATACATAACTTAGCCGGTCGCATGCATTCCGTGCAGTCCCAGTAATCAAGGTGCACTTGTAGAAGTCAGTCCTTAATACAGTATATCCTAGAGCATGCTGCAATAAGATTTACAGTTATCTCATTCCCTTTTATGACATAGTAACCGGGATATATAATCAGAGAACTATTTATATTCACTTTAATTATTATTAAAGTGAATATAAAAATCAAGACAAGATATTTTTAAAAACTTTTGTTATATTTATAAATTATTTCAGTTTTACAGAAGTAGAAATAACATTTGCGCTTCACAAGATAGACATGTATAAGATATTTTATAGAATATAGTGTAAATAGAACGTATAAGATAGACTCTATGAAAAACATTGCAACATCTACCGAAAACCCCAACCCTTCCAATTACTAATGCTGCCAACACCTCGTTTGTAAGATCTGAGATTCAATTGCCGAAAGATGTTTTCATTTTTTCTATCTATCAATTCGATAATCTTCACCCTAGATTGATGTATTTATAAAATTTGTCAATGCGTGAAAATTTCTTAGCCAGTAAAATATTCAATCAAATTTATGGTCAAAACAATTCGAGGTACAGCAACAATAAAAATGGCATTATGAAATGAATCGAATGAATCGCTTCAAGAATCAGATTGGACCAATCCAACACTAATATTCTTGTAGTTGCCTATGTTCACTATCGAAGTGTGGCTGTGCGGTATGTTTGGTTGAATTAATGATGACTATGTTAATATAAACCACTAGTTCACGTTTTGAATATACAGATATTCACAGGGATGGGAAATTATTTACAAATCCGCGATAATCTCAAATGATTGGATACTAGTAGCTCTATAAGTTGTTGACCCTTCTTGTTTGCAAAAAAGGAGTGCGTAGATAAAAAAAACAATTTTTCCTATCTCACAACAATTGCAAAAAACTCTGTCTTCATAGCTTGTACAGAAAAAACTTGATATTTTTAAGGATTTTCCAAAATTAGAGGAGGTTAAAAAAAATTACAGTTTTCCAATATGCTCTCATCATTTCACATCGATTGTAAAATCCACACCTTCCTTAGAAGGGGGGAGGTGTATATAAAAAGTGGATATTAGAGTTTGCCTATTTCTTTCTCATAATTGCATATTGGATACTAAAAAACACAACTTCCTAGCTTGCATTGAAATTTTTGGATATTTTCTCAAAAAAAAAGTAGGAAATGGACGTTCAATTATATTTAGGAAAAAAGATATTTCGAGATTTTTCCAAAGTAGCGAATGAAGTTTTTTCAATTACGCAGTAAATATCCTGAAAGTGATAAATATGTCTCCCAAATTTGATCAAAATCGGACAATTCGTTCGAATGTTACAGCGGAACAATCATGGATAGATCCATAGGTATATAGATACTGGTAAACGAAATGCAAAATTGTTTACTAATGCCAGACCTTACTACGTTTGGGAAATTATGAAGACTACTTTGAAAAGATAAATTCGCGAATAATTAACTAAAAAAATAATTTTCCTGTGGAATGTAATTTGGAATTCACAATCTTAACATAAAAACAGAGGATGTTGGTACAAAAAGAAATTTTTTTTCGATGAAAAATCTTTAGGACCTCTGTTTTTCATAATAAGATTTTGCAAGAAAAGTTAATAAAATAAAAGAATTAATTTAGGTATTTTTTCAGATAAATATTGTCGTATCCCAGTTTATGGCTCTTATAAAGGGAATCTTTGTCCGAATATCTAATTATTCCTCCAATCAACGATTAAATACCTTTTATTTTCGGCTGGTTGAATCCAGGAAACGTTTTGCCAATATTTATAGAAACATGGTAGAGTTTGCTATATTAATTACCCGGCAATTGGAATCGAACATAATATCATTGTCATGACCATTGAGTCACTTATATAACTTTATATTTGTGGCCTTTATCAATTTTACAATTAATACTAAAGTTCATTTTCCATTCACAAAATACTTCGAATTTGTGAAAAATGAAATGTATATAGCGAGCCTTCTCCTGTATAGTTCTTACAAATATTGGCCGAACGGTCTGAAAGTTCATCCAGCCAAATTGATTGGAGATAAAATTAGGTATTCCCAATCAATGATGAAGTATCCTTAAATTTTGGCTAGGTGAACGTTGGAAGTGTTTAGAACATTACATGATTTGGCTATATAAATTTCACCACAATCGGAATCGAACCTATGAACCATTGCCATGAGACATTCCGACCGGACACTTACACATCTTTATATTTGTTCTTATCAAATTTAAAATTAATACTAAATTCATAAAATTTGTTTTCTCTTCACGAAATATTTCCGCATTTTTACGCAGCCCTGTATTTTCCAATACAAATTCTCTTCAATATTGAGTAGAACCTTTTAATATGCTAACCAATTCCTTTTTCACTGTATTTTAATTTCCTGTATTATAAAAATTGTGTTAAACTCTATTTTCGAATTTAAAACAATTTAATTTTTTTTTTTTTTTATTTTTTTTTTTTTTTGTTTTTTTAGTGAAAATAAACTTTAGATAGACTCATTTTGTTTACGATTTTAATAGGATGACTAACTGAAATTTTTTCGAAAATCGAGGATCATATCAACAAGTGAGAAAAAAGCCGAAGAAATTTAGAGATATTTTTGTATACTAAAAATTTTATAAACTGTAGATATTATTTTTGTATATTCAGATTTTTCAATTAAAATTAAATTATTACCACAAATTAATAAAAAAATAAAAAAATAAAACCAATTATAACTTTTATAATCAATTTACAATTTCAAAGTCCATTCTACTGATATTCTTAGTCAAAATTCGTCAATAAAAATTTTTTAAATAAAAAGTATCGAATCACCTTCAAAAAAAAAATTAACTAAAAAGTAAAAAATAATTTAAAGATATTTTTGTATACTAAAAATTTTATAAACTGCAGATATTATTATTTTTAAAAATTTTCATTATTTCTGTTTTTAGCTGTGTTGTATACAACCACAAAAAATTTATCATTTGGATGAAATTTAATGACTAAAAATCTCAAGAATTGAAATAGCAAGCAAACGGGAAACGCCTTGCTTTGAAATAAAAATAAAATCATCAAAATCGGTTCTTCCAGTCGAAGCACAAAAAAAATACAGTCGAATTGAGAACCTCCTTTCTTGAAGTCGGTTAAAAAAATGAAAATAATACAAATAAATCTAAGATTGGATATGGAAGAAAAAGAAAATTATTCACAAGAAGATCATTAGTAGAAGTAGAAATGTTTAATTTAAAATTTTTTACGGTTTAGTTCATTTTGTTGATATTGGTTCCATTTTTTCAAAAATTATCTTTATCTTCATTTTGAATGATATACAATTTAACTCCCCCATCCTTAATGTACCTCCTTAAATATAATATAAAATTATTGATAAAAGTCCGTCTTCTCTGTAAAAAGTTATGCGATAACATAAATTAACAGGAGCATTGAGAACTTTCTCTTGTTTGAAATTGGTTTAACATAATGGAATTTATTCAAGCGATTAACATCAAAAATCAAATCGCATAGAATTCTAAGTAAAAAATACTTCTTACTTCAATCGAAATTTTCATTAACTTGTTAATTTTCTCGATTGAAAATTGTTGGTTTATCATTAAAATAAAACAGTTTATTAAATTTGTTAAAATTTTGTAATGGAAAAAAAAGTTTTATGAAATAGGCAACTTTCCCCTATAAATTTTTTTAAAATTTATATAGGGTAGCTAACTGATAATGAATTTACTTTATTTTTGTGAAACAACACTCAACTCCATAACAATAAAAATCAAAAACTAAATTAAAATTCAAAAATGAAGAAATTTAAAAATGGATGAATGGTGACGTCACTTCTATGTATAACTATCCTTGTTTAATCTGGATTTTTAACGTCCATATCTCGCTTATTTTAAAAAATTTAAAATAAAAACAACTTCAGTACCCTGTTAAAAACGAATATCATTGCGGAAATGATAATAAAACCGTCATTTTATAATTTTGCTGTATGCCAAGAATATAACATCAAAAGATTGTAGGGGTCATGACCCTTCCAACTGAATAAAAGCTATAATTTTGCAAACAAATCGTTCATTCATCTAAGAAATGAGCATGCGTCGAACAGCCAAAGTTATACAGTTTCCAAAAAATTCTAACTCAAATTTGTGATCATTTGACGCAACAAAATTTTAGTACCATTTATTTAGGGAATACACAGAAAATAGGAGCAAACAGAGAAGATGGACAATTTTTTTTTTATCTGTTCAATTGAAGCGTCTTTACTTCACGAACATGAATTTGAAGTTATTTAAAAAAAAAAATCGTAAAAAATAGCCAAAATATGGACGTTGAAAATTCTTAATTAAATAAAGAAGAAGATTTGCATAAATGACGTCATACATGTTCATCTCCATAATGATTATACATAAGGGTAATTCTACGATTAGAGGTTTTATCGATGCCCGCATAGCACTTATAAACACTTTCCTTCAAAATTTATGATAAATAATATTAGTCAGCACAAATGAGTTGATTGTGAATCAAAATGTTATATAAATTACATTCACATTCACAAATTTTATTGTGCGATTTTTCTATAGAAAATGATCGTTTATTGTAGAATCACCCATAAAACTTTTCTTGCAAGACAGAAATAGAAAACAACTTTTAAGAACTTTATACCTTATTTGGTGTTTAATCAATTTTCATTTAATTTTGGAATTTTCTTTAGTATTGAGTCTATTTTTACATTTTGATTGGTAAAATAGCAAATAATTTCTCTTTTGTATAGTTTTATAATATTTATATAACAATAAAAAATAACTGGAGTTCCAAGTTAGCGAGGAACAGTTAGTATTTGAATTTAAAAAATTATAATGCTAACGGTAAGAATGTTTGAATTTAAGAATCATTCCAGAAAGGTCTATGGTTCGAATCCTGGTCATTACGATTATTATTTCCACAAAATATTTTAATTAAAAATAAATAAAAAAATTAATCTTACCTTAAAAAAATAAATAAAATTTAATTTTCATAAATCACAAGACGCCTCAGGAATGTTTTTCAAAAAAAAAAAAAAAAAAAAATCGGAGGTAATTTTTACGAGATCACTTTTAATTTCTACTAAAAGAAAAACACAATTTTCACTTAGAAAAACACTTTCGACATTCGTTTGTGTGAAATGCTAGTCCGTGACGAGAGTTGATAAATCAACAGGTCCACTCAGCAATGATGTCAAGATGAGTATAACGTCATATGATTTGCATATACGTTTGACCTAAATAAATACATTGCGTTACGATTAAGAGATTTCGTAGAAATTAAATAAAATTTTCTATTACAAAAGTTCAAAGTTCGATAAACTCAAATTATTGATTTGATTGTTTGTCTGGGGCTCAAATCAAACATGTTTGGGATTCATTTTTCAATTTTATTTATTTATTTCAAAAGCGGTATGGAAAATTAATGGATACAAATCAAAATAATTTTTAAAATTCTATATTATTTTGTTAACAGAGTTGAGTGTTTTGATACTCGACATATGGTTGAATATCTTCCCTGATAAAAAATGGTCCTATTCAATCTATTAGAAATTGAATAGGAATGAATAGGAAATCAATAGAATTGAATCAAAATTTTGGATGGAATTCAATAGGAAATCATTTTTTCTATGAAATATCCTATTCAATCCTATTGATTTCCTTCCTATTCATTATAGGACCTTTTTATCAGGGTTTGTTTGAACTATATTTAATCATAAGCATTTAAAAATACTATTAATATCCAGTCTAGACAGTTATAAATACCTAAATGTATATTAATAAGATTTATTGTAATTATATATGTGTTTTTTAGCTAAATTTGAACTAAAATTGTAACGAATCCAAACATTTTACGAAAAAAAAACTTGAAACAAAAGATTTTTATTTAAAAAAAAAAAAATATTTTTCGTCTTTTAATTTTTCTTCTACCTCTTATGATTAAAAAGTTATGTTATGGATCCATCGGACAAATTAATTGCTTTCACTCATTTACGACCTTACTTTTTGCGTCTAGAATACATCACCAAAATTTCAGCTCATTATACCTTTTCGTTTTTGAGTTATCTTGATGATAGACAGGCGGGTGAATATGCGGAAATACTCTGATATATTATATACATATATATATATATATATATATATATATATATATATATATATATATATATATATATATATATATATATATATATATATATATATATATATATATATATATATATATATATATATATATATATATATATATATATATATATACATATATATATATATAATATAATTATTATTACCACGTAATAAAATGTTTTATATAAACACGTTACCATGACAACGATTGTTACACTTTTGGCCCGGGAGGTAGCGTTACAAGTGACACAATCATTTCAAGTCGATTAATTCATGTTGGAATTGAATATTTATTAGCAGTCCATGCACTGTTATGAAAGTCAGTAGGCTCTGAGAGAATGTGGACGGGCGGGATAAAAATTTCTGCTGAGTAGCCGATCTTTATCTAAGGCAATCAAATATCATATACAGCTGACAATTATTCCATCCGTAAATATTCTGCTGGCTATTTTTTTTATTTATTTATTACATTATTTAAACTATCTCTATTATTAATTTCAAGCGATCTGAAATATATTTTATTATTCCTCCACCTTGTTATTAGTCCACCTTGGGTGCGCTTGTTGAACCGCCATTCGATTATCATCTTCATATAAACTTTCAATAAAATCAAAATACAAAAATCAAATACAAATACAAGTTTACGCGTCAATAAAAATCGTTTACTTTTCTTTGGATTAATTTTGTTCTTAGTTTTTCAGTTAATAGTTTCCTTTTAAGACAAACCTTATATTTTTTGTAGCAATTGGTTTATAATTTAGGAAAATACTGTGAATATGGATAACTGGGATATCTAAATGTCTAGAATTATTTTGTTTTTTATGCAGGCATTATATAGATATAGATAATCTAAATCCCCGGATACGGATACTGATCTTAACTTTTCAACTTAATCAACCGATATAATTTTTTTTTAATTTTCTTAAAATGTGATTGTTTATAAAATTAAATGTGATTTGTGATAGCAATTTGGCAGAATTATTTGATTTGAATTATAAATTTTAATTTATATGTAATTTAATTAGTTATTAGTACCTTATAATAAGGTAGTCTCAGCTATAAGAATTACCACTTTTCTCACTACAATAAGTAGTAGTTGAGTTGAAATATTAAATTTATGCCAAATATGAAATTTTTTAGAAATGAAAACTATTTTTAATGGAATTTAACAGTATTTTATTGCTACATTTACTTATAAATTCATATACGTGATGAAACTTAATAATACAAAAGATCCGTTTACAATCCACTGAAAATGAAATGGATACGGGATTTTTCTATGCAAACATGTCGCAACCTGCCTAGACCAATATTCAAAAAAGAACTATTATTGATTGTGCATTTTATAAAGATTATTGAACTAAAAAGCTTCCAATTATTGTGTTAAACTTCGACAAAATCGAAAGAACAAAATTTCAATTATAAAAGTTTAATTAATCACAGTAAATGAAGTGTTATAATTCAAAAGTGTCAGAACTTCATTTTACGAATACTTATGAAAAATAGTGGTTTCACACAAGCTCACTTAACCAGATTTCACTGTATTCCTTTAAACACAGTTCGGGGTGTGCATTACCCACAATGTTAATTTTCCACCCTAAACCCTCATTTTCGCTCTTTTATAGTAAAAATATACAATAGATTTGCATAAATAGCAAATTGAAACATAAGCGTCGTTAAAGATATTTCAAGATCTGAATGGGGGTGGGGTTGGGTTGGTTGTGTTACAAATAATTTTAGAAAAAAATAAATCAAGATATATCAATAAATAGGTCAAGGTATGAATTTTCAATTTCCATTCAAAATTTTCCAGCGGGAATTGTGTCGAAAAGCACCGATTGTAAAACAAAGGACATGTATATATATATATATATATATATATATATATATATATATATATATATATATATATATATATATATATATATATATATATATACTCATTTCCTTTCCTCCCTTTTTTTTTAGCTCGTAGTGTCTGTCTCTCTGTTTATTTGTTTATCTGTCGAAAAAACTTTATATCAAATTTTAACCATTTTCTTGTGATCAATTGAGCTGAAAATTTGCAGGCAGGTTCGATGTGACGATAAAAATTATATATGAAATTTTCGTTTAAGAATCATGCTCGGAAAACCGTAAAATCCCTACATTAGTATGAATATTTTATAAACTATCACTTGAAGTATATTACAAATCCGATTTTTTATTTAGCATCATTTCCATCGAAACCATAATCAATAAATTTAAAATTCAAATAATATCTAAAACATGTTGGCACTTATGGCAATATTTCAGTCATAGTATAAAACCATAAAATTATCACTTTTGTATCATTAATTATTATTTGAAAATACTAATGATTCAAAGCCAAATGGAAGGGTTATGATTTTGACTTTTAATATATGTATGAGTATTTTCAAGTGTATTTTTAAGGAGTGTTAATACCCTTCCTCCTTTTTAAAAAAATTTCCGTTTGGTAACACCAAACATAAACAAAATCCAAAAAATGGTTTTGAATGATCGAAAAGTGAAGTTGCGTGAGTTAGCGTAAAGATATTAAAAGAACGTGTTGGCTTTATATTGCATGAGCATTTGACTATGAGAAAGCTCTGTTCAAAGTGGGTGCCGCGTTTGCTCACTGTTGACCAAAAAACGAGAACGTGTTGATGATTCTGAGCAGTGTTTGGTCATGTTTAAACGTAACAAACCGGAATTTTTTCGCCAGATTTGGCTCCCAGCGACTACTGGCTGTTCGCAGACCTGAAAAAAATGCTCGCCGGTAAGAAATTTCGCACGAATGAAGAGGTTATCGTTGAAACTGAGGCCTATTTTGAGGCAAAAGATAAATCGTTCTACAAAAGTGGTATTGAAATGTTAGAGCGGCGCTGGAATGATTGCGTTGCTCTTGATGGAGATTACGTTGATGAATAAAGCTAATTTTGAACCAAAAAAAACTGTGTTTTCTTTGTTAGGCCCGGGACTTTTCAGTCCATGTGATATATATATATATATATATATATATATATATATATATATATATATATATATATATATATATATATATATATATATTTAAAAACCCTTGGTTACGCGATTAGTTCCGAACGACTTTACCTATTTTATTATTCTTTTATTATACCCTTTCTTTTAACGTGTAGTGTCTGCTTGTCTGTCGAAAAAACTTATTATCGAATTTTAACCCTTTTTCCCGGATCAATCGAACTGAAAATTTGGAAGCAAACTCAATGCGACGATAAAATGATATTTCAAATATCCGTTATAAAAAATGTCAAGAAATGTAAAAAGATTGTAAAGAATTAACGTAAATAGACTCGTTGCAATTTTATTGATATGAAAGGAAAACGTAATTAAAAAACTAGAAAACTTTATAAACATCGGTAAAATAAATAAGGGATTATAAGCCAAAATCGTTAACTATTAAAGACTTTTTTTGCTTTTAACTTAAAAGTCTCCCTCGTCTTCAAGGAAAAACTCTGTATTTGAAAATTAAAATTAAGTATTTATCAAAACCACTTACTGCATAATTTTAAAACGTGCGTCTATTTGAATTTTCCAATTAAATTTAATCAATCACTTATACAATTCATTACGAAAATCAACAAATATTATTATTTTTTGTCTATAATCAGTTTCTATCGTTTACTATTAGCACGAACCTTAAAGCGTAAATTTAACGTAAAAAAAACAAAAATCACGATCACATAATTATTCTAATGCCTAATAACCCAATTTTTATTTTTCAATTTCATTGTAAACGTAAACGAATTTATTTTACGATGTGATTAATAAATTATAAATGTGACACAATTAAGTTTAAAAATAGACGCCCAAAATAAGATACGTCTAATTTGAAATTGAAAATTTATTTGTGTACAAAATGAAAATCTATTCATCCGTGCACAAACAATTCAATTATATTTTGACAAAAAAAAAAACCATTATGTTTTTTTGTTTATTTTTGGTAACTAAACAATTTACAAATAATTTCAAAAATATATTGGAAATTAAATTAATTGTATTATTTTTGTTAGGCAACTTATATAACATTTATGTTTTAACAATTATGTAATACTTGAAAAAACTACTTGTTGATCTACAATTAGCATGAATTGACATTTGAATATCTATTCGCATAGTACGTGGAGGGGACTTCTTAATCGATTGATGCGCCACGAGTATCTAAAATTTGTAATAAAGTATTCACATTCTAGATAATATATTTGTTCAATTGTTTGCAAGTAAAGTGTATAGTAAATACCAAATAAAAATTTTTTAATAATTGCAAAAAATGATTTAATTCTAGTTTTGGGTCCAAAATTGAGTGATCGAAAAAATTGCATTAGTAATTATTTTTAATTTCAAATATAAATAATAATCCATTTAAATTTGTTAATAAATTTTGAGCAATTTACTATGTTAAATCATATGCATATATCATTTTTATAAGGCTATAAAGTACACTTTTTTACTGTTACCCACATATATATTTTCGGGTCAAATTTTCCATATCCAGTAAAAATAAATGATTTTTAGAAATTGATCTGTCTATCTGTCGTCAAGATATCTGCCAAACCAAAAACGCTGCAATCACCAAATTTTACATTGAAGGCTTAGATAATCCAAGGATGAGAAAATATGTTTTTCGTGACTCGATTTCTCAGACTTTAGCTGATGAAAAATTTAATTTGTCGTGAATTACTAAAAAATGTCTTCAATGATTTTCTTCAAATTTGGTGCTAAACTTATCAATATTTACAACTTTTTTTTGAAACTTTTCCTTGGGAAAATTCAAATGAAGGTCTTTTGGATAAGTCGGATAGAGTTTATTAGTTTTGTTCGAATTTTCTCTAAAATGGCTTTAATGATTTCCTTTAAACTTTTTATATTTGCTAAACTTCAATAAACTTTATATATTTGCTAATTTTCAATAACTTTTATTTAAAATACATCCCTGGAAAAATTCTAATAAAACAGTTATGTGCGAGGGTAGAGTATATGTTTTTCTTCTTATAATTGTTTCTAAAAATTGACTGTCTGTTGGTGTTTAATAATATCAATTTTAATATCATTTAATAATCACTTTAATATCAATTCACTCAACTATCAACGATTATAGAATCAATGGAATGCACATTTAAGGTTACCAGCTTTTACAAACTATTTATTTTATCAACTATCTCAGAAACTGTATTACTATAGGTACACCCCCGTTCAGTCAAGATGGCGAAGGTAATTTATTTAGCGAAGTGGGTATTGACAATTTAGCTCGCCCAAGATTAACCTCAAGGTGAAAAGTTAACACATAATTGTAAAGTCAGAATTATCATTATTTTATCAATCAAATTTTATCAATATCAATAAGAAATTTTTTCTTCGATGAGCATTTACGTCAGTATTCACACTTTTACCATTTTTAATGAAAAATTTACTAACTTTAAAATTTTACCTTTTGAAAAATATTAGTTAAAACTCCGCTGAAAATCAATTTAACATATTTCCCCCATGCTTTACGAAAAGCTAAACTTTCCAACTCGTGTTCCTTCGTGTTTTTATCTGATACACAAACCATGAAATAATAGTAATCTGAAAATAGTATAGATGGCAATAATAGCACTAATATTTTTTGTTTAGAAATGTAATAGTAGTACCATCTAATATTTTCAGACTACACTAAAGTTATTTTATTTGTAGATAAAAGATGATATAATCTAGGGTGACAGACCCATCACCTGAATAGTAGACAACAATTTTAGTTTGTGTTCTTTTATTTCATTATTATATTAAGTATGTTCAATGTCATAATTCAACAAAGTAGGCGAAAATTGCCATTTGAAAAGAATTTCGTTCAAGACTCATGTTGAATTAAAAGATAAACTGGAGTTTCACTCTAGCTCTAGAATCGTCTGTGTTCTAAATAGAAATTTATACCACGATTTTACAAGTATTAGTATCATCTACAGTATATTATTCTTAACATTTATAAAAATATTTATTTAATTTTCAATAATTGCATAATCATTTTTGAAGTTATTTTTACGCAAAAATTAAAAGAAATACAATGCATGTTTCATTAGACATTATGTTTATTATAGATAGCTCATTTTTTGATTCAGACTTATCATTTGTATATTAGTTAGGAAAATAATACGCCCATATTAACTGAAGTATCCACTATCCATTTACTGGTACAGTTATCCTATTAGCATACACTGTGCCCGTGGTACATGACATACACGGCCAAACGGTAGTTGGCAAGTACTAGCTGTAGTGTGTAATTAAAAACGATACCAACTGTCAGATAGAAAATAGAAAAAAGGGTAATTGTGTTATAGAAATATATTGTCAAAAATGGCTGTTTCAACATGGATTTTTACAAAACTCTTAGGTAATAATTATATAAGTAATATTCACAAATAATTTTTTATTCATAATTATTTTAATTTTATACATTTTTTATTTTTCCAATACACAACATATAAATGAATTTGTTCTTCAATTGCACTTGAAAATTTTATATCTTTCATGTGTAATTTGATGCGATATCTAATTTTAGATCGAATACCATTGAAAATTATAGTTTTTTCATTCAAAAATTTTTAATTACTTTTCACAATAATTTGACAAATCGAGATCTAATATTGCTCTTTGTACATATTTATTGATTGTTATTTGTCTTCCAATTCAATGTATATATAAATATTTATTCATTTGTAAAAATTTTTTATTTTTTAAATAATTGATCTTTTTGGGATTAAATAAATACAGTATAATTCCTCAAGTTCATTTGTGTTTATTTTTTATATTATTTTTAAGTTGCTTTTTGATCAATAACAATAAGTAGATTTTTTGTAAAAATTTAATTTATTTTCAATTATTTTACATCCCTCTTTTGTCATTTTTTTGGTTGCTGTTAAAGTTTATTTTCTATTGTTCTTTTAAGAATGCTGTTTTGGTTTTTTCTTTTATTATTTTTATTGTAATTAAATAATAATTACTTTAATATATTTCTAATACAACCATTTTTTAAATTATTAATTTATCATATATTTTTTTGTTATATAGACATTTTTATTTTTTGATTTTTTTTTTTTTGCATGTAAAAAAGAAATCTGATTACTGTTTATACTTTTTCCCAACTGTTCATCATTACATAAAATATACCATTCTGTAGTTTTATTGTCTATTTGTTTCTGTTTGTTTTTTGGCCTATTTTTGTTTTGTTTTTGTAAATATTTGTATTCATCTAATTTTCTTTAATTTTTATTTGGTTTTTTTTTTTTTTGTAAATATTTGAAATCACATTTTTTTTTGTGTGTTTGTTAATTTTATTATGTAATTTTGTGATTTTTTGTGTAAAAATTTGAAAGATTCGTATGATATAAAAGTTTTCTATTAAAAATTTATTTATTTTATTAAATTTTAATTTTATTTGTTTTAATTTTATTTTTTTGACTTCCAATTTTTTTTGTAGTTTTTTCTAATACTAATTAACAATAGTTTCTGTTTTTTTTTTCCTTTTTTGTATTTTTAATCCAAATTTTTTTTTATGTGTTGTTATTATTTTATTTTCTAAAATAAATTTTTATTATTTTTTCAAATTAAAATATTTTATCATTTTTTTTAACATAAAAATTAACAAAAAATAATAATTATTGAAATTAAAAAAATTATATATCAGCATTATATTATTATTAATAAAATATGTATATTTTTTTTATTAAATAAATAATTCGAATGTTTATAATTGTTTTATTTAAAATGTAAACGATATTTTATTTTATTAATGTTTTTTTTTATATAATAAATTATATGTTTATGATTATATTATGTTTGGGTATATAAAAAATCAGAGCTCCAATTTCGACTTCCAAACTTACATTCACAAAAAAATATGAGTTTTTTCACAGAATTCTAGCGATTTTTACGAAGTTGATTCGTTTTTAATCCGCTCGAAAATGTACGCGTGGCAAATTTGATTCAAAAAATTGAGTTTTTTTTTGGACGAACAAAAACTATTATTTATTCCTTGTGAAATAATTCGCAACATTGGAAATTGATTTGAATAATTTTATTTATAGATGGAATTAGAATAGCTGGTCCCGCATTCACAAACAAGTCTCGCTTAATGAGCACAATCTATGAAGAAACAAGAAAAAATTTATTGTTAACTAGAGACACAAAAGTGATTCTCAAGGTTTCACTGGCAAACAAGGCACATTTCATAGTCAACAAGCGTTAGATTACGGTACAAAAATCGTTGGTGGTGTATCACCCGGTAAAGGTGGCAAAATACATTTAGGCAAACCGGTATTTAATTCAGTGAAAGAAGCTCGCGATGCAACTGGTGCCGACGCTACCGTTATCTATGTACCACCACCAGGTGCTGCAGCAGCCATTATGGAAGCAATTGATGCTGAAGTGCCCTTAGTCGTTTGTATCACAGAAGGTATTCCTCAACAAGACATGGTGAAAGTGAAAAATCGTTTATTACAACAAAATAAAACACGTTTACTTGGTCCCAATTGCCCTGGTATCATTGCACCGGATCAATGTAAGATTGGTATTATGCCTGGACATATTCACTGCCGTGGTCGTATTGGAGTCGTATCTCGTTCAGGAACCTTAACCTATGAAGCGGTACATCAAACTACACAAGTTGGCTTAGGACAAACATTGTGCGTTGGTATTGGTGGAGATCCATTTAATGGAACCGATTTTATTGATTGTTTAGAATGTTTCTTGAAAGATCCAAGCACTGATGGTATTATTTTGATTGGAGAAATTGGTGGTGTTGCTGAAGAACAAGCTGCCGAATACTTATTACAACACAATTCTGGTCCTAATCGTAAACCGGTTGTTTCATTTATTGCTGGTTTATCAGCACCCCCAGGTAGACGAATGGGTCATGCTGGAGCTATCATATCTGGGGGCAAAGGTGGTGCACAAGATAAAATTAATGCTCTCGAACAGGTAAATAGTTGTTTATATCTATACTTTTCCAAATGCTTCTCAAAAGATTTTAAAAAAATATTTTACTCATCTGATTAAAGCAAAATGAGATTAATTTTCTGAAAAAAAAATGTATAAATGACTCTTCTATGGAAATGGGAACATGGTACATAATTTTCTTTTATCTTCCTTAAATTATACAGAATTTAACTTCGGTATATAATTTAAAATAGGGAAAAATCTTTATTGATAGACCTTTCGATAAGTAGCTGATACTCGAAATTTTTTGTAAAATATTTTTGAAGCTTTGAAGTTAAAGTTTGCTTAATGAAAAACTGAATTCATCCTATTACCTTTATTACATTTTCGTTACAATATCCTCTCGTTGAGAAACTTATTTTAGCTTAACCTTTTTCCATTGAAAGGCTGTGCAATTGAAATGCTAACACCTGGTAAAAATTATGTGTCTTGGTGTAAAGCACTGTGGAAGAATAAATCTTTAGCATGTAAAACTAGAGGACACTGCCTCAAACTAAAAGTCCACAAATTCACTGGCGGTATTGTTCCCACTATGGATATATCCAAAAATTCGTACCCAAACATCATATATCCAAATTTTATTATATTTCTAGACCCTTATAAAAATATCTCAATCTAGCATTAAAATTTTTAGAAATTTTAAATAATTTTCTACGATTTTTAAAAATTGAACTAATTTTGATTTATTTATTTAATTTTTCAGGCAGGAGTAGTTGTTACCAAATCACCAGCCCAAATGGGTACAGAATTGATAAAAGAAATGAGACGTTTAAACTTAACCAAGTAAAAACGCCAATATAAGTACCAAACAAAAAAAGTATTATAATTAAATTTATAAAAAGAAAATTAAAAATAAAATCAATTGAAAATGATAATTGAGAAAATTGTGAAAAATGAACTAAGTCACTAAATAATTATGGATAATGTAGTATCGTATTATATGGAAAAAACAAAAAACTAAATTTTAATGTAATATTTTAATATCAAAACGCGTTCAAGAATCATGCAAATTTTTTTCTTTGATTGCATTTCTATAAATCGTTATCATTTTTTTGTTTTGTTTTATATATATAAAAAAAAATGCAATCGGTGCAAGCAACAATGCTGTACTAATTTTATAATCAATGCTCCAATTTTAAAACTAAATAGTATGAATAAAGTATATTTAAAAAAAAAAAAGATTTGTTAATGTTAATATTGTAAAACATATTATATCCGGTTAAATAAAACTTATATAAATATATATTTTAGTGTTTTATGTTTTAATTCATTTTCAGTTTTAAGGACGTTTCCAAATTTAATATTAAAAATAAATTTTTATTAAGAGGAATTGATACAAAAGACAATATCTAATGTAATATAGATTGTATTTTTTTTCAATTTTGGAGTATAAATAATTCAAGAAATAACAATCCAAATGTTAAGAAATTTTATATGCAAAATCTTAACTCGAAAATGTAGAACATGTCTCAAGAGTTTTTGCCAAATAAATTATAAGAAAATAAACAATGAGCGAAGAACGGTGCCCTAAGTTTTTTTCTAACGTACATTTATATTAACCACAGCTAAGATTATTCGATTTCGGTCAAATATAAACCTTTTTTTCTAAAATTTATTGCCATTTCAAAGGTAATTTCACGATACCATTCTTAGAGAAGCCCTAGTCCATGGCAAAAATTCCAAATTAGATTAAACAATTTTTACAATAGCTTTCGTATCAACAAGGAAACTTAGGAATGACAAAAAAGATGATGAAAGGAGACTGATCCAAGTTTCTAGGGAGTAACCAAAAATATATGCCACGACACCAGGCTTTGTCCTGGTGACACACAAATATTGCTAGTTTCAAACTATCTAATTTTTGTTGAATTTATTGGTTGGTTATACCATAAAATAACTCAAAATAGATAACCCCATCTAGTCCCAGCAATCACACAACAAAACCTTCCAGGTTCATTCACCGCTTGAACCCTTTTACCACGCATTGGTCATGATCATTTTCGTACAATATTGTACTATTTAACTCAGTTTAAATGATCATCCGTTTTAGAAAAGATTCTATTTTGTTTCGTTTGGCCGAGATTTCGTAGTTATGTTTGTCTTTATAAATATTTCTTGTGGAAAAGTTCATGGTTATAACCTATGTTTTCATGTTAGGATTGTGCATTCCAAAACTCATTACATTTAAATAATTATTTTTTAAGTTATTTGATATGTAAAGTATTTCACAAATTTGAAAAAAATATGTCAGTAAAATCATTAAACTGTAGAATTTTATAATATTATTTGAAAATTTACTGTTTTAGTTACTGTTCATAACTAATTTAATAATAATACAGTTTGATTTCAACATAAAAAAAATTCAAATTAATATGTTTAAAATTAAATAATGTGTTGCATTTTTAAAAATAAGCGCGTTTAAAATATATAAACTATTTTTGTTCGAACTACGCATGTATGGTATACAGTAGCCTCAAAAATAATTTTAATGGCTAGTGGAGTGATGTTGTGTATTGTAATTTAAAACATTTCAAAATAATATTTACAACATAAAATTTATACAAAATGATGACTCTAGGGCCTAAAAAGGATGGGGGGCCAAATACAAAATTTTATGAATCACCTGAAACGATAGCGGCTTTTGACAGTGTCCGTCAATGGTTAATAAAAACATGTAAAAAGGTACGTTTTATTTTGCATAGCATTTCTTAGAAGCCGGTTGAACAATTTTCGGGTAATTTTCATTTTTCCAATTTTTCCGTAGTACGTCCAAAATGATCCACCAACAAATAAAAGTTTAGCAGCATTAGTTGTACAATTAATACAATTTCAAGAAGATAATTTTGGTAAAAATGCCACAAAACCAGCATTGATTCGTTTACCTGTACGATGTTTTATAGATTTTAAACCTGGTGGAGCACTTTGTCATATTTTAGCAACTGTTTTTCGCTTTAAAAGTGAACAGGGATGGAGACGTTTCGATTTCCAGGTTGGTAAGGTAAAGTGTCGCATTCATTTTTTTTTTTTCATTTGTTTTTTCATTTGTTTTTGAGTTGTTTTTAAAAACAAAAGCATTATAAATGTTATTCACTTGTTTCCCAAAAAAAGATTCTCATTTATAATATTAAATAAGATTTCATTATAAATAAATATAGGGTTTTCTGTAAAAAATGAACCGGCTTTTCGATAACATTATTCCTGTTTAAATATATTTTTTATTTGAAGTTTAGTGTATATTTTTTGAATCTTATATCTCTAAATCTTTTTCCATCGGTTTTCCTAATCTAAATTTAATTTCAAAATAAAACTTGAAAATTCATATAATCATATTATAAAGAGAGATTCTATTTTTGTTAATTAAGCTAATTTTGACATCTAATTAAAATATTTTTGTTGTTTTTGGTTTTTCTCTTTATTCTAATGGTCTTTTGTAGAATGATTCGTTATGGCATTTTTTTAAAGATTATTAAAAAAAATTGTGAAAATTGTAAATATCTGTACAAAGAGGGAGAAAAATCAATTCAGCAAAAATCGCAAAGAAAGGGCCAATTTATCACGAAAATTAATTAAAAATTATAATCATAATTGCGGAATTTGAGGATAGAGAATTAGCTCAAAATTTTAAATATCAAATGTTTATGAAATTTGATTCAACATACAAAAATTAACTTATTGAGATTTTTATTGAAAATTAATTTAAATATCGGCATTTTTTCTATTTTTTTTTTTTTTTTAATTATTTAGTGATAATTTTAAGTTGTAATTAATGATAATATATCCTTAGAAAATTATTTAATTCCCAGAAAAATTAGAAAGTCTATGTTTTAATATATTTACGTCGAAAAAAACTGGAAATGTTTCAAGCAAGATTTTTGAGAGATTAATATAGTTTTTCATTATAGAGCAATGCAATAAGCCTTCGAATTATTTTTATTGCCAACTAAGCCTTCAGAATCCTTAAAAATATGCTTTTTGTTTTTTATTTTTCATATGATTTAAAAATTTTGTTAGATAATCGATTTCGATCATAAATTAAAACAGTAAAATTTATTGTATTTTAGAATCATGAAAAAAACTAACAGAAATGTTTTAAATTGAACGCATATTATAAAATAAATTAATAACTTTATCGGTTTACATACGATCCGAATTGAAAAGATACAGCAAATAAAATTCGTGAAATAATCAAACGTCGTGGATGTACTCTAGCAGATAACGATGAAGATCTACTCATATTCTTTATCCAAGTGTAGATCCTTTAGACGAAGAGTATGGAAGACCTAGTTTACGGAGAGATAAAATTACTGTTTTGGTACTATTTCCCTGATTCACACGACAATTAGAATACAGTTAATAGATGTAAAATTAAAATACAGGACCAGTCTAACCGCGTCTTTTATAATCAGATCAATATAATGAGTATGACCGAAGAAGATTACGATTGATGAAACGGTGTTAAAAAGGTTCACAAATTACGACTCTTTGAAGATCTAATGAATCACTATTGATGATAAAAGTAAGAAAAGCATAAACGAAAGAAATTTAGAAAATTAAACGAAAAAGTGGACGTAGCAGCTTTATTTTTTTTTTTGTATTTAATATAATTCGAATAGTAGTAACAGTAGTGGATGTGCGAAGAAACATCGAGAGATTTGGAAAATGAAGATCTGAAAAAGACATGGAAGAACCTGTATTGAACCAAATATTGTTGAAGTCAATGTTCCAGCTAAAACTACACCTGGTGTCAATAAGAAAGATCATGAACTTCAACCTCTGAAAGGTAAGTCCAATGAACCAAAATGATTTATTTAACATAATAAAAAACTCCAAAAAATTACTTAAGACGTTTAATCAGAGGGTATGATATTGACTCAGTTTTATTTATCTTAATGATTAAAGGCAGGAAAATACAATAAAATGCTGGATTTTCTAGATTTATTAAAAGCTAAACAATACAAAAATTACATTTATTGTTTGATTATATGATTAGTGAAGATATAGCTTGAAACGTGATCGAGATACAGTACTTTAAGATTTGAGCGATATCTCAAAAATTATTCATGAATCATCAAATAGATCCATGTAATGTGAGTCAAAATTACCTTGCATACGAGTGAAATTCTGGAACAAAGTTGGACCAGAATTGGAAAAATCGAGAAAATATTTTAAACTCCAAATGCGATAAAACTGTGTGAATATAGTCATGACAAAATTTACAAAATTCTCCCAAATAAGTGTGCATGGTTTCTCTTAGTCGTTTCATACGGTATCTCAAAAACTAATTATTTATCTAAAATAGAATGAATATTTTAAAAAAATGCGATAAATATTTTGGTTTGATGATTTTCAGTTATGTATAATATCTCATAAATATAAGTCGATAGAAATGACTCGATAAACCATTACTGATGAAATTAGAATACATTTAAATATTTCATTAATTCAAAGAGAGTATTTTTTTCGAATAATTACGATTGAGTATTAAATTCATAGATAATGTAACAGCATAGTCGAAGTATTAAATGTTTCATAATTATGATCATAGTATATCATACTAACCTTTCATCACTGAAATTCATTTAGTAACAATATTAAAATAAAATTACTTTTGTATTATTCTTTTCATATATATTATAAAATGTTTTATTTTTTTATATTATTATATAAAAAAAAAAAAATGAAAAAAAAAAAAAAAATACAAAATTTTTTTGTGTTTTTTTTTTATTTTGAAACGTGCGATTTCGTTTTTTTTTTGAATTTGAATTTTTGAGTGATGTTTTTTTGAAATTTTTTTGTAAAATTTTTTTATTTTTTTATTTTTATTTTTTTTGTTTTTTTTTTTTTTTTAATTGCGAAAAATCGAGAAAAAAAAAAAAAACTGTGTGAATATAGTCATTTTGATTAAAAAAAAAAAAAAAAAAAGAGGGAATGAAAAAAAAAATAGGTATTAAAAAAGCGAAAAAATAGGCGATAGATTTCAGTTATGTATAAATCATAAAATTTAATAAGTCGATAGAAAAATTACGATAAAAAAAAAATAGAAAAAAGAGAGAGGGAATAATTACGAGTAAGAAAAGGGTAAAATAGGAAAAATCTTTTCTGGTATTTTTAGATGAATGGTTTTATGGTATTATTATTTGTTTTTTTTTATTTTTTTATTTATTTTTTTATTAGTTTATGGTCCTGATATCGAGGAAATTGAAGAAAATGCGAGAATTCTCAGACGGGAAAAGTTAGTGAATCGAGTACTCAAGAAGCGCCAACTATTAAGGATGAAGGTCAAGAAGATAACGCTACAGAACAAATGCATCATATTATAATTCCATCCTATACAGCTTGGTTTGATTATAACGCCATTCATACCGTGGAAAAGAGAGCACTACCAGAATTCTTTAACGGAAAAAATAAATCGAAAACACCGGAAATTTATCTTGCATATCGAAATTTTATAATCGATACATATAGATTAAATCCAACTGAATATATTACATCAACATGCTGTCGACGAAATTTAGCTGGTGATGTGTGCGCAATTATGCGAGTCCATGCATTTTTGGAACAATGGGGTTTAATTAACTATCAAGTCGATACAGATTCTCGACCTACTTTGATGGGACCACCTCCCACATCTCATTTCCATGTTTTAGCCGATATGCCATCAGGATTACAACAAGTTAATCCAATGAAAACAGTTCAACCAAGTGCAGCAAAATCATTGTTGGATTTGGATAAGGAACCAGCGAAGAAACCAGAAGTTGAGTCTACAACACAAAATTTCGGTTTGAAACTAGATCAATATACGAAAAAGCCGGCTGCAATGCGTAATCGTACTGCAGCCTCATCGGCAAGAGAATGGACGGAGCAAGAAACGTTACTTTTATTAGAAGGTTTGGAAATGTATAAGGATGATTGGAATAAAGTATGTGAACATGTTGGATCGAGAACACAAGATGAATGTATTTTGCATTTTCTACGATTACCAATTGAAGATCCTTATTTGGAAGATTTCGAGTCGGATGGAGCTCTAGGTCCATTAGCGTATCAGCCAATACCGTTTAGCAAAGCTGGTAATCCAATTATGTCTACAGTGGCATTCCTTGCATCAATTGTGGATCCACGTGTGGCTGCATGTGCAGCAAAATCAGCTATGGAAGAGTTTGCAAACATCAAAGATGAAGTTCCAGCTGTTTTGATGGATGCTCATTTGAAAAACGTTGAGGCTTCCACAACCGATGGTAAATTTGATCCTTCTGCTGGATTAGAAACCAGTGGTATTGCCGGTACCGCACCAGAAAAAGAAGATGAAAACAAGGAAAAACGTATATTTGATGATAGCGATAAAGATAAATCTACTCCAATGGAAATTGATGAACCTACGAAACCAAAAACTGAAGAAAAGAAATCGGAAGACGGTAAAACAGATGATAGTTTAGCAACTGTAAAAATGGAGGATGGTAGTACGGCCAAGAAGGACACACCAGATAAGAAAGTATCAGAAATGGATAAAGTACTTAAGGATGGACAAATGCAAAGTGCGGCAGCAGCAGCCCTAGCAGCTGCAGCTGTTAAAGCAAAACATTTAGCTGCTGTTGAAGAACGTAAAATTAAATCGTTGGTAGCGTTGTTAGTGGAAACACAAATGAAGAAATTAGAAATTAAATTGAGGCATTTTGAAGAATTAGAAACTACTATGGAACGAGAACGTGAAGGTATGGTTTCTTAAAAATTTAAGTAGTTTAGAATTTTGATTTAAATTTTAGATTTTCTAATCAAAATTATATCAATTTTAAATTCACGGTTTGTATTTTGCTATCGAAAAAGTTTCTAATTTGTAAAAGAGCTTTTGCCATTCTGAAGAACATTGACAGATGCTATAGTATTTTGGGAGCACATTCAAATTATTTTTTCAAAGATTTCAAATAGAGATTAAATTGTCAAATAATTAAAATTTTCTTATTTTTCAAAATTTCCAAGTTAAATGTTAATAAGTATAAATCTGAAACGAAGTTTTGAAAGCAACCACATAGAAAACTTTTCACGTTGCAAGAATCTGATATAAGAATCTGCTTCGACCCATCTAAGTTATATATCGCAGTTAAATCCGAAAACATCTTTCTTTAAAGCCCAAGTTTCTTTATCTTACTAGTTGAGTATACTGCGGTGGCGATATTTTCATTATCGCAGCTTACAATTTTTAATTCTCCAAAACTATTTTTTTTTTAAGTTAAATTAATTGAGCTATTTTTGGCAGGTCTTGAATATCAAAGACAACAGTTAATAACAGAACGACAACAATTCCACTTAGAACAATTGAAAGCTGCAGAATTTCGAGCACGACAACAAGCTCATCAACGGATAGCAGCTGAACAACAAGGTCATCAATGGATGCAACAGCCTCCTACAACAACGGCTTCAGGTACTAATAGTATAAATATGCCACCTACGACAAACGCATCACCAAATCCAACATCTGGTGGTCCTGGATCTAATGGACCTGGTGACAACACATCAGCAACGCTAACACCTCCTTCACCTCAAGCTGCTGTCGTACCGTCTACACCATCCACTATACCAGAAAGTGGAAGTAACCATGATTGAAAATAATTTAATTCATACCCCCCCCCATCCATTTTAGTATTAGTCGAGTATTTTCAAGTGTATTTTTAAGAAGATAGTCATTCCCTTCCTGCGTTTTAAAAAATTCCCGTTTTTTTACTTCTTATTTCGCCTTTTGGAAATATGTTATATTTTTTTTTATAAAAAAATTTTTCATTTGTAAGGTCAAATTGTACTGTGGCTTAAATCGGTTCAAAGTTATAGTAAACAAATCAAAGAAAAAGGTGATTCGCATTATGATATAACACAAAATAAATCTTTATAAATGCCGGCGTCAAATTTAAGTGCGGTTCAATTTAGTACGAAATAAATTCGGCTCATTCATTGCCGAGACTAAATTGTACGATGATTTAAACTAATTCGAAATTCTAGTAAATTAATAATTAACGTAAATAATTAAATAGCAAATTAATCAACGAAATAATTAATATATATATATATAACCATAATCAGACCAAAAAAAGTAATTAAATTCAGATTTTAACATATTTTAATAATCCTCGGGTTATAATTTCTCCATTTGATTCTATCATTATCGAGGATAAATTGTACTAAGGTTTAAATTATTACGAAATTCTAGTAAATTAATCAGCAGAGATATAAGTGATTCAATTTTTATTATGATATAGTTGAAATTGAGCTTTAGACACCAGTTGTTTCTATAAATGCCTGTTTTCGTCATTCCAAAATTGGTTTCCCTATTTAACCTGTACAGGAATTTTCATCCAAATATGTCGTAAACTATTCACAAAATCAGCAAATTAAATGCGTCTGCAATTTCCTGATTAGTGTAGGCAAGACGTTTTAAGCAGTAGTAAATGTGGCTAGAGGAAACATTATTTTCTTCCTCATAAGACCCATAGCTTTGGAATAGTCATTTAAAATTAATGGGCTACAGCCAATTTTTTTATATTCAATGATTGCTTTTTCCACTTTCTTTGCTGGGTGTTTATAGAGTAATCATTTAAATAATTCATAGTCTAAGCGCTCGAGGGAGATTTAAGAAACGGTAATTCTGTATAGCTGTAATTTTTGTCAGTGATGAATCATGGTAAGCGAAGTACAGATACCACTTTTTAGAAAGAATTAACACTGAATATCATCAGATTTTATGCATTTTTTTTTCCTCGTGAACTTCTTGAAATTCTGGCTCCGTTATTTGTAATAATATCCAAAAAAGAACATTTTATTGTAAAATTTTGATGCACAACTTTTCAAATATAATAAAAGTTGATGACTTGTAGAATTTATTCCTGCCAGAACGTGGTTTCTATAATTCACATACTATAATTCATCACTAAAAAATTACAGTCGTACAAAACGACGGGCATAACAAATCTCCCACGAGATATTACTATATCATAGAAAAGTCAATAACCTATGTAGTTTAAATGGCGACAACACACCTTAGAGTGGCAAAATTGAAAGTACGTTAGCCTTGTATAAATTTATGAACAGGAAAATTAATTTTTTTCGTTGGAAAAACCTGAAAAAGAATTTAATCACGATTACCTTGTTCTAATAAAGTTTTAATTATGTTGGTGATTTAAATTAGTATTTTGATATTTATATTATGAGATTTTTTTTTAAGAAATGTGATTGAAAATTCACGTATAAAAATATAATCAAATAATTAATGCGTTATAAGGTGCAATCAATCTTTAATATAATTTACGAAAAACTGTACATTTCAAATAAATAGTTGTAATTGGAAATTGATTTAATAAAAATTTTTGAATTATAACTAAAAGTGACCAACCATTTGTAGTCGCTGTGAGTTTTAAATTCCAGCTTCAAATTTTTACAATTTTAATGACGTTTTAAATAATCACCGACATATTGACCAAAGAACTATTGTTTCAATTGAGTTAGTAAACTCTTCTCGCTCTCAGTTGATGTTTTTTTTTTCTTATTATTATTGAGTGTTGAGTTTTCGGGAAAATAGATTTTCTAAATTTACTTTTAGTTTAAAAAGTCATAAATGTCGTAAATAATATATTTTTGAAAAAAATGGAAAGTTTACAATTGGGTGATTTGTTTGGTTGCTATTAAATTATTATTTAATTATTTTATTGTTTTTCGACAATATTTACACACTTGACAAGACCTCAAATCACACTTTTTCCTTAAAACTTTTCACTTCCCACAAAAATATGTCATTTGCGTATGTTTTGAAATTTTTACTATCCAAAAGTCTTTTCAATAACTTTGATTGATCTGTATTATTATGTGTCATAGACTTACACAAACTAGATCGGTAATTTAAATTTTCGGGAAAATTGATTTTATTCATTTACTATTTGTAAAAAGTCATAATTGTTAAATAATATATTTTTGAAGGAAATGAAAATTTTAGACTAGGTGCTTTTGTTTGGTTGCTAATTTTTTATTTTTTCGGTAATATTTACACACTTGACAAGACCGCCTTAAAATTTTTTTATTTCCCACAAGAATATGTCATTTGCACATATGTCATGTTTTGACATTTATACTATCCAAAAGTTCACTAGCTCTTCGGATGGACTTTATTGATTTTTATTATTATCTGTCATAGCCTTAAACAAACTTGATTGCTAATTGTTTTCGAAAAATGGATTTTCTTAATTTTCTACGCATAAATGTCGTAAATAGTATATTTTGGATGGAAATGAAAAGTTTCGAACTGGGTGTCCGTTTGTTTGGTTGCTATTAAAATATTATTTACTTTATTTCTGACAAGACCGCAAATAGCACTTTCTGTTAAAAAATTTTAATTTCCAACTAAAATATGCCATTTACGCATGCTTTGATATTTTTAGTAGCCAAAAGTTCACTATAGCTCTTCCGATGGATTTAATCGTTCGACATATATTATAGACTTACAAACTAGACGGCTAATTTAATACACAAAATTGAATCATGGTGAAATAAAAAAATAAAGGTGTGTTCATATCATTTATTCATTTTTAACTGTTTTTATAGTCTGATAATCGACCATATTGATAAATCTAATCAGGAGATCATTGCAAACAGGAATAAAATGAAAATTATAATAGTCTAATATTTAACAAAATGGAATACTGGATAACTTTTTCAACTGTATGATTGGTTAATCAGTTTTATTTATATGAACATATCTCCGATTTTTTTTTTTTGCTTAAGTTGATCCCCGACGAGGTATATTCGGGCGGCTGCTGTTACGAATATGCTTCACCGGGATATTGGTAAAAATAATCTTTTTATCTTATATTCGAGGGAACGTTACCTATATCAGCAATCTGTGGAATGTTAAAGAAGTTTTGAATTTTTATTTTTTAAATTAAATTCAAAATGTTTTAACACGAATTAATTCTAATAAAGATTCCTCTTAAATGGAGATCGACTCAAGTTTCCGTTAGCCATAAGTCGATTACATCAAATTTGGAAATATTTTGCATTTTATTTTAATACTTCGTGTAGTCTATGGTATGTGTCGATAGATCGAATAATTTTACGTTGCCAGAGTACCAATTAAATTAATTATGCTGTTATTTAATCAATTATGTAAATTCTTATTAATTAATAAATTTTTATCTCAATATATTATTTTTTTAAATTATGTATTTGTAAAAAAAAATGTATACAAAATTTTACCTCTTTATTTCAAGTCTACGCTGTGTGGTCTAATGTGGAGGTCAAAATGTCGATTTTAATGTTTTTGTACAATAGGACTTAAATAAAACTATTTAAAAGTGTAAAAATTTTAATTTTTGAACCCTAATTTAGCTCTAATATACGTGTATTTACTTAAACCCTAAATTTATGTTGGGGGTTGCCATTTTCTGGAATTCTATTACAGAGGTAAGATTCGAAATAGTGGTTAGTTATTTTGAAAGTCAAAGGTATATTACAGTTAGGAATAGGCAAATTGTTGTGGCTCCTGCAACTCGAATCGTCACGACGATAGAGAGAGAGACAACAATCATCAAGCATGTTTCAATTTCATTGGTTGAATCTAGCGTTTATAGATACTCATTTTTGTTATGGCGGTGTGAGACTGCGTTGCACAATGCATACTCAGTTATACACTATTTCACGGACATATTTCACGTTTCATTCTCTTTCTTTCTCTACGATCTGGAGATTCAGTTGGAACGTAAATTGCATTCGTTTAATAATTTGCACAATTTTTGGGTCCAATTTACAATATATAAATCTAAAATTTTCAAAAATCGCTAAATAATGAAAAATGGTTTTTGTTCCCGATTTCACTGTATAATCATATATATATATTGATACATATTGTAAATTCCCATCTGAGCGATTGAGTGATGAATACATCTAAGACGTTAGCTATTTGGACAAGGAGGTTATGGATTTGAATCCTGACAGCGGTAAATTGTCAATTACATCTAACGGGGCGAGTCATCGTATGGCTAAGAACGAAGTAATCAGCTATGCTGTTGGAGACTTCCTGTAGTATTACCCATAAATTTGAACCTAAGCCATTACCTTTAAATATTCAATCGTATTTATTTATTGCTAGTACTTCTGTGAACTGTAGACCTTACTCAGAGGTAAATAAAATGTATATAAATAATACGTACACAAAATTTAGACGACATCTAACACAATCTAAAACATGATCTTAATTGGAAAAATTAAATATCATGACAAAAAATAAGAAAAATAGTGTATAAATAAATACATGGGACTGTGTCCTAGTGGTCAGAGAACATGCTTCAAAAGATAAAACAAAGATTTTTGCCGGACTAGAAATAAAAATTTTCTAAAAACTACAGTGAATTTCCTAAGTGAGATAAATATTAAATTTCGTCTAAACCGAACAAGGCGTTGGAAAGTTATAGCAGAACAAACATAAATCGATACAGATAAACGAAATACAAAATCGTCTAGCTATATCCTAGACCTCACTTCGTTCGGTCAATTATTTTTAAAATCAGTGGTGTGTTACGATTTTTTAAATCAATAAACAATTCGAATATTACTTAGTAATTTACACGAATCAAACCATTCTCTTGCAACTAGAAAGAATCAGTTGAATATTAATCACAGGTCAGCGTAAACTCAAAAAATATATTCACAAAATACCTTCATTTGGGGTGAACTACCTCTGATAAAAAAGTCCTATTCAATACGGTAGAAATTGAATAGGAAATCAATAGGATTGAATAGGAATATGAAATCAATAGAATTTAATAAGAAATTTTCTATCCAATCTTATTGATTTCCTATTTATTCCTATTCATTTTCTATAGAATTGAATAGGATTTTTATCAGAATAGGATCTTTAACCACATGAAATTAATGAAGTGGCACTAGAAAATCAGCTGAGTAACCAAGATAGCATTCTCCCACATCATGAATTTGATGTATCGGATGTAGTTTAACAAATAAACATTTAAAATAATGAGGTAGGTGGTCTCCGTTTTAAACGTATATGTCTATGAAACGGAGGTAAAACCCTATTTTTGTTATAATTATTATTATTAAGTGTAACGAAGTCATATCCTTCAGTTTATAAGACTACGTGCACCTGGTGCACCTCTGATTTCAAACATATACAATAGGGAAGATGCAATAAAATAAATGACCTCTTTTACCCATCAAAATGTGAAACTAGACTCAATACACAAAAATACTCAATACTCAACAAAATTCGACAATTAAATTAAAATTGATTCAAAAACGAATAAGTTATAAGCTCTTTAAGATTGTTTTCCACCTCTTTCTTACAAAAATAGTTTCATGGGTGATTCTGCGATAGACGGCCTTTTTCTATAAAAAAACGCACAACAAAATTTTTAAATATGAATGTAATTGGTATAAAATTTCGATTCACAATCAACTCATTTGTGCATACTAACATTATTTATTTTAAATTTTGAAGGAAAGTGTATATAAGTTCCATGGACATCGATAAAACCTCTTACCGTAGAATGACCCTTTTGTGTAATCAATATGGAGATGAATATGTATGACGTCATTTATCCAAATCTCCTTTGTTTAACTAAGACGAGATTAATCTAACGTTAAATTCATGTTCGTGACATAAAGACGCTTCAAGTTTTATTGATAAAAAAAAATTGTTGTGCATCTACCCTATTAATCATGTTGTTCACAGTAAAAAATGCTTTCTCCAGACATGAGTATACCCAAGACTTACACGTTTAATCAAAATCTATTCAGTATTCTGCTATTTATAAAAAGTAGTTGCAATAAATGGATCACGTTAGATAAAGCCTAACCTAATTTATACCTAATTTATGGGTAAATACCTGTGATTAGAATAATTAGATAATAAATACCTAAATGATGTCGATTTAAAACACACAAAAACAATAACCGTTTTAGAACAAAAATAAATAATGTAAAAACTGACCTCTTTCAAAACATTTATATATATATATATATATATATATATATATATATATATATATATATATATATATATATATATATATATATATATATATATATATATATATATATATATATATATATATATATATATATATATATATATATATTTAAATCATTCAGTATCAAAACAGTTACAATTAATATTCGGATAAACTCAACTTATGTATATAAATATTAATATATTAAAGGAAAAATCCCATTTTTGTACAGAGTGGTTGTCATATTCTTTATTATGGACACAAACGAATTGTTTGATGTGATGTGCTGTTGTCAGATTGCGACAAACTTTAATAGGTTTAACCACTTTTGTTTTACGGCTATTACGCTTATTATCGGATGCTTGCAACTATTTTGTATAACGTGGTTACTGTCAATCGTGATTTCGCCCCCTGAGAAATTCAGAAAATCATAACCCGGGCATATTCGTAACCAGGGTTGCCAGATATATCGCCCATTTTCGCTACTGAATGCTAACCCAGGGCGACTAAATTTTATCCTTTGGCTATGGATAGTCAATAGAGCGATATTTGAGTATGTTTTTAATATTAAACAAATTTATTCATTTCACTAAAAATTTTTTCCCAATATGCGCATGCGTTGTTTTTTGTATGAGTGTAAAGTTAAATATATGATTAAATATATATATTTAATTCCTAAATTGTTATTAAAAATTTTTGCTGATATCATATTTAGAATTGGCTACTTGAACGCCCCCAAAATTTTATTTTAAACTTTCTGGTAACTCTGGCGTAATGGTATATTTGAGCAGGCTGTAAAACATTCACGCATTGGAAGATTTTATAATATAATTAGTAGACAGATAATGAGCAAACAAGAAGACGATGCGAAATTTCGACTCTCTCTACTAGCCACAATTAAAACCTAAAAACTGTACAGGCATACCGGAGTGACACACACACGTAGGTCTAAATACTAGTGCAGGTAGAAAATACTAAATGGTCGAAGTTATTAAAACTGTGATTTAAAATTTTATTTCTGGTTTTGAACAGAAAAAAATTTATAATTTCGAATCTGATTTAAAAAATGAAATGAACAATAAATTTTCTATATAATCAACCACTACGTTTAATTCCTTATTCTAAGTTCCATAATTTGAAAATTAAACCTCATACAAAAAAAAAGTGGTTGGCCAACGTTTATAACAAAGAAAATATTTATTTAATTTTAATAAGTAGCATTTATTATTATTATAAATATTTATTAATTTTAAAATAAGAAATTTTACTATCAAAATCAATTGTTGAATAT